>CM065718.1:45364356-45389356 GCA_033310375.1 Conus canariensis | reverse complement strand
TAAAAAAGCCTAACAGACATGTGATGCTAGAAGCCCGTTTTAGACATGTTATTAATCTGGCAGACCGGTAAAAAAAAGAATAATTCAACTCGTTTTTCCTAACACAAATGACGTGGTTAATAGCATTTGGCAACTGCTGTTTTTGTTTCATTTGTTTCTGTTCGATTGCTTTCACTTTCTGTTGTGTGTGGGCGGTTGTTTTGTAAGCTGTTTTACTTTGGTAGCCAAACAAGGAATATCGTTTCCTTCAGATGTTGAAACTTGTGGTTAAATTCATATCCTACCTTTTTGATGGCTATTCCAAGACATGCTGACATTCTGTTCCGAAAAGGGGGAGGGATGAGTGTTTAAATCCATATCCTACCTTTTTGATGGCTATTCCAAGACATGCTGACATTCTGTTCCGAAAAGGGGGAGGGATGAGTGTTTAAATCCATATCCTACCTTTTTGATGACTATTTCAAGACATGCTGACATTCTGTTCCGAAAAGGGGGAGGGATGAGTGTTTAAATCCATATCCTACCTTTTTGATGACTATTTCAAGACATGCTGACATTCTGTTCCGAAAAGGGGGAGGGATGAGTGTTTAAATCCATATCCTACCTTTTTGATGACTATTTCAAGACATGCTGACATTCTGTTCCGAAAAGGGGGAGGGATGAGTGTTTAAATCCATATCCTACCTTTTTGATGACTATTTCAAGACATGCTGACATTCTGTTCCGAAAAGGGGGAGGGATAGGAGAGAGTGCGGGACTGGTCAAGCAACGATCAGCTGAACACTTAATTCTTTTTCTCATTATAACCCCTGGGAATCCCACTAAGGCAACTCAAATTCTCGTAATTGCCAGATCACATGCGAGTCATTGTGGCCTGACTCTTCTTTGGATTTTTTTCGTTCGTTTCATTTGTACTGACGCTTGAGTTACGGACTGATCTACTCCATTTGTTACAGACAAGGGAAACTGGGCATGCCAACATCTCACCCTACATGTCTCGACCGAGATCACGGATTGATATTTCAAAGACGGCCGTGTAAACTATTAAACAACCACCCTTGTGCATCACGTAATCAAAATGAGCTCGATAATAACAAAAAGCAATTCAGTTAAGTCTTTTTTTTTCAAACCCTCGAGTCATCATAAACAACGATGACTGCAAAACTACACGTCTAGGATATGACAACCAAGGGTGCACCTATCCTCAGAAAACTTCACCCTTGATGACTGTTCTTTGCGGATGACACTTTCATTCCCTGTTCTCTCCAAACGGCATGTTCCTTGTCATGAGACAAGACAGCCACCGAATGGAGTTCTGTCGAAGCCTTCCCACACTTGTACCACTCTCCTCGTGATGACTGACGGCTGTGGTGGAAGGAGGAGGGGGGGGAGGAGGGGGGGGGGGGGCTCGTTTCTGCCCAGAGTATCCCAACCCATCCGTTGTCTTCGCCGTCACGCTATCTTTGACACCGGAGTTTCTTCAGCAGCAGCAGCAGCAGCCATCATCCGATCACTGTTCCATTTCACTCCTGGGCCTTGTCCATCAACAAACTGATTGATACCATCTTCAAGGCGGCTTTGGTTCACAGAAAACGGCTCCACTTTATTTGGATGTTCATTTTCTCCACAAACAGACTCAGCGTTAAGGGGGGGGGGGGGGGGGGGGGGGATGTTTCTTGTGGCACAGATCATTGAAAGATCGGGATAAAAAAAAAAACAACAACAACTGAGATTGTCCACTTTGTATTAGGGAAGCCAACGAATGCTGAACCACACGCTCACACGCGTGTGTGCATGCGTGTGTGTGTGTGTGTGTGTGTGTGTGTGTTGTGTGTGGTGTGTGTGTGTGTGCGCGCGCGCGCGCGCTCGCGTTCGTGCGAGTGTGAGCGAGTGTGAGCGAGTGTGTGTGTGCGTGTGTGCGTGCGTGCGTGCGCGCATGTGTACATGTCGGTTTATGTATGTGTGTGTGTGCTTTTGTGCGTGCGTGCGTGCGCCCGTGCATACATGCGTGCGTGCGCGTGCGTATGAGTCTGTGTATGCGTAAATATATATATATATATATATATATGTGTGTGTGTGTGTGTGTGTGTGTGTGTGTGTGTGTGTGTGGTGTGTGTGTGTGTGTGTGTGTGCATGCGCGCGTGTGTGTGCATGCCTCTGTGTGAGCGAGAACAAGATCAAGGGATATTATTTGTGTGCTTTAGACGCGCGTGTATATGCATGTTAATGCGTTGTAAGGTCCGTTTTGTTGTTTTGCGTCCACACAGAATCAGTCAATTGCGACACGAAAATGTATTCAGTACAAATCGTGCCTTCAACCCATCCTTTTATCACGTTGCTCAACAACTACGTAGTGCTACAATTTCCCCTCGGTGTGCTCGACGTTTCACTGGGGATGGGCAAAGAATCCACTCGGTGCCAGGAAATGAGACGTCCAGGGACAACATGATGCTATGATTTTGGCTGTCACAAAAGAATATCACATTTCTCACTCGAATTATCCCGGCCGTCTGCGTGCGTGCGTGCGTGCGTGCGTGCGTGCGTGCATGTGTGTGTTTTGATAACATGTCACATAATAAGTACAGAATCACAGTTGCGATCTATGTCCAGCGTCTCTAGCACTCTGGACAACTTTACGAGCGGCAGCTGTGACCTTGTTGTCATTCATGATTTGGCACGGCGCAGTTGAAGGAATACTTTTACGAGTCACACCTGGCTACAAGCTGTAGGTGGATAATCATGGGTTCGACTCGAATCAGAAGCATTATGTATACAAACGATTTCTCAGCTTCAGCCAGTGTCTGCCTACAGATGAATTCGGATTTAGATGGGAAGACTGGTCGAAATTTATCCATTTAATTCTTCAACACGGGGCAATGTCATACGGGATCTGCACAACAGTGCTTTATTTTCAGGCCAAATAAAGTGTGCCTTACAGCGTTTCCTACATTTTGTCCGACATACTTTAATAATACATTAGTTTCAGAACTTACCTCTCGTTTGAGCTCATTTCACCACATGCTCTAGTCCAGCCAAGTGCTTACTTTTTTCAGTTAACGTTGTGCGCCAAGAAATGGCAATACTGGTATATGGCATGACTATGCTTTCCTCCACAGTCAACTTGCAGATAAGAACCGGAAATGCAGAGAAGAACCGGGAATTCTGAGCTAGTAATTTTCGCCTTTTCTATCATACTTTGAATCCGGATTGGAGGGGGGGGGGGGGGGGGTCTTTTATTTCTGTCCACTGTCATCCACTATTTTCCCCTGCATTTGTGCCCGTTCAGCTTCCCTAATTCTAGAAAGTGTTTAAGGATCTTTTTGTCTGTCACAAATATAACATATCGTGTGATTCTGTTGTTGCTGTTGTGATCTGACGTCTCGACAAAGCCAGTGTCATCGTTGGAATGGGCACTAGCGGTCCATTCTGATGCTCCATTTGCTAATATGGCATTTCTTGTGTGTGTGTGTGTGTGTGTGTGTGTGTGTGTGTGTGTGTGTGTGTGTGTGTGTCACTGAAATGTGTTTGATAAGTTTTCCCCATCTGATTGCAATAAACTTATCTTGAACGACAGCAATGTATCAAATTAATAGAACTTGTATGAACTCTGCGGAAGTCCTTTTCCGTGGCATAGGTCAATTCCATTTTGCAGGGCTCTGTGTCATTAGCTTGTGTGACGTCAACATAACTTATGACGTCAACTTGAAATGACATAGGTAACTACATGACGAAAATAATAATACTAGACGAGAGAAGAGAGCAAGAACTAACGGCCGAGGCTTTGGTGTCCAGCCTAAATTATTTTGTTTTAATCGTCGTTTTCTCCGTAGTGTTGCTATGTGGAGAAGCTGACTTTCAAGTCAGTAGTGCGTCGATGTTCACTGTATATGTGCGATACTTCTGATGACAGTACCAGCGAAATATGTACCAGGAAATTTATTTGTTATAAAATTGTTGTGAATGCTGTGTCGCCGAGAGTGACTTAAAACTCCTGCAAGAATATTTATGTGCTCTAATTGTACCACCTCATGTGTGTCGGTGGGCTGAATTTATTGATGTGAACATTGTAATATCAATACACGGAGAAGCTAATTACTTTTTGTTTTAGATCAACAATACGTCGAATCGAAGTTTATTGTGTTCTATGGGACTTTGCTGAAATCGTGTTCTCGGGGATTTAATATTGATTGCTGTGCCTTGTAAATCTGCAGTTCTTCAATGGTTTACTGTGCCTTGTGAATCTGCGGTTCTTCTGCTATGGATTACTGTGCCTTGTGAATGTAAATCTGCGGTTCTTCTTCTGAAAGTTCTACGTGATTTATTGTGCTTGTTGTGTGGAGACTGTTTCTTCTTCTTCATCGCTTGTGTTTGTGAACGGCTGTGCTTATCATGTGGGGACCTTGGTTATCCTTCTTTGTCTTCTTTTAGTGTGTAGACTGGCTTGGGTTCTGCGGAACTGAGTGTGTTGATTGTATATGTGAGACACTGTGGACGGCGCCGGCGAGATCTGTGAGTGATATCAAGATATGTAATATGATACGCTAATATCCGATGATTGAAGTTCCTTTGCATTGTTATCTTGATCTATATGCTATGTAGTGACACGTATTGATTTGTACCAATTCACATGAATGTATATTTTGATGGTTCAGGCAGCATAATTATAAAGAAAAAAAAATCTAACTCGTGTGTTGCCGGGCTATCCATGTGCGTATGGTGTGGGTGTGTGTAGGGAATAATTATTACACGCATCCAAACTTTTGAGAGCGAGAGTCAGACAGCAAAACACGCACCGCACACCATCCGTAACATCTGGTGACCCCGTAGTTAAATTTCTTTTGCTATTGAATTAAAAATCGCCTTAGTGGTAGGATTTGTTTTTGTACCCCTATAATTAGAAGTGATAGGTCACGTTCACAGACTTTTCTTTTGAACAATTGAGTTGTGTTGTATTGTTTTGTTTTATGACTGTTTTGTCTACTTTCTTTCCCGTCTCCAGCGTAACGGGGTATCTCCTTTGTATAGTTTCTGGAGATACGAGGGCCTAGTTCCTAGTTCTTCCTTTTGGGCTTTATTTTTATTGCCTTCAGTTATCTCTATGATTATTTCTGTTTCTATCTTTTCTTGGGGATTGTGTTGCTTCTTCAGCATTCTTAGGGTTCTTTTCTCTTGAATGAGTGAGTGTGTGAGTGGCTGCCCTGAACCAGTTTTGAAAAAAATTATTAGCCGTTTCATTTTGAATGCTTAGTGTGTGAAAAAATAATACATTGATTATATTTGTTATTACTCTCATGTCGTTGCTTGATTTATACTTGTTGCTGAAAATTTGACATTGATTACCGATTGCTTTTCTTTCTCCCCACATCCCCGAATTTCTGTTTCATTGTTTATCTCTATCTTTTTGTTGGTTGGGTTTGATAACAGTCTTTTTAAGAGTGATTGTCGTTAATGTTTGTTTGAAAAAAAATCTTCTTTGGAATTCATAAACATATTTTAGTGGACTGGCGTTTCAAACCTTTTTTGCTTGTGATAGCAATTGTTTGTATTTGGACCACTGGTGTGCGTGTCAGGTTTGACAGGACATTATTTCATATTTTCATTATGGCACAGAAGGCTAAGGAAGAAAGACCTGTTGTGTCCTCTGTGGACGAGGACACAGTTTTCGCTAAATATTTACAACGAGGTAAGGTATGTGGTTTGGAGGGACCAGCTCTGTTGGACTATGTTGACAAATGTATTGCCCAGGACATGGAAAGAGGAAAAAATGCGATTGAAAGAATTTCAGTTGAAAGTACAGGAAGAAGAGATAACTAAAAGAGAGCAGATACAAATGCAAGAGGAAACAAAAAGAATGCAACAGGAAACAAAAAGAATGCAAGAGGAAACTAAAAGAATGCAAGAGGAAACTAAAAGAATGCAAGAGGAAGAGGAAACAAAAAGAATGCAAGAGGTAGAGGAAACTAAAAGAATACAGTTACAAATAACTTCTCAGCAGAGTGCGGTCTCAGGACAGGACAGTGAGAGTCAGGGTTCGGGTTTTCCCAGGTTTAACGCCCCTCGCCCAACGTTTCCTAAGTTGCCCCCTTTTAAAGAAAGAACTGATGATATAGACAGTTACTTGTTTCGTTTTGAAACCCATGCTCGTTCCTTGGGATGGTCTGAGAGTTTGTGGGTAACATACCTGTCTGCATTACTTGAGGGTTCCGCTTTAACTCTGTATCACAGTCTCGCTGAAAATAATGTTGTGTCTTACGAGCTTTTGAAAGAGCTTGCTAAAAAAAAAATTCAGTGTACTCCAGATGGTTTTCGTAAGCGTTTTCGTGAGGCTAAACCTAGGTCAGATGAACCTTTCGAGACCTTTGCAGTTGAACTTCGGCGTTTGTTTGACCGTTGGGTCTCTTTGTCAAAAATTGATAAGTCTTTTGAAGATCTGGTGGATCTTATCTTGCGTGAGCAGTTTTTGGAGTGTGTCTCTAAGGACTTGACTACCTTTTTGTGTGAAAAAGATGTGAAAACTTTTGATGAAATGATCAAGTCGGCAGAGTCATACAGACGTGCTCATCCAACTAAGGTGCTTTCTAGGAAAGCTGATGTAAACATTTTTGCTTCTGTTGGGTACAAAACTCCTGGTCAGTTTGATAGAAATCCATACTGTGGTCAGTCTGACAGAGGAAACAGATACTCTACTTTTCAAAACAGTGGCCACTACTCTGGTTCATCGGATGATCGTGTAAGTAACTTTGGCAGCAGCTGTTATAGTGGTTGTGGTAACCGTCAGAGCTCTGGTTACTCAGCTGGTCGTGGGAATAACTTTGGCGGTAGCCGTTATCGTGGTCGTGGCGCCCGTCATACCTCTGGCAGTAAGAGTTCCTCAGGAAGTGCTTTTGATCAGCCTGCTAGTGTTGTGTGTTTTTTGTGTAAGAAGACAGGACATGTTGCTGTTAGGGTCCATGGAAGTCAGGTAGAAACCCCTGTAGAATTTGTAACCTTAGCCACCCAGATGAATGTCCTTTTGTGGTTAGTAACTCCACTGTTGTCGAGAACTCAGCCGACAGCAAACAGTCCAGTGCTTGTTGTTCTGTTCTTGATACTCCTTTTGCTTGTCTAGCTGCTGGTGAGTTCACAGGCAAATTACATTTGGAGTCTGGTTCTGTGAATGGCATTTTGAGTTCTGTTCTGCGTGATACTGGTGCTACCATTTGTGGCGTTCGCAGACGGTTAGTTTCTGACAGATGTTAGGAACCACAGTGAAGTGTGTTTCTTTTGGTGGTCGTGTGGATGAGTTTCCACTGGCTACAGTTTCAGTCAGTTGTCCTTATTTTGTGGGCGATTTGACTTGTTGTGTCTTGGATAGCCCTGTCGCAGATCTCATTGTGGGTAATGTACCTGGAGTTTCTGTGAGCGGTGAGTTTAGTGATGTAACTGGTGAACCTTTCTCTTTAGCCGCTGTTACGAGGGCTAGAGATAAGCATGTTGGGGACAAAAAGCCTTTGTGTCAGACCCCTGATGATCTGAACATTTCCAGTTCTGATCTTGTTCAGGAACAGAAGGATGAGTCATTGAAGTCTTGCTTTCAGTTAGCGTCTTCTGATGTGTCTGCTGTGTCTACTTCTGATGTTGTTGTACCTACAGTTGTTTTTTCACAAGGTACTTCAGTGCCTGGGTCAGAGATAGCACCTTTGGCTTGTGGGCAGGAACAGGTTTCTCTTGAGTGTTCTCCAGGAGTTGGTCTTTCTGTGGATCCCTCTCTGGAGTCTGTCTGTACTTTTCGTGAAGTGGTTTGTACAGTTGGTGTCGTCCAGGACTGTGATGACGCTTTACCCATTCCCACTTTAACTATTCTGATGGCGTCTTCTATGCCAGATGAAGATGTTCGTTCTGAACAGTTTAATTGTACTTTGTCTGACAAAAGTACCAGGGAGTTGCGTGTAATCTTTGACGATTTTCAGGACATTTTGACCCCCAAACCAGGTTCTTTCTCAGGTGATGTACTATTACAGATCCCTCTTACAACAGATGTCCCTGTTAGAAAGAAATGTTATGAAATCCCCTTTTCTGCGAAAGAGGTTATTGAGAGAGAGATTGGTATCATGTTGGATCTTGGTATCATTGAGCCATCGAATAGTCCGTATGCATCTCCAGTTGTGTTCGTCAGGAAGAAAGATTGTACGTGTTCTTTCTGCATTGATTTCATGTCTATTTCTTGGACTCCTGAGTGTGCTGAAGCTTTGAGGAAGATTCAGGGAATCTTGTCTTCTGCACCTGTGTGTTGTTACCTAGACTGGTTAATACTTTTGTGTTCAGGAATGATGCTAGTTCTGTTGGTTTGGATGCTGTATCGCTCCAGGAGAATGATGATGTTCTTCACCCAGTCGTGTTTGCTAGTTGAAAGTTGCTGAATCGTGAGGTGTACAATACTATTGAGCGGGAATGTTTATCCATTGTCTCTACCCCGTGGGGGTATGGAGAGGCTGACTGAGTGGTCAGTAGACATTGTATGTGCATTATCATCTGGGTGTGGGGTGCAGCCCGTGCCCAACCATTGTCTCTACCCTGTGTGGGTATGGAGAGGCTGACCAAGTGGTCAGTAGACATGTGTGGTCTCTACCCTGTGTGGGTATGGAGAGGCTGACCGAGTGGTCAGTAGACATCGTATGTGCATTGCCAATCGGGTGTGGGGTGCAGCCCATGCCCAGCCATTGTCTCTACCCTGTTGGGGTATGGAGAGGCTGACCGAGTGGTCAGTAGATATGTGTAGTCTCTACCCTGTGTGGTATGGAGAGGCTGTCCGTGAGGTCAGCAGCAAGCTAGCATGTCAAAGGGCTTCAGAGTTCGTTGGGACGGCAACTTGTGTTTTTCTGTGAGCCGTGAGTGGCTTCGTTTTCCGTCGAGTGAATGTGATTTCTGGGTTTGTGTATTCTGCTGTTTGTTTACTTCTTTTTCCAAAAAAACAATTCGGTCATTGTTTTTTTTTCTTGAGGAGGGGGAGTATTGTGACGTCAACATAAATTATGACGTCAACTTGAAATGACATAGGTAACTACATGACGAAAATAATAATACTAGACGAGAGAAGAGAGCAAGAACTAACGGCCGAGGCTTTGGTGTCCAGCCTAAATTATTTTGTTTTAATCGTCGTTTTCTCCGTAGTGTTACTATGTGGAGAGGCTGACTTTCAAGTCAGTAGTGCGTCGATGTTCACTGTATATGTGCGATACTTCTGATGACAGTACCAGCGAAATATGTACCAGGAAATTTATTTGTTATAAAATTGTTGTGAATGCTGTGTCGCCGAGAGTGACTTAAAACTCCTGCAAGAATATTTATGTGCTCTAATTGTACCACCTCATGTGTGTCGGTGGGCTGGATTTATTGATGTGAACATTGTAATATCAATACACGGAGAAGCTAATTACTTTTTGTTTTAGATCAACAATACGTCGAATCGAAGTTTATTGTGTTCTATGGGACTTTGCTGAAATCGTGTTCTCGGGGATTTAATATTGATTGCTGTGCCTTGTAAATCTGCAGTTCTTCAATGGTTTACTGTGCCTTGTGAATCTGCGGTTCTTCTGTGGATTACTGTGCTTTATGAATCTGCGATTCTTCTTCTGTGGATTGCTGTGCTTTGTGAATCTGCGGTTCTTCTGCTATGGATTACTGTGCCTTGTGAATGTAAATCTGCGGTTCTTCTTCTGAAAGTTCTACGCGATTTATTGTGCTTGTTGTGTGGAGACTGTTTCTTCTTCTTCATCGCTTGTGTTTGTGAACGGCTGTGCTTATGTGGGGACCTTGGTTATCCTTCTTTGTCTTCTTTTAGTGTGTAGACTGGCTTGGGTTCTGCGGAACCGAGTGTGTTGATTGTATATGTGAGACACTGTGGACGGCGCCGGCGAGATCTGTGAGTGATATCAAGATATGTAATATGATACGCTAATATCTGATGATTGAAGTTCCTTTGCATTGATATCTTGATCTATATGCTATGTAGTGACACGTATTGATTTGTACCAATTCACATGAATGTATATTTTGATGGTTCAGGCAGCATAATTATAAAGAAAAAAAAAATCTAACTCGTGTGTTGCCGGGCTATCCATGTGCGTATGGTGTGGGTGTGTGTAGGGAATAATTATTACACGTATCCAAACTTTTGAGAGCGAGAGTCAGACAGCAAAACACGCACCGCACACCATCCGTAACAGCTTGCCTATAATGAACGTAAGACAACTGGGTATTGTTAAAAGTTCCTAGCCAACATTGCAGCGAGTCTACCTGCAGTGCCCTGTAAAGCCAGGATCTGCAAATCACGAAACAAAGGGCAGAGTACAGGTCTGTCACATAATCTCAAACTAAAACGAAACAAATAATCTACGTATCGAGGGTTGACTGCCAGAACCCAGTATCTCATATACATATATATAAGAGATACTGGGTTCTGGCAGTCAACCCTCGGTATGAAGTATGTCATACGTAACACACAACCAAAGAAGATGAAAATTCTTTCAATGCGTCACCAAGAAGACGTGTTCGTCTGGCACTTTTGTTACATAAATCCTCTGTTTTGACGAGCACGACTGGGGAAGGGACAAGGGGATCACGTGGTCGGCTAGGCAATAAAACAACATGACTTGACCTCACTGTTCAAACGTCCATCACATCAGCCCTAAAACTCACGGTCACGCAAGCTTCTGAGATGAAAACTACAATCTACGGCCGATGAAGTCCTCTGTGTGTGGGTGGTGATTCATGCGCTGCTTTGCACTGCAACGAGTTTGACAGTTTCCGTGTCTCGGATGACTGTGCCTGTGCTGAAAGAGACAGGATGATGAGACAGACAACGAAGGAGTCTGAACCCGATTCATGATTATACTGCCAATGAGAAAGCCTGGTCACCCAAACATCCCTGGCCACACCGGCTGAGACAGAGGTGATAGAAGTTTTGGCTGTCTTGAATGGAAAGTGGGTTGATTGCAACGCCTCTGCTACTCTGCTGCACGCAGCTGAGATCTGCAGACACTGTGGACAGCTCTAGCGTCCATATCAGCAACCCGATGATCTTATGTCATGTCACTATGATGAAAGCGCTGTCTTGAAAGTTCACTAGCTTCTGATATATTCAAGGTCAAAGTGCATTGCAACGAAAGCTTGCCTGTGTCTAGAGTTGTACTGCTTTCACCTGTCAGCGAAACGGCAACGAGTGGGGCTGCAAGATGCGCACAGCAGTTTGCCTGGTGGTGGCGTCTTGCGCCGGTAAGCTGTGCAGTCGAAGTACGGAGTGGGGGCGTTTTCATGAAGTTCTATTGTGTCGCGTTCGGTGGTCACAAAATGGCGTCTGCTAGGAAGCATTTATGTCCCTTGACGTCTTAACTGAAAGCCCTGTGCAGGCCTGCAGCGAAAGTGAACACTGCACAGACTCCCGAGAGTGGTGCAAGATTTCTCCTGGATGATTGGTTCGGCAGTTGAGGACAAAGCTTCTGTGGGTCCCACTGGCAACTTCTGAGTGTCTCTTTTTCTTTCTGAAGGCTCTGTCCATGAAACGTTGTTATGGAGGGCAGATCGAAAGCCTCTCCTTCTGCTGCTTGAGCTATTCGTGAATTGAATCTGGTCCACATCTGCTGCAGGATGGACAGACATAATGTTCACTTCGTAAACATCCCACCTTTCGAGTGGTTCTTCCAAACATCACTCTGCAGCGTAACGCTCAGATCATTCAACTGTCAACCCCTGAACGGGTCTCGTTAATGGCGACGTTCGTTGTGACACGTACACCGATTCCTGACGTATCATCGCTTCTTTTTATTAATTTTTTGTTGTTGGCAGTAATGAAAAGTCAACAACCTTTTCCACTCAAAATGTATCATACACGGTTGTTTTTTTTTCTTGGTGTCAGCTGAGTGTGTGTGTGGTACGATGTGTAATTAACACGGGCTGTGGTGATGATGGTGATTTTATGTATTCACTCCTTCTACCACTCCCCCGATCACTGCCAGGGACTTTGAAGTCTCTTGTGAGGCAAGAACCGTCATTGCATATCATTTCACTATCAAGTTACCGAAGTTACTGACCACTTTCAGCCGTTATATGGTTTCCGTGTCGGCTGGGCCATAAAAGAACATACCTAAACTCCTTGTCCATTAGAAACAAAAGGTTAGATCAACTATAAACTCAATATTTTGTTGTATGCACTGATGGGATGTGGGTTCAGTGTGAGCAGTTTCAAGATTGTGAGTGGGTATTTTAAATTTGAATTACCTGCACTTTTAGAGTAACTGGTTGAGTTCTCTCTCCTCTCTCTCTCTCTCTCTCTCTCTAATTGTGATTTTCAAGCTGCGTGTTTCTTTTTTTTAAATAAAAAATCGAGAAAACTGGTGGGTCAGGTTTATCTCATGGCGTTTTATTTTTCCGTTTCTTCGCACCTATCCCTCATCTCTGCTCTCTATCTCAAGCCCTCTCCAATCTTTTTGTGTTTCTTGAAACAGTGGTGTTGTTCATTAACTCGATTACCCCATCCGTCACGAGCCATGGATACCCCCTTTACCGCCTCTCCTTCCCCCTCCTTGACATTCGTCTTCACCAAACACAATAGTTAACAAAAACAAAGTGCAAAGAAATAAAGACTTTTGAAGGCAACAAGGTTAACACGCAAAACTTTAAAACCAGCCTGCAGGTCAACTCACACAGACAAAAATTCACGTGTAGGCAGATCACTTGCCAACGTGGATTCCAAACTAAATGAGGTCGCTTGTGCCGTTGCCCCACACAGAAAACTCCGTTGGAGAGAACAAAGCCTGATTAGAGCTGTAGGAGGCATGAAGGGCGAAACCTGACAAGGTTTGATCACAGCAGGGGAAGCCCGTGGCATTCCCGTCAACCAAAATAATAAACCCGTGTCTGTTCTGTGCGGACTTTGGCGTGGGCACGTTACACCACGGAATGTCACAATCCCACGATTTGTTGCAGTACTTCAAAATGTGGCAAACCTCCAAGGGACGTGGAGACAAACAAACGATTGTAATGAAAGAAGTCACATAAAACTTGCGCAGTGCTGCATCCAGTAGTCGTGCAATTCTTACATGCTTATCTGTTTTCGCGTCACAACTGTTTCCTAACAGAGTCAATTGCAAAATGATGTGTCATGTCTCGTCAGTGAAGACAAATCGGTGCCCGATGACCGTTATCTTAGCAGAATGTATTAGAATTCTATTGTTTGTTTTACTCTCCATCTGTCTTTCTCTATGCCTACCCCCCACCGTGCACCCTCCTCTCTCTCCCCCCCCCCCCCCCCCCCCCCCCCCCTTGTTTAGCAGTATCCTAGATGAACTGATTACTTCAAACATATAGAAGAAGTCAAGGCGGTGGTAGCAGCAGCAGCAGCAGCAGTAGTAGTAGTAGCAGTACTAAGTAGTAGTAGTAGTAGTAGTAGTAGTAGTAGTGTTGCAATGTCAAAATTTCAAGGGGACGTCCCCATCTCCAACCCCACCCCACCCCCATGTTTCGTGGCAATTTCTGTCGCAGCAGCAGCAGCTAGTAGTAGTAGTAGTAGTAGTAGTAGTAGTGTTGCAACGTAGTAGTAGTAGTAGTAGTAGTAGTAGTAGTAGTAGTAGTAGTGTTGCAACGACAAAATTTCAAGGGAGCACTCCCATCTCCATCCCACCCTTCCATGTTTCGTGGCAATTTCCGACAAACTGTATTACTGCATACTGCCCGTTCAATGGGGCACAAGGTGCCATCTAATCGGGTAGCTTTTCGCTCTAATCGGGTAGCTTTTCGCGGCAGCTGTATGCGGGCAGAAGTGGATTAAAGACGTAGTGAGTTAAACAGATTCTGGAATTCTCCTCCTCCTCCACCCCTGCCCTCCTCTAATGACAGCAAACACTCCAACGGCTCTTCTGACCTATCAGAGGACGCTCCAATTTTTTTAAACATTGGGTAAGATAAATGGCTGAACATAATTCAGAATGGTTTTCCTATGGATCTCAAGCCCTAAAAGACAACACTGATCTTGTTTGAATAGAAGATGAAGCGGTTTGCAAGGGTGGGGGGGGGGGGGGGGGGGGGGGGGGGGGGAACCGCTGAATTGGAAACTAGGTCGACGATACCATTATCTGTCTTTCAGAAAAAGAAAAAGTCTCATTACATATGCCAAACTAAGTGATTCTCAGAAATCTGTAAATTTGCTTGCGATTGGTTGGAGGAGCCTTCAGAATTCATGAGTTAAATAACCACTGTACATCATTCTTCACTCTCTTAACTTCTCTATCCCAGAAACCCACGCTTTTTTCTGCTCTCTATCTCAAGAATCATTTCAAGTGCATGGCTGCCTTCCGATTTCTTCCCAAGACGGTAAACTGCATCATCATCATCATCATCATCATCCCGCCTTTGCTCCTTCACCCACCCCTCCCTCTCCAGTCCTTACCTCCATACTTCACCTTCGCCTTTTCCCCAATTCCCTGCCCGCTGACAGGAATACATTTCATCCTTTTTGCCGCTGATGGCGTGTCAGTTCTAATAACTGACTAGTCGGCCTCCTTGTCCACTGGGGACTAAAACAAGCGTGGATCTGAGTTCTTACCACCTCCACCCAACGTTCCCTTTACACACACACACACACACACACACACACACACACACACACACACACACACACCATCATACACACACGCAATTGAAGTTTAAAAAACAAACAAACATGAATACATAAATGAATGAAGGAATAAATAACTAAACGCCACTAAAGAAAAGGTACATAAACCAATAACGGAAAAATGAATACCCACAGAGTCCAATTTTGGGATCTTCCTCGCGATGAATCCCTGAGTGTGATTAAAAAAAAAAAACCAGCTCAGAAATGTCTGATGAACCTTCGTTGCGAAGTTTTGAGACCAAAATCGTGTAAAATGCCTTAACAGACATGTGATGCAAGACATGTCATTAAACAAAGACTAGTGAAATGTAGTATCTTGGCTTGTTTTCCATAAACAAATGACATTTTTAAGAGCATTTAGGGGCAGGAAATTGCTGTTCATTAATTCGTTTCTGTTTAGTTTTTGTTTTAGTTTTTGTGTTTTGGATGTTGTTGGTTTGATTAGGTAGCTTAATAAGGATTTTTTTCTTGAGATTTTCGTACTGGGTTTAAAATCAGACTATGTCTTTTTGACGGCGATTCCAAGATATGCCGGCCTTTATTTTTGTTTTTGTTTTGTCTTGTTTTTCTTTCCTGAAAGGAGAGCAAGGCCACAGCAGAACTAGACAATAATAACTAGCTGACATACTAAATGATTTTCCCTGTTTGTTACAACTGGAGAGCCACTAAAGCATCTCTAATTCTTGTCATGTGCGTGAGGACGCATATGAGCCACTGTGATTCGACTCTCCTTTATTGTTTTTTTTCTCCACTTTGAGTGAGGCTTGAGATGTGGATAGATCTATTCAGAATGTTTGTAACACCAGACAAGGGAAATTGGGAACGCACACATCTTACCGTGTATGTTTAAACTGAGATCACGAATTAATATTTCAAAGACAGCTGTGGAAGCCATTCAACAGCCCAATACGTCATGTAATCAAAAAGAGCTCGATAGAAACAAATAGCAATTCAGGCAGTCTTGAAACTTTGGAGATGGTCATCACAACAATATCAGCAAACTTTAAAAGTCCAGAAGATGACAACTACGAGGGCACACATCTTCATGAAACTTCTTTACCTCTGGCGACTATTTTTCGCGATCGAAAGTTTCCTTCCATTTTCTCTAAAGAAAAACATGCTTGTTTTCATAAGACAAGACAACTACTGAATGGCCTTCTGCCGAAAGCTTTTCACACTCGTAGCATTCTCCACGAAATGACCGACAGCTATGGGGAGAGGGGGTGGGGGCTCATTTCTGCCCCGTGTATCCCAAACCATCTGTTGTCACCGCGGTCACGCTATCTTTGACACTGGCATTCCTTCGGTTGCAAGACCAGGCACAGAAGCGGCCATTAATCGGTCAGAGTTCCATTTTAACTCCAGGGCGCCGTCCATCAAACAAAAGATCGATACCATCTTCAAGGCAGCTTTGGTTCACAGAAAACGGCTCCATTTTATTTAGATGTCCATTTTCTCAACAAACAGACCCAGCCTTAAGGGGGACACGGTTTCTTGTTGCTCGGATTATTGAATGATCGGGATTTTTTTTTTTTAAGTTCAAATAATGTCCTTTTTTATTTGAGAAGCCACCTTGGGCTGCTCTACATGCGTGCACGTTTGTGTGTGTGTGTGTGTGTGTGTGTGTGTGTGTGTGTGTGTGTGTGTGTGTGCGTGTGTGTGTGTGTGTGTACGCGCGTGCGTGTGTGTGTGCTTGTGTGTGTGTGAGCGCGTGTGTGCGTGCGTGCGTGTGTGTGCGTGCGTGTGTGTGTTCTTGTACGCGAGTATTTGTGCGTGCGCGCGTGTGTGCGTGCGTGTGCGTGCATGCTTGTGTGTGAGTGAGAACAACTGGGAGGGACATTATTTGTGAATCTGTGTGCTTTATACGTGCGTGTGCATCCATTTCAATGTGTATCTGGGTCCGTGTTGTTTTGCATCCATACAGAATCAGTCCATTGTGACATGAAAATTTATTCAGTACAATTTGTGCCTTCAAGCCTTTCTTTCATCACGTTGCTCAACAGCTGCGTAGTACTACAACTTCCCCTGGGTGTGCCCGACGTTTTACTATGGAGAGGCCAAAACCCCACTCTCATCACGTTGCTCAACAGCTGCGTAGTACTACAATTTCCCCTGGGTGTGCCCGACGTTTTACTATGGAGAGGCCAAAACCCCACTCTCATCACGTTGCTCAACAGCTGCGTAGTACTACAATTTCCCCTGGGTGTGCCCGACGTTTTACTATGGAGAGGCCAAAACCCCACTCTCATCATGTTGCTCAACAGCTGCGTAGTACTACAATTTCCCCTGGGTGTGCCCGACGTTTTACTATGGAGAGGCCAAAACCCCACTCGGTGCCAGGAAAAGAAATGCACTGGGAGAAAACGATGTTGCTTACCATTTTCGTACTCACAAAGGAACATCACACTTCTCGCATGTACGACCACCCACAAACGGAACTTAATCGGCCATGGATGGCCGTGAAAGTCCCGTCTGTGGGTAGTCGTTTACGCGCTTCCTTGCACTGCAACGATTTTGACGGTTCCTGTGTCATAGATGACCGACTGTATGTATCCTTCGCCGAGAGACACAGGATGATTAAAAACTGACAACGAAGCAATCTGAGCCTGATTCATCGTTACCCTGCCGACAAGGCCTTGTCAACCAAACATCTTTGGCCACGCCAGCTGAGACAGATGCGAGGAAAGTTTCGGCTGTCCAGGATGGACAACCTAATGGACTGCATTAGTTGCAACACCTGTACTCTGTTGCACATACCTGGTATCTGCGGCGACTGCAAACAGCTCTATCGTCTGGTACAGCACTCCAATGAACTTGTCATGTCACTCTTACGAAACTGCTGTTCCAAAAGTCCACAGATCAAAGGTGAAACTGCCGTAGCCCACTGACTGTAAAGGCACTGTTTAAGGCATGGTATTATGGGAGGCAGAACCAAACCCTCTTCTTCCCTGCTTTAACTATCCATGAACTGACTCAGGTACCCATCCATTGCTGGGTGGACGGACAGAAGTTTCAAGTGGTAAACATCCTACCTCTCAGGTGGTTCCAACGGCCCTTACTTTGCAGCGTAACGCTCTAATGATTGAACAGTCAGCCCTCACACATTAAACGTCTCGTTAACAAAGACGTTCAATGTGACAACTCAGAAAATCTTATTCCTGGCGAATCATTACTCTTTGTTTGTTTGTTTGTTTTTATACTAAACTGTTAGACAAGCAAAGCATTTTAAAGTCTGACCTCTTCTATTGAAAAAGTCTCATACATGGGCTTTTCTGTGTGACCTGGAGTGTGTGCAGTACGGTATGTTAGAGATGCACGGTGGTCACTGTGGTGAATGTACGTATTCACTACTCCTACCTATCTCTGACCACTGTCTGGGACTTTGCTGTCTCTTCTAAGAAGAATATCGTTGTTCTATATCCTTTCATACGGAAGCCCTTGACTACATTTTCAGCCCTGATTATTGTCTCCGTGGTCAGCTGAGCTATAAACAACATAACATAACGTATTCACTACTCCTACCTATCTCTGACCACTGTCTGGGACTTTGCTGTCTCTTCTAAGAAGAATATCGTTGTTCTATATCCTTTCATACGGAAGCTCTTGACTACATTTTCAGCCCTGATTATTGTCTCCGTGGTCAGCTGGGCTATAAACAACATAACTGAACTCCTTAACCATTAGAATTGTTCGTCTTATCTGAAACCTAGTATTTTGCTGTGTGTGCCGATGGTAGGTGAGTTCCGAGTGCGTGGTTTCACGACTGCTAGAGGGTATCTTAAATCAAAATGACCTAACTTTAGAATAACCGATTTAGTTCCATCTTATTTATTTAGAATAACTGGCTTTTCTCTCTCTCTCTCTCTCTCTCTCTCTCTCTCTCTCTCTCTCCTGATTTTTAGACTGCGTTTCTTTTTAATCCGGAAAATTAATCGATCTGGTTTATTTTATGGCGTCTTATTTTTCTGCATCTTCACACACCTCTCTCTCTCTCTCTCTCTCTCTCTCTCTCTCTCTCTCTCTCTCTCTCTCTCTCTCTCTCTCAACCTCTTTCCAATTTTTGGCGATCTCTCTCTCTCTCTCTCTCTCTCTCTCTCAAAACCCCTTTCCAATTTTTTGGCGATTCTTGAAATGGTGGTGTTGTTGTTCATTGATTCGATTACTCCATCTGTCATGAGCTATGAATACCCCCTTTACTGCCTCCTCTTCCCCTCCTTGACATTCGCCTTCAACAAACACAATGGTGAAACATAAAAAAGACTTGCGAAGACAATAAAAAAAAAAAACCTTTCAAGCCAGCCTGTAGGTCAACCCAAAGAATGAACTTGCAGGCAGATCATGTGCCAAAGTGAATTCTACAATCAATGAGGTCGCTTGCGCCGTTGCCCCACACAGAAAGCTCCGTTGGAGGGAACAAAGCCTGATTAGAACTGTAGAAGGCATGAAGGGCGAAACCTAACAAGGTTTGATCACAGCAGGGGAAGCCGGTGGCATTCCCGTCAACCAAAATAATAAACCCAGGTTTGCCGTGTGCGGACTTCGGCGTGGGCACGTTACACCACAAAATGCCACAATCGTACTACTTGTTGCTATACGTCTGAACGTGCAGATCTTCCGAAGGATGCGAGGACACACAACACCACAGTTGTTCCATCTGTGTCCCTGTTCTGTATGCGCGTGCGTGCGTGCGTGCGTGCGTGCGTGCGTGCGTGCCTTGCTGTGAAAGAAATCACAAAACCTCCGAATGTTGTGCAGTTCTTACAAGTTCGTCCGCTTTTGTCTTACAACTATTGCCTAACATAACCAATTCGAATCATTGCGTGAGATGCCCCACGTTTTGTCAGTCACAACAAGTAAGAGCAAGATGCCCCATGCTGTTGAATTTGTCAAACCTTTTTGTTAGTTTCACAAAATACCAGTTATTCTCTCTCTCTCTCTCTCTCTCTCTCCCCTCTCTCTCTCTCTCTCTCTCTCTCTCTCTCCTCAATGAATTACTTAACTCAAACATTTAGTAGTGGTAGCAGCAGTAGTGTCGCAACGACATTTCTCCTTCCACCCACCCTCATGCCCCACGTGTAGTTGCAATTTGCGACAAAGCAATGATATGACCATATTTCACGCGCATGACAGGAGTGCCTTTGAAGCAAATAGCAGCTGCATGCGAGCAGAGACGGGAAAAAGAAGTGGGGAGATTTGGACTCGTCCACCTCCACCTTGCATCCCCCCCCCCCCCCCCCCCCCCCCCCCCCCCCCCCCCCCCCCCCCCCCCCCCCCCCCCCCCCCCCCGCTTTCAGAGCAAACATTCCAACGGCTCCTCTGACCCAACCACAAGACTTTTCTATTTTGGTACATGGAGTTGGAAGGGAGGTGCAGGGTGAGAAGACATTTCCTATCTGATCTGATCCCTGGATCTTAATACAACATTTATCTCCCTTGAATCGACGATGAAGCGGATTGCACACCGGGAAAAGCGGAATTGAAAACTAGACTGTTCAAACTTTTACCTCTTATTTATAACTATCACTATTATGTTGAGCTACGCGATTCGCCGAAACATGTAAACTTGCTTGCGACTGGTGGGAAGAGCCACCAGCATTCGGATGTTAAATGCTCTTTGCCAAAAGCCAAGATAGACAACGGAAGCATACTGTTCCTTCGTCAGGGACAGAGAGGGATTCTGCGGCCTATAGCCGGGCTGAACGCAAAGGGCCACATCAGGGCTGCAACGTCGTTGAATTCAACCGTCAAAATAAATTTCACACACACACACACACACACACACACACACACACACACACACACGCTTCATTAAAACAGATTTCCTAAAAACACGCTGGAATTTCCTTTAAAAAATCTGTCTTCCGTAAAATCTTAGGTAAGATGAAAAATGTAGATCTCTTTCAGAAACTAAAAAAATCACATCAGGTCGGAGATCTCTTAACAAGATGTTCATTGTGTCTGCTGTGAAGTGTTTGTGTCTGACATCACACAAGTCCCAACACTCTATAAGAACATGTTTTATAGCGAGTGGTTTGTCACACAGAATGCACCACAGAGCTTCTCCACCTTTTAAAAGCTACCAGTGAATGTAAAAGATGAGGCCTGTGTGTTAGCGGTACAAGACTTTCCTTTTCGGCTGCCAGCACCACACCTTAAAATTAAGCTCAGATCTGGATGGACTTAGAAGAGTTCGTCATCTGTCTGCGAGTTCCATTCCTCTTCCCAGAGGTCTTAGACGTGAGCCTGAGCTCTGGGTTTCAGATTAGAGAGAGGAGAGAGAGGGGAGAGAGAGATGTGTGTGTGTGTGTGTTTGGAGAGAGAGAGAGAGAGAGAGAGAGAGAGAGAAGAGAGAGAGAGAAGAGAGAGAGAGAGAGAGAGAGAGAGAGAAGCTGCTCAACTATTTGCGGCATTTTAGGTAAGTACCACTTCATTGCCTCGAATGCCGATGATTATGACCGGGAACTCATGCAAAAACTATGATGTATCCATCAGATTTCTGAGAGGTGTACAGTTCAATTTGAGTAGTTGAGTGCTTGAGGAGGCTAACAATGGCCTCCAAAGCACAAACGGAGTCAGAGAGAATAAAGGAGTTTTGATTCGTCTGAACAGCCAGGCCCAATGCTGTCTACCAAGCAACGTAGATGGAGCTGTCAGTGAGAATGTGTTTAGGACATCTGAGAGGGAGCTATAGGCGCAAAATGCAGAAGAGTTGCCCTCGTCATCATTTTGGAGCCATCAGTAAATATTCTTTGGAAGGATAGAAATTCAGAACAAAGATTGGGGGGGGGGGGGGGGATATGTATGCCATAGAGCTGATGGCGTCTTTGCAATATGAGGTCAGATCAAAGCGGATCTTCGCGGTGACGACAGTCCCAGGTGGGTCATCAGGATTTTGGACGAATTACACACAACTCCAACGTTTATTTCTGCACAATTCGAATAGGGACGAATGCGAATTCCCTGGTTGGAGTCTGGGTCAAAAGATTGTCATATGCTGGGTTTGGGGGTTCAGAGAAGAGATTCAAAAAATGACTGTTCAAAGAAAGTTTCGGCCAACGGTTCGAGAAGGATGGTTCTCCTGTCCCTGCATACAGACTGCATACAGGGCGCGGTGCGGAATGCACCCTGTCGAAGCAACTAACTCCATCCCTCCTGATCATGCCAGCTCCCGGGGACTGAGAACACAGCACTGCGGGGATTACCTTGGCCAGCCAGGAGACTACCCATTTTGACCCAGCTCCATGCGGGGGTTGCCGACTGGTACATACGGACCGGTGTGTGTGTCTCAGAGAGGTCCGAGCCAAACAGAAGTGTTGAGAGAGCACCTGCCCCTCAATCACAAGGGTACATTCTCTTCCACTACAGGTCGCACCGTGCGGCAAATACGGCGAAGCATAAGACGACCACGTCAAAAAGAAGAATATGGAGAAGGAGACTTGAAGGGGTGACGAACACTGAAAGGAACCAGCAGGAATAGCAGATGATAGAAGAGGATAGAGGCAGTGTTCGAAAACTGTTGAATCCCTCAAAAGACTGACACGAAAAATATGATGATCCGCATTTAATGATCCATCCCCTGGACCTTTATAATCCCCTGTGGGTCGGCTGGTCTATAACAGTAATAATGATAATACTAATTATAATAATAACAATAACAGTGATGACAGCAAAAATAATAATGATAATAATGACAATAATAACACTAATAATAATAACTTAAAAAATAATAATGATGATGAAGATAACAATAATAAGAAGAATAACTACAACAATGATAATGATAATCACAACCATCATCATCATCATCCTGAGGAGAAGGAGGATATCACTGCTAAAAACAATAACTTGTATATCACGATAATCCGTAATATAGGCTCAAAGCGCTTCAAGCACACATACATACAAATACTACAAAATCTTACAAATGTAAACAGAAGAAACAGTCCAGTGCGTTCTCCTCTAAGGCTCACAAGTTAAGCTATAACCCTCACGAAAAAGATATCAGTTTCGAAGGTGTTCAACGTGTGACCGATTCTAAGTGAGGACGGCCAGGAATTCAAAGGCCTTGGTGGTGGAATGATCATTGGCCAAATGATTTAGGACTGATCTGGGTCACTTCAAGTATTTTTTTTCCTCAACTGGATCTGAGAAAGCAGTAGGACGATGCATGTGAATGAGAGAGGGGAGAGGTGGTTCAGACCCTGTCAAAGGGATGGAAAGTCTGCACAGCTTTTTTAAAATTTCAGTCAAGATGCAAATGGCAGCTAGTGAAGGTTAATCAGTACTGGAGTGACATGATCTTTCTGTGATTTTTTTTACAAAAATCAAGCGGGCAGCATGCTTCTGAATACACTGAAGACGAGGTTATTTCCTGGGAAGACAGTCCAGCAAGAGTGAATTACACTAATGGAGAAGACTCAGAATCTTGGAAGTGACCTGTTGAACGACAGTTTCCAAACTGAGACAGCTACGAACTGATGGATTTTATTATTCAGTGCATAGTAGGCTGATAGACAGACTGGATCTATGTGATCACGCTATGAATAACATGAACTGAAAGCCATCTACGGAAGAGCACAACGTAGAAGACAGCAGAAGCAGCAGAAGTTTGTTTTTGAAAACTGAAAAACGTTAAAAATCTTAAATGAAACCTAAAACCTACTGTACGGGTTCAAAAATGTGTACATGAATTGAGGTCAGTCTTGTCAATTAACGCGCTGAAATTGTAACTTTTGCAGAAGCTTCAGAAGCGGATATGACAGGAGAGAAACTGATTTCATATCTAGTGGCTGTCCTTCATTACTGACGAATTCAGTAAAACAATCTAATACGTAGCACTAGAACTTAAGACGTTCGACATTTTCAGTTTTAGTATATCATAGCTCATCCGACTACGATGGACTCTTTCAGGACCGTTAACATGAAGAGAAAAAAAAACTATCAACTAACTCTCCGGTCTGTAGAGATTTAAAAAAAAAAAAAAAGTAAACAAGTGGGGTAGTTTTGCTCCCATAAGAAAACCTAACACAGAGTAACTTTTATTCAAGACTGGTACAGCCTTTTAAACTTGAATAAAGTCAGACAAATACATAGACGAACAATCTAACAGTGGGGGAAAAACAAGCGCAGGCCAACAACTGAACTGTCTTCATAGTAATGACTTGGCAAAGATTTGGACTTAAGGAGTTGGGGGGGGGGGGGGGGAGAGAGAGAGAGAGTTTGAAGATGGAGAAAGTGGGAACATGAAATTAAGAAAATATATTACAGATATGAAAACTCTTCACTAGCTGCATAAGGGAACCATCGCAATCCCTTTTGAAGGCAGATATATTTGTATTGCCTGCTCCGAGGCCTTTCGTCCGCTGGGTCGGAACTCATCAGGGAGACACGGCTGGTTATTTCCAATTCTAAAAGAAAAAAGATTGGAAGGGGGGGGGGGGGGGGGGGGTAGTTCAAATACTTTCACATTCAGGTCTACTGAACAATTCCTCCAGAGAGTTCCCTGTTTTGCCATAAAACCATCCTTCATTTTTCTTTCCCGGCGGTACGACGCCGCCATGGACACCTACAGCTATCCCAAGCGTGCGACAGCTTTCTTCAACGGCAAATAATGAAAGGGAACACACTTTGGACTGGGTTGCAATCATTCACTGGCGCTGATAAAACAAGTACAGTCCTGAACTGGCCCCTGCTATCGGCCGGACTATACACAACCTGATTTGACCTGATCTGGCTAAGATAGAATCAAAAAACAAACCAAAAAAGAAAGAAAAACGGCGAAAGCTGTTGCTCTGCGTCGCCTTCCCAACATGCTCAAGCTTAAGAAATACACCTAAATCTGGGCCCCATCACTTCGTTCGTGACGGAATGGGCCGGGGGTGAGGGTCCACTTTTGTGTAAGAGGTTCTGAGAGGCTAATGAGGACGGCAGGAGGACGCAGTGTACATTGTCTCCCACGCTTTCAGACTTTATCATTCTGGAAGTTGATCCGAGTGAGGGAAGACGGACAAGGGAGAGCTGGAAGGGGGGGGGGGGGGGTGTGAAGGGAGAAGAGAATTTCGGGACCACTGGAATTTAGGGCGCAAATCCGATTCAGCTATTCTCGGCGGCCCGCGCACGCTTTGATGGTGCCGCCCCCTCCAAGGGCTCTTCAAAGTCTGATTCTTTATCTCGTTTCGCCTACCCGCCTCTCCCGTTCTGCGCACTGGGTGTGTTGTTCACTGCCTTTGTTGTTTGTTTTGGTTTTGCTGTGTTTTCTATCATTGTATACCTTTTCTTTTAACACAAAGAGCAACTGATCTCTTGCTGAGTTCATAGGAGAACTGTACATTGTGATCATCAGTCCGGGAA
>CM065718.1:45314356-45361856 GCA_033310375.1 Conus canariensis | reverse complement strand
GTGAAAACGTATGAGCATTAATTTCGAAATATACCGGATTAAGTGTTATAGACAACCTTACCAATTTCCAATGAGTTAACGGCACTGGGGAAAAGAGTGTATTTAGAACTTCTCGGTTTGGCGATGCCAAATGTTTCAACTGCTAGTTTCTAAACGCGGTGACTGAGGGCGGAAAATGAGGCAAATTTAAAAAAAAAAGAAACGGTACTAAGTCCACCAGACAATACAAACAGATTGCGTTTTGTCCTATAATCTGTTTGTCTGTAT
Source organism: Conus canariensis (assembly GCA_033310375.1). NCBI lineage: Eukaryota > Metazoa > Mollusca > Gastropoda > Neogastropoda > Conidae > Conus > Conus canariensis. The sequence goes on along the minus strand of CM065718.1, from coordinate 45,361,589 downwards.
TGTCTGACGGACTTAATACCGTTTCTTTTTTAAAATTCGTTTCAACTGCGTCCTGTGATAATATCATGTGCTCGTTAACATTATGATATGTGCTGTTCGTTGAAATGTGCATCCCTTCCTGAAAAAAGGGCTTTAAAATGAATAAATCATCCGAACTGGAATCCGAAAGGGTAGATCTATAGACAGGCAGACAACAAATATTTTGGTCACATTTTTATACACTTACCCGTATGCTCCAATGTATGTAAAAGTACACTGTAATCTTCCATCCCGAATAGATTTGAACATCACTACATTATTCATGATTTCCCTTTCCCGCATTCGCAAAAGCGTTTCATTACCTTTCTTAATTCTGCAAACACTTTTTAAATCAGCCACATATACAATGTATTAAAATTTTTTCCTTTCTGCAAATTACTTGTATTTTTTATGAAACTGTGAGTCGAGTTTTCACATATACTCAGAGAATCTTCATGATGAATGCTTGAAATGTACTTTCCAATTCAATATGTGACGTGTGCGTCGTATACAGTAGTGACTGTGCTATCAATATCTACCCAAATCCCAACTGTGACCATTTACACCATCTAAAGTACAAAAAGACGAAAACAGACGAGGCAACTCCCAATACCTTTCACAATGAACATGTTACACATTGGAGACAAAAAGCTACACATTTCACAACGAACGCTCACAAACAGACGACAAATAAGCTGCATACCCCATCCAACAATGAGGTACCCGAGGACGGACTTGGGCACTTCAAAGGCCCTGACGATCAGGCGGTGTAGGTGGAAGCCCTCCAGAAACATCCAGCAGAAGTTGCACGTCCACGCGTAGCGCGTCAGCACGTACAGTGTCTTGCAGCCCACCTGTAAACAAAAATCCAGACAAAACGACTGAACGTAGCGCCAGCAGTCGGTTTTACCCAGGTAGGCAGCCCCTTGTGCAAAATAAAAGAAGGTGTGGATTGTAAAACGCTAAGAGCCTGGTCTCAAACCGAGGACAGGCGCTATAAGCACTCTTAATAATGATGATGATGATTATAAATCAGAGAAACAGTCTAAACTTTCCAGAACGAAGGCGGGTGAATGGACCACAGAGGCAGAAAAAGTTGTAGACAACAATATAGACCGCAATACCAACCACAAAAATGCACAGTCAAAGAGAGGAACCGGAAAAAAAAGGTTACAAGCACAGACCTTCCTGAAGACAGATATACAATTTATACTGAACGAACCACCAGCAACCCCACGGGGTCTGCCGGCTGAGCTTCGAGCAAGACGAACCTGGTTTCCCTGGGTACTGCAGGGTCACTTCAGCTGGGTGTCCCTAAAGATACCTGACCCTGTCAACTCCCTTGACATGTATATAGAGGAAGGGCTTGCGAACAGTCATGGACCTTGTCACCAATTCTGGGAGTGTACCGAATCCTTCGTAAAGCTTTGAGGTTTCCCTTGATTGACAACCATCAACCCGGCCGAACACTGTACCGTCACAGCTGTGACGGTACAAAGTGTCCGCAGAAACAAAGTGTCCGCATGCGGACACTTTGTTCCCTGCAGACACTTTGTACCGTGAACTGACATTCAAAGTGTCCGCAGAAATCCTGCGGACACTTCGTTCCGCGAGGTGACATATAACTTACAAAAGCGGAACAAAGCGTCCGCAGCCGGTTCAGCCTCAGCGTGAGTGGGTGAATGTGCACGTACACTCCCACGCGCGTGCATGCGTGCGTTCGTGTGCGCGTGTGTGTGTGTGTGTGTGTGTGTGTGTGTGTGTGTGTGTGTGTGTGTGTGTGCATCTTAATTTTTTTTTAAAAAGTTAAAAATTTGTTGACTACTTTTTTGTACAACAGCGCACAAAGTTTAGATTATGCTCACGTGCACGCGCGCGCGCGCACGCACACACACACTCGCACGCACGCACGCGCGCGCGCACACACAACACACACACACACACACACACACACAGCACACGCACGCATGCACGCGCATAGGAGTGTACGTGCACATTCACCCACTCACTCTGAGGCTGAAACGGCTGCGGACACTTTGTTCCGCTTTTGTAAGTTATATGTCACCTCGCGGAACAAAGTGTCCGCAGGATTTCTGCGGACACTTTGAATGTCAGTTCACGGTACAAAGTGTCTGCAGGGAACGAAGTGTCCGCATGCGGACACTTTGTTTCTGCGGACACTTTGTACCGTCACAGCTCCACATGGCTTGCAGGCGCTGTAATTGGGAAGCTGTTCTTGATGTGGCTGCATGATAAGGATGGGTGTGAAAACAGGAACCGGGATAACAGCATTGGGGTTTCTTACTATTATTATTATCATTGTTATTTCCTACCATTATCATCATCATCATCTTTACTGTCCCCTGACAGCAGGATGTAAGGCTGGGAAACAGATACACCCGAAGATGCTGCCAGTGGGACCCAGAGAAGTACCGGTCTCAGCTGCCGAACCAACCAGCCGGGAGCAATCCCTAACCACCCTCAAAAGTCTGCTTGGCCGGTTGGTTCGGCGGTCGATGGTCCACACATCAACGGAGGTGCTGGACCAGTCCAATCTTCTCTGCTGTCCATCCAGATGTTCTTCCCTCTGTCTTTGGGACATCTATCCTCCACTGTTGTGATTACACCACTGTACGTTGAGATACACACGCCCCTATCAGGCGAGCTTACCACTCTGGGGAACTACAGAGGAGAGGTTCTAGTTTACCAGCGTTTAATTACCGGGATGGACGGATGTCTCCTTATTCTCAGAGCTCCGTGTTGGCATTTCTGTTAGGCAATTTGGTGTCGTCAGCAGCGATCGTTTGGAGTTACGGGCGTGTGATTATCTCATCCTGGAAATGAGGGTCACCTTACTTTTCGTTGTTTCTATTTACTGTTCCCTGCCTCATTAAAGGGTTTCCTTTAGAAAGGTGGTCCACAATCAAGAGATACGACGTATCGTGTTCCTGTACATGAGCGATTGCTGGGCGAGCAGAAAGGTGGATAAACATCAAGGAGGTATGACGGACCGTGTTCCTGTACACGAGGCATTATTGGGCAAGCTGAAAGGTGGTCACTGTCAAAAGGTACGACGTGCCATGTTGGGCTGGCTGAAAGGGGGTCAACATCATGAGGTGTGACGGTTCGTGTTCGTGTTTACGTGAGATTGCTGGGCGAGCTGAAAGGTGGTCAACATCGAAAGGTGTCATACCATGTTGGGCTGGCTGGAAGGTAGTCAACATCAAGACGTATGACGTATTGTGTTCCCGTACATGAGGGATTGTTGGGCGAGCTGGAAGGTAGTCAACATCAAGACGTATGACGTATTGTGTTCCCGTACATGAGGGATTGTTGGGCGAGCTGAAAGGTGGTCAACACCAAAAGGTGTCGTACCATGTTGGGCGAGCTGAAACTTAGCCACCATTGAGAGGTGTGACGTACTATGTTCCTCTGCACGAGGACTGTTGAGCGGGATGAAAGATAGTCACCACCAAGAGGTGTGACTTACTGTGTTGAGCAGACTGAAAGATAATCAGCATCAAGGGGTATCACGTATCGTGTTGAGCGGGATGACAGATAGTCACCATCGTGTTGAGCGGGATGACAGATGGTCACCATCGTGTTGGGTGGGATGACAGATGGTCAGTATCGTGTTGGGTGGGATGACAGATGGTCAGCATCAAGGAGTACAACGCACCGTGTTCCTGTACATGATTGTTGGGCAGATGACAGTCAGCATCAAGGGGCTTAACTCACCGTGTTCCTGTACATGAGGATTGTTGGGCAGATGACAGATAGTATCAAGGGACTTAACTCACCGTGTTCCTGTACATGATAGGTGGGCAGATGATAGCATCAAGGGACTTAACTGACCGTGTTCCTGTACATGAGGATTGTTGGGCAGATGACAGTCAGCATCAAGGGACTTAACTCACCGTGTTCCTGTACATGAGGATTGTTGGGCAGATGACAGATAGCATCAAGGGACTTAACTCACCGTGTTCCTGTACATGAGGATTGTTGGGCAGATGATTGACAGTTAGCATCAAGGGGCTTAACTCACCGTGTTCCTGTACATGAGAGCCTGCTGGGCGGGCTTGTGCAGACGGTCGCTGTAGACGAGGTTCTCCCACAGCACCAGCACGACGGCCGTCAGGATGAAGGACAGGAACAGCTGCAGGTGGATCTGGATCCGTTGCTGCTCCCGCAGCTTGCTGCAACGACAAGCATAGACGTGAGCAGCTGTACACCCAATTCATGGCGTGCGCCATATTAAACAAGAGTCCCCAGCCTGTCCAGAAGTTACTTTTATTTTAGTGCTGCGCTGATCAGTTATCTTCTAAATCTTGTTCATTCGTGTCCCTTCCCAACATTAACCTGCAGCTCTGTCCCTGTGGCAGTGCCCACGTGGTGCTACATACATGGACCATCTCACATGCTGTGAAACCTCAAGCAACCTTACTCTTTACACAGAGGCCAGCGAGTCCACCGTGTGTACACAAGAAATAACACGCACATCACATACATACTTTTATTAAAATTACTAACATTTGGATTGAAGACGGTGCACGTCTCTCCTCGTTATGAAATGAGATATCAAGAATGAACCCTAGGATTCCGTCCCCTGAGGAATATCCAGGAAATCCGGTTCCTTTTCCCCCATATTTCTTCCACTCCCCCCTCTTTCCCCTTCTGCAGCGAGTACCCATGTAACAATATATGCTTTAGAAAATGCTATTACTCGTTTAATGCGTTTTTCTAAACAAAATATGAATTTAAAAAAGTTAAATTAAAATTTGACCTTGATTTTGAATTTCATTCACGCGCACGCACCAGATAAAGAGAGTGTGTGTGTGTGTGGGGGGGGGGGGGGAGACAGAGTAAAGATGGTCTGACTGGCAGACAGTGATAGACTAGCGTGGGTAACTTGCTTTATGGCGGAGGCGAATTCTAAACTAGAGAAACCTATGAACGATCATTATGACTTTTTCTCATTACAAATCCCATTATAAATGCGTCGTAGGTGTGCCGCCGCAGACATATGAACAACGAGGTTGCTCTTACCCCAGTATTCATCACAGCATTTCACCGGGCAACGGGGATGCCTGATGCCTGACGTTGCCCACCTCCTCTCCCGATTATCGCATGCTGGGCGTTTGCGTTTCTATCGACCAGTGAACGCCCAGGCAAACTACATGCCGTCTTTGACGTACGTATCTGATTTTCTGCGAGGATGTATACACACGAAATGGGTTCAGCCAATGAGCAGGCCTGCCCGTTTGTTATCCTGGGAGACGTAAAAAAAAACAGAACGAAAGAAAGGAAGAAAAAAAGCAGCCGTCCCACACTTCTTCACCCACTAGGCCCTGTTCAAGATTGAACCCACGCGCCTCAAGACCGGCATGCATGCGGTCTAACCACTCGACCAATCGCACAACTCTAAACACAGGTAATTCCTGTGGGGATGCAGGGGGGGGGGGGGGGGGGCTCTTTTCAGAGTAAATAGCTCCCCCAGCCCGAGGTTCTGTGCAGTAATTTCCTCCTCAATATGTTGACTCTTTTTTCTTCTTCTTCTTCTTAGTTTCGTCTTCCTATACCGTCTTCTACTGTTTTTCTGCTTTGCTGGACCTGTCTTTCCTGGAAGCTCTTCCACACTCGTTTCCTTGTTACATTTTATGACACGCTAGCTAGTGGACACCAGCTGTCCATTCTGCAATGTCTATTTGGGCATGTGACATTTTCATGTCTCTTATGACACGAGTAAATGCTTTCATTCATTTTTTAGTGTGTGTGTGTGTGTGTGTGTGTGTGTGTGTGTGTGTGTGTGTGTGTGTGTGTGTTTTTAACATCTGTAAGTAATCAACCGAAATGCCTGATACTCTCAGCACAGTCTATTCTTATCAGCAGTAAGTACGTCAACAGCGTAGCTACCATTTCGTAAATGGTGTTGGTTTCTTCTTCAGGATGTTTCTTTTTTTTTTTCCAATAATCAAATCTGTTCAGGAAGCACACTCCTTTCCCATATGAGATGGACAGCCCTGAAAAGGTGTGTGTGGTCGGCTAGCCCGTAATGAATAAACACTGGAAATGTCGTCACAAATCACACGCGATCTAAAACAAAAACTGGGATAATGGCGAGGTCTGCTTTTGAAACTCCCCTCCGCTCCATTCTATTTCTGTATGGGCAAAAGGCAAGGCTCAAAATAAAACTTCCGCGACTGGTTATGTCCCTTCCGTTCTAAGGCTGCAAAAATGGATGCGCTTCAGCGGTTTTGTCTCGTGTTGTCTGCCGCTTCAAACTATCCTTATCAACAACAGCATGAAATGCAGCCTTTATCATTATCATCGTCACAGTTATCAAGGGTGAAATACTGACCGGTAGCTCAGGAAGATGACGCAAGCAGGGACCAGCAGGAGCAGACTGACGACATTGCACGTCACGCTGACGTAAAACAACGTGCTGAATGCCTGCAACACGTTATTCATTGGCTTAATGTTCTTTCTCTCTCTCTCTCTCTCTCTCTCTCTCTCTCTCTCTCTCCGTGTGTGTGTGTGTGCGTGTGTGTATGCTTGTATGTGCGTATGCACGCACGTATACGCGCGCGCACACACACACACAAACACACACAGTGTTTATGTTTGCGTGTGTGAGAGAGCGTGAATGAGTGGGCGAGTGAGCGAGTGAGCGAGTGAGTGAGTGTGTGTGTGTGTGTGTGTGTGTGTGTGTGTGTGTGTGTGTGTGTGTGTGTGTGTGTATGTAGGCATGCATGCATGTATGTACGTAAGTTCGTTTGTATCAAGGAACACATGAAAAATCGGTGCGATTTATAATCGCCCTTGGGTAAATGACAATTAACAGCGGAATTTAAATTGGGTGCAAATTACCGTTGGGATGGTCTCCAATCAAGCCAAAGATCTTAAAATAAACTATGATGTGTGTGTGTGTGTGTGTGTGTGTGTGTGTGTGTGTGTGTGTGTGTGTGTGTGTTGTGTGTGTGTGTGTGTGTGTGCGTGCGTGCGTGCGTGCGTGCGTGCGTGCGTGTGAGGAGAGAGAGAGATAGACAGAGAGACAGTGATCAAGAGAGAGACAGAGACAGACATACAGACAGGCAATGTATGTGTGTGTGTGTGTGTGCGAGTGCGCGCACGCGCGCGCGCGCGTGTGTGTGTGTGTGTGTGTGTGTGTGTGTGTGTGTGTGTGTGTGTGGTGTGGTGTGTGTGTGTGTGTGTGTGTGTGTGTGTGTGTGTGTGTGTGTGTGTGTGTGTGTGTGAGGTGGACACAGAGAGAGAGAGAGAGAGAGAGAGAGAGAGAGAGAGAGAGAGAGAATTCTTATTCATATCGTTTACACTGTTCTCCGAGTTGCATGATAGGAAAGCAAGGGCATAACTGAATCATAATCTGCAGTGGTGAATTTCCCCATAATGCAGACACTATTGCGTAGCGATATGTTACCAACCACACGGTGATCTGTGATCATGGACTGAATGGAACTGCTCACCAGCCCGTGTGTTACATTAACATCTTGCACTAAAGGATCTTAATGTATTTTTTTTTAATAATCAACCTGAGCTTTTCTCCCCCGCATGATGGTGCACGTGGGTGCCTGACAAGTTGGCGTTATTCGGTCCTCCAAAAAAAGACCTTGATTTGACCCGAGATGTAGGTTGTCTTAGTCGCCGAATGATATGGCACCAAGTCTGCCGTCACGTTGGCTGCTGGCCTCGACCACAAACACTGGTATTTCCGTTGCTTATTCTCTTACCCGTTTACCCTAAGACTGACACTGAAAAACTCTTCCACGAGTCTTTTTTTTCCAAAGAGTGGATACAACAGTACCAACTGTTTGTAAACACTGGGTATGGGGAGGAGGAGGGGCGATCATGTTCCATCTACCAAACCTTTGGGATTTTGCTAAGGAGGCACGGGAGGGTACGCTGGGGTAGGGGGGAAGGGGGCATTCGTTTCCCGCCTATCATCATGCTGCTAACACTGACAGAGATCACAGAGAGTTAACAGCTATAAGAATCATGTTTTACAATCATCACATCTGGTTCATTAGCATACTGTGGCACAAATTCGTGCTCTCTCACTGGTGTTTTCAATGTTTCAGGGCCTGTTGTAGTACCCGTTGTTGGTGGTGTTTTCCATGTTTCAGGGCCTGTTGTAGTACCCGTTGTTGGTGTTTTCCATGTTTCAGGGCCTGTTGTAGTACCCGTTGTTGTTCCTACTATCGGCACGTGATGTTCACGCAGAAGCACCCAGACTCGCACATCAAGATAACATGGTTAAACTCCACAAATGTAATCACCACTCAAGAACTGCGTGTCAAAGTTTTGTTTGTTTGTTTACCTTTTTTCCATAGTGTTCACCGCATTTTCGGCAAACATGTACAAAATACGGCAAAATCGTACAGGTAAACAGGTCTGCATATAAATGTGCTGACGTTCTGCTGAAATTAGTTCGGTACTCTGTAAATTCTACTGTACCCTCCAGTCTACGTAGTCATCCCTGTCTGTTGTATCACCTCGTGTGGGTGTGAGCATGTGCAGAATGGTACTAAGTTTGCTGAATGCATGTATCTAGAAACACAGCAACAGTGCAGCAACATCACGCGGCCAAATGTAAACATAGCAGAGCGTTCGAGGATGATACAGTTGACATTAAAACAGACTTTGCTTCTCGAACTAATACTGATGGTTTGGGGGAGCAATTTTTAATGCTTTTCCCTATGTCAGCATCATTAATATTACTGATTATGAAATGTATGCCGGACATTTCGTTTTCAGCTTAAAGGACTCCAGGACAATTGACAATCATCCCTGAGCACATTGCACTTGCCATCTGCACCGGAACCATTCGAATTACACCGATATAGTCACCAATGTTCTTTTGTTATGCCTCAGTTGCATGCAGGTCATGGAGCACCTTTCTTTTCTTTCTCTATTTTTTCTTCTTTTTTTTTTCAAGTGCTTCACATGCCTCTCTTCATGAACATTTTCATCGTGTTATTTTCTTCTTCCTTTCCTTTTTAATTTTTTTCTTTCTTTCTTTCTTTCCTTATTTTTTTTTAAATAAAGACTAACTCATGCTCACCATACAATGTCTGTATGCTTTTTACCGATGGACACTCGCATGCTGACTTCAATGTTTAATGTGACTTTGTATCAAACGTCACCAATGTTCATCTGCCCATGCCCCGTAACGATTATCAATGGCATCGAACTTTCATCTGCAGCATGATTTTACAATTAGTATATGCACACACAGACACACATAGATACACATACCCACGAAATTCACCCTTACCACCAACTTAAAAGAGCAAGGAAACTATGTGTTCGATATCAAACGCATTTACATCGAATCCTCCCCAACCTTCCCCCGTTTCTCTCCTTCTCTTTTCTTTCCATTTTCTCTTCCTCCTCCCTCTTCTTCACCCCATTCTGGCACTCTAATCACATGTGATTGCTGCGGACAGCGCTTCCATCCACGAAATCTGGGCGGATTAGAGGCTGCGTTGGTGGGTGAGTAGGTGGAGCGAATGAAGGGGGGAGAGAGAGAGAGAGAGAGAGAGGGAGAGAGACGGTGCGCCTGTGTGTGTTCGTGCGCAAGCGCGCGCGCGCGCGTGTGTGTGTGTGTGTGTGTGTGTGTGTGTGTGTGTGTGTGTGTGTGTGTGTATGTGTTACTTCGTCTCGCACTCTTGCCCGAATTATATTTAGCCCGCCATTTTCCCATCCAACTAACTACGTAATGGCGAAACAAGAGGAAAGCCCGCCATTTCACCCAGCAGGTCGCTGTCTTCGCTGCAGAAACGCATGCAGTGAACGTGAACAGAAATCTCGTTTCATGTTGATCGATTTACAGCCAACAGCAGATCCTTTGATCGTTTCCTGCTGTGTGCAGGATTTTCTTTCCCCGAACCCCTCCACCCCACCCCCATCTCACCGCCACATCTCCCCAAACCCTTCGCTTGACTATTTCCTCGGGCCTCAAAATCGAAAATCTAGTCGGATATATTGTTCTACCTGATACCAGAAATGTTATTGTTCCTCACTTCAAGTGTTCATATCAGAACTGACGGTATTCACCGAGGAAGATGGGGAGTTTACCACCAGAGTTGAAAGCATTGTCACGTCACTTCCCGTCATAACCCTCCCTCCCTCCCTGCCCTTTTCTCCCAGCCCCGCCCCGCCCACGCTTAACCTCTCTATCTTTCCCCGCCTATTCTTCCAACCTCCACTCCCTGCGGCCAACTGGACAACCGCCTGGTGATGTTGCCTGTGGCAGCAAAGCCCTTAAAGGCGCCTTGATCCATCTAAAACATCAGGATCAGATATCATCTCCTGCCCAGGCCTCAAGACTTGTGCTGACAGCGCTGCCCCATCCCTGACCCCGACCCTTCGTTTCCGAGCACTTTTTGTATCTGCCATCTCCCATCAGAGTTACCGCCTGGGAATCTCTCAACAGTGTTCCAAAAGGAACAGAGAGAGAGAGAGAGAGAGAGAGAGAGAGAGAGAGAGAGAGAGAGAGGGCGGGAGTGAAAGAGGGACGGGATAGAGAGAGGGGGGGAGGTAGGGAAGGAGGGAGAGAGAAACACGGCAGAAAACACTGCATCATTACCAACAAAAAAGGCATGGATTCGAGAGTGATTATTCGAAAAAAAAACAACTGTCATGACTTCCTCTTATCTCATAATGCTCGCAGAGACAATACAATCATATGGATTTAAGAGAAGCCTTTTGCACTAGTATGTACGGACAACTTTTCAGCAAAGTGCACCGTTATGGCATCTAAGGTCCCTTCTGCGCGTGCATTTCTAGTTTTCAAGCAAGATCGATGACAGTTGCCCTCAGTGAACAGTTTGTTTTGTTAAAGAATAAAAAAGAAACAAACAAACAGAAGAGTTGAGACGTTCCCAGTACTTGATCCTTTTCTGTTTCTGCACTACATCATCCCAGCCTGCGTCAAATTATTGTTGTTGTTCTCTGTGTGTGTGTGTGTGTGTGTGTGTGTGTGTGTGTGCGCGCGCGCGCGCGCGCGTTTTTTTTTTTTTCCAGTTGACTGCTAGTTATATTGCAAAATCTTACCATCAGCGCCATTCCACTCTGCAAACTAAAACATGACTGCTGGAGAACGAGGCCGAGGTGTAGAAGATGTTTTACGCACAGATGAGCTACAAAAAGACTAGACCAACATTTCTACCACCTAGATAGCATATCCAGGAGAGAAAAAAAAACTTTCCTTGGTAAATAACTGTCTGGGGATCAGAAATGGAAAGCCCAAATATCTAGAATCTGCAAAAAAGCATGATTCACTCTTGGCTTACTCGGGCGGAGTTTCGGCACATCGTTCATTGCCCTATTGCTACAGCCCTGAAGTACTGGAACGTTATGTAGGACACCTATCTGAAGCCAGGCATAAGCAGGCTACAGCGTACATGTCATGCAGGCCATTTGATCATGAGAAGCTGCAGGTACAGGGAACTACGCAGTATCTTCGGGATGCCGTGAAGTCTCTGAAGCGCCTAAAGCGGCTCTGTGTGAACTGTTTTACAATGTGGTCGACAAGACTATTTTTGGAACTAAAATCAGATGTTTTGACTCCACCCAGACAGGGATAATGGGAAATAAAGGCCTCTCGATAAATAGATAGATAGATAGACTGATAGACAGACACAATGACAACAAAACTCCATTACCAACCAAACAAATCTGGCAAGTCAACCCCGAACAATTTTGTCAGTCTTGGCAAGAACAGCATGGGAAAGGAACAAGCCGGATTAAAATCATAACCTCCTCATCAGCCAGCGCATTTTCATCAGCCACTGGCAAGACGCTGGTTAATTAATCCTTCCCTTTCAACAAACTGAACCTGAACTAATGTGACAGGTTGCGCCGGTAGAAATGTGGTCCCAAGGTCCTCCACGCCAGCAGGATTAACCTGGTCCTGATGCTCTGAAAAACAGCTCAGACGAAGCTGTTACCGACCCACGCACTTCTGCTTCGTAGTATTGACCAGTGCTACGTCTCCCACTCAGATCATGCGAGCGAAAAGGATGAGAAGAATCTTTCCTCCCTCTTTTTTTCATTTTCTTCTTCTTTCATATATCCCATTAAAGATATAACTGTACGAAATGACACACGCACGAAATACATTCCTTGAGTCATTTCAGCCCTCGTATGTCTGAGTTCCGACTTTGTAAACGGACATTATTATTGCTGGTGCTATTCACGTAACCCCCCCCCCCCCCCCCCAACATGCAATTCTGGACACATTTTGACGTCACCTGGTTCAAAGGAGAGATAGCATTCCAACTGCCTTCCTCCAAATGGCAGGACAGTCCGGTGGCCTTCTTCCCGATCGATTAACATTCCGGCGGCCTTCCTTCCGACCAGATTAACAGTCTGGCCGCCTCATTATTAATAATCGACTAACAGTCTGACGGCTTTTCTACTAATCAGTTAACATTCCGACGGTCTTCCTACTAACCAATTAACATTCCGACAGTCTTGCTACCAATCAGTTAACATTCCGACGGTATTCCTACCAATCCTTTCTCATTCTGTTGGCCTTCTTTCCGGCCAAATTGACAGTCTGGCGGCCTTCCTTCCGACCAAATTGACAGTCTGACGGCCTTCCTTCCAGCCAAATTGACAGTCTGACGGCCTTCCTTCCGACCAAATTGACAGTCTGACGGCCTTCCTTCCAGCCAAATTGACAGTCTGACGGCCTTCCTTCCGACCAAATTGACAGTCTGACGGCCTTCCTTCCGACCAAATTGACATTCTGACGGCCTTCCTTCCGGCCAAATTGACAGTCTGATGGCCTTCCTTCCGGCCAAATTGACAGTCTGACGGCCTTCCTTCCGGCCAAATTGACAGTCTGATGGCCTTCCTTCCGACCAGATTAACACTGACGGCCTTCCTTCCGACCAGATTAACAGTCTGACGGCTTTCCTTCCGACCAGATTAACAGTCTGACGGCTTTCCTTCCGACCAGATTAACAGTCTGACGGCTCTTTCTTTCGACCAGATTAACACTGACGGCCTTCTTTCCGACCAGATTAACACTGACGGCCTTCCTTCCGACCAGATTAACAGTCTGACGGCCTTCCTTCCGACCAGATTAACAGTCTGACGGCCTTCCTTCCGACCAGATTAACACTGACGGCCTTCCTTCCGACCAGATTAACAGTCTGACGGCCTTCCTTCCGACCAGATTAACAGTCTGACGGCTTTCCTTCCGACCAGATTAACAGTCTGACGGCCTTCTTTCCGACCAGATTAACACTGACGGCCTTCTTTCCGACCAGATTAACACTGACGGCCTTCCTTCCGACCAGATTAACAGTCTGACGGCCTTCCTTCCGACCAGATTAACAGTCTGACGGCCTTCCTTCCGACCTGATTAACACTGACGGCCTTCCTTCCGACCAGATTAACAGTCTGACGGCCTTCCTTCCGACCAGATTAACAGTCTGACGGCCTTCCTTCCGACCAGATTAACAGTCTGACGGCCTTCCTTCCGACCAGATTAACAGTCAGACGGCTTTCCTTCCGACCAGATTAACACTGACGGCCTTCTTTCCGACCAGATTAACACTGACGGCCTTCCTTCCGACCAGATTAACAGTCTGACGGCCTTCCTTCCGACCAGATTAACAGTCAGACGGCTTTCCTTCCGACCAGATTAACACTGACGGCCTTCTTTCCGACCAGATTAACACTGACGGCCTTCCTTCCGACCAGATTAACAGTCTGACGGCCTTCCTTCCGACCAGATTAACACTGACGGCCTTCCTTCCGACCAGATTAACAGTCTGACGGCCTTCCTTCCGACCAGATTAACAGTCTGACGGCCTTCCTTCCGACCAGGTTAACAGTCTGACGGTCTTCCTTCCGACCAGATTAACAGTCTGACGGCCTTCCTTCCGACCAGATTAACAGTCAGACGGCTTTCCTTCCGACCAGATTAACAGTCTGACGGCCTTCCTTCCGACCAAATTAACAGTTGGACGGCCTTCCTTCCGACCAGATTAACAGTCTGACGGCCTTCCTTCCGACCAAATTAACAGTCTGACGGCCTTCCTTCCGACCAGATTAACAGTCTGACGGCCTTCCTTCCGACCAGATTAACAGTCTGACGGCCTTCCTTCCGACCAGATTAACAGTCTGACGGCCTTCCTTCCGACCAGATTAACAGTCAGACGGCTTTCCTTCCGACCAGATTAACAGTCAGACGGCCTTCCTTCCGACCAGATTAACAGTCTGACGGCCTTCTTTCCGACCAGATTAACAGTCTGACGGCCTTCTTTCCGACCAGATTAACAGTCTGACGGCTTTCCTTCCGACCAGATTAACAGTCTGACGGCCTTCCTTCCGACCAGATTAACAGTCAGACGGCTTTCCTTCCGACCAGATTAACAGTCTGACGGCCTTCTTTCCGACCAGATTAACACTGACGGCCTTCCTTCCGACCAAATTAACAGTCTGACGGCCTTCCTTCCGACCAGATTAACAGTCTGACGGCCTTCCTTCCGACCAGATTAACAGTCTGACGGCCTTCCTTCCGACCAAATTAACAGTCTGACGGCCTTCCTTCCGACCAGATTAACAGTCTGACGGCCTTCTTACCAAACAAACAACATTCCAACGGTCTTACTACCAATCAGGTAACATTCCGACGGTCTTCCTTCCGACCAAATTAACATTCTGACGATCTTTTTACCAATTAACTGTCTGCCAGTCTTTCTACCAAACAATTAACTTTCCGACGGTCTTGCTACCAATTAATTAACATTCCGACGGCTTCCTTTCGACCAAATTAACATTCCGGCGGGTCTTTCTACCAATTACTTAACATTCCGACGGCTTCCTTTCGACCAAATTAGCATTCCGACGGTCTTTCTACCAATTAATTAACGTTCCGACGGCTTCCTTTCGACCAAATTAACATTCCGACGGGTCTTCCTACCAATCAGTTAACATTCGGACAATCTTTGTACCAATTAACAATCTGACAGTCTTCCTACCAATCAATTAACATTCCGACAGTCTTACTACCGATTAATTAACAGTCTGACGGTCTTCTTTCCGACCAAATTAACATTCCGACGGTCTTCCTACCAATTGATTAACATTCTGACGGGTTCCTTCCGACTTAATTAACATTCCGACGGCCCCCCAACCAATCAATTAACATTCTTACAATGTGTCTACCACTCTGGGAATGCTACTATTTCTGCACCAGGTAAAAAAAAAAGTGCCTGAATCTCATTAAACAAAAAATGTCTTTTGTGAAATCTAGCTCGTAAAGACAGTATTCATCTTGTCAGAAGCGAAGATGTTGGGCATTTCAAACGGAGAGTGTTTTAGAAAACGTAGAAATGGGGGTAACGCACTCTCTGGACGTAAAACGCACGTAAAGTCATGGACACGGTCAAAATACGAATTAATTTCTCAGTGTTTTATCACGTTCTGGATTGCTGGCTGTGGAAGCACGCCAATTTCAATCAATCCCATCACACTTGAAAATCCTAACTCTCATTTCCCGACAGGCCACAAAAGCCGTTGGTGAACAGATCATTTACGATAACGAACTCTCGCACGATGAAAACTCTGGCTTCGGCTCCTCAGTACCGATTGACCGTAACTAGTACTTTGAGAGTACGCTCCCTTCGAAAGCTTCCTGAAAGTGTGCAAGATGGCTAAGCCAGCAAAACCTTCAGCGTTTTCAAAAAACTAAATAATAATTTCAGTTTACTCCGTACCCCTGAAAATTCTTGTTAGTGGAGTGACTACCTCCCAGTTTGCTAAGAAAGAGTATGAATGTACCTTGCCCTGAGATGGATCCCAGATAGAAGCTGAATTAGAAGCAAGACTGTTTACACTGTGTTTTTCTTCTGTCTTTCATATTCATGAACCCTGGTTTATTATGTCTGGGGCTTAGTGATTGGTCAAATTCTGTAAACAATTTGGCGCTTTGTAAAAGAAGCTGTCGGTATTCACCTGTCGTAAAAAAAAAAAAAAAAGTGTTATTCTTTTTCCTCCCAGGAAACAAAAATGGAGAAAGTACAGTTCATTCCCTCCTCCTTTTTTGTGCACCTAAGACAGCTTTGCCATCGACTGAGAGCATGTCTTCTGGCAATCAGGAATGTCAATTTACACACCCCTATTATCTCATTAATGACCATGAAATGTACACCAAATACAGATCCCAAACATGAATGAAAAAGGATGGGTATTCCATTGTCTGAATAGGCCCTACTTCAGATTTTGTATGTCGTACAGAAAGACAAAGAAAATGCAAAGGACCAGATTGTATTCACCTGTCCATAACCTTCAATTGGTAACAGCTTTTGACCTTCCTGTTCATGACGGCTTCCTTCCTGTTCATGACGGCTTCTTTCCAAAGCGATTTTCTTTTTAACAGAACCATGCTCATAAACAATGAAGTTGCGATCTCAGTGTTTATCACAGCAGTTCAGATGACACTGGACAATGCTTGACGGCGTTTTACTTCTCTCCAAAGATAGGCCCACTGCTGCAGGCTGGGTGTTTTTCGCGTTTCCTTAACCTACCACAGCTGACAAGCACCACATGATCTTTAACGCACGTATCTGATCAGAGTGTGTGTACACATACAAACGCGGCTGAATCATAAGGAAATCTGCACACCTGTTGACCTAGGAGACTGGAACCAAATTCGGGAAAACTCGTTAGTACCAAGATGCCACTGGGAATTAAAAAGAATTTTCGGTGGTTGACGAAAGCATACTGATGCGTGCGCGCGTGCGTGCGTGTTGCGTGCCTATTTGAAGACATGGCGACGTCAGAAATTAAATCTTTCCCAAATTTAACTCTACCCAACTCAGCACAGACTCCTTTCTTTCGTTGCGAGGTGAGAAAAGCGGTTCCACTCCCTCATTACAGAATGTTGCAGATTAAGCTTGAAGGCGCGGATTTGCTTCACCCAATTTGACCAATTCCATGTCCTTAATTTTGAACTGGCAATCTCTCCTTATGGACGGGGCGTGAGTGCGGTAGGGAGAAGGCAGTAGAAGAGAGAGAGAGAGAGAGAGAGAGAGAGAGAGAGAGAGAGAGAGAGAGAGAGAGAGAGAGAGAGAGAAGAGTGCACAATCATAATGGAGACAAAACAATCCGAACGCAAGCAACTTCCTTTCGACATTTACCAGTCACTCACCTAGAATAACCCGATTTAAACTCAAAATGTCCGCACTCAAAAGAAAACTTGTTATGCCGCCAAACGGAAGAAACAAATAAATTACAGGACAAAAACGACGCGTTTCGACCTATTAAGTTTTATGTACATTATCACTGTTACCATTATCGATGTTATTACCATCATAAATGTTACAACATTGTATTTATTACGGTAACTGGTATCATTGTGCATGGGTATATTTCTTACATTTCAGCCTTCCATCTTTTCAATTTCCTATATCATTACTATCGTTATTTTAAGCTTATGATCATGACTATTACTACAGTTACCGGTATATTTCTTACCTTCTATCTTATATTTTCCCCATAATCTATATCCAACTTGTCCTCATTGTTTTCTTTGTCCTTCCCCGCCCCCTCCTCCTCCTTCCCCCCTCTTGTGCATTATCATTACTATAATTGTAACTACTACTATCGTCATTGTTATTATTATCATCATCATCGCCGCTATTACTGCTGCTACTATAACCATGTTTATTCTTTAACCTTCTCCCCTTGTGTCCGTATAGTTCTATTGTTATTACAATAACTATTATTTTTTACTAACAGTTGTGACAGTGGTGCTCTAGTCTTTCTTGATATTATCATCATCATCATTATTATCATCATAATTATTATCATTATCACGTTTAACCCCATTGTCTCCCTTCCAAACAGCCTCGGTTCCATTCCACATCCATTTTGCGCCCAATTTGAGGAGACAAGTGACTCTTGGTGCTTCGTTCTTATTGTCTTGGATGATGTGTGTCGTGCCTGAAGGAGACAAATGAGGTCGAAATGCATCGGATCTGTCCTGTAATTCTTGTTTTTCTTTCGTTTGGCGGCACAGTAATTTTACTTGTAAGTTTGTTTCAATTTCCGCCTGCGGTCACCTCACTTTGAAACTAACACGAAATGTCCGATAGTCTTACCCCTTGTCTGTGCCACTGTCAGATTGAAATCTAACACTGGCAAGCAAGTGATTTATTGATTACTATATCTTACGGGCATTGTGTCACATAGTTTATATATGATCGGTTAAGTAACTGCAAAACAGTCTACTGCAGCATTTGCAAGGTAATCACATAGCGAAGTGATCAGTATATTCTAGCATTGCTCTAAACTATCGGATTTTCCCACCACGATTGCACAAGAGAAATAATAGTAGTGCTCTTACGTTCGCACGATGCACGGTTTTGGCCATAGAGCTTCAGCGGGTAAAAATTCACGGCACCTTGGAGACAAAAGAGGACTGATAAAGGCCAGCAAAGGTTTAGAGGCCTCTTCCTTGGAAAGAACGGTGCAACTCCAGCTGCGACCGAAGCAGGCGATTCAGCAGACGTTTCAGCTTGGCTTTCTTGTTCCAACCCGCAAAAAAAAAAAAGAGGAACGGTCACAACACGAACTGCAGAGCTTGAGTCCAAGGATTATGGAAATGGCTTTACCTTGTGGATGGCATACGAAGGAGAATTGATGTTTTGCACCAAATGTCAAGGAAATCGGAGAAAACAATGGAGTGAAATAGATTTCAAGGAAATGTACTGGAAGACCATTTAAAAACCACCGATTATCTCACTGCTTTGGCAGCTCTGGGATACATGGCTCGACAGCAGAAGCCGATTCGATCGTAACCACAAACAGAAAAAAACGACAGGAAATGCTGACCGAGCCATGCACCGAGTAACCGAGGAATTCATGCATTTCTTTCATCACTTTCTAAGATGTATTTGAGTTCACACCTGACCATGTTCTCTAGTCGTGATATTTTTGTCAAATTGATCGCAAAAAAAAATATTTCACAACCTTGAAAGTTTTCTTTTTTCTCTATCCGGGTAAACTGAAAACAATATAGATATGTTTCTGCTAATGTTCAACTTGTGGTTGAGATTAATACTTTCATTCCTAATCCATTAAACATGTCATACAAGTTGTGGTGATTAGAACTTCTTTCAAGGAAATGACTCACTGAAACTGGTATTGCCTTGATCACGGTTTGAACTTATCATTAGGTCTCACAATCATCTGGAGAAAGAGAGAGAGAGAGAGAGAGAGAGAGAGAGAGAGAGAGAGAGAGAGAGACAGACAGACAGACAGACAGACAGACAACACAGACAGAAAGAGAAAAAGCATACTGAAATTGAAGAGAGAAAACAAATCTGAATTCACAATGCCTGTGACCTTCACTAACCTCGTTTAAACACTGTCTTATTCACTCAGCGGTCTATTGATTGTCATCGGTTTGGGGCTGAAATAATAACTTTCACGAGGTTCTGGTTATTACTTCATAATCTATTTTTATTTTCTTTAATTACAGATGAATATGTATACTTCATTATGCATTATTTGACGCTGCATTTGTTCAGTATAAAAACGTACCCACTGACAATATTTACACCTGTAACCTTAACTGACATGTAACTTTTCATACATGTACTGGGAGAGAGCGCTGCTAGAACAGTTTGCCGAGGTTGTTAACTGCTCATAAAATCCACAGCATGCAGCCACGAAGCTTTGGTAGCAATTACGTCTTCTTTTTTAGTAACACACGACATTCGTATCTTTTAATTTATCTGGTCAAAGGGCGATCTGTCCCATTTTGTTTTCGTCTTCGAATCATCACTGATACTCAACTGTGGTATTTTTTTCATTTATTAACGACTACAATAGTTATTAAAGTCACTAAGACTATACAACTGACAAAGAAAGTAACTTCTGCCTCCGTAATAAAACAAAGGCACATAACTCCAAATTAATGCCGCTAGTAGTACCTATTCACTCAACACACTCGTAGAAAAGACACACACACACCCCACACACACACACACACACACACACACACACACACACACACCATTCATTCAAGTAATAACGGTGGAAGGTAATATCCACTTTTTCGTTAACTTCGACTCTTGGTGTCTTAAGATCACTTGTCTCCGACTTTGAAAGATCGGGAGTAAGTATGGGAGATGGGGGTGGGGAGGGAGAGAAACATTTCCAATGCCTTCTAGCCCTCCATTGTTCTAACCTATCCGGGTCAATCGATTCATCGACCTCAGTGGATCATGACCAAATTAAGACTTTCTCCCTGGCTGCAGTCTGTCACTGCAAAGAACACGACTTCTGAATCATGAACGAAAAATGGAAAGGTGTTCATTTTGTTGCACTACATTACACTGGTCGCGCGGTTCTCGAGAAAACAGAATGTAAACAGCACTTTTTATCTCCCTTTTTTTACCCTACTCCATCGCACAGTGTAATCATGTCACACTGCAAAACATGTAGCACTCCCGGCATACCCAAACACTAGGCAATGCACCGTGCACACAAGGCTACAGGTTCACTGTAATGTGCTCCCTTCTCTATGCCCCCCCCCCCCCCACCGCCTTCCCCATCTCTGTGCACCTCTGAGTAAGTATCAATGTGTCTATTCCCCTACCGTTTGCATACCTATAGCTCTGCCTCTGTGTGCCCCCAGCTCCATGTTCTTCCATCTGGCTCAATGTGTTTCCGTCTCTTTTTGTCGTTTGCCACAATTACACGCCATGGATTCTAGTGCTCATTTCTACTATTCCATGTTGCCATCAACCCGAAAGTTATTGGAAAATTCAGAAACGCGACTTGGTCGTTTGCCACAAACTTCACATAAATCCTAGTTATGTTCCTTCAATTCCACGCTACATTTAACCCGAAACACACACACGCACGCACGCGCACGCGCACACACACACACAAACACAGAGACCTACACACAAACACACACAGACCTACACACACACACACACACACACGCACACACACGCACGCACGCACACACACACACACACAACGCGCACACACACACACACGCACACACGCACACGCACACGCACACACGCACACACACACGCACACACGCACACACACACACGCACACACACACACACACGGTAGAAGTGAAGAAAGTGGAGACAAAAGAAAAAAAGAGGGGGGAGGGGGGGGAGAGTGGGGGGGGGGGAGAAGCAGGGAGAGACGGGTAGCAGAGACAGACAGGCAGACAGAGACTGACTGACAGACAGAGACTGAGACAGGGACAGCGAGATCCGTTTTGAGTCGCTTCATCTATAACTTCAATTCGGATCATTAGGATCAGTTCTGGGTCATCTGAACCAGAATTCTTGTTGAGCTTCGTTGAAGCTTGGCAACTTAGCATGAGCAGATACTGACACAACAGACGCATTTACCGCCGGTTCCAAACAGAGTCAAGTTCCCCTAGGCCTTACATTAAACCTCGACCAGGTGATCATGACCCATACTGGGTCACTGGAACCTAAATCTCGTTCAGCAATATGGCTTAATTGTCCCTTGACTTGGGTTGGGGTCTCTGCGTACATCATAGATTACCTCACCTTTACATAACTCAAGGTGACCAGGACTCACCTGCCTCCTCTGCCCCGACCGGCTCCTACCCAGAGTTGAGTTTGCTGCGGACTCAGTTGGGAAGACTGGAACCACACAGTCGAGTTTCATCCACTTAATGGATACGTTTCTGAGAGTGTTGCTCAAATTTCCTGACCAACACTGCAGGTGCCTGTATCTCTCGGGCCTGGTTGACGCCGGGATATATTATGAAAGGAAGCGTAGAGTACAGCCCTGTCATGTAGTCTCAGACCGAAATGGAAATCCGTAGCATCATCTTAATCATCCTCATTCTCATCGATCAGCATTAAAAAAAATGTCTCAAATTCTGTGGCCCTTCATGCCCTGCTCTCATGGTGACCTCAGTTTCGATGTCCTCTCCACGTCTGTGGCCTTGGTTTGGTTCCGTCGGGGTCACCGGTATCGGCGAGTCCATGGGGGCTGTCGTTGGACGGACGTGGTGGCGCCATCCGGAGGGAGAGCTCACTCACGCCGGCTCCGCGACTAAGCAATTATTGTCGTCAGTAGGGGGCTTAGTAGGTGGTGTCCTGCGTATGTTAGATCAGAACAGGAGCCACTGAACACCACCGAAGTGACTCGGCAGCAGTGCAGTGTCTTCTCCGGTGGGTTGCCTCTTGACGACTTGACATTGACTGCTCCCTGTGGATTGTCGGTGCCGGGGCTCCGGCGGGGCTGACCGGGCTGCGGCTGTGGACGGGGTGTCGGAATGAGCGGCGTGTGTGCACTGCCTCTGAGGTGGCGCAGAGGTTGGGACAAAAAAAAAAAAAAAAAAAAAAAAAACCCTCCCCTGCCTCCCTGGAACGGGTCTGAAATATCCCCTCTAAGGTGTACAATGAGCAAGATCTATTTTTACACAATCAATTCTGGGTCATTAAGCGTTCCACCTTAATCTGTATCACTTGGCTTCCAACTTTTTCTGGTTTACTGCATTCTTAATGTTGCTTTGAGTAAAGTTAACCTTTGACATTCTCAGTCATTATTCTACATTCGAGGTCACTTACACTTTAATACTTTTTTTTTCTCACATTCCGTGTCCCTACAGTGCCCTTGCTCCCACGTTGTTTATTTTGGCTCCTCGTGCACGAAACGCTCAGGTTTGTCATGTCATATCCCCAACATCGCCACTCACAGCAGGCAATCAATATGCAGCCGTACTTAGGCCATCTACCAGAGAAGAAGCAGCACTGCATTCAAATCATTTCGGGAGTGCCCAGTTATAGCCCACTCTGATCCAGAATATGCAGGACATCTGATACGCCCCGGAATGATGACCAAGATTATGCCCAAGTCACTGAGCCAGTGTAAGCAAGCTTACATCTCCAGGGGGGCGCCAGTGTCAATCCAACGGGCCCCTTCGTGAAATTGCCAATACCCACAACTTCTACACACAAACTCCCCGCGGACATGGCAGCGGACAGAAAATCGAAACTGAGGCCACCACGAGAGCAGAGAATGAAGGGTCACAGAATTAATACATTTTATAATGATCAATGAGGATGAATATGGTTAAGACGATATGTCCGAATTCCATTCTGGTCTGATAATGCATGTCAAAGTGTTGTTTCACCCTTTCTTTTTCCACGGTACATGTATATCCCCGGCGTCAACGAAGCAGCGAGATACAGACACCTGCAGCGCTGGTCAGAACATGTGAGTCACTGTCTTAAGAGACGCATCCATTCAAAATACGAACCTTGGCTGTGTGATTCCAGACTTCACATTGGAACCAATAACACACTCAGCTTTGCTGTGGGAGCTGGGTTTGCCCAAAATTCCCAGTACTAACACCTCTGTTAGGATTCAAATCCACGACTTCTAAGCTGGCAGGTCCGCAAGGCTAAGCGCTTATTGCGGGGTTTGTTTTTCCTCCACCACCCCTGTCTTTACCATTTTTTTCCCTCTTGTGTTATGTTCATATTTTTTTCTTTTCTTTTTCCTTTTTTGTTTTGTTTTGTTTTTGTTTGTAAAGACGTTTTTTTTAACTGGGGCTCCTCCATCCCTCTCCCCCCCCCCCCCCCCCCCCCCCCTCTTTTTCACTTTTTTTTTCTTCAAAGCCTCACACACCATGCATTGTCTGTGTGTTTCATTACTGATGAACGAGAACACAGACCTGGGGCAACAGACCAAGGGGCACACTGACAAGTTCAGCTTCAGGATTTAACTTGTCAGCCTCACTCTACAAATGCTGAAAGAATACAATGTCCAGGTGGCCGTTTTAAGTGGTGGACAATACACCATGGGATTTGGGTACGAAGCGGTTGGGAACGGGGGTGGGGCGGGGCGGGGCTGGGGCGCAAAGAGACTGGTACACAGAGACGTGGCACAACAAGACGAGGGCGCATGGAGACGGCGAGGGGGGTGGGGGTGGGGTGGGGGTGAGGAGCCTAGAGATTCGGACACAATGATAGGTACCCCGATGCGTCAAATCCTACATCAGTGACGTAAACACCCAATATGGTTTTCCACCTAAATTGTGCGTCTAGCTCGGCATTAACTCTATTGTAATCCATTTTCATTACTCTAAAACTTGATAACTCACACGTTATACTGTCTACATTGAGAAACAGCTTTTCGTTTTACGATAGCCAGAACCGCCGCACGAATTTGCCTTTTCCGCTTCGGAACGCACTCCGGGGCGTTTGCAATTTTTGGACCCTCAACAGAATATCCACCATTATGCACGTGGTAAAAGGTCAGTAAGCATACATCCTGCGTACTTGTACACCTCATACACGCATAAACACGCGCGCGCGCGCGCGCGCACACACACACACACACGCACACACACACACACACACACACACACACACACAGAGCTAGAGAGTATCCACCTTAATGCGTGTGGTAAAAGGTGACTATGCATACGTCCTGCTTACTTGTATACCTCTCACACACACACACACACACACACACACACACACACACACACACGTGCGCGCGCGTGCGCGCGTGCACTTGCAATCGCTTTCGCCCTACTGCAACAAGAATATTATTGGGGGAAAAATAAACGCCGGTACGTGAGGAAACCATCAGAAATGACAAACTCAAATGATAAAAAAAACGACATAGTTGAGATCGGTTGTGAGTCGCCATTCGATTTTGTTTCAGTTGCCAAACAGACTGCGTTTCATGCGACACCGTCTCGTGTGAATGAAAATGGGCTGCAATCAATGTGAAGCCACAGACAATGGGAAATTTGTGTGAAAAACCACTCCGGTGGTATGCCACCTATAAAAACAATGGACGTTCACTTACCAAGTCCACTCAAAGTCCACGGTTCAATTCCAGCCACAAATGTCATCCTCTGGCATCTCAATATTTCCTGGCCCCAGTGATCAGTCACGTAGGCTTGTCCGAATATCAATTATGGCTGCCGCGAAAAACCGCCAAACTCATCACCAACATCTAACTTGATCCGGGCATCCAGTCGTCTGCACTTTTTTGACGAAAGCAGACGACTCATGGAACACAACGCTCAGCTCAGGCAACCATTCGTCGAGTTCGACCCAATCAGCAAACGCCACAATGCTTACATGGCATTTTGTCACGCATTAGTGAACGGGGGTTCGTTCAAATAGTTTAGAATTTTTAAAACGATTGTCAAACATACAGACAACCAAAAAACAGACGGGGTTTGAACGACAGGTCATCATTGAAATCCGACGGAATGCTCGAAACGGGCTAGGTTTTGAAAATCAAATGAATAAAATGATATGTGAAAAAAAATGATAAAAAACTGGATGCATCCAACCAAAGAAATGTCCGTCTCTAATTCACAGGAAATGGGTTGCACTATATATGTACAATACAGACTGATTTAGTTCGTGAAAAACGTTATTTGGAAATGAAACACTACATTGCCTATACATCTGGTATTAAAGATACCTAGGAATTCATAATATTGAAATATCAAATACTAAAAAAGCTATATATAGCCACGACTTTACTGTTCTTTGACAATCAATATTTTGCATAAAGATTTTCAGGTACACATAATGCATTTATGACTTATAAAGAAATGCAGATGGCTCTACAGATTAAGATATAAAATAATAATGTAGCTTTTGCCCACTATTCATAAATGATACTTATCTAATTCTGCATCAGCCCGATATGCACGTAGTGATGCAAAAAAAAAATTAGTAACTCACGTCTGCCACTCCGCCTCCACACCCAACCCCGAATACCACTGGAGCTTAGTATGTGCCTTAAAACAAATGAGACAGACAAAGATGGAACAATATGCAAGAGTATTATCCCTATGGCGCCGAATTTTTACCACTTGAAACCCGCCTCTGTCCACCCAGCAGTGAACGGGAGCGTGATTCAGATCAGGGAAGGTGAAGTCGGTGGAAGGACAGGGATGGGCTCCGCTTTCCATCATGCCCTGTCGCAACCACGGTAAACGTCTCACGGTTCACTGCCCCCTGGCTATGAGGTTATGCCACTTTAAACCTAAACCACCCATCCGTTCGCCGGACCAGGCGTGATTTTTCTGTACTTAAAACAGGGACATTTTTACTCGGAACAGAGATGGGGGTACTTGCTTTGTGGAATAAGAGTAAGTTCTGTCTTCTCCGTCCAACTCTTCACCCACTTTCATACATAATTCACCCCTCCCCCATCCTTAATTGTTCCCTCTTTTTTTCATTTCTTTTTTTTTTTTTTTGGGGGGGGGGGTGGGGGTGGTTGTGAGGGGTGGGGGAGGGAGTAAGCCTACCTCAATCTGAAGTTGCTAAATATCCCACCTACACCCGCACGCCCATTCGTTCGACAAAATTAGGCCGCTGTAGACCCCAGTCCCCATCATTCATGGACGAAGTGGTCTGCTCTTGGTCATTTTTTGCATCCTCTTACCCTTGTGACACCGTGAACAATTACATTCAAAGACACAGCAAACGCTGCACATTATTATAAAGCCGTTTTCGTTAAACGCAGAAATGTCCACTCCACCGACTATTTTACGAAAAGCCAAAAAAAAAAAAACAACCATAAGCCTGACGAAATAGAACAGACCTGCCCAGGAAATCCCAGACCAGAAGAAGTTCAAGAAAAAAGAACAGCTGCAGCTATGCCATCCCACAATGCAGGACAGACTACCGACAGATGTCCTTCTTCCCGAGAACCATCCCAGAATGCAACAAACGACCAGAGGATGTGGTGACGGCGGAGACCCTGGACCGCTTCAGGTCCAGACTCATCTCTCACCAAAAACACCAACGACAACACCCCCCCCCCTCCCCCATCCCCCCGTCACCTCCTCCTATACCCTCCATCCCCTTTCACCTCCTCCTACAACCCCCCCCCCTCCCCCCTCCTCAAGCTGAAAACTAAACTATGTCTGACAAACACAGCACAAACCCCTAAAGTATACGACAGAATCATCAATATAATGTTGTTGATCGTTAAGAGAGAGAGAGAGAGAGAGAGAGGAGAGCTGACGTCGCAAACATTTTCATTTATTTGAACTGTCCTTGATAGCATGTGCAACCGACGCAAAGGGGGAGGGAGGGTGGGACGAGGGTATATGTGCCCAATGCAATTCGTGCAAGCTTGTCGACATTTCGACAAGCACGTGCTTTTCTGGTTGACAGCTCACAACATGCAAATGAACATTTTGAGGATGCATGTGTCACAGAAAACTGCAAAAAGTTTTGTTTCCTTTTCGTAAATGTAAAAAAAAATCAGATGATGCGCGAGTGCCTGAGCGCTCTAGCATCCTTGTGTGTGTGTGTGTGTGTGTGTGTGTGTGTGTGTGTGTGTGTGTGTGTGAAAGAGAGAGAGAAACAGAAAGAGAGAGAGAGAGCATGTGTGCATGTAATGTAGTCCCCCTACTTGTTGATACTCCCCTAGTCCGGTACTTCCCTTGCTCAATACTCCCGGCCCACATTAGAAAAAAACTCTTGTTCTGGGAGAGACGGGGTACGAAAAGAAATCTTTCCCTTACCACAGCTAAGATGCACACAAAGACGCACATACCCGAGGCAAGCAACGGCAGGTAGGGTGTCGAACAGGGGGAATATCAGGCAGGAGAAGAAGTATTGAGCAGGGGATATACCGATACGGGGGGGGGGGGGGGGGGGGGGAATATCCAGTTGACCCCGTTTCAAAGGGGGCGTTCGAATGCCAGTATTGTGCGAACGCTGTGTGAGGCTGCCAAGAAGAACGTGTCAGCTTTTTGGTACTTCAAACTCTGACCTGTTCCCACAATTGACTGCGGTTTCAGCTTTCGTGATAACCAAACGAGCTTCTTCCAACGTCGATACGGGCTGATCACCATGCAAAAGGCTGCACCTTTCCGACATCACGTGTGGATTTTAGAGGGGGGGGGGGGGGGCACTCGATAGATCCCCGTCTCGATAGATCCCCGTCTCGATGGATCCCCATCTCGATAGATCCCCGTCTCGATGGATCCCCGTCTTGATAGATCCCCGTCTCGATAGATCCCCATCTCGATGGATCCCCGTTACTGTTTTTGGATCTACCGAGGCGGGGATCTATCGAGATGGGGATCTACCGAGATGGGGATCTACCGAGACGGGGATCTATCGAGACGGAAATTCGTCCACATGTAATAGGGGATCTATCGAGACGGGGATCTACCGAGATGGGGATCTACCGAGACGGGGATCTACCGAGACGGAAATTCGTCCACATGTAGTGGGGGATCTATCGAGACGGGGATCTACCGAGATGGGGATCTACCGAGACGGGGATCTATCGAGATGTACATAAGTGATTACCATACTTGCCTCTCTTTATAGGCTTGTACTTTAGGAGCAGCTTTACGTTACGGACAATGACAAGACCTTTTAAAATAGGAACCACAATCCACCCTCCCAGAGGTCTGCGACTAATGAATTCTTTAGTGTGGAAGATTAGATGATCATCTTGCGGCGACCCACAAAAAGGGATTTGATTCCCTTGACATTTTATAACCCATGGTGTGCGCGCGTGTGCGAGTGTTCGCTTCTTGTGTGTGTGTGTGTGTGTGTGTGTGTGTGTGTGTGTGTGTGTGTGTGTGTGTGTGGTTGAATATTTGTGAGTGTTGTGTGTGTGTATGTGTGTGTGTGTGTGTGTTGTGCGCGCGCGCGTGCGTGTATATGTGCGTGTGTTTGGCTGAATATTTGTGACTCTGTGTGTGTGTGTGTGTGTGGTGTGTGTGAGTGTGTGTGTGTGTGTGTGTGTGTGGTGCGTGTGGCTGATATATTTGTGACTGTGTGTAAGATAATGTGTGAGAGAGAGAGAGAGAGAGTGAGAGAGAAAAACTGTGTGTGTTTGTGCGTGTGTGTGTGTGTGGTGTGTGTGTGTGTGTGTGTGTGTGTGTGTGTGTGTGTGTGTGTGTGTGTGTGTTTGTGTGTGTGTGTGTGTTTGTGTGTGTGTGTGTGTGTGTGTATACAATATAGGATGATACAATACAATGATGTATACAATATAGGATGGTGTGTGTGTGTGTGTGTGTGTGTGTGTGTGTGTGGTGTGTTGTGCGTGTGTTCGTGTGTTCGTGCGTGCGTGCGTACGTGTGATGCTATCAGCTTTTCTGTACCAAAATGTTTGGTAAACAGGAATACGTGCACTTGTTTATTTGAGTTGTGGCCCCCTCTCCATCTTCAACTACAACCAACACCTCCCAACACCCCCCGACTCTCAATTTCCGTTCGCTCCTCCCCCTCCCTTTTTTTTTTTAAACTGTCCTTAGGGATTGGGGGGGGGGGGGGGTCGTCTATCACCAGCTTGTAATATTATACAGGAGCACGATCGCTTTCATACCATGTGCCCCACCCATACCTCCATCTCTCTTTCTCTCTCTACCTCTCTCTCTCTCATCCCCCATCCCCCCCCCCCCCCCACACACACCACACAGCAGGCTCGGACCATATTTTATCAACAGACAGGGGAATGGAGGAGAGGGGGGGGGGGGAGAGAAGGTGTCAGGCCAGGGTGCTGGTATTTCCCTGAACCTGATAGATCCAGGGCGCCTAGGGCTGGCAGACGTGTATAGAAAGGATGGAGAAGGACGTCGGACAGGCGAAGGGGGGAGGGGGGTGTGTGCGGAGACCAATCACCGGAGATTAAAAAAAACAAAAATGATGGCATCTCTTGACAGAAAAAGATTGTTATTGCTTTTTTTTCTGTTTTATTTTTGTAATGGTTGTAGGCTGTGTTTTGTTAATATACTCTTTTTGTATTTTCTTGTGCGTTGTTTGCTTGTTTTGTTTGTTGGCGGAGTTTAGTTTCTGTTGTTGTGTTTTGTGGGGACATTTTGTTTGATTTGGGTGGAGGAGGAGGGGGGGGGGTGAAGGTGCTTAACCAGCCAAAGACCCCACCACTAGATTCGGCCCAATTCATACAAAAACGATCCACAAACAACGAGCCGCTGAACTGGTGTACATTATCACTGGGTTTGTTTTTCTTGAGAGGATTCGTACCAGGATTACAAGTCCGGCGCTCTATTAACTGAGCTATTCTGGCCCCTGATCCGGAAACTATTAATACACACATAGCACCAGCTGTGTGCCTGTCTTTCGAGTTCATTTTTATTCAGACTAAACGCTGAACTTTTTTTCCTTGTTTAGGATACTAAAGATGGAATTCTGGGTACATTTAATTCTACCCAATGCAAACATCGGGTGCTTTCCTGGATCACAGAATACCGTGCTAAGATTTTAAGATTCAAAAGTGATTCCTAACAAATGCAAACCGTTACAAGAACGGTTTGGCTTGCGACCAATCTGCACACGAGTTCGGTTTGCTTTGAAAACCATGCTGACGTTCCCTACCCCTCCCATGCTGACGTTCCCTACCCCTCCCATGCTGACGTTCCCTACCCCTCCCATGCTGACGTTCCCTACCCCTCCCACGCTGACGTTCCCTGCCCCTCCCATGCTGACGTTCCCTACCCCTCCCATGCTGACGTTCCCTGCCCCTCCCATGCTGACGTTCCCTACCCCTACCCCTCCCATGCTGACGTTCCCTACCCCTCCCATGCTAACGTTCCTGCCCCTCACATGCTGACGTTCCCTGCCTCCCATGCTGACGTTCCTTCCCCTCCCATTGTCAGTTCCCTGCCCTACCCCTCCCATGCTGACATTCCTGCCCCTACCCCTCCCATGCTGACGTTCCCTACCCCTCCCATGCTGACGTTCCCTATCCCCTCCCATGCTGACGTTCCCTACCCCTACCCTCCCATGCTGACGTTCCCTACCCCTCCCATGCTGACGTTCCCTGCCCCTACCCCTCCCATGCTGACGTTCCCTACCCCTCCCATGCTGACGTTCCTACCCTCCCATGCTGACTTTCCCTACACCTACCCCTCCCATGCTGACGTTCCTGCCCCTCCCATGCTGACGTTCTCCCTACCCCTCCCATGCTGACGTTCCCTACTCCTCCCATGCTGAAGTTCCCTGCCCCTACCCCTCCCATGCTGACGTTCCCTGCCCCTCCCATGCTGACGTTCCCTACCCCTCCCATGCTGACGTCCTGCCCTACCCCTCCCATGCTGACGTTCCTCCCCTACCCCTCCCATGCTGACGTTCCCTGCCCCTACCCCTCCCATGCTGACGTTCCCTGCCCCCTCCCATGCTGACGTTCCCTACCCCTCCCATGCTGACGTTCCCTGCCCTCTCCCATGCTGACGTTCCCTGCCCCTCCCATGCTGACGTTCCCTACCCCTCCCATGCTGACGTTCCCTGCCCCTCCCATGCTGACGTTCCCTACCCCTCCCATGCTGACGTTCCCTGCCCCTCCCATGCTGACGTTCCCTACCCCTCCCATGCTAACGTTCCCTACCCCTCCCATGCTGACGTTCCCTGCCCCTCCCACTTTCTCATCCTTTGTCCCACCCAGTTGCACTTTTTCCTCCCTCTTACCACTCCCTCCCCATTTTCCGATATTCCTAACATTCCCGTCTTCATTCTACTCCCAACACACGCAGGTACAGGCGCGCGTGTCAGTGTGCACACATAAGAGAGAGAGAGAGAGAGAGAGAGAGAGAGAGAGAGAGAGAGAGAGAGAGATTCAGATGATTTATTCACGTGACAGGCCCCTAATGAAGGGGTTTGTGAACACACAAAGTACAAGAGTTATATCAATGCAATTGAATTACGAAACGAAACGAAAAATAATTCGAAGGCAATTTCAAGAGGTGAAAATTTCTCTATACTTGAAGGCTCTGCACAAAAAAACAAAGAAAACGTTGAACAACTTCAGCAGAAGTAGATGAACAGAGTAAGCTCAATTTAAAGAAAGATGGATGTCTGTAATATTTGGGCTTAGTAAACTTTTCTCTCATGCTCAAAAGAGCTGGCCAGAAATGTGCGAAGTGTACTTCGGTTTCCTTTGATTCTTTATAGAAAGGACAAAGCAAACCACAATTATTACATGTTCGATATCAAAATTTATGGATCGCTAATGCAGATATTCCTAATCTGAATGTTGTTGTTACGTTTTTTAGGTGGCTGTCTATGTCTAGGGTTGAGTACGTTTTCAGGCCATGAACATCACAAAAGTTTCTGTAAAGATCAAACCTGTCACTGTTATGAATGTGATTAGACCATTTCTGCCACCTGCAATCAACCAGCCCTTGACGGAAAAAATGTAAAAACTCTTTGATAATACCAACCCCTTGATTTAGCCAAACATATCCACATCCATCTTCAAACAGACAGGCGCACTTTGGACACTCAGTTACTTTTACCTTTAGAATCTAAGTCATATTACATATTGTACGCCTTACGAGGAATTCTAAAGTCTTCCATTTGTATTAGTTTGAGCCTGTAGTGAATACATCTGATAGCAGACATAATGTAAATGAGAGAGAGAGAGAGAGAGAGAGAGAGAGAGAGAGAGAGAGAGAGAGAGTGACAGAGACATAGACAGAGTGAGTTATCTTTAACTCATTAAGAAAGAAAATAAAACCGCACAAGAGCATTGTTATGAGCTCTCTCTCTCTCTCTCTCTCTCTCTCTCTCTCTCTCTCTCTCTCTCTCTCTCTCTCTGTGTGTGTGTGTGTGTGTGTGTGTGTGTGTGTGTGTGTGTGTGTGTGTGTGTGTGTGTCTGTGTCTGTGTCTGTGTGCGTGTGTATGTGTGTGTGTGTGTGTGTGTGTGTGTGTGTGTGTGTGTGTGTGTGTGTGCGTGTGTGTGTGTGTATGTGTCTGTCTGTCTCTCTGTCTGTCTGTCTGTCTGTCTTTTCTCTCTCTCTCTCTCTCTCTCTCTCTCTCTCTCTCTCTCTGACAGATGCCCCACAAATCAGTTTTTTCCCCTCGACGATGGCCAAGACAAAGCAATCGACAAGATGGGCCCTCTCACTGGTTTCCCTGAGATTAGATGCCGGGGGCGATTAGGGACGGCGGCTAAACCAGTTGGCAACAGGTACGACACACCCAGACGTCGGAAAGGAAGTGCGTTCGAAGGAATCATTAATTTGGTCGCCGATGGGAGGTCCTTACTATTGTGTGTCCAAATGTGTGTGTGTGTGTGTGTGTGTGTGTGTGTGTGTGTGTGTGTGTGTGTGGGTGGGTGGTGTGTGTGTGCGTGCGTGAGTGCATGCGTGTGAGAGAGAGAGAGATACAGAGAGACAGACGGTGTGTGTTTGTTTGTGTGAGAGAGAGAAAGAGAAGGGAAGTGTGTGCGTGCGTGTGTGTGTGTGTGTGTGTGTGTGTGTGTGTGTGTGTGTGTGTGTGTGTGTGTGTGTGTGAGTGTGTGTGTGTGTGTGAGTGTGTATGTGTGTGAGAGAGAAAGAGAGAGAGAGAGAGAGAAAGAAAGAGAGAGAGAGCGACAAAGAGACAGACAGACTGAGAGACAGACGAACGGAGAGACAGACGGACGGATAGAGAGAGAGAGACAGAGAGAGAGAGAGAGACTCTTGTGTGTGTGTGCGTATGTGTGTGTGTGTGTGTTGTGTGTGTGTGTGTGTGTGTGTGTGTGTGTGTGTGTGTGTGTGTGTGTGTGGACAGAGAGAGAGAGAGAATTTAGGTAAAAAAAATATTTGTTATCTAGGGATACAGACACAAAATCTTTCAAGAAATAAACAATCATTAGGAATTTGGGAACACACATAGCATTTGTTATCTAAGGATGGACTGGAGTGTTTCACTGAAACGAAATCGGTCGAACAAATATACAAGCATAAGGAACTTGGGAACACATGTTAAATTGGTTGTCTAAGAATAAAATTGGTCGAGTTTACAGAAAGAAAATCTGTCCAACAAACAAACAAGCGTTATGAATTTGTGTGGGAGAATGGATTGATGAGGTTTATAGAAACAGTATCTGTCCATCGAATAAACAAGCACAAAGAATTCGGGCACACACTTGGCATTTGTTCTTTGCGGAAGGGTTGGTGGGATTGACAAAATGCACAGCTGTCCGACTTATAGACCGTACTAGGATATTGGAAACACATATTGCACTTGTCATATTTGGAAAGATACGTTGCATTTGTTACCCAAGAATTGACTGGTAGGGCTGACAGAAAAAAAGTCTGTCCAACCAAGTAAACAAGCCCTAGGAACTTAAGATCCAACCAAGTAAACAAGCCCTAGGAACTTAAGATCCTTCTATATACTCCACTTCAGCATAAAGAAGAACATCCACCAGCCATTCCAACCACCAACCAATCAGTCAGCCAGTTCGTTTGTTTGGGGTTTTTTTTGTTTGTTTGTTTTGTTTTGTTTTTGCTGTCCAATCTCCTGTACCACTTCAGTGGCACTGCACCCACGCCGTTCTTTCCAAGCCCCGTCCACAGCCACAGCCGACACAGCCCCGGCACCGGCAATCCACAGGGTGGAGTCAATGTCAAGTTCGTCAAGAGGCAACCCCCCGGAGGAGACACTGCACTGCTGCCGAGTCACTTAGGTGGTGTTCAGTGGAGCCTGTCCTCATCCAACATACGCAGGACGCCCCGTACTAACCCCCCTACCGACAAAAATAATTGCTTAGTCGCCGAGCTCTCCCTCCGGAGGGCGCCACCACGTCCGTCCAACGACAGCCCCTCCCCTCCCCCCCCCCCCCCCCCCCCCCCCCCCCCCCCCATGAATTTGCCGATACCGGTGACCCCGACGGAACCAAGGCCATAGGCGTGGAGAGGACATCGAAACTGAGGTCACTTTGACAGCAGGGCATGAAGGGCCACACAATTTGAAACTTCTCTTATTTCAGGCAGTCAGCTTTGGCTATCAACCCTTCTACCCCCTCCCCCTCTCCCATCACCCCCCACCCATGTGGCTGTACTGACCTCCATGTGCACACAGGCGGTGTAGTCGGTCCATTCCTGCAGGGTGTTCCTGTTGGTCCACCACGTGCCGTTCACTGTGCATTGCTTGTAGGCCAGCGCTGTAACACACCAGACACATCCACTTACGGTCAGCACGTGCACTTCGCTGCCACAGTGTTGGAGGGTAAGAGGTAGCATAGGAGTGTGCACCCACATACAGACAGACAGACGGACAGACAGACTGACAGACAGAGGAAGAAAATAGAATAAGTAAACACACGTTCGACCAACGAAAACACAGACTGGCAGCCTAAAGAATCGCATTGCCGTGGTATCGCCGGAAAAGAGCAATGCTGACTGATCGAGTTAGCATCATTGTAACCTTCTGCTCTGCAGCAGATGTAGAAATGCCTGAAGCACAAGTAAGAAAAAGACCCTTGAATCTTTTGCTGGTCTCAAAAGAAGAGGACAAGACCAATACGAGTACAACAACAACAACAACAACAACAACAACAACAACAACACACACACATACACACACACACACACACACACACACACACACACACACACACACACACACACAACTATCCCCTCTCTCTCTCTCTCACACACACACACACACACACAAAGAGAGAGAGAGAGAGAGAGAGAGAGAAGAGTAATGTGACATGAATCGTCCTATTTTTAAAGAGGAAGTATTGCTGACCATGAGGAAACAAAGTTCGGAAAGCAGCAGGTCCAGATGGTATTGTTAGAGAGTTATTGAAGTATTCACAATATCAAGCAGTAAATTTTCTCGCAAAATTATTCAATACACTTTTTGACAACGGGTATTTCCGGAAAATTGGACAGAATCCATTATTTTACCATTGCTTGAAAAAGGAAATGTTAATAGTCCCAATAATTATAGAGGTATTTCTGTTACCTATATAAGCAGCACACTTTATAGTTCTATTATTAAAACAGATTACAAGAATGGACAGATGAGAACAATCTTACAGGTAAGTATCAAGCAAGTTTTAAAAAAGGATATTCGACAGTTGATCATACATTTACGTTGTAAGCGCTCGTGCAAAAGCAGTTTTCATATAACCGTAAACTTTATGTAGCGTTCATAGACTTTGAAACAGCATTTGGTTCGATTAACAGAAATCTGCTATGGCCTATTTTATCAAAAAGTGGCATAAATGGTAAGTTATTTAAGTGTACCAAAGTTATACATGAAAATGTCAAATGTAGAGTAAGATGTGGCTCTAAACTTTCTGATTACATTAGATGCACAGCAGGAGTGAAACAGGGTGACGCGTGTAGCCCTCTACTATCTTTTTTTTGTTAATGAGTTAGCATTACATGTGATTAATAACGGAGAAAATGGCGCTGTGCTCTAACGTACTGCATTTGAGTTGTTCATTCTTCTATTAGCTGATAATGTTGTTTTATAGTCAGAGACGGTTGTAAGGTTGCATAATAACTTGCATCATGCTGCTTCTTCACTTCAATTGAAGGTAAACATGAACAAAAGTAACATAATTGTATTTCAGAAGGTAAGAGAACGATGGCTATATGATGGCGTGGCAATGCCTGTAGTTAATGTTTACAAATACTCGGGAATATTTATCTCCACCCGTCTGAGTTTCACTACTGCTTGTAAAGATTTTGCCAGTCGAGCGAAAAATGCGTTGTTCAGAAGCTATATGATCTAAATAACAATTCATTTGAACTGTTTATAAAACTTTTGATATGTGTGTGCAGCCAGTGCTGCTATACGGATCAGAAATATGGGGGTTAGGCCAAGCCGCTGTTCATTGTGAGTCAGTTCATTTATTTGCTCTTAAAAAGTATTTAGGAGTAGATCTGCATTCTCCCAATGATTTAGTATATGGTGAAACAAACAGATTTCCCACGTATGTTAATGCTGCTGTTACCTGCCTTCGATATTGGTTTAAGCTATTACATATAGATGAACATATGTTACCTAATAATTATAATGTATAAAATGTTGTTATGATTTAGATGCTAGGGGAAAGAATAACTGGGTATCAAATGTGCGTGTTTGTTTATATAGCAATGGTTTTGGCGACGTGTGGTTAACTCAAGGTGTGGGAAATGAAAATAACTTCATAGCAATGTTTCGTCAGCGTTTGACTGACTGTAGATGGCAAAACTGGAATAACCACATTTACACTAGTGAAAGATTTCGTTTGTATAGAACGTTTTGTAATACCCATGACGTCGAGCAATATTTGAAAGCAAATATGGACCGAAAAACTGAAATATGTAATGACTAGGTTTAGACTGGGTATATATGACTTGAATGTACATCGTTTTGGATATAAATTTGTGATGATTACGATCTGATGTGTCCATTATGCCAGATGTCTAAAGAAGATGAGACACACTTCGTTCTTTGTTGTCAAAGGCTGAAAGAAATCAGAGAACAAAATTTGGAGCCTGAATATTGTCGAGAACCTTGTTTATTTAAACTTTGTTTACTCATGGCATGCATCAAACATGATGTTATACGAAACGTATCGTTGTTTTTGGATAAGGCTTTTAAATATAGAGAAACAGCTACTTCATAGTTTTGCATGATGTATCTGCCATAGCCGTAAGTTATAGTACTCCGTTTGTATGGCATGATGAAGTGTTATATTTGTACGTTGACTCATTCATGAGGGGCTGAGGCCCTTATGAATAAATTATCATTCATTCATTCATTCTCTGTCTCTGTCTCTGTCTCTCTCTCTCTCTCTCTCTCTCTCTCACACACACACACACACCACACACACACACACACACACACACCGCACGCACAGACACACAGACACACACCGCCACCACCACACTACCACCACCACCACCAACAGCATTGCCGAAGACTTAAGAAAGGCACAAACAAGAATCGACAAAAGCAGCACACACACACACACACACACACACACACACACACACACACACACACACACACACACACCCCAAAGGACGACAGGGTGAAAGAAGAGCAACAGAACATAAAGAGTGAAGAGAGAAAAACAAGTGACAACACGCAGCGAAACTAACAGGAGTGTAAAAAAAAGTAGAACACGAAAGGGAAAAAAAACATCAGAAACAAACAAAAAACGAACAAACAAGCAAACAAACACAAACACAAACAAACAAAAAGACGAAAGAGACGGTCACACACATACGCGCGCGTGCCCGTATACGCACACACACACACACAGGCGCGCGCGCGCGCTCCCGCAAACACACACACACGCGTACGCGCGCGCGGCGCGGGCGCGCACGCGGAGAGAGACAGACAGACAGACAGACAGACAGACAGACAGAGACAGACAGAGCTAAACATTCAACGAACAAAAAAATCAAATCCTGCAGAGACGAGCTATCTAAACCGGATTTGCAGAGTTCCCCTTTGAACAAATGACGTCAGTTCCTGAACAGCTCAACCAGCTTCTACAAAATGTTTAACTGGCAATATTAGCCCACGAAAAAAAAACGTCAACGGCTAAAACAACATGGAAATTAGATTTTTTAAAAATCAATAAAAAAAAAATACAAAAATTCATTTCCACAAATTAAATCAAGACACAAACAAACAACTTAATGAGATGTGTACACACACACACAAACACACACACACACACACACACACACACACACACACACACACACACACACACACGTACGTAAGCATACAAACACGTTGGCTCTCTCTCTCTCTCTCTCACACACACACACACACACACACACACACACACACACACACACACACACACACTCACGCACGTATGCACGCACGCACGCACGCACACACACACACACACACACACACACACACACACACACACACACACTCACACACACACACACACACACACACACACACACACACACACACACACACACACACAGCGCGCACGTGTTTATCCAATTCTTTTTCCTATCACCACGAAGAAGGAAACTGTCAAGATTCAGTAAAATATTCCCATCCGACTTGCCCTTCCTTTACCATTGTTTCTCTTTTTCTTTTTTTTCAAAGAGAAAAGAACTATTCCCTGCTTTTGACTAGAAAGAAAGAAGTGTGGAAGGAGAGAGAGTGGGAGAGCGAAACTGAGACACAGACAGAGAGAAAAACAAGAGACAAGGAGAGAGAGAGAGAGAGAGAGAGGAGAGAGAGAGAGAGAGAGAGAGAGAGAGAGAGAGGAGAGAGAGGAGAGAGAGAGTGAGAGATAGGGAGATAGGGAGATAGGGAGAGACAGAGAGAGCAATATTTTATCTGAAAGAGGGTTACGGGAGAAGCATAAATGATGCTTTGTTACACTGAGTCCTCTGGGCACAAAAAAAGGCAAATGCAAACTGCAAATAGATTGGGTTCAATTTAATACAAAAGCATAAAACAAGCAAATAAATGAGGGGAAGAAAGTTAGAGAAAAAAAGGAAAAGATAAGCCCAAATCGGAGAGAAAAACATGCACAATATGAACAACTCCTCAGTCACAACAGGAAAAGCCAAAAGTCTGCACACACACACACACACACACACACACACACACACACACACACACACACACACACACATTCCTATCCCACACATTCCCATCTCTCCCGACATCCGCCATCGCTATCTCTATCTGCACCCACCGTACCCGATTCAAAGGCCCATTTACATTAAAAAAAACCAACAGAAAACAATACTATACACATCTTTCACAAATTTCACAAGCACGTATATATATATATATATATATATATATATATATATATATATAATCCTGAGGAGCAATGACAAAAAAACGAAGAGACAGAGACAGAGTGGGGGGGGGGAGGGTAAAATACATTAAACTATCCGGAGGTTAAGGGGAAAAGGACAGAGAGAGAGACAGAGAGAGAGAGAGGGGGGGGGGGGTAGAGGGGCGAGAGGGAGAAATGAAACGAGGGAGGGGGGGCTGACAGATGGACAGACACACAGAGTGCAATCAAAATATAAATAGTGTACATGATTCAACAGCGACAAAACTACAACAGCATCAAGAAAACGCTAGCACTATTCTTACATGAGAAAGGACTTCCATACTCGTTAAAACAGTGAACTGTGGAATAAAAACCGCGCACTCTTTATATCATCCCATTTTATCAAACAGAATATTTCTGAGGGAACGTTTAAAAAAAAACAAGGGCTAATTGTTCCTACATGACCAGCCACTATACATAAGGCTTGATCTGAAGAGGTCTGTTATGGTCAGGGGAACTAACAGTTTATGAAAAGGCCTGTTTTCATTGACTGGGAAACTATTCCTTATACCTTGAGGAGAATATAAATAATTACTTTATACATAAATACTGCCGTTTTGTGTTCCAGTGTTAAATCAAGTGGAAGGATATCAAGTGTCTTACAATCGTTAAACGACAATGAACTGCACTTTAAAAGTACCAGTTTCGGAGCGCGTTTACATAACCTGGCCAGCGGTTTTAAGACATTTGTACATATTGTCGAGACGCAGTTTATGACAGACTGGATGTGCGCTTGAAAAAAACGTTTACGAGAATGGATATTGAGAAACTGTTTAATTTTATTTCATTGAAATATCTGCTGAGAAACTCGCTTGCACAAGTCAGCAACGTGGTCAGCCCGACATAATTTGTTTATCAGTGCTAATCCCTAAAACCCTATGTGGTTTGGCTTCCTCAATTTTTCACGCCTTAAAGTAAGATGGAATGAGAATAAGTTGACATATTCTGACGCTCTTGACTGGTTTATATTCCCACGCATTTCGTCTTCAGAGAGTTCAGACACATTTGGTTACGTTCAGTCCTTTGGATCTTTCTGTAAATGTCATCCGGCAGATCAGATAATAGGGTACACATGGAAGAGTCATTAACACAGATCGAATTGTCATCTGCAAACAAAGTCATGGGCATTAAAGTCATGGGCAAATCATTAATGTATAAAGAGAAGAGAAACCCTTGTCATAAGAGCAGATCCAGAGACATTTGTATGAATTGTTCGTTGTCTGTTTTGTCAGGAACGAAGACAAACATCACGGTACTTCCAGTAAGGCCACAAATAACTGAGTATCACTTGTTGGTCAAGACATCCAGGAAAAAAACTCAAGAGTGGACCCAATAGCCAGCAGTGTCGGACTCAAGATTCACCCCGACAAGACCAAGATCATGAAGGTGAAGACGAAGAGCGCAGAGAAGACCAGTGTGCGAGGCTCAGCTCTAGAGGAGGTGGAACACTTCAAGTACCTCGGCAGCTACATCTCGGCCGACAGCAACATCGAGAAGGAGATCTCAACCAGGATAGGACTTGCAACCCGGGCATTCAGCGGATTGAAAAACATCTGGAAGTCAACTGTCCTGCAAACCAAAACCAAGTTGAAGATCTACTGGTCCAACGTACGCTCAGTACTCCTATATGCCTCAGAGACATGGAGAACCAACAAGAAGATAGACAGTAGGCTCAGAGGCTTCGAAGGAAGGTGTCTTCGCCGAATCCTGAAACTTCACTGGCAGCAGCGAGTCACCAACAGGGAAGTGTCGAGGCGCACCGGCATAAACAACATTGTGGCCGAGGTGAAGCAGCGGCGGTGGAGGTGGCTGGGACACATCCTTCGGATGGGCAAGACCAGACTCCCTCATACTGCGCTGAGATGGGCACCACCGGGGAAGAGGAAGCGAGGCAGACTACTCGGCACCTGGAGGAGGACAGTGGAGGAGGAGATGAGAGAGGCAGGCAAGACTGAATGAACTGAGCTGGCTTGCCCAGGACAGAGAGGGTTGGAGGGAGTTTGTTGGCGCCTTATGTCTCGGGTTGCGGGATGAAGAGGATTAAGTAAGTAAGTACTTGTTGGTCAGTTTGTTTATCAGAGTCACGTTAGTTTAGTTAGTTGTAGAGTCACGTTTATGACATATTAAATTCTCAAAGTATTAGCTTTACACTTCACACTTGGATGTTACGATGTTTCTCTGTGTAGGAAAATCTACATATTTATAGCTTTTAGATGTCCAAGGAGGTTTAATGTGATGTTTTACCCGTTTTATCCCAAAAGAGCATGTTTAGCATATATGTCATGGAAAGTCTTCATCCAAGACTCGAACACTGCATCTGGATCAGTGTAATGAAAGACTGGCAATAATGGTGAGTTCACTAGGTCAAGGAGAAAGGCATCATAGTCAAAATGTTTAAAGCACCAATAATTCACGATCCTATGACTTATTTTGGGAAATTCAATTCCCTTCTTAGACCACGTGATGCACACAGGAGAACGGCACTACAGTCATGTACAGGAGAACATATTTCTGTAACATTCTGCATTAATGTAACATATAATATACATATGGTCTTTGCCTGAAGGGGAATTTGCTGTCATTCGTGCAGGTCGATCTATCAACCGTTTCAATTAAACGTTTCGTGCAATTTCATCCAGTTTGGCTGGGGTTATAATAAATCAGTATTAAAATCACCAATCAAAAATGTTGCTTTATCTTCTCGAATGATGGCATCCATCATGACACTGATTTTTTATCAAACCGGCTTATTCTTTCGGCCGGGTCTCTGTAAATCAAAGTAATAAATAAGAGTTTGCACTGTTTTATTTTCATTTCTACCCACAGAAATTCAGTACTAAGCTTTTCTTTTCGCTGTAATGTCACTGACTGATTACAGTATAATAAGGATCTTGTTTCCAGCCTTGATTTGTGTCACCGATCTGATCAGGTGGAAATCCTACAGACGCGCCGACGGCTCTGTATCTATCCGTAGCATCATTCCACGGTGGGGGTGTAGGCTTACCGGGCCATATATGGTAGTTGTTGGGTTCAGGAAAGATGGTGGGGGGTGTTGGATACCTGTACGTTCCATTCATATATTAGGTGTGCGTGTGCTACCATGCACAGGCAGGGAAAGGATAAGTGTGGGGAGAGAGGGGGTTAGCCTCCCGTCTCCGGTTGTGTTTCGTGTGGAGTCCCGTTTCACGTGCGGTTTGTGTAGGGTTCAAAACTCAGCGAGGAGTGAGTGCTGAGTCATCAAGCTTTAAAGTTTGGTGGGGCCGGGTGGCTAGCACTTCGGTCAAAATCCTTGGTGAAGAGCAGTTGGGCTCTCGTCCTGGTGCCAGCGTTTGCGCTGTGGGTCTGACTTCGGTCGACATGGTGAGCCGACCCTCGTGAGCGTTTTGCTCTTGGTCGAGCAGTTGTCGGTGTTTCTGTGTGCTGCGACCCTGAGGTTCAGGTGCTGGGGTGGCCAGCCGCAGTTGTCGTTCTGTGTTGTAGCAGGTATGTGGAGTTAATTAAGGTGATAGTAATGTAGTGAGTTAAGGGTGGTGTTGTCTTGTGCACATGTCTGTCATCTTGTACAAAGGTGTAAATAATATGAGCTCATGTTTTGAATCAATTTCAGGTTTCTTAGGGAAAAAGGAAGAGCGAGAAAATGGGAAAAATAAGGACTAAATCGGAATAGGTTGAGAAAAGTGTTGATGGTGGGTTTTGACCAGCGGGTTGTGTTGGGAGGTGGAAACAGGGAAAAGGAAAAAGAAAAGAAGGAAATTTGGTTATGAAGTTTTGAATGGAAATGTAATGGTTGTCATTGGTTCGATCCTGGTGTTAGGATTGAGTGGGTACTTATTCGTGACAGGGGGTTCGAACGGATATGCTTTCGGGAAGCATAGACAGGGTGTGTTGGCACCGAGTGCTGTAGAGCTTATGATTGTGCCGTGTCATGGAAGCTATTGGAAAGGATAAGTGTTGTGTAGTTGATGAACAGGTACTGGTATTAAGCAGCGAGGTTTGGTATGGCGCGGGTATCCTAATTCAATAATATAGGTTAATATTGTTACTACATTGCGGGAGATTTGTGGGTGTGCTTATGCCTTGGGTGATTGTGCGGAGATATAGCTGTCCTGTCCCATTGGTCTTCTTTGGAATCGAAACATAGTATCTATTGTGGACGTGACAATATTACTGAGAATGTGTGTGTTGGAAGGTGTATCATGAAGCAGCTCTTTTGTATACCGTTGTGTAAGAAGTGTAACTTAGTGGTGTAAACAGAGTGAGATGGTGATAGGTGTAACTCGCTTATGGAGCTAGTAGGCTCTGGGGTGCGTAAAGAAAATCCTGGGAATGGGTGAACTAAGGGGTTACCGTAATCAGTGATGTAGCTATGTATATCTACGGTTGGAGGGTAACAGTTATGTCAAGTGCAGGTGAGGGCGCATTCCCACGATCCTGTGGCCCGGTACACCAGGGGGTCAGGGCCGTTTTAGTCGGGGAGCTGCGGACAGCCATTTGCTGGCATTCCTGTCCCTGACTGTCCGACGATCGTCGCAGGTGCCTGCAGTTACCCCACCTGCACTCCCCATCCTGCTGTGCCCCGGACTGTTGTCCCAGTCCTTCCCCTTTCCAATGCTACACCCTTTTCCCTTCTCCCATCCGGTCGGGTCTTCACGGCCTGGCCATTAACGTCGCAGTTGCTGCTGACGCCGTTGCTGCTGTCGCCGCTGTCTGTGTCGCCGTTGCTGGTGTCGCTGTAACTGCTGGCGCCGTTGCTGGTGTCACTGTTGCTGCTGGCGTCGTTGCTGGTGTCGCTGTTGCCGCTGGCGCCGTTGCTGCCGTCGCCGTTGCTGTGTTGCCGTTGCTGTTATCGCCGTTGCTGTTGGCGTCGGTGCTGTTTCGCCGCCGATGCTGATCCCCCGTATCACCGACTCCTCACTCTGTGACCGCCGCCAGTGAGGTGTGTCGTCGCCGCTGTGGGTGTTTCTCTGTGGTTGGTGGCAGTCGTCACTGTCGCCGTTGTGTTGGCGGTG
Organism: Conus canariensis; assembly: GCA_033310375.1. Classification (NCBI taxonomy): domain Eukaryota; kingdom Metazoa; phylum Mollusca; class Gastropoda; order Neogastropoda; family Conidae; genus Conus; species Conus canariensis. The sequence continues at coordinate 45,316,932 of CM065718.1, read as the reverse complement.
ACTGTGAATGCCACTGATATTGTGGGAGCCCTGGGTGTCCCTGTCATATCACACATCTTCGGCTCCGGCAGGCAGATTCGTCTGGTCACCGTCGCCGTCGTGAAACTGTCACCGTCGTCGTCGTGTGGCCTGTTTTTTTTTAGTTGAGTTTTTTTTTTTTTTGGTGACAATGAAACACCTGAAGACATTAGGTTTGGATGTGCATGCATGAAGGATGGATGTTGATTAAAAAGGGTATGACTGAAGGGATGAATGTGCGCAGTGAAGTATATGCAAAATGGATATAGTAATATGAAGTTAGTATAGATTTGTTGTTGTTGTTGTTGTGGTGGTTTTTTTTTTGGGGGGAAAGTTGTGGTCATGAAAAGGATTGACTTTTATTACGCTATATGTAATATACTGCTGGCCTGAGGAACTCTGCACACTGTAGCTAGATAAGGGATCAAATAACTTATTGTGGCTGCCTCGGCCATAGGAACCGTATGCTTTCAGGCTGGGGTCTGTGACGTATTCATAGAAGATTTCGCTCATTGATTGTTTTGTTGGGAATAAAATTGTTTTCTTGTCGGTTCTTGTGTGGCGTGTTGTCTGTTTAGTGGGTTAGTTGTGGGGGGGGGGGGGGGTTGTTTTTTTTACGTCCGGCTTAGCGTTCCGTGACAATTTGGTATTCAGTTGAATTATGTTACAACTGGGAATAGCAAGATCAGCATCTAATAATGTACTGTCAGTTAAGTGTGATTCTGAAAGACAGAGAGAAAGAGGGGGGGGGGGGAGGGAGGGAGGCTGGGAGGGAGACAGACAATTAGACAGACAGAGCTAGAGAATAACAGCAACAACCACAACAGCAATAATAACAGAGGAGGGAGGGAGGGGGGGGGGGAGTAAGGAAGACAGACAGAACAGACAGGCAGAGAATAACAACATCAACAAACAACAAAGGAAGAAAAAAAGAGAGGGGAGAAATGTTTTTAAAGGAAAAACAAAGAAAGAAGAAGAAGTAACAGAAGAGAAGTAGAAGAGAGAGAGAAGAGAGAGAGAGAGAGAGAAAAGATGAAAGGTAAGAAATAAACAAAAGAAAGAAAACATAGTGAAAAAGAAAAGCAATGAAAGAAGTGAAAGAATTAAGGAATAAACAGAGAAAAGAGTAGGAGAAAAAATGCATCAGGATCGTCGTTGTCGAGAACGGCCGGGAGTTATTACCTCTTTCTCTCAGGCGTGAACTTCCGCTTGCAATGCGCATGCGTCGACGATAGTCTGGCCTTGGGCTACCGGTGTCGGTGCTCACGGCAAGTCATTTGCGCATGCTCACTGCTTTCCATTATGTTCATGACGTAATGAAACAGTCAGCAGCATCCTTGCCCTCGGGTAACTTCTATTCTTTTTTTTTTCGTCTTAGATCTTGTATGATAGAGGTTCATGTCTCTAGCATTGGTGTGGTGTGTGTGTGTGGTGTGTGTGTGCGTGTGTGTGTGCGTGTGTATGTGTGTGTGTGTTTTTTCGTCTTAGATCTTGTATGATAGAGGTTCATGTCTCTATGCATTGGTGTGTGTGTGTGTGTGTGCGTGTGTGGTGCGTGTGTGTGAGTGTGTGTGTGTGTGGTGTTGTAGTGTGTGTTGTAGTTGTGTGTTGTGTGTGTGTGTGTGCAGGAGGCGGACAGGATGAGGAGGGGTAATGGGAAGATGAGGAAGGTTCTTCTTCTTTTCTTTGCGGCTAAGAATTCCTGGAATAGTCCCTGTATATGGGATCTAATATTTAAAAAAAATTCTTGACATAGTACCTAATGAAAGTAAAAGTAGAGGAAGGGAAGGTGGGAAGGAGGGTAGAGGGGGAAGGGGACGAAGCAAGATCACCCGCCGATCACAGGAAAATAAAATATAAAATTTGCTAAAAAGCCCCTCAGGTTAGGTTGAAACTGCAACCTCTGAAAGCTCTAAAAATAAAGTTGTATAACCATAAAACAAAGGAAGCTTTAAACCTTTCCAGGATATCAAAAACCACTGAAGTTGGTCTACCAAAACTGGGACGAACAGACAGAAAACCAAACCATGCACGAATGATAATAATATACTATATGTACAGAAACTAGTGGACGATGTTTCCTCACATTACGAGTTTTTTTTTTTTTTTTAAATATGCACTATCGGCCTTATCAGCTAGATTAATCAATGCTATACATACTTCCACACCCGATCCTCTCGTTCTGTGAAAGTAATTGGATTCAAGCAAATCCACAGCGTACTTTTCTGGGGGTCAAATCCTGCTTCAAGTATTGTCCTCTTTGAGAAGCGTAGAAATTATCTTTTACAAAATGACGCCTACATGCTTTGAATACGAAGAAATGCTGCGGCGAATGTGCATTTGGTTTCGAATGCTTTTGCTATTCAGCATCTACCTGTTGACCGCCACAACTCACAGTGTTATGTAGACTTAACGAGAAGGTTCGATCCTGCATAGACCAGATCGCAACGATTCGCATCATTGCTGAGCATCGAACGAGTGGAACTCATCCCTGTATGTCAACTTTATCGACTACGAGAAAGCCTTCGACAGCGTAGACCGAGACACCCTGTGGAAGT
>CM065718.1:45261856-45289356 GCA_033310375.1 Conus canariensis | reverse complement strand
TATATTTTCAAATAATTTGAATAGTTCTTTTCAATATGGCATTTGATACAGCTTGCTAACATGTTTATGTTTTCATCTTTTTTCATATTAGTATGTTCAATATCAAAATGTGCTTTATTAAGCTCCATGGTGGTATAGGAGAAAATAACGGTCTAATGGATAGAGCATCGTTATCGATTAGAACTCCAGAATCAGTAATACTTTTTGACGTGTACGTTGCCAGTGTTTTTTGAGAAGCTATAGATTTTGCTCTTTAGGAAAATCAATATCTGACCTCATTTTTATTTCAGATCTAATGTGCGTTTTATTAGTTGTACTCTTGATAACAAGTTTACAACACGCTAACTCTCTGTATTCATCTAAGGGAAGCATCTGCGCTTCATAATACGTACGAGAAGATGATGCATGCACCGGAAGGCCAAGTGCTAATTTCAATGCCTTGCATTCAATACTTTCAAGCTTTTTCAATAGGTATTTGGGAGCGCTAAAGATTACTTCTTGGGCATATGTTATTTTCGACCTCATTAAAAAATTTACATAGAGTTATCAATGTAGATGAATTCTGTCCCCATTTTTCTTTAGAAATTTAATTTTTAAGGAAATTTAATATTTTCCTCGCCTTTGTTAATAAGTAATCAATATGAGCGTTCCATGATAGTTTAGATGTGAAATGGACTCCTAGGATTTAACTTCTGTCACGTATTTAAGAGGTGTTTCGCCCAATGTAAAAACAGGCAGTTTTTCTGGATTATTGCCACTATTGAAAAGATTATATTTGTTTTTTTCAACAGATAAGTTCAATCCATTTAACTTCATGTATTCCGACATCCTTTTTTAGTTCGTCTTGATAGATCTTTCTGATGAAACTTATATCACGCTGTGGAGTTTTCTTTTTAAGAGTTACTTCCGTCCACATGCAAATGTCGTCTGCATATTGAACGAGAACTACCTTTTTTAGATAACTTATTTGGCAAATCATACAATAGCAATGAGAAAAGAACGGAGCTAACACTGACCCCTTGTGGGATTCCCATTGACAGATTCTACTGGTGGAATATGATTTTCCTTCCTTTTTTGTATTACCCTATCTTTCAGAAAGCATTTAACATATTGTATACATTTTCCTGATAGTCCAATATTTTAATTTTGGGTTTAATAGCTGTGAATGCCACACTTGATCGTAAGCCTTGGTTATGTCAAAAAATGTAGCCAGGACACTCTACGTCTTGCAAATTGTTTCTTTATATTTGTTGATAATTTCACTAATATTTCTGTAGTAGATCTCCCTTACGAAAGCCAGCTGATTAAATAGGAATTATGTCATTTTTTTCGCAGTAATATGCTAGTCTATTCAAAACAATTCTTCTGATAGTTTACAGACGTGTGATGTTAATGCTATAGGTCTGAAATTTTTAGGATCACTAGAAGACTTTCCTTGTTATGAACTGGTACAAAAATTTGGGTCTGTTTCCATATTTTGGGCATGTCGCTACTATTCCAGCAAGTACTTAGCAAAAGCATGAAGAAAAACTACAAGATTTTCAAGGTAAATTCTTTAGCATCTGATTAGATATTGCATCTAAAACAACTGATGATTTCCGTATTGGAATGGCTTTAATGGCTTTTTACTTCATATACAGTTATAAGGAGCATTAATGTTTATGCAATTTTTCGGGTGGTGGATCTCATATGTTATATTCTTCTTCTTTTTCTCTATAAGTTGGGTCAGTGTTCGTTAGACCCTCAGGACGGCTGACTTCAGCGAATAAGTTTACAAAAACTTCTGCTTTCTTTTAGTAGTGGGCAATTGTTGTTATCTATTTTTATGGGATACTGTGGTGATGTCAATCCATATTTCATAGCTTTCAGTTCTTCCCATACTTCCCCTATCCTTACAATGTTTTACTTCAGAGTTACAGAAATCACCCCAATGTTTCAATTTTGCATATTCAAATTGCATCATCACTTTCTTTACCCTCTTTTTCATTTTTTCATGATTACTTGCTGTCTTTTTTTACAATATATCTTAAATCTTTCTTTTTTCTTGTTATTTGCGCGTTCACATTCCTTGTTCCCCACACATTTCCATTGTGTTTTTTAGATTTTTTGTTTTTTTATTTTTGGGATCGATTTATCTGCTGCTGTTAGGATAAATCTGCAGAATTTATCATACTGATTGTCTATATTTTCTTCAGTAGAATAATTAAATCTATGTTTTTAAGGATGTCTTTGAACAGTGACCAATCTGCACACTTGTAATTATACTTTGGAATAACATCTTCTGTGTTTTCTTCTTCTTCTGCTATGTTATTTAAAGATATTATGACTGGAATATGATCTGATCCTAAAGAGTCATCTCCCCGTTTCCCACACTGCGTTGACTACCAATGATGGAGATACAAAAGTTAAATCAATGGCTGAGGGAATATGGGTAATATATCTGGAATACGAGTTATGTTTCCATTATTCAGTATGTAAAGATAGAATCCGCTATGTTATCTAACAAACGATTATTAGAAATAAAGGAACAACTCTTATCCAGAAAGGGGCATGTGCATTAAAATCACCCCCAATAACCCACTTATCCGTTTGATCTTGGAACCCTTTCAACATTCAGTGTTCTTATTATCAGGACCTTTTGGAAGATAAATTGAAGCAACATTAAGAATCAAGGATGAAGTGAACTTAACCATAGCTGCACAGCATGACAAGAGGAAATTTTATACACTGGTGGAGTTCTTTCACAAAAGTCCAGGTCTTCACGCACAATTAAATGGCTGTTGCACTTTGTCTCCACATTGTTCGTAAACCGGAGGGTGTAAAATCCAGGTAGATATGGTAATTTATCACAGCCACATTTAAAGATTGTAGTAATAAAACCATGAAACTTATTTTGCTACTAATATTGATTTAAGTAGATAGATTTTCGTTTATAGAAAAGACAATTCCACTGTAGAAATGTAATGTTGGCTTTTTATGTGCTTTCATTTATATCACAATAATTGATATCATTTAGACATTAACTATCTTAGAGATGACTATAGATGAAAACAGAAAATCTTGATGATTGACTGTAAACAGCTGAGAGTCAAAGTACGACCAGTTTAGTAGAACCAAGGACGTGGAAAAGGCGGAGGTGTAAACCTTGGCAACTTAACGAAAGGCTGCGGGTCTCCTCCGTGGCTTTTCCCAAAAACATTCCATGCAGGGGTTTCCCCAGGGTCCTCGCGATGGTGCTCGCTCCTCTGGTCTGGGGTGAACGTCGTCAGCTGTCAGAACTCTTCTGTCTTCCATCCTCAACTCGTTAAAGGAGACGAAAGTAATGTCGTTTTTTGTCTGTAGTTTCTGTCTTGTCATTGCGTTGAACAGATCTTTCTTAATGTCTAGTGTTTTATTTTTGACAGGAGCCACTTGATTACTACGATTTTGGCTTTGGGAAATTGACCTTTGGCCTCCTTACGCATTTCCCGAAATTTCCCTGCTGCATTTCTCCGGATCTTTTCCCCTTCAAAATCGTTCACCTTTCCCACATGCAGAACTACATTTCGGGTTCAGGATTCAGAGATACTTTTGCCTCGTTCAGAGCGCGTGTGCAATGCTCAATCTGATACGCTTTTATCTTTGCCACCTGCAGACCATATGACAGGCCAAGTCTCCGTGCATCAACCTTCTTCATGATACGTCTGTATCAGGAGGACACGTGGCAAGTCGCCACCAGAGTAGAAACAGAATGGATACGTTTTTCTTTTTTTGTGCCAGACTGTTTTTCTTTGACGTTTTGTTTGTGTGGAGACTTGGAGTTTTCTATCTTTTGTTCCACAGATGTGTTACGCAATTTCGCAAACCTTGTTTGACGTTGCTTTGATTCTTTACGTCACAATTCAGTTTTTGTTCTTTGTGGTTTTGTTTCATTTGGTTATTTTCTTTGCTTGGCCTAATGTAAGGGCTCGCACAATTCATCCACGCCCTTGTTGTGTTGGAAAAGGAGAATTTTCCCGGGCACGATGTTGATGCAACTTTCATAAGAGCGGTGAGGCGTTGCGAAGGATGTTTCGGTCGATTCGGTCTGAATGGCGACACTTTCGCTTTTCGTTATTTTGAGATTCGATTCAATTATTTTGGTCTGTTTTTTCAACTATTTTCTCTAGACTCAAGATTCGTTCGCTCAGAGTCATTATGAGGCTTTGAGATCGTCCGTGTTACTTCCCGCTTCTCTTTTCGGGCTGTCTTCTGCGGGGCCTTTATTTCGGCAGGCGTACCGGACATTTTTGTTTGGGTTACTAAACGTCACCCCCGATTCGATATTCGATTGGCTTGTTACAGTCGACTGAACATTTTGCAAACTGTGTTAGTTTTTTCTATTGGCAAAGTTGATGGCTTACCTCTTGCATTTCTTGTTTTTGTCATCTGGTCATCATTTTTTTAAACTTTACAAAAAACTCAGCTAGCTTCTGCTCTAGTTTTGACCGTGGCCGCCATCTTGTGTGTGTGTGTGTGTGTTGTGTGTGTTTTTGTTTGTGTGAATGTGTGCATGTGCATGTGTGTGTGTGTTGTGTGTGTGTGTGTGTGTGTCTGTCTGTCTGCCCTGTCTGTCTGTGTTTATGTATCTTTCTCTTGTAGTTGAATGTACATCCATTCGCAAACACAAACACGCCCCACGTCCGTGTCATTACTTCTTTTGAGTATTTTCACAGAATTCATGCCCCTTTTTTTTTTCTTGGAAAACACCCAGCTACGGCTTCAAAACAAAGGGAGATCAAGAAGAAGGACAGAAACAGAAACCCCAAAGTTAAGATGAACAGAGACAGTGAGCCAGACCAGTGCAACACTGACACAAACCCTCTGACAATGTCTCCTCTCCCTCTCCCTCTCCACTCTCCCTAAACCACCCCTCATCCCAATTCTCTTTCCCTCCCCCCTCCCTCCCCCCCCTCCCTCCCCTCCAACAGCTTGAATTCACTTGCTCTAGTCCCCCCTCTAGCGTTGCCCCCCTTTGTCCGGAAGTAGAATAAGTCACATGACAGACATGTCTATGGCTGACGGTCCATGCCCTCTGCATGGGATGAGTTGTCCTTAGCATTGCTGGGAGTTGGGGGGTTGGGGGGGGGGGGGGGCAGGAGAAGGGGCGGGAGTGGAAAAGGGACAGGGGTGCACGAGAAGGGGTAGGGAGGAGGGGGAAGGGAAGAATGAATGATCGACCTCAGTGCAGGGAAAGCTTGAGTCCGTCTAACTTTATCAATCGTAGATTGTTAGCTCGTCGCGAGTGTCTTCCGTTTACTGTGTCACCAAAAGCATGTTTCGAGCTACAGCCCACCTGGGTGGCAGGAATGGAAGGGGTGGGGGTGGGGGGGTAGAGGGGGAGAAGAGGGGTGGGTGTAGGAGAAGCTGGGAAAGGGGGGGGGGTGGAAGAACGAATGGTCAATCTCAGCTGCATGGACAACCCCATCAATCGAACTGTACCTTCGCAGATTGTCAGCTCGTTGCGTGGTGTCTTCATTTTCACTGTGTCACCAAATAGTCTTTGAACGATAGCGTATGGAGTGGTAGGAATGGAAGAGGGGGAGGAAGAGCGAGGGGGAAGATAAATTGATCCTAATAACCCCCCCCCCCCCACCCACCCACCCACCCTCTGCTCTGTCATGGCGTGAAGGGCTCTCAAGGTTGATGAGGGCATGTAACGTGCACGGGTTTTTCGTTTCAGCGCTTGGAACGAGCCACAGAGCTTCAGTGAGAGCCAGTGAGTCCACTCACTTCAGGTTGGGGCTGTTCCATACACATAGATCTAGTTGTGTGTGTGTGTGTGTGGTGTGTGTGTGTGTGTGTGTGTTGTGTGTGTGTGTGTGTGTGCGTGCGTGCGTGTGTGTGTGTATGTGTATGTGTATGTGTGTGTGTTTTCGTGTGCATGTGTATGTATGTTGTGTGTGTGTGTGTGTGTGCGAGTATGTGTGTGTAGTTGTGTTTGCCTGTTCTCTGTGTCTGTGTAGGTAATCCATGTCTATCTGCCCATAATGTGCAAACATTTACTAACACTTTCACCCAAGTTATCTGTCCCCTTTTGATTATTCTTCACAGAAATTCATGTCCCTTTGGCTTTACCCCTCCTCCCCTACCCACCTTCCCTAAATCCACCACTCCGCCCCAACTCTCCCTCTTCTATCCACTGCACCAGTTTTTAACCCCCACCCCTCAACGGTATCTCCCCTTTGTCCGGAAGTAGAATAAGTCACATGACAGACATGTATGTGGATGACAGAACGATGCCCTCTAAATAAATGAGTGTTCTTTGTACAGCCAAGGGGAGGGGAAGGGGAAGGGAAAAAGGGACAGGGGTGCATGAGAAGGTGGGAAAGGGGGGGGGGTGGAAGAAAGAATGGTCAAATCTCAGCTGCATGGACAACCTCCATCCATCGAACTTTAAATCTTCGCAGATCGTCAGCCCGTTGAGTGTGTCTTCAGTTTCACTGTGTCACCAAATAGGTCTTTGAACGATAGCGTATGGAGGTGGTAGGAAGGGAAGGGCCAGAGGAAGAGGCGAGGGAGAAAGAATAAAATTGATTCTAATACCCCTTCCACCACTCTGTCATGGCCTGAAAGGTCCTCAGTGGAGAGTCAGTGGGTCTGTTTGCTCTGGATCTGGGGCTTGTTCTTGCACATGGGATCAGTTGTGTGTGTGTGTGTGTGTGTGTGGTGTGTGTGTGGTGTGCGCGCGCGCGCGCGCGCGCGCGCGCGTGTGTGTGTGTGGTGTGTGTGTGTAGTAGTAGTTGTGTGTCTGTATCTATGTGTCTGTATCTGTGTCTATCTGCCCAAATGTGCGTATCTGCACAAACACTTCGTCCTTTGTCATTACACCTTCTGAGTATTCTTCACAGAAATTCGTGTCCTTTTTTTTCCCCTTTGAGACCATTTAGCCTTTGGCTTCAAAACAAAGGGAAAAACAGAAAAAGAAGTGCAAAAGTAAGATGGAAAAGAAAGTGCGCCAGACCATGACGATACTGAAAACACAGCCCTTTAATGTTGTCTCCTCTCTCTTTCCGCTCCACCCCCCTATACCCACCCCACCACCCCACTCTCCTTTTCTTCCCCCCTACCAGTCTGTTGTAACCACTTGTTCTGTCCCCCCCCCCCCCCTAGCACTGCCTCCTTTGTCTGGAAGAAAAAATAACTCACATGACAGACATGTCTATGGTGACAGTCCCATGCCCTCTGCATGGAAATGAGTGTTCTTAGCACTGCCGGGGGAAGGGGAGTTAAGAGTAAAAGGGCAGGGAGCATGGGGAAGTGGGTAGAGGGGATAAAGAAGAACGAATGGTCGACACATGCGTGGACATCCTTGTCCGTCTGACTTATCCTCGCAGATCATCAGCTCGTTGCGGTGTCTTCAGTATTCCTGTGTCACAAAATACGTCTTTGAACGATAGCGGACAGGGGTGGTATGAAAGGAATTGAGTAGAAAAGGGGGAAAGGAAGGGTAAAGGACAAACTAGCTCTAATATCCCCTCCATTTCGTTCTGTCTTGGTCTGAAAGAAGATCCTCAAGGTTGAGGAAGGCATGTAACGTACACGGGTTTTCCTTTCAGCGCTCGGAACGAGCCGCAGAACTTCAGTGAGAGCCAGTGGGTCTGTTCACTTTAGAGGCTGGGGCTTGTTCAATAGCTATGGATCAGTGTGTGTGTGTGTGTGTGAGTAGTGTGTGTGTGTGTGTTGTGTGTGTGTGGTGTGTGTGTGTGTGTGTGTGTGAGTGTGTGTGTGTGTGTGTGTGCATGTGTGTGTGTGTGTGTGTGTGTGTGTGTGCAGTTGTGTGTGTGTGTGAGTGTGTGTGTGTGTGTGTGTGTGTACGTGTGTGTGTGTGTGTGTGTGTGTGTGTGTGTGTGGTGTGTGTGTGTGTGGTGTGTTGTGGGTGTGTCTTTATCTGTGTGTCTGTGTGGATATCTATGTCTGTCCGCCCATATGTGCATACATTTACAAACACTTTCATCCATGTTTTTATTTCCTCCTGAATATCCTTCACGAAAATCATGCTCTTGTTTTACTTCGAAAACACCCCCCCTTTTGGCTTCAAAACAAAGATGGGGGGGGGGGGGGGGAGAAGAAACAAAGAAGTGCAGAAGTCTGATGGGGAAGAAAGGGAGTGCCAGACCAGTGACGACACTGAAACACAGCCTCTAACATGTTTCCTCCCTCCCAACTCCACCTTCCCTAAAACCACCCTCCACCCTGATTCCTTTCCTCTCCCCTCCCCCACCCCTATCTTCCCAGTTAGTAGCCACTTGCTCTAGCCACCCCCAACCCCCCCCCCCCTTCACCTTAGCATTGGTCTCCCTTTGTTCGGAAGTAGAGCAAGTAGAGCAAGTCAAATGACAGGCCATGTCTGTGGCTGACAGTCCGACGCCCTCTGCATGGAAATGAGTGTTCTTAGCACTGCCAGGGGAGGGAGGGAGGGAAAGGGATGGGAGGTGAATGAGAAGGGGAGCGAGGGGGGAAGGGAAGAAAAATGGTCGACCTCAGCTGCATGGACATTCTCCATCCGCCTAACTTTGTCCCACAGATCGTTAGCTCGTCGCGGGTGTCTTTTGTTTAATTACGTCACGAATATGTCTTTGAACGATAGCGTACAGGGGTGGCAGGAATGAAATGGGTAGAGGGGAGGGTGAAGGATAAACTGACTCTAATACCCCCTCCGCCTGTCTGTCATGGTCGAAAGGTCCTTAAGGTTGATGAGGGCATGTACGTGCATCGGGTTTTTCTTTCAGCGCTCAGAAAGAGCTGCAGAGCTTCAGTGAGAATCAATGGGTCTGTTCACTTTAAATGCTGGGGCTCGTTCAATACATACGGATCAGTGTGTGGTGTGTGTGTGTGTGTGTGGTGTGTGTGTGTGTTGTGGGTGTGTGTGTGGTGCGTGCGTGCGTGCGTGTGTGTGTGTGGGTGTGTATGTGTGTGTGTAGTTGCGTGTCTGTATCAGTGTGTCTGTGTGGGTGTCTGTGAATATATGCCCATACGTGCGTACATTACCAACACTGTCATCCATGTTATTGTTTCCTTCTGCTCCAGTTCTAATCCTTTCCCAAACCCCTGCCCTCAACGTTGTCTCCTTAGTCCGAAGTAGAATAAGTCACTGACAGACATGTTTATGGCTGACAGTCTGATGCCCTCTGTGTGAAAATGAGTGTTCTTAGCACTGCTGTGACAGGGGAGTTAGGGGAAAGAGATGGGATGCATGGTGGAAGGAGGTAGAGGGGAGGAAGGGAAGACCGAAGGGTCGACCTCAGAGCATGGACAGCCTCATCCGTTTCACCTTATCCTCGCAGATCGTTAGCTCGTCACGTGTGTCTTCATTTGACTGTGTCCCAACATATGTCTTGGAACAATAGTGGTTGGGGGTGATAGGAATGGAAAAGGCAGGGAAGAGGGGAGGGTGAAGGGCAAATTGACTCTAATGCCCCCTCCGTCCACTCTGTCATGGCCTGAAAGGTCCTCAAGGTTGATGAGGGCATGAAACATGCACGGGTTTTCCTTTCAGCGCTTGGAACAAGCCGCAGAGCTTCAGTGAAAGCTAGTGGGTCAACTCGCTTTGGATGCTGGGGCTTGTTCAATATGCAAGGATCAGTGTGTGTGTGTGTGTGTGTGTGTGTGGTGTGTGTGTGTGTGTGGTGTGTGTGTGTGTGTGTGTGTGTGACTGCATGTAGTTTTCTGTATCTGTGTGTCTTTTGGGGTATCTGTGTCTGTCTGCCCATGTGTGCACACATTTATGAACACTTTCAATCATGCTATTATTTCCTCCTGAGTATTTTTCACAGGAATCAATGTGCTTTTTCTTTGAAAACACCCAGCCTTTGGCTTCAGAATCAAGGATATAAAACAAAAGAAAAAAAAGCACTGCAAAAGTAGATGTGACAAAAATAAGCCAGACCAGTGACAAGACTCAAGTACAGCTGACTAACAACATCTCTTTCTAACCCTCTCCACCTATCTACACCAAACCCCACCAGCCTATCCCAACTCTCTCTTCTCTTTTCCTGAACTAGTTTTTAACCGCTTGCTCTAGTTCCATCCACCCATCCCCCACCCTGCCCTTTGTCCAGAAGTAGAATAAGTCACATGACAGACATGTATATGGCTGACAGTCCCATGCCTCTGCAGGGGAATAAGTTTTTTTTTTTTTGACACTGCCATGGATAGGGGAGTTAAGGGGAAAGTGGGGGGATGGGGTGGGGGGGGGGGTGCATGGGGGAAGAGGGGAGAGGGGAGGAAGGGTAAAAGGAATGGTCGACCTCAGCTGCATGGACATCCCCGTCCGTTTTACTTTATCCTCGGAGATCATTAGCTCGTCGCGTGTGTCTTCCGTTTTACTGTGTCACCAAATGCGTTTTTGGATGATTGCAGACAGGGTGGTAGGAAATGGAAGGGGGGGGGGGGACAGAGGGAAGGGTTAATGACAAATTGGCTGTAATACCCCTCAGTCCACTCTGTCATGGTCTGAAAGGTCCTCAAGGTTGATGAGGGCATGTAACATGCACGGGTTTTCCTTTCAGCGCTCGGAACGAGCCGCAGAGCTTCAGTGAGAGCCAATGGGTCTGTTCGCTTTAGATGCAGGGGCTCGTTCAGTACGTACGGATCAGTGTGGTGTGTGTGTGTGTGGTGTGTGTGAGAGAGAGTGAGAGTGGATGAGAGAGAGAGAGAGAGAGTGTGTGTGAGTGTGTGTGTGTGTGTGTGTGTGTGTGTGTGTGTGTGGTGTGTGTGTGTGTGTGTGTGTGTCTGTGTGTGAGTGTGTGTGTCTGTGTGTGTGTGTCTGTGTGAGTGCGCACATGTACGTGCACGTGTTTGTGTTGGAGGGAGGGAGGTTCAATGGAACTTGAATCCCCCTGACACCAAAACATTAACCTACCCTCACTTTCACCCCCACTTTACTGAATTCTGATATAACCTCCTCCTTCTGCATCCTCCCCTCCCCACCAAAAAAACTAAAAGCACCACACTTTGCAACAAAATGGTCACAGTCACGCACGTCATTAGAAAAAGTTCACGCATAGTCTGCATGTTAAAGCATGCATTGCACTCCCTACCCCATGCCACACCCCCTACACCCCCGACAACATCCCAATGCCCAACCATACACCCCCCCCCCCTCCTCCCCCGTCCCCTTCTTCTCAACAACGGTTTTTTTTTTCTTAAGAGTAGACTTTATCTCATACATGAGATAAAATCTGCTCACACCCTTTCCCAGTGCCGATTTACAATTTAATACCCCTTCCACTCAACAACTTTCTGGTCAGCGTACTTTCTTATTTGGTAAACCAGAATAAGCCGTGATGAAAGCGCGAGAGACACGAACCAGACCGACCCTCGTGCTGACTTCCTTCATGGGACAGTCAATCCTCTTTGGAGTCAGGCCTGTGTTCCGCCGACCACGGCCGAAGGCTACACCACAGCAGCGTCTTGCTCTGTACAGACCGTCGCGAACAAGAGTGTAACCCAACATTAATCATTCACCAACAACAGTGGCGCCAGGTTAAAAAGTGACCAAAGTACACACAGAGGCAGTCATGATGTCGGGAAGCCGCCGCGCGTCACTTCCTTCCCAACCCAATCACGTGAGAGTCGTTGATTGTGGCGACACGACATGCATGGGCTTCACGCACGAGGCAATAGGGAAATAAAGAGAGACACTGGGACTGATGGGAGCTACATTCTCCGAAGGAAACCATTATTGTTTCCGGGATGAAAACAGTATTTTCACGGTGAAAACACTGATAATGATGGTTTTAATGATGAATACAATAACTCTTAATGTAGAAAATGCTAAATATGACATGATAACAGTAATTTTCAGGTGAAAACAATGACTTTGATTTCATTGCCGTTAAGACATCAGATAATGCGCCAGAAGAGAACATAACACTGTATTGTGATCCTTGTAAGCCGTAAGCAGTGAATATAGTCAATTATGGCGGTTCTTTCCAGTATCAGCTGTCGGGTGCCTTTACAAAGCAAGTTCCTGATAGGCCTACAGTCGTACAGAGGTACAAATAGTATTAAGCACTCATGTACACAAAAATGATATTTTCCTGGGTCAAAATAACTGTTTTCCTGGTCATCATGTTTGACTAGCTGGAAAAGGCCAGAAAATAAATAATGATGAAGCCAGAAAATAAATAATGCTGGAGGCAGAAAATAATTAATGCTGGATAATGATAAAGCAACGTCATGAGCAATAATGATTAATTTTATGTCCAAAACAGCAATGACCATGGTATTCTTGGAGAACGTTTCTGTTCTGACGAAGAAATATGCTTATTGAAGGCTCCATTACAAGTAATGTTTCCGTACGGCCCTTGCCTGGGTAGGATGGTCGAATTTTTCTGACAATGTGCCTCGTCTCTCTCCCCTCAGCAGATCTGGGGATGAACCGCTGATCTCGGAAAGATGAGGGTGAGTGGCGGGGCAAGTGGTATATTGCCCTACCCCCCACCCCACCCCACCCCACCCCCACCCCCCTTTTCCATTTGCTATGGCCGGATGGGGATCTTGGATTCATCCGAACATGGGTGATGTACATGAGTTTTCTGTCTGAGAGGATACGGGCGATAGGGGCGATCACTCGTGTGTGATTGACAATCGTTAGGGCTGCTTTACTGTCCTTTTGGGGTTTTCCTCGCTGTCTGGTTCTGGTCCTGGATTCTCTTTGTATCTGTCACCGTGTCTTTAGTCTCCGAATGAGTCTGTCTTCTCTCTGTCTCTGTCTCTTCTCTCGTCTCTCTCTCTCTCTCTCTCTCTCTCTCTCTCTCTCTCTCACACATAATTTCCCTCTCCGTCTGTCTCCTTCCCTCCATATTTTCTCTGTCAGCCTGTCTGCCTGTCTGTCTGTCTGTCTGTCTGTATCTCTCTCTCTCTCTCTCTCTCTCTCTCTCTCTCTCTCTCTCTCTCTCTCACATACACACACAGATTTCCCCCTTCTGTCTCTCTCCCTTGACCCCCCCCACCATCTCTCTCTCTCTCTCTCTCTCTCTCTCCTCTCTCTCTCTCTCTCTCTGTTGTCCCTCGTCCCTACCTCTTTCTCTCTCCATTTTTATTTTAATTCATTCTTTCCCTCATACCCTCTCCTTCTTAATCCGTCTGCCCTTCTTCTTTCCTCACCCCACACACACAACACACACACAAAACACACACACAACCACACGCACCACACACACACACGCACACACACACACACACACACACACACACACACCACGCACGCACGCCGCGCACACACACACACACACACACACACACACACACACACACACTACTTTCTGCCCCCCCCCCCCCCCCCCCCCCCCCCATTCATTCACATGCACCCTCCATATACCTCTCCGATTCCGCTTCTACTTTTGTTGTATTTCACGTGCAGTGTAGATAAGTAGTTCTGTGTGACACGCTGGACGGGCACAATCATACCAGGCAGCCGTCTAACTTTGTTATCTGCATGTAGAGTCTGTCTAACTTTGTCAAGTCTCAACGATGCTAACTCCAAGGAAATGGGAAATGCTTTGGCAGTCAAGTCGAATGCATGGTGCATTTTTTGTCACTTCACTTTTCGGGAATGGAGGTGCGGGTGGTCGCGGTGGTGATGAGGAAAGGGGAGGGACGGAAGAGGTGCGTTGAGAGAGAGAGAAAGAGAGAGAGGAGAGAGAGAGAGAGAGTGTGTGTGTGTGTGTGTGTGGTGTGTGTGTGTGTGTGTGTGTGTGTGTTCTGTGTGAATAAACTCTGAGTTTCTTTTCTTCATAGCCTTTTCGGTGTTGAGGAAAGGGAAAGGGTAGAAGAGGTGCGTTTCGGGATATGTGTGTGTGTGTGTGTGTGTGTGTGTGTGTGTGTGTGGTGGTGCGCGCGCGGCGCGCGTGCGTTTTCTGTGTGAATGAATTCTGTCTGAGTTTGTTTTCTGTATAGCCTTGTCAAACACTGGGTAATGTATGACTATCAAAGGGGAAAATGTACTGTGCTTTTCACCTCGAGCGCTTCAGTGTTACATTTTCCCATTTCAGTAGGTCTCTTTCAACGACCTTTTTTCAGCACTGACTACTCTGCCTGAAGGCTACGGGGGGAAAAGGAATGAAGTTACTCCTACATGTAGCGTGACCACAACAATTTCCTTGTGTAAAGTAATACTCTGGCTACAATTCACTGATCTAAAAATAATGCTAACTGAACAATATGAATGCAAAAGTACATCTTGTCGAACAAATATAGATAAAGTAGTTATGGATGAATGACTCATAAATGTAAAAGTACGTCTTGTCCAACAAATATAGGTAAAGTAGGGGTTGCTGAACTGTTCATAAAAGTAAAACTACGTCTTGTCGAACAAATAAAGCCTGAAGGTTGAGTAGTATTTGTCGTACTGGATGATTCATGAATGTGAAAGTAAGTCTTGTCGAACAAGTACAGGTAAAGTGCTCGTGGATGATTCATGAACGTAAAAGTGCATCTTGTCTAACAATCACAGATAGGAACAATACTACAGGGTTACAGATTCATGAATGTTAAAGTAGGCCTACGTCTAAAATGCAAGTAAAGTACAAGTGGCGAAATGATTGTATGTAGACGCATGCAAAAATATGTAGAAGTAGCGCTGCTAAACGACTTACATATGTAACATGAATGCAGGCAACCCGATTCAAACATTTAGATTTGATGCAGAAAGTTAACGTTGTACGGGTCCTTGAACGATTTTACGTATGCATGGCAAAGAAGTGTTGGCGGCACGATTCATATATGCAAAAATTGTAGCCTGTTGGCTGAACGGTTCACATATGTAAAGGAAGCAGAGAGATTTATTAGAACGTGAACGTCGTGCGACTGAATTACAAAGAAAGAAATCTTATCTTTTGTCCCCTATACAGATCGCAAACCTAAACTTCATGTTTACGTCAAACACCTTAGGCAACTTTTCCACAACCGTCCAAACTTCGAAACAGCCACCCGTCCGGTTGCGTGTGACATCTACATCTGGCGGACAAAAGAAACCTCTCTCCCCTTGGCCGCTGGGCAACCAAGTTCTGATCGTGTCAGTGAAGCGGTGGCTGAGAAGCAAGCTTCAGCGCAGACCGATCGCATTTCTTCTTTTTCCCCCATTTCATTTTCACACCTTCACTACCACCACCCCTAAATCCCCTCCCCTCCCTCAATCCCCCCCCCCCCCTCCCCCCCCGATAACGGAATCCCAGCAGAATGCGGTCTCACTGGAGACAAAGCGTGGTCTGTACATGAAACTTTATAGTAACATCAGGAATTGTGCTTGGTCAGTACAGGAATAATAGATCTATACCTTTTTAAAAAAAATCATTTCTAATTCAGATAGAGAAGCGGATTTCTTTCGGATTGTGTGTGTGGTGTGTGTGTTGTGTGTGTGTGTGGTGAAGAGGAAGAGACAGAGAGCCAGACAGAGATGGCATGATGGTGTTTCAGTGTGTGAGTGATGACAACAAGACGATTGTAGACTCTGGAGGAAGAGACAGAGAGCCAGACAGAGATGAATGATGTTTCAGTGTGTGAATGATGAAAACAAGACGATTGTAGACTCTGGGGAAGAGACAGAGAGCCAGACAGAGAGCATGATGATGTTGCAGTGTGTGAATGATGACAACAAGACGATTGTAGACTCTGGGGGAAGAGACAGAGAGCCAGACAGAGATGGCATGATGATGTTCAGTGTGTGAATGATGAAACAAGACGATTGTAGACTCTGGGGAAGAGACAGAGAGCCAGACAGAGATGGCATGATGATGTTGCAGTGTGTGAATGATGACAACAAGACGATTGTAGACTCTGGGGGAAGAGACAGAGAGCCAGACAGAGATGGCATGATGATGTTGCAGTGTGTGAATGATGACAACAAGACGATTGTAGACTCTGGGGGAAGAGACAGAGAGCCAGACAGAGATGGCATGATGATGTTGCAGTGTGTGAATAATGACAACAAGACGATTGTAGACTCTGGGGGAAGAGACAGAGAGCCAGACAGAGATGGCATGATGATGTTGCAGTGTGTGAATGATGACAACAAGACGATTGTAGACTCTGGGGGAAGAGACAGAGAGCCAGACAGAGATGGCATGATGATGTTGCAGTGTGTGAATGATGACAACAAGACGATTGTAGACTCTGGGCTTCGTGCCAACAACTTCAAGATATTCATGTGGAATGAATACACTTTGATAAACAAGAAATGTTTAACCACTTCTCTCTCTCTCTCTCTCTCTCTCTCTCTCTCTCTCTCTCTCTCCTTCTCTCTCTCTCTCTCACGGTTCTGCTGGAATGACTTCATTTATGATCTGTATGACATTCCCCCCCCCCCGCCCCTAGCCGTGGTGACTGGCTATCATTATGCATCTCCCCCCCCCCTCCCTCTCTCCCCCCCCCCCCCCCCCCCCCCCCCCATTTGTGCTTATTTTCATTTTTTTCCCCTGGTGCTTCAAAATCGATTGTCTTGCATCTCCTTGGAATGTTTTGATTGTCAGATTGTTCTAATGCTCTTTGCCGCACCCACTCTCGCCTCTTTGTCCCTCTCTCCCTTTCGCTCTCTCTATCGCCCTTCCCTGCACTCCTTTCGCTCCTGCATCTCTCTCTCTCTCTCTCTCTCTCTCTCTCTCTCCTCTCTCTCTCTCATTTTACTTTTTTTTTCGTATCGTATTGTAGTTCTAGTCACTTTTTGCATGCTTTTTTTGTTGCCTTATCTTATTTTGCATTGTTGACCCTACTCAGGGCGAGGACTGGATGTAAAAAAAACCACATCAGTACTTATCTATTATCCTCGTAAATAAAGAATTCTGTCTTGTCTTCTCTCTCTCTCTCTCTCTCTCTCTCTCTCTCTCTCTCTCTCTCTCTCTCTCTCTCTCTCTCTCTCTCTCATGCTTTAATCACACCTGAGCGGAATATGTCATTTTTGAATTACGTCTGCTGACTGGTCACTGCACTTCTGATTGTTAATTTTACAGAACGCATGTTTACTTATGAATGGTAAAAAGAAATCGGAGGGGGGTAGGGAGATGGAGAGGGAGGGTGAGGAGACCGGAGGGGGGGGGACAGGTAAATGTTTAAATGTTCTTATCAACTTGTCCACTGAAAATTGCCTAGGAATTTGTAGCCCTGCTTAACCCTTACATCACTAGCTGTCCCCAGTCTGCGAGCAGCTGAAAACCAGCTGCGAAGCAGAGCTACTGTGGGCTGCTAGTTTTGCAAAGTTGTAACTGTTGAACCACTGCACCAATTGTTATCATTCAAACACCGTCTTAAAGATCATACGGCTCAAATTCGTGCCATGTTTCATTCACAAAACAAAAAGTGTATCACAGCATGTTTTTGGTACCAAGAGAAGAAAAAGGTACACCCGAAGGTGTGGGTGGGACCCAGAGAAATACTGTCCTCAACTGCCGAACAAACCAGCTGAGAGCAATCCTGCACCACCCTTGGAAGCCTGCGCTGTGTTCACATAGGGTGCAGGCATGCACAGGGCATTCCATTAACACGTGAAGGGATATAATTGCTCCCTGGCAGATGCCAGTCTGTAATGGCCACTGGATGCGACACGACAGAATCTCCACGGGAGCGTTCCCATGGGTGTACCAGCCCATATTTCATGACTGCAGAGTCCACCGGCAAAAAAAAAAACGCCAGCGCCGAGCACCTACCGTGTGCATCCCGTAGCCTCACTCGTTGCTGTTCTGCTGACAGGCCACGACAGTACAACTCCAGACACGGCCAAGCTTTCATCATGAGGTCTTACGTGCTCTCTGAAGAGAATCCCATGTCACAGTCTTTCCCGCTGTCAACAGGACTTTCCCTGCGGTCAGTGAGTCTTTCCTCACTGTCACTGGACCTTTCCCCAGAGTCGGCCTGTTACTGCGGGGTTCTGATTGCAAATAGAAGTGCGTCGCCTGTGGCGAAGAAAAAATTAAAAGTTTTTTTGGGTTTTTTTAGTGTGCCTCTGGTGGCTACAAAGAAGAAGCAAAGTTCGCGCTGGTTACACAGACGACACTCTGTTTCCACACCGTGGTGTCTTCTAAAAGATGAGGAGAGCCCAATGTGCATACCGTGTCATGAGCCCTTCACTGTGGAAAGTTCTCTACAGAATGCTGGAATTTCCATGATAATAGACAAGGCACTTAAAATGCAGATTCAACGCAGACCTGTTAGATCAGATGTAATATGGAGTTTTAAAAAGAGTTCAGTATTTTCCTTTGATCTAATTCTCTGTGTGTGTGTGTGTGTGTGTGTGTGTGTGTGTGTGTGTGTGTGTGTGTGTGTGTGATGTAAGCAGATCCGGGTCTGGCTGTTTATACCATCTTTTGAATAAACTGGTTGTCGTTCTTGTTCTTGTCTAACATTACAAATGGAATTGATTTTGACATGGTAGTCTGCACTGATATGGCCTCATTTGCCGTCAGGTTCACTGTAAACGAATAAGACGAGAATGAAAGGCTGAACGATTAAAGGAACGTAAAAATCAAACTGGGGAGAACAATTATTCATCAATGGAAAAAAAATGGAGTACTCCGCTGGAAACAGCTGCACTGGCGAGACACTCCCTTCTTTTTACACTGTGGTCCTGTCAGTCCTTACCGCTGGTTATTAATGGATAGGGGAAAAATCCAGTTCTGGCCGAAATGAACCTTAAATTTAAAGATCTGTGTGTGTGTGTGTGTGTGTGTGTGTGTCTGTCACACACACACACACACACACACACACACACACTCTCTCTCTCTCTCTCACTCTCTCTCTCTCTCACACACACGCACAAATTCTCTCTGCCTCTCTCTCTCTCATCTCGCGCACACACACACACACACCACACACCACACACACACACACAAATACGCTCTCTCTCTCTCTCTCTCTCTCTCTCTCTCTCTGTGCGTATGTGTGTGTGTGTGTTAGTGTAAATGTGTGTGTGTGTGTGTGTCCAAACATCCTGGGTAATTTGAAATCCCTTGCAATTCGACTCAAAGGCTTTCAACCCCACTCCTCGTTCCAAACATCCTGGGTAATTTGAAATCCCTTGCAATTCGACTCAAAGGCTTTCAACCCCACTCTCACGAGGAGTCAGCAGAAAGAGGTGGAGGGTGTGTGTGTGTGTGTGTGTGTGTGTGTGGATGACAGTGTGGGTGGGGGGCCATGCCACGTGATTGATGTCAACTTCAATTTCAACTCTCTCTCTCTCTCTCTCTCTCTCTCTCTCTCTCTCTGTATGTGTGTGTGTGTGTGTGTGTGTGTGTGTGTGTGTGTGTGTGTGTGTGTGTGTGTGTGTTTGTGTTCAACCCCTCCCTTTTTATATCATGACAGGAGGAGAAAAACTAACGAGCTACCGGCTTAATTCTGTTGGTTTCTCTGTTTTTGTTTGTTTGCTTGTTTGTTAACTTGATCCTTCCATTAAGTTGATCGATCAGCTTGTTTACAGTCCATTCGCCTTTTTCCCTTCCACGTTTTTTTTTTTTTTTCAATAGAAATGTGCAGAGACGCGTGTGCGTATGTGTGTGTGTGTGTGTGTGTGTGTGTGTGTGTGTGTGTGTGTGTGTGTGTGTGTGGTGTGTGTGTGCGCGCGCGCGCGCGCGCGCGCGCGTGCGTACTTGTACTTTCCTGACCTTTAAAGTGGGTTTATCATCTTGTCAGTTTGCGTAAACCCGGTTCGTAAATTTTTATTGTCGCAACTATTTATGAAATAATTTACAACTCAATAATTCATTGCGGCATGAATCAATGGTTGACAGGTAAATTTCCGAAAAATTCAAATTCGAAAGTGTCGTGAAAAAGTTTTCTTTAATGTTGCCGTAGCGAATTCTTCTTTCACTTAAACGTGATCAAGTGTAAAAATAGCGTATGTATATATTTTGTATTCTTTGCATTTTTCTTTTATAAAATAATAATCTTCTTACAGGTGCATTTGAACATTCGAAAAACCCGATTTGGGGGATGTTGCAGGCATGTTTCTCTCTCTCTCTCTCTCTCTCTCTCTCTCTCTCTCTCTCTCTCTCTCTCTCTCTCTCTCTCTCAAGGGGGATATTAACAAAGTTGATAATTACAGAGGAGTGTCACTACTAAGCACAGTTTCTAAATGTTACAGCTCTATATTGAATAAGCGTCTCTTCGCATGCCTTGAAGCTAACAATGTGATTTCTGAGAGTCAAACTGGCTTCTGTAATAAATATTCCACGATTGACCAATTTTTTTGTCTGTATTCTGTGGGGCAGAAATGCTTGACTCAGCGTGGAAAAAAAACTATATGTGGCTTTTGTCGATTTTAAAAAAGCCTTTGACTCCGTAAGACATGATAAGCTTTTACAGTGTATTAGAAATCAGGGTTTTAAAGGAAAATTTTTCTGTGCGCTTCAAGCTATGTATAACTTTCTAATATCTTGTGTAAGGTCAAATTATACGTACTCTGACTATTTCAGTTGCCCCAAGGGGGTCCGTCAAGGATGTGTTTTAAGCCCAACACTGTTCTTTATCAATCAGTTGGCAACTCATATGAATGAGAAAGGTAGACATGGTATTCAACTGATACCAGATATCATGGAATTATTCATTCTGCTCTTTGCAGACGATGTGGTTTTGTTGTCTACAACTCCAGCCGGACTTCAAAACCAATTAAATATACTGCAAACATGTTGTACAAATATGAAATTAGATGTTAATATAGATAAGACAAAAATAATGATGTTCAGGAAAGGAGGATTTCTTGGTAAAAATGAACAATGGTTTTTCGACAGTACCAAGTTAGAAGTTGTCAACACTTATTGCTATTTGGGGTTCGTCTTTTCAACAAAACTTAGTCCAAGACTTGGTACGGAACACTTAATTACTAAAGGGGAAAAGGCATTAATTACTTTGATAAGAGCCTTCCAGAAGAACAAGGATATCAGTTATCATATTTATTTTAAGGTGTTTGACGCCAAAATCAAATCTATTTTATTGTATTCATCTGAAGTGTGGGGGATACATCGTTTAGATGGCTTGGAGAGAGTTCACGTGCTAGCATGCAAGCGTTTTCTGGGAGTTCCACTCAAGACCCCAAACAAAATGGTACACGGGGAACTGGGGAGATACCCCCTCTTTATTAACTCCTACGTAAGCGCTATTCGATATTGGTTCAAACTGGTTAGTATGGGACAGAACAGATTACCGCGGCAAGCATATAGTATGCAGGTAATCCTTGATCGGAATGGTAAAATATGCTGGGTAACGAATATAAGAGAATTGTTATGTGAGACTGGCTTCAACTTGGTATGGTTACAACAGGATGTTGGCAATGTTCGTTGGTTTTTAGGCATATTCAAGCAGAGATTAATTGATACGTTTATACAAGAGTGGACAGGAGCTATTAGAGATAAAGAAAGATATGCAAGCTATAGATCTTTTAAAGCTTTTTTAAAGGGAAATTTATCTTTGTAGCATTGATGTGTTTTGTTTCAAAGTAGCTTTTCATATGCAAGATTGAATGTTTTACCTTCGAAGAACAATTTGTTCAGATAAAGTCACAATTCAAAAGACAGAAATTGTCCGTTTTGTGTTAATTCTGTAGAAGATGAATACCACTTCATATGTAAGTACTCACTTTATAATGATGTAAGGGAAGCGTTTATCTCAAATATTGTACAATTACCACTGTCAATTATTCTTCTTCCACGGGATAATAAAAGAACTTTTCATGTTTCAAAATATATTTTCTATGCAATTCGTAGAAGACAAGTTTATTCATGTCGTGTATTAAGATGACAATCCTACTAAAATTGACATTTTCTTAAATATTTTCACCTGTTTTCATCTCCTTTGAAGTGATTTTTTGACACCCAATTTTTTTCTGTCCATATGCGCTTTTTTCTGAAGGTGAATTATCGTGGATACGTTTGTATATATACTTTTGAATCTGGATCCTTTTTGTGTATTGACGTATCCATTTGTAAAAAGTAATCATGATGTATGTGGATGATTTCATTATTTACCCCTCCCCAGTGCCCTTGACCCATTGTCTTCCCCACTTCCCTCGCCCCGCACCCCGAATCCTTTTGAATTATGGTCTGTGGCCGATGTTCAATAAAATTCGTTCGTTCTCTCTCTCTCTCTCTCTCTCTCTCTCTCTCTCTCTCTCTCTCTCTCTCTCTCTCTCCGTGAGTGTGTGTGCGTGCGTGTGTGTGTGTGTGTGTGTGTGTGTGTGTGTGTGTGTGTGTGTGTGTGTGTTGTGTGTGTGTGTGTGTGTGTGCACGCACGACCGTGTGCGCGTTTTTTCATGGAATCCTAAATTCAGATTGTTTGTTGTTGCCGCTTGAATTCTCAGTCGATCTGTTTACAATTTGTATGGTCTCAAGGTTCCTAAATTTATAGTTGTCTTCTGAGAAGTTGCTGGATTGTTAGTTTTTACTGATTTCGGCACAGCTTTTGATTCTGTAGACGTGGATTTCTCTACGAAAGTTCTGGGCGTGTGTGAAATAGGACCAGCACTGTATCGGTAAAGTACTGTGTGTTTTTGTTTTTCTAATGAAAACAATAAAATCTAAGTCAGTCGCCAAAGGACTGTCCCCATAATGTTTACGATGGAAAGAGGCTCACAGCTGGGTAAACCAGTTTTACTCTATCTGTTTTCAGTCTTCACAGTACAGGCTCCGGTCGTTTGGGTGGTGGTCCCCTTTTGAGGCCGAGGGCCCGGCTCCGCCCCTCCCGGTTGTTGCTGACAGGGAGGACGACGACGCCATGGCGAAAGTGTAATCTGACGCATAACCATAATCGTTGATGCGTGTATGTACTGATTTATCCCGGAAACCTGCACCGTGGCTGACACACTCCGTCTTCGACAGGTTGGATCAAGTTTTGTGTAGGGGGGGGGGGGGGGGGTGAGGGGGGGGGGTGGGGCTTCTCCCTCAGCTGAAGACTAAAAAGTCCTATCCTGTGAGCACACAGGGGTGGTGGTTTGTTCACTGGGGTGTCCTTTCTTCCCAGGGCTAGGAGCTCATAGCGCGGCTCTTGATCGTGTGATGCTCCTGTCATATGATACATTGGGGTATTTCAGTGGAGATAACTGTGCCATTTGTTATCCCCCCCCCCCCACCCCCCTCCATTCTGCTAGGAACATCGCCATTTGGTCCGGGACTGCTTCTTCGATCAGCCAAACCTGACTTATACCGCAGCTAACTAACCCTCATATCTGGGGGCATCCCCCCCTGTCCGCCACCCGGGGACCCACCTGCTTAGGGATGATCGCCCCTGCTCCAGGGTCTGTGCAAAATAATGGTCAGTGAAACAAACTGATCAAAGATGTCTCAATCAACGATAAGGGATATATATATATATATATATTTTTTTTTTTTTTGTACGCAGGCTGATACCCTGCGGACACTCCCTGTATAGACAGGCAAGGATTAATCCCATCTACCCAACAAAGGGAGTGGAGTTTCGTGTGTTTGAACGTTTTTTTTTTATCCCGCCATTAAGGCAGCCACACTCCATCTTCGGGGAAGGTGCATGCCATGTGTAACGTGCCATCCATACCAACGGCCAAACTGGCCTTCTCTTCCGAAAGTTGGTGATGGGATTTTACGTGTGTGCAAGATGTTATGCGTGCGTTCACACACAGAACCTCGGTTTATAGTCTCATTCGAAGGACTGTATGAGAAATGGAGTCAGAACCAATGTTAACTCCGAGGGAGAAATCCCCCTGTACCGAAACGGCCCGGCGGAGATTCGAACCCGCAACCCCAAGATTACGAGTCCGGCGCTCTACCAAACTGAGCTATTCCGCCCCCCCCCCCCCCCCCCCCCCTCCGATAAGGAATGTAAAATAGCGCATTTCTCAAACTGTACACCGATAAAGAACGAAACCATAGAACTTGAGAAAGAGAATGAGTTCTTTGAAATATCTTGTCTGTTCATGGAAGAGGCAAAACGATTAGGTGGTATGACAAGATCGTCAGCCATAAACTTACCCTACATAAAAATTTATTATAATCCATCCCTCTTTTTTTTTTCTTTTTTTTTTCTGTCCCAACCTCTGCGCCATCTCAAAGGCAGTGCACCCACGCCGCTCATTCCGACACCCCATCCACAGCCACAGCCCGGTCGGCCCCGCCGCAGCTCCGGCACCGGCAATCCACAGGGAGCAGTCAATGTCAAGTCGTCAAGAGGCATCCCACCGGAGGAGACACTGCACTGCTGCCGAGTCACTTCGGTGGTGTTCAGTGACGCCTGTTCTGATCTAACATACGCAGGACACCACCTACTAAGCCCCCTACTGACGACAATAATTGCTTAGTCGCGGAGCCGGCGTGTGTGAGCTCTCCCTCCGGATGGCGCCACCACGTCCGTCCAACGACAGCCCCCATGGATTCGCCGATACCGGTGACCCCGACGGATCCAAACCAAGGCCACAGACGTGGAGAGGACAACGAAATTGAGGTCACCATGAGAGCAGGGCATGAAGGGCCACAGAATTTGAGACATTTTTTTTTATGCTGATCGATGAGAATGAAGATGATTAAGATGATGTTACGGATTTCCATTTCGGTCTGAGACTACATGACAGGGCTGTACTCTACGCTTCCTTTCATAATATATCCCGGCGTCAACCAGGCCCGAGAGATACAGGCACCTGCAGTGTTGGTCAGGAAATTTGAGCAACACTCTCAGAAACGCATCCTTTAAGTGGATGAAACTCGACTGTGTGGTCCCAGTCTTCCCAACTGAGTCCGCAGCAACTCAACTCTGGGTAGGAGCCGGTCGGGGCAGAAAAACCCACATGACTTCTGATGGGATTCGAACCCACGACCTCCCAGCCGGGAGTCCGCGACGCTAACCACTTCGCCACGGCGGCTGGTATAATCCATCCAAAATTTATTATACTTGTAGCTTACATATATTTAGACGTCTGTAACGAGATCAATAATAAAGATGAAATGTCCAAAAATTCAGACTGTATTTAACATCTGGATAAAAAAAAGGGGGGGCATATCACCCTCATGAGCAGTTGCAGTTCTAAAATTTCGCATTGTTTCAAACACAGCGAAGTGATGGATACCGTCACCGAACCAATCGACGCATCTAGTATTCATTTGCAACTTAAGAGCTTCGGATCCACACGGTGAAAGAAACAATTTAGAATAAACGTAAAAGCGTCATTTTGACTACGAAAGGAAGGAATAGGTTTACACTACATAAAACACTTCCTAACAAATCGGAAATCATTTTGGTTACGAAAGCTAAAAACGAACACTCATCATTGAAAACAAAATTCTGCCGTCTTTCCTGGCGTAAAAGAAACACTTTAATATATATGTATCATCTTTGCCAATTAGTGCGATGGCAAATCGGTTTTTGAGGATACATTGAAAGCTTATAAACATTTTCACTGTTATTAAATTCACGAGACGAATTGTTGACCGAACCAATAAGTCAAAATGATATTATCAAAGAGGGTAACAAATCCATAGTTCCAACATTGGATAGACACGGTTATATGTTGTGTTTGTGCGTGCGTGCGTGAGTGCATGCGCGCGCTCGCGCGCCCGCGCGCGCGCGCGCGCGCGTGTATGTGTGTGTGTGTGTGTGGCTGTGTGCGTGCGGGTGGGCGGGCGGGCGTGCGTGCGAGCGTGCGTGCGTGCGTGCGTGCGTGCGTGCGTGTATGTGTGTGGGCGCGCGTCCGTGCGTGCGTACGTGTGTGTGTGTGTGTGTGTGTGTGTGTGTGTGTGTGTGTGTGTGTGTGTGTGTGTGTGTGTGTGTGTGTGTTTACAGTGGTTTTTAAAGGAAATGATTCTTTCGTTTCTTTGGAAGAATTCAAACTAAAACATAATGAATGTAATACACCAAGGCTGCACAAAACCAATCAGAAAATGTTTATAGCGACAAGGAACTGAGGCTGAATCTAATAAGGCCAGAGAAAAAAAAATAAAGTTATGGAGATGTCTCTCATTTGAAAAGGAAAAGACAATATTCTAGTATTCTATAGCATTTTGACAAAAAATAATTAGACGACGAAACGTCACAACAAACGGAATTGTAGACTGACAAATGATCTGAACTGGAAAGCCAATTTCTAATAGAGTGTATGATATACAAGGACTACATCGAAATGAGATCAATATGAGAACACTCCATGAAATAATAACAACGAATGAAAACTAAAAATACGCAAATGTATGATCAGGAGACATGCTTTTTTGTCAGGGAAAGGTAGTATTATTTTAAACTGAAAAACTCCGCAGAATAATGCAATAAATACAATACTAAGAAGAGCACGAATATGTAACGAGGAAAAATGCATCAGTGCCCAATATAAAATGCCAACAGTTCTGCATTTTCTTTCACCTGTGCAACCTTTAAGAGCGCTGCGAGGAATTAGAAAATGATATGAACAGGAAATGCAACAACATATGCGGCTTAAAAGTGGGAACAGAATTGTCTTGGGATATCTAAACAGCTTTAAAACAGACGTGATTGGATTTGATGACTGCTTTTGCCGAATGTTCCACATTCAGGTTCAACATGAAAAATGTCCGTCCGTACCTTCCCGCATTTTTACAACAAAGAGATCGGTACAGAACTGAAGACAATCTAACATCGATAATCATGTAATCAAGAAGCTTCATACCTCAATGGACCTTTTGCATGTCACTGATTAATTCAAATGATTTACTTTTCGGTAAGGTTGACTTACTTACTTAGACTTAGATGCTCCCGCGTCTTGCAGCGCATGAGGCAGTCAAGGCGCTCCACTGTGCACGGTCCACAGCCAGTTTGGTAGCGTCACTCCATCCTCTGTCAACGAGTCTGAGGTCTCTCTCCACGGTCTGTCGCCAGCTCATCCTGGGTCATCCTCTTTTTCTCTGGCCTGTTGGGGTCCATCTAATGGCTTGGTTTGCAGGTCTTGAAGAGGGTAATCTTAAGACATGACCCAGCCAGTGGAGGCACCGTCTGCAGACGATGGTTGACACGGGGAGCTGTTTGGACCTCTCCATGACGTCATCATTTGGTATAAAGTCTGACGATTTGGTAAGGTTGTGGGTGTGCTTAATTGCTAGGAGACCAACTTTTTTTTTTTTAATCGGGGTGTTTGTTTTTAAATGGATGTTTCATGCTTAGTGGTATCCGAAGGATTTGCTGGTTTATTTGCTTTGATATAATCCCTTCATTTCTATTTGCCTGGGTTTATTTATGTGTGTATGGTGGCATATATGTATGTAACAGCGCATGTCAGTATGGATATATGCATGTTTGTATGTAAGAATGTGTGTGTATGTATATATATGTATGTATGTATGCATGGATGCATGCATACACTACGCATGCATACATGTATATATCCATGTATGTATGTGTGTATGTATGTTTGTATGTATGTATGTATAGAAACATAATCATTTGCTATTTCAAATTCTACTCACATTATGCAATCGATTATTCAGGAAGAAAAAAAGCATGGGTTTCAAAACAATCTTGTGATCCCTTTCATACCACCAATCCATTCTCCCCAATCCCACAAAACCCTT
>CM065718.1:45251856-45256856 GCA_033310375.1 Conus canariensis | reverse complement strand
GCCTGCGCGTGCATGTTCATCACAATGACGTAGTTTGTCAAATATGTTATGAAGAACGTGTTCTTAAAAAACAAAAAAAAAAAAAAAAAGATTAAAAAAAAAAAGAAGAAAGGCGCACGCGCCTGTGCGTGTGTGTGTGTGTGTGTGTGTGTGTGTGTGTGTGTGTGTGTGTGTGTGTGTGTGTGTGTGTTTTGGGGGAGGGGTACTTATTATCATTATTTTTATTATTATTATTTTATTACTATTATTATCATTATCATCATCGTCATTATTATTATCATTACTATTATTATTATTATTATTAAACAGTGTTGTTGTTGTTGTTGTTATTAACTCGTACTGTCTCCTCTTCAGCCTCGGTTCCATTTCGTAACCTTCATTACCATTGTAATATCCTAAACGAAAATATATGTATTATCACGTTTTAGTATTGTTAAATTTGAATATCCTGTGCGGAGCAGGCCAAAGCCACAAGCGTTGTACAGAAACATCTTTAGTGGCTTGCGTCAATGCTTTTTTTTGTGGTTTGATTGATTCTAGAGTTGTATCTCCTGCGTCTGAAGCCTTTCCGGACTGAATGAAAGTGCATACGATCATTTTGTTTTATCCGTGACATTCTGATAGCTCTAATGAAATGCTATTCTTCAATGTAAGCATTATATTATACAGCATTTCGATCTTTTTTATTTGAAGTTTCTGAACTTCCGTGATTGTCTATACCGGTTGAAGACATCCAGAGCCGACCGCCTAAAAAAAAACTGTAGACGGAGCAGTTGGGATGCTAGATAGTATTCCATTCATTACCCTAAGCTTACCCTGTAACCCATTACCGCTTGGGACTGCTAAACAGTGTACCATTAATAACCTTAATGTGAGACTGCTAAACAGTTACTGCCATTAATAACCCTAATGTGAGACTGCTAAACAGTTACTGCCATTAAAACCTTAATGTGAGACTGCTAAACAGTTACTGCCATTAATAACCTAATGTGAGACTGCTAAACAGTTACTGCCATTAATAACCCTAATGTGAGACTGCTAAACAGTATGCCATTAATAACCCTAATGTGAAACTGCTGAACAGTATGCCATTAATAAACCTTAATGTGAGACTGCTAAATGGTTACTGCCATTAATAACCCTAATGTGAGATTGATAAACACTATGCCATTAATAACCCTAATGTGAGTGCTAAACACTATGATATTAATAACCCTAATGTGAGACTGCTAAATAGTTACTGCCAGTAATAACCTTAATGTGAGACTGCTAAATAGTATGCCATTAATAACCCTTAATGTGAGACTGCTAAACAGTATGCCATTAATAACCCTTAATGTGAAACTGCTAAACAGTATGCCATTAATAACCTTAATGTGAGTCTGCTAAACAGTATGCCATTAATAAACTTTAATGTGAGACGGCTAAACACTTACTGCCATTAATAACCCTAATGTGAGACTGCTAAACAGTATGCCATTAATAACCTTAATGTGAGACTGCTAAACAGTATGCCACTGATAACCCTAATGTGAGACTGCCAAACAGTATGCCATTGATAAACCTAATGTGAGCCTGCTAACAGTATGCCATTAATAAACCTTAATGTGAGACTGCTAAACAACTATGTAACTGCTAAACAGTTACTGCCATTAATAACCCTAATGTGAGATTGCTAAACACTATACCATTAATAACCCTAATGTGAGTGCTAAACACTATGACATTAATAACCCTAATGTGAGACTGCTAAACGGTATGCCATTAATAACCCTAATGTGTGACTGCTAAACGGTATGCCATTAATAACCCTAATGTGAGACTGCTAAACAGTATGCCATTATCAACCCTAATGTGAGACTGACTGCTATACAGTATGCCATTAATAACCCCAATGTGAGACTGCTAAACAGTATTCCATTAATACCTTTAACGTGAGACTGCCAAATAGTATTCCATTAATGACCCTAACGTGAGACTGCCAAGCAGATTCCATTAATGACCTAACGTGAGACTACAGCATATTCCATTAATAACCCTAATGTGACGCAACAGTATTCCTTAACTAATGTAGCTGCCAAACAGTATTCCATTAATAACCCTAATGTGAGACTGCCAACAGTATTCCATTAATAACCCTAATGTGAGACTGCCAAACAGTATTCCATTAATAACCCTACCATGAGGCTGCTATACAGCACTCCCTTGATTACTCTGCGTGAGGCTGCCAAATAGTATTCCATTAATAACCCGAAGTGAGGTTGCTAAACAATTTTCCATCAATTACCCTAAGTGAGGCTGCTAAATACTATTCCATTATAACCCTAACGCGAGACTGCTAAATACTCTCCATACGGCAGGTAAAAACTATCGCATTAACAACCAAAAGTGATGCTGCTGAATGCTGCTGCAACGTATTCTTGCTGGCGATAACAAAAACAACAGCAGCAACAACTACTACAACAATAACGACAACACAACAACAACAGCAGCAGCGGCAGCAATCAAGACAACAACAACAACAATAATGATAATAGTAATAATAATAGTACTAATGGTGATGATGGTGACGAAAGAAGAAGAAGAAGAAGAAGAAGAAGAAGAAGAAGAAGAAGAAGAAGAAGAAGAAGAAGAAGAAGGGGGACATTTGCTTTCGGTCCTCATAACACCGACTTTTTGCCTTGAAATCGGAAACTGCTCAGGCTTAATCTCAGCGTGTCTTGGAGTATATCTGGCCGTTCTTGGTTGATGCTGACGACTCTGACGGCGACAACGAAAGACCTTTCCCTCCCATGAAACACAACACAAAGGAAGAAATGATAAGCAGACACATGTACTGATACAGAAGATCGTAGGCCAGTATACTGTCTGCTAAAGAAAGAGCTCTTAGCCGTTCTACAATCATTATCATTAGCAACTTGGAATAAACTCTTTGAACTGACCAGTCGGAGCGTCAACAACAAAAACCTTAATGTGTTTTTTTTCAATTTACAAAAAAAGATTTTGTTCGTTCGATCGTTAGTTCTCTCTGTGTGTCTGTCTGTGTGTCTGTCTGTGTGTCTGTCTATCTCTCTCTCTCTCTCTCTCTCTCTCTCTCTATATATATATATATATATATATATATATATTTCCCTCTTTCTCTGTCTGTCTGTCTTCTCTCTCTCTGTCTGCTCTCTTCTCTCTCTCTCCTCTCTCCTCTCTCCCCTCTCTCTCTCTCTCTCTCTCTCTCTCTCTCTCTCTCTCTCTCTCTCTCGCTTTGTTCGCTGTCGTTCGCTCTTAACACTAATCCAACATAAAACATCTGTTCTCCGCGCGATCCTCCATTAAATCAAGAGCTGAGGTGAGTCAGGCGGCAAATCTGCTCTACTCTAATCTAATCATTACATGTTTGTCTCCGCGTTTCCTCGCGAACCGTTCTGAGACGGCTCGCAGAATGATGATGACAGAGCGACGGACCGTCTGACCATCAGGAGCGGGCGATCTGACCACTGCTGACGGGCATCAGAGAAGTAGCGGGGACAGGAACTGTGACTTCGCCTTTCACAAGTGGGGCTTCCGTGGCGCCTGTTGAAGGCATTTCCCTCTTCCTGTTGGCTTTCATTGGCTCGGCGTCGGCCCCCTGCTCACGGATTGGCTGTTAATTCACCACATTTCAAAGTTGTATCAAATTATCGAGTTTAAATCAAGCAAACGAGCAAGCGAGCGCGCATGCGCGCGCGCACGCAGCACAGCACACACACACACACACACACACACACACACACACACACACACACGCACAGCGCACACACACACACACACACACACACACACCACGCACGCACGCACACACACACACACACACACACACACACACACACACACACACACACACACACACAACACACCCGGGCCGATGCCGACCTTTGTAGTAAAAGGCCCGAAAAGCAAGATTCTTACCTTCCCCGAACCACCAGAATTATTATTAATCATTAAGAGCACACATGATATATTGCGCCTGTCCTCGGAGGGAGACCAAATTCTAAGCGCTTAGCAATCCACCCTCCCGTTTACACTGCCCACCCGTGTACAGCCGACTGAAAAGCTGTCTGCCGACGCTTCATCCAGTTGTTTCCCGTGTCAGTTAGTCAATACCATTCATTCAATTTTCTTCGTTCATTTTTTTTTCTCTCGCGAGTTTTCACGCTGGGTGCATGCTATGTGAAAAGCTCCACCCATATTAATTAACGGCCAAACCGGCCCTCTCTTTCCGAAAGTTGGTAATGGGATGTTACGCGTGTGCAAGGTGTTAATGCATGAGTTCACACATGGCATCTCATTTACAGTCTCATTCCAAAGACTTTGTGGGGAAACTGGAGTCGGAAGCATTGTTAACTCAGAGGAGAGAGAGGGGGGGGGGGGAGGAGAGAGAGGGGGGGGGGGGGGGAGAGGAGAGAGAGAGAGAGAGAGAGAGAGAGAGAGGAGAGAGAAGAGCAGAGCAGAGGGAAAATGGGTAGGCTGAGATGGCGAGAAAGATGGAAACACCCGACAGCCAAAATACGTTAAGAAGAGAGAAGGGGTAAGAGGAATGAAGAGAGATCAGCGAAAGGCCTATTCAGTGGAGACAATGGAGAGAGAGAGAGAGAGAGAGAGAGAGAGAGAGAGAGAGAGAGAGAGAGAGAGAGAGAGAGAGAGAGAGAGAGAACGGACAGACAGGCAGGCAGACAGACAGAGAGGAAGAGAGAGACAGAGAGACAGAGACAGAGAGAGAAAGAGAGAGAGATAGAATAGAGGAGGATGGAGAGGGGGGGCACAAATAGAAAGAGGGAGTGTTTGTGGGGAGGGTGGGGGGTGGGAGGTGGGGAACACAAAACCAAATTGGAAATGGTAAAGGAGGAAGAGATCTGGGTGCTGTTTACCCAGCGGGTCTTTGACAAATATTTGACAAAGAGGCGGTCAAGATAGAGAGCGCGTCCGATATCAAACAGAAAGCCATCCCAGACCCCCGGACCCTGTCAGGA
>CM065718.1:45241856-45244356 GCA_033310375.1 Conus canariensis | reverse complement strand
AGTGAATGGATACCTGATTCGGTTCAGGGAAGGTTAACGCGGCGGAAGGAGCGGGATGGCGTGCGCATGTTGTGTGTAGTATGTATGTGACTGTGAATGATAAAGTCGGATAAAGCATGTACATGGACTTCCAGTAGCGTCAGGAAACCCACAACAAGAAAGTGTTGTGCAAATGGCATACTACGCACGGTTTCTTTACACAATTTTGCCTTTGAGAAACTCGCGGAAGCTTCCTGGTCTATGCTACGTGATAAACCATCAAAACGTCGTACTGAGTGTAGGGATATGAACAGCAAGCTTTTCATTGCAGACTCCACACGGAACTTTTTTTTTCCAGTAGGTCCTTATGTGTGCATGCGTGTGCTTTTTCACCATTTTTTGTTGTTGAAAAAATGGACTGATTGTCACGTACACTGTGAACGTTTTAAACAAAAAAAGAACAAGAAAACATGGTCGTGGTTTTGAGTCGGCCTATTAGTTTTATTATTTGACTTTGTTTTGGCTATTTTCAATATGTAGTTTTAATTCGTACTTTCTTCAGCCTGGGTAGGGTCTCTGTCTTCAGTCGAGCTATAAATAGACACGATTTGACGTGATTACTGTTCGTTTCCGTGGATTTTGCACCAATAAAACATCGAGACTGCTTGTCTCCCTTCCCGAGGTCTTCCTAACATCGTCTGCAATCCTGGGAACGTAATAACAGTGTATCAACCAACAACAGCTATTACAATAATTCCAGGCTGAATGTGTCGAACAGCACACACACACCCTGCCCTCCCTCTCCCCTCCTTCCCCCCACCTCCCTCCCCCCCCCCCCCCCCCCCCCCCCCCCCGACACAAACTGAAACTGGTGCAAATGTCGAGGAATTCTTTTATGCGTGCTTCGAAAGGCTGAAGGATTGGGCTAAGCTATTTACAAAATATTGCTTTCGTCAATCTCCCTACAAGATGGTGGATAAGCTGGCAAAGAGTACTTAAATTTCTTTTTTCAAATTTCGCCGCAAAATTAGTTTTCCAAATGGTGACAACCTCGAAAGGGTCTGCGCTGAGCTGCAATGACACAGAAAAAGCACTAATTTCCAGACAAGACCTGATCGGAACTTAAAAGCATCGAAAGCTAACAATAACAGTTTTCTTCATGAATTTTTTTTTCTTAAAAAAAAGTCATGTTTACGGCTGCCACATCATCATTCATATTCTTCCTTCATAATGATTCGTTTCTTTGTTTTTCTGGGTGGCAGGGCTGTTAAACGTGATCTGTGTGAAAACTGTGATTATCACTCATGAAAACAGATGATCATGACTGATGAAAACAGGTAACTACGTCTCGGCACGTTCGTGATGGTATCATTGCGCGCATTGTCGGCCTTTTAAAGACTGGAAGCCAAAGATGCAAAATGTCGGAAGCTCGGACTAACTCCTATGATTACAGCTTTCATGTCTTACGACTTAGTAGTCATACAAGGTTTCTGATGTCTACTAAGCAGTGTTTCAATTTGAAGATAACTATTTTCGCGTGAGAATTACCACTTTCAGTTTCAGGTGCGTATTCATTTGTCCATTCACGGCCACAGTAACAAGAGCCGTTAACGGTATGTTCTCGGTGACTCATGTTCTGGTCAAGTATGAACGTTTCCAGAACCGCAATCCTAGCCACTACCGTGTCCTTTCCTGGACACATCGAATCATGCTTTATTCATTTCTACTCATGCAATTCTTGCCGTATCCTACGTAGGCGTAAGCGGATAAAGGGAATCGTACCGTAAGATACTCCCCTTCTTCTGGCAGCGATAACTGCTGGTTTAGCGTTAAAAACGGCAATTATCACATTTCACTTGGTTACTTACTGGCATTATTCTCAAGCCGCTTTTCCATGTCCCGCTTCACACAGCCACCTCCCAGGTTGTCTTCTCCCAACCTCAACATGCGCCAGGCCACACGGGTAGTCAATCATAAGTCGTCTTGAGGCAACTCACCGGTGGAGACTCTGCTCTGCTGCTGAACAAGGAAACTGTAAGGTTACGCTGCACTTGTGCCGACTCGCTTTTGTGATCGGACAGTTGTTTGGGAACATACATCCACAAACCTCATCTCTCCTCTCTCTCTCTCTCTCTCTCTCTCTCTCTCTCTCTGTGTGTGTGTGTGTGTGTGTGTGTGTGTGTGTGTGGGGTGTGTTTGTGTGTGTGTGTGTCTGTCTGTCTGTCTGTCTCTCTCTCTGGAACATACACCCACAAATCCCATCGCTCTCTCTCTCTCTCTCTCTCTCTCTCTCTCCCTCTCCCCCCCCCCCCCCCCCCCCCCCCGCCTTCCTCTCCTCTTTCCTTTTCCCCGTTCCACCCCTGCCATCTCTCCGTTGTACCCCCCCCCCCCCCCCCATCTTCTCCCTGTCGTCTCCCTTCACCATTCCCAACGTAGGAAGGGCGAGTCGCCGCAATGCAAGAAGAAAATGTTTGGCCTTTGAACGTCCAGTTATCGGAATGAACCCGTCTTGCTCAGGTGT
>CM065718.1:45229356-45236856 GCA_033310375.1 Conus canariensis | reverse complement strand
GAGAGAAAAAGGATGTTTGCAGCGGCCCGTAAGACAAACGGTTGGATAGAATATATTTGCCGTGTGCTCAACGGTTGTCCACAACGCTTCTACACTTCGATTTCGCCAGAGACCTGTTCCCATTCATCCGAAAACTGATATTCCCAAAGGCGCGCATACCGTTTGATTATGCCAGAAGAGAGAGAGAGAGAGAGAGAGAGAGAGAGAGAGAGAGGATTATTTCCTCGTGTTGTTTGCAGGGGTTCGATTGCTTGTTATTTCTTGCGGTTTGTTGCTGTTGTTGTTATTAGGATGGCGAAGAGGGAAGGGGTATATGTTTGTTTGCTGATGGTGGGCTATCGGGAAGTGGGGAAAAGCTGGTGGGATGGGGCGTGGGAAGGAGGGGGGGGGGGGAGGGGGGCGCTGCTTGTCAGCCTGTCTTCGTTAGACCTCATTATCACAATTGGAACGTGGACTTGTTTCTTTGAACTACGTTCCAGTAGTGTACCTTCATTTGACCTGCTGTGTCGCTTAACAGAACGAGTTTTCCTGTTATCGTTGGTTCCGATTAATAAGATCGTGTTTGGGTTGACGCGTTTTAAAGAACCGTTCTTCGTCAAGATTTTTTTTTTACCAGATGACGAACGCAACGCGCGGGTGTCAGAAATATTTCAAAATATTTCAGGCTTTCAAAAAGCTTCGCGAACGCCAGAAGATTCAATCAGCTTCTAGAAATTGTTTATAGAACGTTCCACGCGTGTTGACTGGCTACACACTTTGTGCCATAATTCTCGAACTTTGTGGGGCATATCCCACGCAATTTGAATGGCTAGCTGCACCGTGATTCTTAACTTTCTTAAACTATAAAAACCAGATCTTGTTGCAAAGTGTGGTGACTGTAGGCGGAAATCTAAACAAATTTTAAATGTTAGTGATAAAAGATCGCAAAAAAAAAAAAAAAAACCGTAGACAAACGAATCACAAGACAAAAAACGACGCGTTTCAGCCTCTTAGATCTTATTCAGGCAAGATAGAAAACACTCAGAACAACGAAAATGAACGAGCATTCACTTATCTTCATCCACTTCAGCGCAAGATATGCGTTGAATGAAAACGAGCCCATCTTGCACTGAATATGAGAAGAACAGTCATTGCTCGTTCTTCTTTTCGTTGTCCTGAGTGTTGTTTATCTTGCCTGAAGAAGACCTAAGAGGTCGAAACGCGGCGTGTTTTCTCTTGTAATTTGTTCGTCCATGTTCATTGGCGGAGTTATTTTAAATGCCTTCAAAATTTGTTTAACACTGTAGACTTTTCCTCTGCCTGGATGTGATTAGATCCAGCGCTGGGCATTCAACTCAGTCGGATTTCTACATTTGCTTCGCAGCAAAGATCTTCAAATAGCAGATGCTGGATTTCATCGTGACATAGAGTCTTCCATTATTTGTTTTAAAAACCTGCATCCAAAGGTAAATCTGAAAATCGGTTCCCTTCAGTTTGTCACTTTGTGGGTTAATCTGCTCCTGCTCTGTCTGTCTGTCTGTCTGTCTGTCTCTCTGTCTCTGTCTCTCTCTCTCTCTCTCTCTCTCTCTCTCTCTCTCTCTCTCTCTCTTTCTCTCTCTCTCTAAAGCCAGTCCAGTTACATCAGAGGTGGGGCTTCCCAAATTTTGTATGAGCAGTGGGGGGGGGGGGGGGGGGGGGAGGGAGGAATGTGAAAACGCAGAGGGGGGTGGGTGTTACATGTGGTATGAGGGTTTTACTCCTTTTTCAAAGTTAGTTTTTTCAAAGTGAAGAGACTGCAGGCGGAACATGAAACAAATTTTAAAAGGAAATTAAAAAGTAAATCCGCCAGTTAAGATGGACAAACAAGTTACAAGACAAAACACGACGCGTTTCGACTTCTTCGGTCTTCCTCAGGCAAGATAAACAACATTAATGACAATATAAACGAAGAACGAGCAAGCGCTTATAAAAGATATCAAAGATAAGTGATTCTCGTTCTTCATTTTCATTGCACTGACCGTTGTTTATCTTGCCTGGTAAGAAGACCTACAAGGTCGAAACGCGTCGTGTTGTGTCTTGTAGCTTGTTTGTCCATGTTAACTGGCGGATTTATTTTAAATTCGTTTTAAATTTTTCTCTTTCAAAATTTTGCACATGCACAGAGTAGGGGTGGTGGCAACTTCAAAAACTATCCAAAAGCGTGTTGGGAGGAAAAGCAAAGCATGCTGGGAGGATGGGGGGGGGGGATGCTCCTCCCCCAAAACGGGAGTGGGGGGGGGGTGGCGGAGAAGTAGAGGAGGTTACTCCTCTTGCAAAATTTGCTAAAAGCTGAGGGTTGTGTGAGTTGGGGATTTGACAAGTATTTCAAAAATACCTAGGCAGATTTTATTTACCAGCCGGGATGGGTTAGAGAGGGAAGGGGCAGAAACCATAGAAGGACGACGGTTCTTAAAGAGGTCTGGGGTAAGGGGGCTTCTCGTGACAAAAGTGCCGTTTTGTGCCAGCAAGCGCTTATGAGCGTATTCGTAATCGCGTTTACGCCTGTGCGCGTGTCTGTATACTGAAGTCTGCTTATCTCTGTGTGCAGTTGTTTCCTTTATCTCTCTCTCTCTCTCTTTCCGTTTGTCACTCATGTGTCAGTGTGGATGCAATATCCCTCCGCAAGTACCCAAGACCTTGCGACACTACACTGCCACCCGATCATCTGATTACTGCCTGCCCCGTGCGAAGCATCGATCAATCAACTGCCTCCATCAAACGTACCAGTTAGATTGGTCTCCTGGGCTGCTTGCGACCAATCCATTCATTGATAGTATCTTCCTCCGCTTCTCATTGGACAAAGCAGTTATGCTCCCAGCTAATTGAAGGTTAGCGTGCGGTCGCAATCGGTCAACGTGAATGCATTATGTTGAGGGAATGCGAACGCGACACTGTACGACTCTCCCTCCCTCTCTCTCTCTCTCTCTCTTGACAAAATTAAGCATTTCTTCAACATGCAAAACATTACTCATCTTAAGAAATGAACAAGAGGCTGAAATAGTTTTAAGGCAAAAGTAAAGTTTGTTACATCGTCGACATGCCATTCATTGTTGATTTTCCCATGCGGTGTGGGTATCTCCTGCTATTGACCAACGGTCAAAGGATTGTTTCTCTAACGTTTGTCATTTTCGCTGGATCGTTGACACTCGACAAAAAGGGACAAAGGGGAAGGGGAGGGGGGGGAGGAGGGGGGAGGTAGGTACAAAGGGGAATCCCAGCAGGAGGTGGGGAAGAGGGCAGGGTATGTGAGTTTTTTTTTCCTTTTGTTTCATGCCATAATCTTTCAGCGGCATAGCTCCTCTTCCACTCTTTCTGCCTGAAAAGTTCAAACATGAGTCAAAAGGAAAAGGCATTTACATCCAGCTCTCCTCCCCAATCCCCTGCTGTACACCTTCCCCCTCCCCGGCCCCTTTGTACAAGTGTTGATAATCTACACATACTGACATGCACCCGAGTGTGTGTGTGTGCGTGCGTGCATATGTGCGTGCGCGTACGTGCGTGCATGTGTGTGCTGTAAACGTAGTAGCAGTTGCCTTCTGTTTGTTCACAAAATTGCATGATATTAGACACAAACACAGAGTCAAGGGGGTAGGGGAGGGACAGACAGGCTGGCAGACAGA
Organism: Conus canariensis; assembly: GCA_033310375.1. Taxonomy (NCBI): domain Eukaryota; kingdom Metazoa; phylum Mollusca; class Gastropoda; order Neogastropoda; family Conidae; genus Conus; species Conus canariensis. The sequence goes on along the minus strand of CM065718.1, from coordinate 45,233,218 downwards.
CGAACTGAAAGAGACAGACAAATGAGCAGACAGACAGAAACAAAAGAGAGAGAGAAAGATAGTGAGTGAGTATATATACATATATATTGCTGAACAATTAAGTAGTGGGGGAAAACAAGTGCAGGCTAACAATTCTTCGGTCGTTATAGTAATGACTTGGCAAAGATTTGAAATTTAAAAAAAAAAAAAAAAAAATATTGAAGGTGAAGAAAATGGGGGAATATATTTTAAATATGAGAAGCCCTTCACTAGCTGCCTGAGGGAACCATCGTAATCCCTCTCGAAGGCACATTTATTTGTATTGCCTGCTCCTAGGCCTTTCGTCTGTTGGATCAGACTCATCAGGGAGACACGGCTGATTGTGTCCGTGCTCTTGGTGTCAAATAGAGACACACCACAGTCCATAATTCTGTGGTGTTCTCACCACCAAGGGTTCAAAAAAGAATCCAACAGCACCCTCAAAGCAGCCAGCGAAGGGTAGTAAAATGGAACAAAACAAAAGTGTGGAGAGGAAAAAAGTTGCTGAAAAACTAAAAGCATTATTCAAACAGTATAAAATGTAGGAGACAATCTTTGAGCCTATGCTTGAGGATCCATTCAAGGATGCAAGGGAGATCAAAAGATATGGAACAGTCTGAGTGGTCAGCTCTGCTGTTCAATAACCCAAGCATTGTGAGTGGCTAAGAATTGTACTGAACAGCCTTTACTTGGATCTCTTAAGAGATGCAATCTCCCACTGATTGACCAAACAATATAATGCTGAACAATTAAGTAGTGGGGGAAAACAAGTGCAGGCTAACAATTCTTCGGTCGTTATAGTAATGACTTGGCAAAGATTTGAAATTTAAAAAAAAAAAAAAAATTGAAGATGAAGAAAATGGGGGAATATATTTTAAATATGAGAAGCCCTTCACTAGCTGCCTGAGGGAACCATCGTAATCCCTCTCGAAGGCACATTTATTTGTATTGCCTGCTCCTAGGCCTTTCGTCTGTTGGATCAAACTCATCAGGGAGACACGGCTGATTGTGTCTGTGCTCTTGGTGTCAAATAGAGACACACCATATAATATATATATATATATATATATATATATATGTGTGTGTGTGTGTGTGTGTGTGTGTGTGTGTGTGTGTCACAGGATATGTTCCTGTGTACATATATCTGTACGCATATCCAACTTTGTCAACAGATGTCTAGTTCCTAGATCTATGCCTGTCTACACTTACTGACCCTGCATCATGTCTATTGCCACCATGGCAGAAAAAAATATCAGTCACACCTTTATTTCTATACTGAACAATGCAGTCCCTGTCCACACAACCAGCCCCCCACCCCCTCCCATCCCCCACCCCCACACCCCCCACCCCCACCCCCAAAAAAATGCCTGCACAGAAAGCAGGTAAACACTGTCTGCTTCGGCACATTCTGCGAGTGCTGGTCAGTACAAGTAGACATGGCTGCCCACACCTGCGCACATTATCTCCATAATGTTATGACCCGCAATCATTCCTGCAGGGAGCTGAACACAGCTCATTGAACACCGAGGTAAACACACACGAGGTAAGTGCCATGCCTAACACCCTGAGATCGTGCCTTGGGGCATGGCTGGTCTGAGTTCACAGCCTTTTTCTCTCGCTTTGCTTTCTAGCTTTGCGTTTTATCTTGCCTCAAGGTATTATGCCCTGACAGGTTCGGCCAGAGTTCAGTGTGAATGGCACGATAAGTGTGGGACTGATTAAATAACTTTCAAAGAAAAATCAGACCCCACAAGAAGAATGTCTGGTTTCGGTTATTCTCAGTTCATGTATGTTGCTCTCTCTCTCTCTCTCTCTCTCTCTCTCTCTCTCTCTCTCTCTCTCTCTCTCTCTCTCTCTCCCCTTCTCTCTCTCTCTCTATCTCATCTCTCTCTCTCTCCTCCTCTCTCTCTCTCTCCTTTCTCTCTCCCTGTCAGCCTCTCTCTCTCTCCTCTCTCTTTCTCTCTCTCTCTCTCTCTCTCTCTCTCTCTCTCTCTCTCTCTCTCTCTCTCCTGCATTCTAACATTCTTTTCTTCCATGTGATAAATAGGCATTGTTTTACTGTATGCTGAGCAGTGACCATGCAAAAGAAATTCAAAGGATCAAACAAAAACTCAGTTTTTCACATTGTTGAAATACTGTGTGTGCCTTGTTAATTCAACGTCCAGTGAAACAGAAACACCTTCTGTTACTGACTACTTTCAGAGATTTGTGTCTCCCTGGTTGAGAGACAAAGAGAGAAGGGGGAGGGGAGGAAGGAAGAGAGAGTGAGTGAGAGAGAGAGATTATACAAAATTTGACAAAGACACGCAGAGAGACAGAGAGACAGACAGACAGAGACAGAGAGAGAGATTATGAGATAATACAAAATTTGACAAAGACAGACATGCAGAGAGAGAGAGAGAGAAAGAGAGGGAGAGACAGAGACAGAGAGAGATGTTTGGCACATGTGTGTTTAAAGGTGCATACTTAAAATCACAGAGTTACTATTGCACCATATACATGCAAAATTTCTGGACAACAAATCAAAGAAAATGTAACTTTATAAGCAACTTCAAGATAAGAAAATCCACACCAATGAAAGCCAAATAAAGATGACTAGTAGTGTGCCTTTACTGGCATGCTATCAAACAAAACATGGTCTTGAATATTTTCTTGTTTTATAACATGTGGGTGAGGGGAGGGAGGGAGAGAGCGAGATACAGAGAAAGAGATAATGATAACAATAACGATATTTTATTCAAAAAAGGCCAAAGCCCCATTTGAAGGGGAAATATGCAAAGCTATATGAGAACTTTTCACGCACTTTGGTGTACGAAATCAGTATAAACATATGCCTTGTGTTTATATGAGTTACAATATCATCATATTATAATGCTCCGCCGCTTAAACGACTTATACAGATATATAGAAAAATGATTCATAACAGAGAGAAAGAAAGACAGAGAGGGAGAGAGAGAGAGAGAGAGAGAGAGAGAGAGAGGAGAGAGAGAGAGAGAGAGAGAGAGAGACTGTGGTAATGAGCTTGAGAGAGAGTGAAAGATAGACAGAAACTGAGTATGTGTGTGTGTGTGTGTGTGTGTGTGTGTGTGTGTGTGTGTGGAGAGAGAGAGAGAGAGAGAGAGAGAGAGAGAGAGAGAGAGAGAGAGAGAATGTGTGTGTTTCTGTGAGTACATGTAACTGTGAACAAACACGTGTTTGTCTAAAGATATCCATTTCCAAAATCCAAGCCTGCCTATACTCACATTCCACCATGTCCATTACCATCCTGGCAAAGATTATTGTCATTCCAGTCCCACATTATGAGATTCCAGACCCCCTTGTCAACCCATCCTATCCATCACAAAAAAAAAAAAACCTGCATGGACATTTGAAAGCAAGTAAACACAGGGGGCCGGAATAGCTCAGTTGGTAGAGCGCCGGACTCGTGATCCTGAGGTTACAGGTTCGAATTTCGGTACAGGGGGATTTTTCCCTCGGAGTTAACATTGGTTCTGACTCCATTCTCCATACAGTCCTTCGAATGAGACTATAAACCGAGGTTCCGTGTGTGAACGCACGCATAACATCTTGCACACACGTAAAATCCCATCACCAACTTTCGGAAGAGAAGGCCAGTTTGGCCGTTGGTATGGATGACACGTTACACATAGCATGCACCCTGCGTGAGAAATTGAAAGAATGGAAGAAGCAAGGATATTGAGTGAACGATATTGGACGATATTGACTGTATGACACGGGAAACGACTGAATGAAGCGCCAGCTGGCAGCTCTTCAGTCGGCACTACCCAGGTAGGCAGCCCATTGTGTAAACGAGTGTGGATTGTAAAGCGCTTAGAGCTTGGTC
>CM065718.1:45190991-45216756 GCA_033310375.1 Conus canariensis | reverse complement strand
CCTGGCCTGACAGGTTTAGAATTTTTTTTAATCATGAAAGAATTAAATATCTGCTGCTTGGTTTGTTCGATCTCTTTAATATCGAAATACTTCTGATGATTACATCGTGTTTGCTTTACTCGCTCTGCATTTCCGATGCGTGTTAGTCTGTTTAATTAAAAGTTACACCTAAACTGGCTTGGTTTCCTCATACCTGTTCCAGAACTGTTAATACATTCATTCGGCAGCGTTGCTGTCATAACAGATAAAATGAATTGCATGGTCAAGAAATTCTAACCCTTGAAAGAAATCTTAAATAAATGTTAGCGAACCGCCCAGAGAAACGTGGACAAACGAGTCACAAGACAAAACACAACGCGTTTCGACCTCTTAGGTCTTCTTCAGGTGAGAAACAAACGAATAAAATAACGAAAATTCACTTAGCTTCAGATCGCTTCAGAGTTCAGCGCAAGGAAGAAGGCGTTGAATGAGAACCAAGAAAGAAATTAAAGGCATGAAGACTTAGCGGTTCCGTTCCAAACCAGACTCCACATTTTCTTTTTCGAACGAACTGATCTTCCTCGTTTTCTGGCTATCTGATTTTTTTTTCTTCTCATTTTCCCGGCGGATTTACTATTATTTAAATTCTAATCTATTTTTGGCTGTGCTTGTTGCCTGCCTTACAGAAAAGCGTTCCGTCGAGTTCGACCTCTTGAATATTACATTGCTTTTAAAAAGTTCTTTGTGTCTACTTTACTTCGTCTGCATTTCTGATGACAATCACTGAGTTTAGCAGTCGTGTTTAAACTGACTTGCTTTTTGCATACAATCTACAGAATTTTATACACTTTCCTTATGCATATTTAAGGCATCATTGCACTCACAATGGATGAACTAAACTGAATGATCAAGAAACTCCACTAACCAACTACCTGAGAAATGAAAGACACGAACGTAAGGCCCTTCCAAACGAATCCCATACATGATTCTCTCAGTAAACTTACTTCCTCGTTAACTTCTCTACGTCAGATTATTTTCTGACTTTTCCAGCAGATTTATTATTCTGTGTTCACTGTATTTAATTTCTGTATTTGCTTCTTGTTTAACAGTAAGCGTCACTGCGAGTTCGACCTCTCTAATATCAAAACTCCTTGCTTTTTTGCTCTGCATTTCTTCTTATTATTATAATGAATACTTATACAGCGCCTGTCCTCGGCTAGAGACCAAGCTCTAAGCGCTTTATAATTCACACTCATTTACACAACAGGCTGCCTACCTGGGTAGTGTCGACTGAAAAGCTGCCAGCTGGCGCTTCATTCAGTCGTTTCCCGTGTCACCCAGTCAATATCGTTCAATAACAATCACTCACTTTTCTTACGTCCTTTATTCTTTCCATTTCTAACGCAGGGTGCATGTTATGTGTAACGTGTCATCCATACCAACGGCCGAACTGGCCTCTTCCGAAAGCTGGTGATGGGATTTTACGTGTGAGCAAGATGTTATGCGTGCGTTCACACACGGAACCTCGGTTTATAGTCTCATTCGAAGGACTGTGTGGGAAATGGAGTCAGAACCAATGTTATCTCCGAAGGAAAAATCCCTCTGTACCGAAACGGCCCGGCGGAGATTCGAACCGGCAACCCCAGGATCACCAAGATTACGAGTCCGGTGTTCTATCACTGAGCTATTCCGGCCCCCCAATTTAACGCCAATCACTCTGTCCTCTGGTTATTAGTTGTATTTAATCGACTTGGTTTTATTAATAAATCTCGACAGCTTTTCTTACATTCAGTCGACATTAGTCATAATTGATCAAAAGAAAAGCATGATCAAGAAACTGTAATCCTTCAAAGAAACGAAATACACAAACATAATGACTGTTCCAGATGAAAAAATACACTTTTCTTATTCAATAAACTTGTCTTCCTCATTGAATTCTGCACACCTGGGTTTTTTCCCCTTTAATCTGAAGTGAAGCTCTTCGGACAAGTGGCTTGATTCCATTTTCTCTGAAGCCGGTAATTTAAAGCAACAGGGGGAAAAACGAGAAAACCATATTCTTGGAAATCATAAAATAATGAATCACACCATTTCCTGTTTCAGGAATCAAAAGCGTAATCTCTCTGAAGTTCTCTATCACATACACTGTTAAGGCGATACAGATCTAAGTGCAGGACAATTATACCCTCACAAAAAGTCAAGCAACAAGAACGCCTATGGCTGATTGTACCGGGGGGGGGGGGGGGGGGGGGGGGGGGGGAAGGGGGGAGGGGGGGGGGGCGTTCGCGTTCTCTTCACTGCTGACTCGGCTTGGTGTTGGACTTCCAACGATGGAGATCAGTATGTGTGGAGACAACATGCAGGGGGTTTGGCGGCTGTACAGTCGCTTTTGCGCATGACCCGTTACGGTGGCGGCAGTTTAATAAATTGGGCTGGCATCTAAGGTGCGTTGCTTGAGAGGTATATTTAACAAGTAGGCTCCACAGTCACTTTATTTTTCTGCTTGTTAGGACAGAAGGTCTGCCCATTTGAGCTTCAGGATCCTCGCTGAAGTTAACTAGGTTTTGAGACCTGTTTGCAGTTCCGCTGTTCAGAGCGCACACTAGCATTACATAGGCATCATCATTTTCATGTGTGATGAAGATTATGACGATGCGCTCTCTCTCTCTCTCTCTCTCTCTCTCTCTCTCTCTCTCTCTCTCTCTCTCTCTCTCTCGCGAGTTATTAACTTCCAAACAAAATCCAAAACTGGTTTGGCAAGCAATAAACCAGCTTAGCAATAACAGTTCTTCCTCAAAATCAACTGTTATCAAAGGTATTTCTGCTGAACAACTTAACACTCACTTCTCTACCATTCCAGATACAGTTGTTACTACTGATCATTCAAGCTCTAATGAACTTAAAGAACTCCATCAATTTTGTCACGACAAAAAAATCACGTCTGAACTACACATTCCACTCATAACTGTGCACGAGGTGTATCAGTACCTACTTCATCTCAAACAGTCAGGAACACGTGGACTTGATGGCATAGATGGCAAAATTCTGAAACTCTCGGCTCCAGTTATAACTGACACGTTAACGTATATCTTTAATCTGTGCATAGATAAAAGCTATTTTCCTAATGCGTTCAAAAAAGCAAAAGTTATACCCATTCATAAATCTGGTGATAATACAGATCCTTCAAACTACAGACCAATATCAATCTTATCTATCCTTTCGAAACCTCTAGAAAAACATTTAAATAAACACATCCTTCATCACTTCAACAAGTACGATTTGCTCCATCCCGGACAGTCTGGTTTCAGACAGAAACATTCCTGCCATTCTGCATTAATCAATCTTGTAGATGTGTGGCTTAATAATATTAATAACAACAGATATTGTGGTGTCTTATTCGTTGATTTTAAAAAAGCATTCGATGTCATTGACCACAATCTCCTTATTCGAAAACTGGAGGTATACGGTCTTTCAAAATCCGCCCTTATCCTTCTAAAATCATACATCACAAAACGACAACAATGCGTCTTATCGGGGACGACTGTCTCTTCTATAACAACTCTTAAGTATGGCGTTCCACAAGGCTCCATTTTAGGCCCGCTACTCTTCTCAATCTACATTAATGACCTACCCCTACATGTGAGATCTGCATGCGACCTCTTTGCAGATGACACCACAATTCACACCAGCCATAATGATCCTTCCAGTCTTTCAAAACATTTGCAAGAGAGTACCAATGACCTTGTAAAATGGACCGAACTAAATCACATGTCACTTCACCCTCAAAAAAACAAAACTGATGTACATTACAACTAGGCAAAAAAGACAAAAGCTCACCAATGATTTCCCTCCTATACACCTCAATAATGTACTTGTGGAACAAGTCACTCATCATAAAGTATTAGGACTAATAATTGACAATAGTCTCAGCTGGAATCCCCACATAACGTTACTATGCAAAAAGCTCTCCCAGAAAGTCTATCAGCTCACCAAAATCAAACACTTTCTTGACCTTCATTCACGAAAACTTTTTTTCCATGCTCATATTCAGTCTTATGTTGATTATGCATCGACTATATGGGATTCTGCAAGTGCAAACACACTAAAACCATTGTTCAGCCTACATAAACGAGCGCTCAAATTAATCCTTCTGAAGAAAACTAGCCTCGAAAGCTCTGATTATAAACATCTTCACATTCTTCCATTCAGCCAGAGACTCAAATACAACAAAGGGCTAATGATGCACAAGATTCTGACCGGGAATGCCCCAACAACTTTAATGAGACGATTCTCAAAAGTCTCGTCGAGAAACTCCCACAAACTCCATATCCCAATCCCCAGAATTGACCTATTTAAATCAAGTCTAACGTACTCGGGAACCTCTTTGTGGAACTCCCTTCCAGAATCCATCAAACAAATCCATTGTACCACAACTTTCAAAAACACTTACCTTACCCATCTTCTGCGGTAAAAAAAAAAAAAAAATAAGTAATACCAACAAGTGATCTCAAAAGCATAAATCATCCCTTTTCATGTACTTAACCAATTTGTCTTTTCTATTTTTTTCTTCTTTTTATCATGTATCAAGTATTTATATATATATATATGTATACGTGTATGTATGTGTATGTGTATGTATATATATGTTTATATATGTATATATGTATACATACATATATATATCACCAATGTGAGTGTGTGTATGTATGTAGTATGTTTGTATGTATGTATGTATGTGTGTGTGTGTATGTGTGTATATGTATGTGTACGTGTGCGCATGTATATGTATGTGCGTGTGTATGTGTGTGTGTATGTGTGTATATGTATATATATATATATATATATATATGTATGTATATGCATGTATGTGTATGTGTGTGTGGGTATATATATGTGTGCATATGGATATAATCTTATGAAAAATGATTATATGTTGTGCCCTTTTTTCACTCTCTCTCTCTCTCTCTCTCTCTCTCTCTCTCTCTCTCTCTTCTCTCTCTCCTGTCTGTTCTCTGTCTCTGTCTCTGTCTCTGTCTCTGTCTCTCTCTCTCTCTCTCTCTCTCTGTCTGTGCGTGCGTGCGTGTGTATGTTCCGAATTCGGTACATACTTTGTCATATTCTTTTTTACTGTCTGATTTTATACATGCTAATTGTTGTACGTTTTAGTACATTTCCATTCCAAATCGTTACATTTCATGCTGTTCCCCCTCTCCCTTCCATCCTCTCTCTCTCTCTCTCTCTCTCTCTCTCTCTCTTCTCTTTTTTTTTTTTTTTTTTTTCTCCTCCCCCCCTCCCCCAATTTCATCTCACTTTGCTTAATACCTTCTACGTATTTTCATGCCTTGCGAAAAATGATTACATGTTGTGCCTTGCTCTGCCTCTCTCTCTCTCTCTCTCTCTCTCTCTCTCTCTCCTCTCTCTCTCTCTCCTCTCTCTCTCTCTCTCTCTCTCTCTCTCTGCGTGCGAGCGTGCGTGTATATGTGTGTTCAAAAATATGTACGCATTTTGTCATATTCACTTCACTGTCTGTTTTCATACATGCCAATCTTGTACGTTGTAGTACATTTACATATGTTCCCCCAGCCCACCTCACTCCCTACCCCCACTCTCTCCTTCCTCTTCATTATTGTTATTCTCATTTTTATTTTTATTTTATTCTTTTATTATTATTTTGTTTGTTTTGTTTATTATTATTCTTATTCTTTGTTTTGTTTTCATTTCTCTTCTATTTTCATTTGATGTTCCTCTATGATTACATGACCGCTTTGCTTGCTTCTTTGCTTTCTTACATTAATTGATTTCACTGCATGTTGTAGTCCCTACTCAGGGCGAGGACTGGATGTAAAAAAGCACGTCAGTGCTTATCTATTATCCTCGTAAATAAAGAATTTTGTCTTGTCTTGTCTTGTCTTGTCTCGCCCTCCCTCTCTCTGTTTGTCTGTCTGTCTGCCTCTCTCTCTCTAACTCTGTGTGTGTGTGTGTGCGCGCCCGCGCGCGCGCGCGCGCGTGCGCGTGTGTATGTGTGTGTGCGTGCGTGTGCGTGCGTGCGTGCGTGCGAGCGTGCGTGCGAGCGAGCGTGCGTGCAAGCGTGCGTGCGTGCGTATGTGTGTGTGTCTGTGTCTGTGTCTGTGTCTGTCTGTGTGTGTGTGCGTGCGCGCGTGCCAACGTGTGTGTGTGTGTGTGTGTGTGTGTGTGTGTGTGTGTGTGTGTGTGTGTGTGTGTGTGCACATGTGCGTGTGTGTGTGTTTGTGTGTGAGTGTATAGAAGGGGAAGACGAGGAGGAAGAGAAGAGGTAAGAAGAAAGAATGAGATAGACAGATAGACAGACAGAGACATAGAGAAGCAGAGACAGGAATATATTTTACACACACACACACACACACACACACACACACACACACACACACACACACACACACACACGCACGCACGCACGCACGCACACATTAACTAACACACATTAACTACACACACACACACACACACACACACACACACACACACACACACACACATTAACACACACACACACACACACACACACACACACACATACATTAACACACACACACATACACACACACACACACACACACACACACACATTAACTCACACACACACACACACACACACACACACACACACACGCACGCACACGCACACACATTCATGCACGCACGCACACACACACACACACACACACACATCACCACAACACATTCACACACACACACACACACCACACACACACACACCACACACACACACACACACACACACACACGCACCAGTCACACAGTTACACACGTCGGGGTCCAAGCTCATTTTCCAGACCTATCTCACTGCCTCTCGGAGAAGTAAAAATCGAAAGTTCGTCGTTACCCGAACATGCATCATTTGCACAGAAATCGTTGTCGCTCGTTAACCCTCCATGTGTCACCTGCGAACTGCTCGACTTGCACGAAGCCTGTGATTATCAGCACTGATTGTAGGCTGTTCGGGAATCAACCATTCGATCGATCGATGGTGGTGTATTGCATCCGAAGATGTCGTTAGCCGCTCGTTCCGACTTGTCGGAGAGAAGTGTACGTGTCTTTTACGGCGTATGACAGGGTTTGTTTTTTTTTCAGTGTATGTCTCTTTTTCACAAGTCTAGTCGCAAAAAAGTATTCTGTGCATTTCTATCAATTGTCAGGGTAAAAATAAACGTAAGCTACAGCTTGGTGGACAAGTATTCGTGAACAGCTGCGTTTTCAATGGGATGAAATGGAAAGGAAGTTGAAATATTCATTGAACCTTTTTTTTTTAATCCAGCGGGTACGATTAAAAATATTCGAGCTTGTCTGAAGGCTCCCTCTCTCTCTCTCCCTGAAGGCCGTTCTTCATTAGGTGAACTTTTATATCCCAAACCAAAACCGTTTAGTGACGTAACCTCGGCAATTTTCACTATCCTCGTGTGTGTTCTTAATTGCTCGATCTTTCACTTCTTGATTCAGGATCACGCCTTCAGACACGATCTCACTTTTGCGGATTTAAAAAGAAGTGGCTCAAAGGAAAGTAATCATAGATAATCCACTGTGTTGGAAATAAATGCGTGGCTGATGTAACTTTCTTATGCAGGCGCAATAACTTCTGACCCATATTTGCGCACTATTTTCGTTAACAAATATTTCATTTCGTGTGGCATTAAAATTCAAATTTCGCTGCACTTTGGAAATAAAGAAGTTAAAAAAAAATATCGGAAAAGCACTGTTCAAATCGATTTTACAGCCTGTATGTACCAGTCCAAAACCCAGCAGGTCTGACGATCTCTCTCAGTCGAGTACCATGACGGTCAAAAGACGATTCAAATCGATTTCACAGCCTGTTCGTAAAGGTCCAAAGCCCAGCAGATCTGACGATCTCTCTCACTCGACTATCATCGAGTAGAGTTCTGTTGATATGAAGATGTGTTCTCTAACATTGGAAAAGATTGCCAAATCAAGACAACAGTCTGTCTGACAACAAGACAGTGGATCGTCAAGCTCACTTCCAGACTTGTCCCCAGTTCACGATCCAGTTATACAAAACATACTTCGTACAATTAAGAACAGTATTGTATACTCTCCGCATTTTTGTAACTAAAGGAAAGCTTAACCAACAAAACCAAACAAACAAACAAAAACATTTCTCTATAAGGAAAAACTTTCTTCCAAGGAAAGATGTCTACACAGAAGACAAAAAATTCTTCAACAAGACGAAACTTTTCTTCGTTACGGGAGTACTTTTCTCCGTCGAGAAATGATTTTTTTTTCCCGTCAAGGAGAAATTTCGAAAAAATTACTTGGAGAAACTTTTCTTCCTGAAGGAGAAACTTTGGGAAACTTCTTCGCCAAAGAGAAAGAGAGAAACCCCACCCAGACGACGTCGTCGAGGAGAAATTGCCTTCGTGAAGGAAAATTTTTTCCTTCGTCAACGAGACACTTTTCATCATCAAGGGGGAATTCTTCTTCGTCAAGGGAAGAAAATTATTTTCATCAAAGACAAACTTGTCTTTGTCAGGAAGAAAATTTCCTTCCTTAAGAAAAATTTTTTTCTCCATCAGTAAGAAAATTTTCATTATCCGAGAGAAACTTTTCTTCATCGAGCGGGAAAACGCTGCTTCGACCAGAAAATAAACTTTTCTTCATTAGGTGGGAAAGGTTTTCTTTCCTCTAGAGTAACTTTTCTGCGTTAAGTAGAAGCTTTTCTGCGTCAAGCGGAAACCTTCTTGATAAGGAGAACTTTTTTTGTCAAGCAGAAAACTTACTTTGTGAACAGAAAATCTTTGTTTCCTTAGTACTTTTTTTGTTTTCCTAGCGAGAACTTTTATGTTGTCAAACAAACATTTCTTAGTTCAGACGAAACTTTAATTCATCGATCGAAAACTCTTCCTTGTCATGCAGAAACTTTTCGATGTCCAAGAGCAACTTTCCTTTGTGAAACATTAAAGCTTCTTCAACAGAAAGAAACCTTTTTTCGTCGAAAAGAAACTTCTTTTCTATAAGGATTTTCTTCAAATCAAAGCTTTTATTCGGCAACTTCACACACACACACACACACACACACACACACACACACACACACACACACACACACACACATGCGCACGCGCGTGCGCATGCGCATGCGCGCTCCTGTGTATGTCTGTGTGTGTGTGTGTCTGTGTGTCTGTGTACTGGGAAAACTGGACTGACCTAATAGGGGCAGGGGTGGCGAAAGCAGCAGCGACGTGGGTGTTGAGGTGAATAGGGGTAGTGAGAGGTAGGTCACTGGTAGGAGGGGGCAGTTTTGAGGGGAGGGGAGGAAGACATAGGATGAGGAATGTCAATAAAGACAATGGGTGGTTTTGTACATTAAATCCGGGTGTAATGAGACGTGGTTCCTCTTTGGCATTCTTCCGGTGTTCCTTGGAAACAATCTGTTGTTTGGCAAAAATTGAGAACGGGAATGCTTGACAGAACTCTCTCTCTCTCTCTCTCTCTCTCTCTCTCTCTCTCTCTCTCTCTCTCTCTCTCTCTCTCCACACACACACACACACACACACACACACACACACACACACACACACACACACAGAAAATTGGGCTTATAATGTAAAGAAAGTGCTATCAGAACAGGGCTTTGGAGTAGTGTGGATGTCTCAAGGAGTAGGAAACGAACAGCAGTTTATTGCAGAATTTAAGGATAGACTCATTTGTTCTTTTAAACAGAACTGGCATTCTGATATGGAAACCAAAGAAAACTATCGTTGGTTCTTCTCCTTTAAGAACATATTCCATTCGGAAAAGTTTCTTAATGTTATTAAAGATAAATGGCAAAGAAGTTGTTACGCAAGGTTCAGGTTACGAACCGTAGGTTTCAATGCAAACAAAAGATGGTTCGAGTGTGGAACATCCACAGAATCACCATGCCCTTCATGTGGATATACTATTGATAATGAAAAGCACTTCTTATTTCAATGTACTGCATACGGTGTTGTGCGTGCAAAATGTTCCTTTTTTACTTTGGATGTTTGTGAAAGGCAAAATGTTGCTTCTTTGTTATTGTCTGATGACGACTGTATAATCAAGTCAGTCGCTAAATTCATTACAGAAGCAATGAAAATAAGACAAAAGCATTTATAATATTGTCTTAAAAAAAGGGACTTAAACTCAAAAATATGACTAAAAGCATGTGGAATAGATCTAGTTGCAAAGCGAGAGGACTGCAGGTGGAAATCTAAACAAATCTTAAATAAATGTTAGCGAACCGCCCAGAGAACGTGGACAAACGAGTCACAAGACGAAACACAACGCGTTTCGACCTCTTAGGTCTTCATCAGGTGAGACATAAACGAATAAAACAACGAAAATTCACTTAGCTTTGATCGCTTCAGATCACTTCGCAGGGTTCAGCGCAAGGAAGAAGGCGTTGAATGAGAACGAGGCTGTTGGAAGGGAAATAGTGAGCGAGTCAAAGTCGTAATGAAGATAATAATATTACTGATAGGAATACTAATAATGGTCAAAATATTGAGAGAAAAAAAAGGGACAAGATTACTACCAATCTTAGTGTCAATAAGTATGGGTATGGGAGAAAGGAGAGTGGGTTAGAGGATTCTTAAACAGCAGGGTTGCCGTGGCAACAGTCCCAGAGGCGAAGGCGATGGTGATGTCAATGCCAGTGGTAGTATCAATACTAGCAATAGTATTACTGAATGATACTGCTAACAACGATATTGAAGGTTAAGGTAATGAAAGCATGATACAGAAATATATTTAGAAAATACATTTTTATAATAATCAAATAAATAAATAAATAAATGAAACATTAAAAATAATAATAAATTAAAAAATCAGTAAATAATTTAAAAAAATAAAATAATAATAATAATAATGATAATAAATGCATAAATAAGATAGCTATAAGTTGTGTGTGAGGTGAATAGTGGGAGATAAGGTAGTATGTGTGTGTGTTGTGGGAGGATATTATGGGCTGAGATTGAAGTGGTGGGTTGGTACATGTTACTTTAAGGTGTTGATGCTATGAGGGTGGAGGGAAGAAGGGGAATAGTTTAGTAACATAGTCATCGCCTAAAAGAGTGGATGGTCGGATCAATCTGTAATATTACATTTTCCTCGTGTGTGTGTGTGTGTGTCTGTGTCTGTGTGTGTGCGTGCGTGCGTGCGTGCGTGCGTGCGTGTGTGTATGTGTGTGTGTGTGTTGTTGTTGTTGTTGTTGTTGTCGTTTTTGTTGTTTTTGTCGTTGTGGTTGTCATTGTTGTTGCGATTGTAATGTTAAAAGGATATTCGTGTCTGAGAGGATATTCGAAGATTCGTGTCTATTTTTTTCTTTATGTTTTGCTTGTTTTGATTTGATTGATCATTGGGAATAACTGTGTAATATCGCTTGTAGTGTAAGGAAGAGGAATGAGTTATTACCCTGTTACCCCCCTTGTCATAAGACGTTTTGGTAATGACAATAAAATATCAAAGTGTCAAAGTGTCTGTCTGTCTGTCTGTCTGTCTGTCTGTCTGTCTGTCTGTCTGTCTCTCTCTCTCTCTCTCTCTCTCTCTCTCTCTCTCATACACTTCATCCGTGTGTGTGTGTGTGTGTGTGTGTGTGTGTGTGTGTGTGTGTGTGTGTGTGTGTGTGTGTGTGCACGCGCGCGCCCGCGCGCGTGTGAAAAGGGATTGCTACCCAATATTTGTTTTATCTGCTGTTAATTGCATTCGATATTGGCTTAAGTTATTGCAAATGTGTAACGATAGAATTCCTAGAAAAGCCTACAATATGCTTCTAGATATGGACTCTAAAGGTAAAAATAACTGGGCCTCCAAAGTTCGTATTTGTTTGACAGAATATGGGTTTGGATATGTCTGGCTAAATCAGGGAGTGGGAAATATCAAAGCATTTATAAGTATTTTCAGACAACGATTAATAGATTGCACATGACAAAAATGGTCTGACCATATTCACAATAGTGATAGATTTAGTTTCTATACCAATTTTTGCAGTGTGCATGATTTGAAACCATATTTGACCGCTAATATTGATAGACATTTACAGTATGTTACAACACGGTTTCGATTAGGAATATCAGAATTAAAAGTTCACCTTTATAGATACAGAATGGCTAACAACGAGGATCTGATTTGCCCATTATGTAACGTAGCACAAGAAGATGAAATACATTTTGTTCTTTGCTGTCCAGTTCTTAATGGTATTCGTGAAAAGTTCATCAAACCTAAGTATTATAATCAACCGTGTTTATTTAAATTGTGTTTATTAATGTCTTCTCAATCAGTTGAAGTTGTTAGAGGTCTTTCAATGTTTCTTTCAAAAGCATACACGTTCAGAGAAACTGCCACGTCTTAAGAATTTTGTTTGTATCACCATTGTTATGTCTTTGTTAAGTCATAACTAGCGCTGCTTCAATATTCTCTTGTTGTTCACATTCCCCTCATAAGGGGCCTTGGCCTAAATGAAATTAAACGGGATTCTGAATTCCGAATCCGAATCTCTCTCTCTCTCTCTCTCTCTCTCTCTCTCTCTCTCTCTCTCTCTCTCTCACACACACACACACACACACACACACACACACACACACACACACACACACACACACACACACACATCTGCGAATACACCTGCTACTTTTTAAAAGTCCCCACGACACGAGTATCTCCTATTTTGTCAGAAGCCTTACTTTCTTCTCCCCCATCCCCGAGACAGACATCTTAGAATAGAACTCGTTTATTTTAAAAGAGCGGCGGAACGAACTCAAAAATGATATCATTGTTTCGCTATTTTGTTAGTGCGTCACGCTTTTCTTCAGAAACAAACAAAAAAACTTTTTTTCAATAGTTTTTCCCATCTTGTTATCAATGCTCGGTGAAATTTTACCTTTGTCTAGCAATGTTTGTCATTGTTCCTGTACTGTCTCAGCTTTTTTTTTGTAATGCTTTACAGTCTATGGTTTTTTCACGCCACGTGTTCATATTCGTCCGGCGTTTTATTCTCAACCGTGCATGAGATTTTTGCTGCAAGAGCTTATGTTCGTCTGATGGTTTTGTTGACAAAATACAGAGGTTTCTTTGATACTATTACTTTTCACGTTACAGGCAGAAATACACACCACACACACACACACACACACACACACACACACACACACACACACACACACACACACACATTTTTCTTTGTGTTCTTCGGTGCGTCAGTCTGTTTTTCCTCAAATGAATGATAACTTTCTTCAACCATGGAAACTTTCAGTACCTTAAAACACTCGTGTTGTCATAAGACCAACAAGATTTTTCCCACAAAGACATTTCCTTAACAAAGTTTGCTTCAACAACTTTTTTCCCCAATCAACATTTACT
This sequence comes from Conus canariensis, assembly GCA_033310375.1. Classification (NCBI taxonomy): domain Eukaryota; kingdom Metazoa; phylum Mollusca; class Gastropoda; order Neogastropoda; family Conidae; genus Conus; species Conus canariensis. The sequence goes on along the minus strand of CM065718.1, from coordinate 45,203,391 downwards.
ATTGAAATCGCTTACCAAATTATCTCAGAAATACTGACGGAATCCAACAGCTATTCCATGCCCATGCTTTTAACTAAGTACAGTTTCTAATCAAACCAAAGAAACAGGAGACCTATATACATGTTATAGATTCGTATAGCAGAACCGCAAAGCAAGAACCCAGCAGTGGAGGTGGATTGCCTTTGAAGGCTGCACACCAAATATCAATGCGCAAAGACCTTGCTTAAGAAATCGAGTATTTATAGACAGGCACATCTACGTCAAGGTACATGCCAGATAGTTGCAAGCAGACAGTTTCAAACGAAAGGAAGGAATGGAACTGTTTTGGGAAGACCATCTGGCGCAAAGACCTCTCGACTTAAAATGTGACATCAGGTATGGGGTAGCTCATGTATTTCTAGTTCGTAAATTATGTCACCGGTAGAGATCCTTAAAAACAAGTGAATGATGGGTGGGCGTTATTCGTTTGAACTGCTATCATTTTAATGTCAAATTCTGGTTCAGATTTACGCTATGCCTCAAAATGCTCACGTGGGTTATATTGTGATTTAATGCAAAATCCTAATGGTATCGTGTGCCCAGAAGAGAATTCGGGTATCTCATAAACTGCACATATCACAATCAATTATGTTTGCAGGTCTATCAGGCATCATGGGAGTGGCTGTGTAGACCAGAGAAGAGTTTCAGAGAGGCGAGGTGGTGAGAATCATCGCTTTTTTGGCAAGTGTCAGATTTCAAAGCACACCCTAGAGGCAAGCGCGGCTAGGAATTTGGTAGACTGTTTGGGGCTCTCTTGAAAGCGAGAAAAAAATGACCGACAGGACCAGCCGCCGTGGCGAAGTGGTTAGCGTCGCGGACTCCCGGCTGGGAGGTCGTGGGTTCATTCCCATCAGAGGCATGTGGGTTTTTCTGTCCCGACCGGCTCCTACCCAGAGTTGAGTTTGCTGCGGACTCAGTTGGGAAGACTGGAACCACACAGTCAAGTTTCATCCACTTAATGGATGCGTTTCTGAGAGTGTTGCTCAAATTTCCTGACCAACACTGCAGGTGCCTGTATCTCTCGGGCCTGGTTGACGCCGGGATATATTATGAAAAGAAGCGTACAATACAGCCCTGTCATGTAGTCTCAGACCGAAATGGAAATCTGTAGCATCATCTTAATCATCCTCATTCTCATCTATAAGCATAAAAAAATGTCTCAAATTCTGTGGCCCTTCATGCCCTGCTCTCATGGTGACCTCAATTTCGATGTCCTCTCCACGTCTGTGGTTTTGGTTTGATTCCGTCGGGGTCATCGGTATCGGTGTGTCCATGGGGGCTGTCGTTGGACGGACGTGGTGGCGCCCTCCGGGGGGAGAGCTCACTCACGCCACCTCCGCGACTAAGCAATTATTGTCGTCAGTAGGGGGCTTAGTAGGTGGTGTCCTGCGTATGTTAGATCAGAACAGGCGCCACTGAACACCACCGAAGTGACTCTACAGCAGTGCAGTGTCTCCTCCGGTGGGTTGCCTCTAGACGACTTGACACTGACTGCTCCCTGTGGATTGCCGGTGCCGGAGCTGCGGCGGGGCCGACCGGGCTGTGGCTGTGGAGGGGTGTCAGAATGAGCGGCGTGGGTGCACTGCCTCTGAGGTGGCGCAGAGGTTGGGACAGCAAAAAGAAACAAGATATGTTTGCAGGTCTATCAGGCATCATGGGAGTCGCTGTGTAGACCAGAAAAGCGTTTCAGTGAGGCGTGGTGGTGAGAATCATCGCTTTTTTGGCAAGTGTCAGCGTTTGATAGCACACCCTAGTGGCGAGCGCGGCTAGGAATTTGGTAGACTGTTTTGGGGCTCTCTCACAAGCGATAACAAAATGGCCGACAGTTGTAACATCTTGTGACTGGTGCATGAACAGTTGTAACGGCCTCTAATTGATACATAAAATGGTCAAAACGGTGACCCTTCCACACCAAAGATAGCATGAAAAGTAGCCATATTGCTCATTTTAATCTCCCCGGGCCGTTTCGGTACAGGGGTTTTTTTCCCTCGGAGTTAACATTAGTTCTGACTCCATTTCCCATACAGTCCTTCGAATGAGACTATAAACCGAGGTTTCGTGTATGAACGCACGCATAACATTTTGCACACACGTAAAATCCCATCACCAACTTTCGGAAGAGAAGACCAGTTTGGCCGTTGGTATGGATGACACGTAACACATAGCATGCACCTTCCCCGAAGATGGAGTATGGCTGCCTTAATGGCGAGATAAAAAAAAAACGGTCATGCACACAAAACTTGCCTGTCCATATAGGGAGTGTCCGCAGGAGTATCAGCCTGCGTACGCATAAGAAGCTCATTTTGAATTGTCTCCCGCCCGTTTCTGTACTCCCCGTCTCTCACACCGCTCACCACAAGAAGAAGCTTGCCACCTTGCCAGTTAACACGTCCATGAAACTCGCAAGGATTGACCACAGTCAGGACAAGAAAGCTGAGGGGGGAGGAGCTCTGGACACTGGACAAGACCCAACGGTCTTTCCAAGACAATTCCCAAATGTCATTGCTGGGGAACCAAGAGACAGGAGAGGCGGAGGAAGAGATAGACAGACAGCATCGCTGAGTGGACCGGGAAAAGCTTCAAAGAAACCAAGGCACTTTCCTATTACCTTTACTGGTTCAGCGTTGAACAAAGCAAGGCACCCTCCTTCTCGCCTCAGCCAACCCCCATGCCCAACACACACACACACACACACACACACACACACACACACACACACACACGCACGCACGCACGCACACACACACACACACACACACACACACACACGCACGCACGCACGCACGCACGCACGCACGCACGCACGCACACACACACACACACACACACACACACACACGTGTGTGTGTGTGTGTGTGTGTGCGCGCGCGCCCGCGGGGGGGGGGGGGGGGGGGGGGGCGCGCATTTGCCTGCGTGCGTACGTTTGTGCATGCTTGTTTAAATGTAGATGCACTAACGCGTTAGCAAAGACAGCCCTGAGGAAGCTCAATCGAAATTCTCTTTCACTAGAAATTTAAAAAAACTGTATTTTAACCTTTCTCTGTGGGTAACAATTATTGGCGGAGACCATGCTACCGAAACATAACGGACTTACCCGATGATTGCCGAACAAGGTTGTCAGACATCCAGCGAGAAAGTGACAAAATCTCTTGACAAGTCCTCACACTTCAGCACGCAGTCAAATACGACGACAGTGATTGGCTGTTGAAAACAAACTAGCATCACTAGACCAGTCAACAAGGGACAACCAGCTGACGTGATTCTTGTTGTAACTCTCCAGTGTCGGACAAAGACGGCAGTAAGCCTACAATCAACACACACCAAGCATAGAGAGTGTCCAAGTTGTCAGCCTTCCTTTGTTGTAATTATCTGTATTCCTTCGAGTAGCTGGGCTCTGTGAAAGGGGCAATTTGTCACAATGTTTCCACCAGTGACAGCAGTACACTACACACTCGGCAAAGCTTACGACAGGCAGAGAGAGCGTCCAGAACGTTGTAGTCTTCGTCTGTATTTCCTGTCAGTGTTTTCTTTAAGTGGTGAGCCTAGACTGTCCCATCAAGGACAGCGTTACAATCAACGAAGCTGACGACATCTCTTGGGAATGTCAGGTTTGTTACAATGTTCGTTAACCCAAGTCCTGCCGGTCTCCGTAAAGTGGTTAGACTGTGTGAAGGGGTGCCACACAGAATATGTCGAAAGGTGGGGGAAACACACTAGGGAGGAAGATTTTGTGATGGGAGGAAGAGAGGGGAGGGAGGAGTTAAGAGTGTGAACGCCCACTCTAGGAAAAAAAAATGTGTCGTTACGAAATCCTTGTCTCTCCCGTCAAAGGGGAACTTCAAAGTTCAGAATGTCTTAGAAGATAAAAAAAAAAATGGGGTTTGTTAATTTCTCGACAACCAAGAGCTTTCAAAACAAGTCTGTACAAGAGACCAAGTAGCTTTAACCCCCAAAGCCTTGGGTGTCAGCTTCTGAGTCAGCAGTCCTCTGCAGACCCAAAGTCTCTGAACGTGTCTGGCACTACCATGGTTTTTTTTTTTTTTTTTTTTTTTTAATCTCCTGAGGCTCAACTGCTTTCCATCTTTGAGAAATGCAATGGCGATTCCAGCCTGGCAGGTCCAAACACGTCAGTCAATATAGCAGAAAAGGATAGCTTCTGGAAAAGGTTCTCCACCATGGCACCAACACTTCTAACCAAATCAAAGACACCATCAGCCCAACCACCCTTCCCCTCTGTGGGTGTAGTGGTCATTGCCATGGACTGAAGACTGAAATGGGGAGTTCGATTACCCCCTCTACCTCAATATCCCTGCAGACTTTGGGAGGGCGAGGTTGTGTGTGTGTGTGGGGGGGGGGGGGGGGGGAATCTGGTGCAAGGGGCCTTTACCCATGTCTGGGTGGACTTCCAGCACAATGCGGAGATCGGCTGAACACAAGTGCTTTTCATCCACTTCGTTGATAAATAAGTCAGTGAGAGTTATTCCCCTGAAATTTCCTGATCAGCACTGCACGTGCACAAATTGCCCAATGGACAACGTCTAGGCAGCAAAAAATCCCGGCTCTCAGATTCGAGCCTGGCACGGGACGATTTTTCCCCCAATGCATGCTAACTCATTTCCACATCGATATTTTTCTCACTGCATGCTCACTCTGCCCCACATCAATCTTTTCCATTGCACGCTGACTCCCCCATATCAATGTTTCCATTGCAAGCTCACTCTCCTCCACACTGAGCATAACAAATGATTGTTGCGGTTTTTTTCTTTTTTTGTTTGTTTAATCGTTGAATCGTGTGTGTGTGTGTGTGTGTGTGTGTGTGTGTGTGTGTGTGTGTGTGTGTGTGTGTCTGTGTGTGTGTGTCTGTGTGTGTGTCTGTGTGCGCGCGCGCGCGCAGGCACCAGTGTGTGTGTCTGTGTGTGCGTGTGTGTGTGTATGTGTGTGTGTGTCTGTATGTGTGTATGTGTGCATGTATCTGTGTGTGTGCATGTGAATGCGCATGCATGCATGCAATTAGCTATCCAGCCTTGATGAAACTTCAGTCAAATTCTTTTTCACCTAAAAAAAAAAACAACAAATTTTAACCTTTCTCTCTATGGGTAACAGCGATTGGTGGAAGCCACACAACTGGAGTGTAACGGACCGACCTAATGAATGCCGAACGAGGTTGACGGGCATCCAACAAGAGGGTACAACCTCACTTGAAAGTGACAACGTCTCTGACAAGCCCCAACACTTCAGCACGCCGCCAGATACCACCACGGTGATTGGCTATTGAAAACATATTGACATCGCTAGACCAATCAGTGAGGGGAGCACATCCCACTGAAGTGACTCTTGTTAGAACTCTCCAGTGCCGGACAAAGACAGCAGTAGGGCTACACGCCATGCACTGAGTGTGTCCGAGATGTCAGTCTTCGTTTGTTAAATTTGTCCGGCTTCCTTCGAGTAGCTGGGCTCTGTGAAAGGGGCAAAGCTTCCCTATCATCAATGACAGCAGTACCCTACACCCTCAGCCAGCTTCTGACGGGCAGAGAGAACGTCCTGATCGTTGAAGCCTTCGTCTGTACTGCCTGCCAGTGTTTCCTTGAAGTGGTGGAGCCCGATTGTCCCGTCAAGGACAGCGGTACGATCAACAAAGCTGACGACACCTTTTGGGAAAGTCAGGTGTACCACAGTGCTCGTTAATCCAAGTCCTGCCAGTCTCCGTAAAAGTGGTTAGACTGTGTGAAGAGGTGTCAAACGGAATTTCCTTACGTTCACCATTGAGAGAACACACAAGGGAAGAAGATTTTTGTGACAGGAAGGAGAGAGAGAGGAGGGAGGAGGAGAGTGTTTAATGCCCCACTTTGGGACAAATGGGCCTGTGCGAAAACCTTGTCTCTCCTCAAAGGCGAACTTCCAAACTCAGAACGTCTCAGAAAATAAAAGAAAGAAAATGGGGGTTTCGTTAATTTCCCTGCTGAACAAGAGCTTTCAAAACAAATCTGTAACTGTCCTCTGCAGACCCAAAGTCTCTGATCGTGCCTGGCACCGCCATGGTTCTTTGCTTGAAGTCTCCTGAGGCTGAACTGCTTTCCACCCGTGATAGCAGTACATTACACGCTCAGTGTATTGTTTCCCAACATTACATTTGCGTGAACGTCATTGACCCATCTTACCGAATATGTAACGTAGGCAAGGCGAAGGGAAAGTGTTAGATCACCTGCACAGGTAGTGTCCAATGGCAGTCTCTTTGTTTCATTTTCTATTAACGCTGGTGTCTCATTTTTCCGTTGAAAATCTGTTACTGATTTTCCATTGAACATCTTTGTTTCATTTTCCTTACCTGCTTTTGGAAGATCAGTGTAAGAAAAAGAAAAAAAGCGAGGAGAGGAGAGAGAGAGAGAGAGAGAGAGAGAGAGAGAGAGAAAGAAAGAATGAGAGAGAGAGAGAAAGAAAGAATGAGAGAGAGAGAGAAAGAATGAGAGAGAGAGAGAGGGGAGAGAGAGAGAGAGAGAGAGAGAGAGAGAGGAGAAGAGAAGAGAAGAGAAGCATGTGAAGATAGTCTGGGGAGAGGAGGGAGAAGCGATTCCCTTGACAAACTTGCCGTCACCTCAGTCGTATTCGATTACAGCAGGCACTGGACATGACTTTAAGTTGCCGAAACACGTCCTCGGCGAGCGCTTTGGGGCTCTCCGTTAAACACGCTGCTCTCTCTCTCTGTCTGTCTCTGTCTGTCTGTCTGTCTGTCTGTCTGTCTCTCTCTCTCTCTCTCTCTCTCTCTCTCTCTCTCTCTCTCTCTCTCTCTCTCTCTTGTGTGACATATCAACAAAGGTCCTACCTTAGAGCTGACCTCCGGGCATTTTCTCATGTGTGACAAAGACAATGGAGGTTGATTGAGTGCATGCTAACACTGGACAAAAGAAAAATGGAAGGTTGGGCGAAGGGGATAGAAAGGGGTTTGATTGATGGAGACAAACAAAACAGAAAAAGTTAGGAAAATAAAGTCGTGTGTGTGTGTGCGCGCGCGCGTGCGTGCGTGTGTGTGTGCGTGTGTGTGTGTGTGTGTGTGTGTGTGTGTGTGTGTGTGTGTGTGTGTGTGTACATATATAAAACAAAGAAACAACACATGACCAGCAATCATCAACAGGCACATATTTTATCTATATGATATCTGCACGCCTGCACGGTAGACATGAAATTTAATGAGCTGATCTTGATGGAATCAAACTTATAATTTCTTACAATATTTGTATATATACATGTATATAATCTCTCTTACAATACCTTTCATCAGTGTGTACAACAATGAAACTTAAGCTGATCACAATTTGTAAGAAAATGTCTGGTAAGACTGAAAATACTCTTGGAAACATTAATGGCAGATTTGCGGCATTTACCATTCAGTGATTTGTTCAGGCATTGGATGGCTGGAAAGAGCTTATCGATAGTTATCGTTCTGTCCAGTCTGTGTGCGCTAGTTCTTGTTATCACTCGTAAAAAAAATAAGCCAGCGTTTGCCGCCGATACATGCATGCAGCCATGCATACAAATGCATGCACACGAACAACCAAAACAGGGTGATTACATGGACCTATCACACGTGGGTAAAAAGGTCCTCCCCCCCCCCCTCTCTTCTCTCTCTCTCTCTCTCTCTCTCTCTCTCTCTCCGTTTTGTCTTGATGAACCAACGCTTTGGATGTAAAAAAAACGATTTTTTTAAACAAATCTTAATAAATATTAGCGAACCGCCAAGAGAAACGTGGACAAACGAGTCACAAGACAAAACACGACGCGTTTCGACCTCTTAGGTCTTCTTCAGGCAAGAAAACCCAAGAGGTCGAAACGCGTCGTGTTTTGTCTTGTGACTCGTTTGTCCACGTTTCTCTTGGCGGTTCGCTAACATTTATTTAAGATTTGTTTAGATTTCCGCCTGCAGTCGTCTCACTTTGCAATAGCTTTTTTTTTTTAATTCATCGAAGAATGATAATTTGTACTTGGAAAAAAAACGTAACCGCATTCATACGAGACGAATAAAAGATTTGATATGTACTGACCTTTCAGCAATAAGTTATTTTAAACCGTCTTTGGTGTTTTTATATTTGGGCCAGTATTGAAACTATGTTACAAGAAGATTTAGATGAGGAATTCCAGACTTAAGGGACACATTGTCTCAGGCACGAAACCTTTGACAGTGATAATTTGAAGCGTGTGTTACGGATACATACAGAAGACAAAGAAATACACTTTGTTTCATATTTGTCAAGCACTTGATGTGTTTGTGACATTTTTAAAGTCCAAAAAATCAGGGACGATCAGTGTCGTGTATCTTGTTAGCGCCTGCAACTCAAACTGAAACTGCAAGAGTTACGTTTGGTTTTGGTGGTGGTGGTGGTGGTGGTGGTAATGGGGGTGGTGTTGGTGGTGATGGTGCTTTTTCCCCCTTCTACAAAGCTTTTGAATTTTCGAAAATAGCATGTAAAAAAAAAAAAAAGTCTTCTTGTTCTTTCTGTTCATTAATGCTGGTATATTTTTCTTTAGGACTGCTTATATAGCATGAAGGTCACATATCCTTCATAGAAGATCGAGGTCGGTGACGAAAACATCCAGATCTCTTCTCTCTCTCTCTCTCTCTCTCTCTCTCTCTCTCTCTCTCTCTCTCTCTCTCTCTCTCTCTCATTCATTATCATCATCACCATTCATGTTCACAAAAACCCTGCCTCTCCTAACATTGTTGCTGTTGTTGTTTTTGTTGATGATTAGAACGATGACGACATTGTTGGTAATGACAATAATGTTGATGATGGCACCAGCATAGACACTGACTGATGATCATGGTACCGGTGTTCAGAATGATGATAATTCTGCTGATGATGATAATGAAGGTGTGAATGAAGATGTTGACAGTCATTCTGACAAAGATGATAAGGACAATGATGACGATAATGGTGAAAATGAGAATGTCGAATTCCGTTAACACTGAAAATAGTCATTTGCTAGGTAGAGTATTTGTTGTTGTAGTTACACTTGCTACTGTTGTGTTTTGGTTGTGGAAAGCGGGGCAATAGTACCAATCACAATCACAACTATCCTCACTACAATCATCAACATCATTATCATCGTATTACACTCGGCATATAAACATCGTCATGATCGTGATAATCACTTATAGATCAAACTTTTAACTGCGCGCGAATCACAAGAAGACACGAACACAGTCTGCAACAACAACAACAACAACAGCAACAACAAAAACAAACTAAAAAGATATACAAGGAGCCAGCCAGACAATAATAAAAATGCCTCTTGAAAGGTAATGTCTCTGAAGCTGACGTTCATTGTTTTCTTGACCCCTCTTCATTGTTAAAGGGAGAGAAAATACACGAAAACAAAAAACACGAGTAGATAAAAATAAATATAGCACAAGATAAACAGACACAAGAATTTTTTTTTCGTCGTGAACACAACAACTCGTCTTTAAGCTGCCTCGTCTTGTTTTTTTTTTAAGGGTTCGTTTAAAAATCTTGTAGATTCCAAAGGGAGGGAATACCTCCTGTTCTAGGATACCTCATTCCTTTCCCAACCTCCTATCATTTTTTTTTCTCTCTTACCACACACCGTGAGCAAAGCCTTCAACAATACTAAGAAGTTGAAGAAGCAGAAGGGGCCACATAGAAAGAACAAGCTTTAAGTTGTAATCATTATAGCCAAGCTGACCGCATAGAGCCTTTCAGAGCTGCAAAATTCAAACAAGAAAAAGTTAGTTAGTTAGTTAGTTACAAAGGACAAGCCCTTTCCACCATAAAGAGGTGATATCAGAGCTATACACTGAGGGTCATTACGTGACTCGAGTTATACAAACACATATGCAATCCGCAACCTTAACAAGAAAAAGAAAACGCCGTTTCACAAATGAAGTCAGACAACAATAACATGTCCTGAAAAAAAAAGAAATTAACAACAATAAACGGTTACGACATGGTAGCTGAACTACTGGCATTCACAGGCATACAAAATTTGGCTGTTGCTAAAAGCGGGCCAGGCATGTCCTTTGATTTTTCGGTTCCAGAATGTTAAAACAAAAAAAGTTTTAAAAAAAAGAAAAAGAAAAATATTGCGACGCAAGAACACACACAAAAAAAATCCTTAAAGCCAAACGGCAAAATACAGTTTACAAAAATGAACACGCTGGACGGTGTTTGCAAGGTTCACTATCATACTGTCAGAAAAGAACAGTAAAACAGGTATGCCATAGTTTGCTATCAAAATAAACAGATTGATCATCATTTCCAGAGCAAAGACAAGGAGCATGCTACTCAAAGGCAGGGAGTCAAAATTAGGAAGACAGCAGTAATGAAAGGCCAACAACAACAACAAAAAATTCAAGGCCAGAGTCAAAGAGAGTGAGAGAAACGAGGAAGTCATAGGCACAGAATTGCCAGACAACGGGGGAGCTGTTTGTATTGAAAGAGGTCCGGCATACTCACGGGGGCAAGAAGACGAGGAAGAAGAAAAAAAAAAAAAGGAGAGGGAGGAGAAGAAGGAGGAGACGAAGGAGGAGGAGAAAAACACGGAGGAGGAGGAGGAGGAGGAGGAAGAGAAAGAAAGAAAGAAGAAAAAGAAGAAGAGAAGAAGAAGAAAGAAAGAAGGAAGGAAAGAGAGCAAGAAAGGAAGAAAGAAAGAAAGAACAACAACAAGCTCGCTTGACCACAGGGGGATCATTTGAAAAGAAGAAGAAAAGAAAAAAAGAACGAAAACATGAATAAAAAAAACAAACAGAAGAAGAAGGGGTGGGAAGTTTCTTTTTGTTGATTTTAATCATTTAAGGATGTTTGTTAAATGTAACAAAACTTAGAAATAAAAGAATTTGTTTGTGAGCGCGAGAACAAACTACATTTAGAAAAAAACAAAAAGAGGAATACGAAAAACAAGAAATAAAACCAATTAAAAGTTCAGACAAAAAGGTTATCCAGTTTCCAAAAGACGAGTTGTACTCGCGCGTGATTGACGTGCGTGCGTGTGTGTGTGTGTGTGTGTGTGTGTGTGTGTGTGTGTGTGTGTGTGTGTGTGTGTGTGTGTCTGTCTGTCTGTCTGTCTGTCTGTCTGTCTGTGTATTTGTGTGCATGACAGGGGGAGGGGGGCGGATTCGCGCACGCGCATTTGTGAATGTGTGTGTGTGTGTGTGTGTGTGTGTGTGTGTGTGTGTGTGTGTGTGTGTGTCTGTCTGTCTGTCTGTCTGTGCGAGGTGCGTGTGCGTGCGCGCGCGCGCGCGAGTTTGTGTGCGTTCGTGTCTGTGTGTGTGCGTTTGTCTGTGTGTCTGTGTACGGCTGTGTGTGTGAGACAGAGAGAGAGAGTTTGTAAATGTGTGTGTATATGTGTGTGTGTGTGTGTGTGTGTGTGTGTGTGTGTGTGTGTGTGTGTGTGTGTGTGTGCGTGCGTGTGCGTGTGTGTGGGGGGGGGGTATGTGTGTATGTGTGTGTGTGTGTCTTTGTGTATCCGTTCAATGCTTTGCACATTGCTTTTTCGTTGGCGGAAGTTGGTCTTGTTTTTGTATACCAACCTAATGCCGCACGGAACTGGCAAAACTCCTGTCCAAATTATCATTACATCCATTGTTCACACATCTTCCTTTACCCTTTGGAGTCGTCAGCCTGGGTGTGTTCGATCAATACACACACACAGGCACACGCGCGCGCACGCACACACACACACACACACACACACACACACACACACACACACACACACACACACACACACACACACACGCACGCACGCACTCACGCGCACACACACACACACACACACACACACACACACACACACACACACACACACGCTCTAAAATTTTCGAATACAAGTGTGAGAGCAGAACTTCTATCAGAAGTGTACCACCTAATTCATTTTTTGCATTTACGTGGTTCTTATGTCGATTTTTGTTGGGTTCCATCTCACTGTGGATTATCTGCTAATGAAAGGGTAGACACATTAGCCAAAAAGGCTGCTATCACTGAAACTGATTTAACAAAGATATACATTCCTTTATCCTTACATGAGAGTTATAGTCTTTTAAAAGACGCAGCCTGGAATACTATTTTAAATAAGGGAAAAGGCACCAAAAACAAAAAGGGGATATTATTTAACAAGATATCAGACAATAAAACAGGTATCAAGAATCTCTACCAAGAGAGGATTTTAAAAAGTTTGATTTTTAGATTGAGGCTTGATGCCTTTAAAACAAAATTCTGTAAACATGTGCCTTGTATTTGTGGCCAGCAAATCACTCCGTTCCATCTACTTTTTTTGTGCGATAGAATGAAACCCTATTTACCTGCTTGGTTGTTGAACACCGAACCGTCGATGTCAGTCTTTGAAGACGTCA
>CM065718.1:45178491-45180991 GCA_033310375.1 Conus canariensis | reverse complement strand
TTCTTGAACCCTTCCCCCCTCCCCCCCCTCCAGATCAAGTGTGTGTGTGTGTGTGTGTGTGTGTGTGTGTGTGTGTGTGTGTGTGTGTGTGTGTGTGTGTGTGTCGAAGAGAGATCTGTTAGCAGCTGCTTGGAGATATTTCCCCAGGTCTTGAGACAAGAGTTCAGACATACCACACGAAAGACATACTATAGGGTCATTTGCATACCTGACTTTTCATCTTGCTTAATTAAAGCGCGCGCATTCTGCAAGAAAGTCATTGCGAGTTCAATACAGAAGCAAATCTGGCAGAGGTCTGATGTAAGCAGTAAGACAATGATGCTTTAATATGTACGTAAACACCTGCCCACAAACTTGTATAATCAACCTAGTTGACGTACCTGTACCGTTACTGATCGTCGCTGTACGGGAGATGCCTACTCGAAAGTTGCTCACGCTTGACTTGGTTTTAGACAGTTATGCGCTTCTGCTCTGCACGTGCAGTTCAGTCTCTTCATTTCTGTAAATGTTTGAACTAATGATTACTCTATGTAATCGAATTGATAACTGAATCGACGTCAGTGAAATCCATCGCCAATTCGAAAGGGAAGTTTAGCCTTGCATGGGTTATCTACTCCTGATTTCGGGAAAACGATTTCGATTGGACAATTGCAAGCAACGTTGGTAGGAAAAGATCAGCCGACTGTTCTAATCTGCCGACCATCTGCTCGCAGTACTGTGGACATGTGTGGCCGATGCTTGAAACAGCGCTCATCTGCCTGTCAAGCCCCGACACCTACCAGTCTGCGGTATCACTGACTGCAGTAGAGCCAGAATCAAACCGCTTACGCAAAACGGCTTTCTGGTGCTTTCAAAAGCGGCTCGGAGCTCGCTTACTGCTGAAACAAAATGGCGGCTATTCACACAGTGTATCTTTGTTGGGATGATTCATTCTCCAATACGGCGGTGACGTTCGTGATAGGCACCAAAGAAACAGTCCTAAGCACGCGGCTACGATACTTTCCTGTCTCTGTTTAATAGTTTGTCACTTCGAACTGATTAAGGCACCCACATTCTAAAGGTAAAGTCCCAAAGTTTCTCGTACCAATCAACATGAAGTTCGGTAAATCACACATATATAACAATATTTATAAACAAAAGAGACAAAGACAGAAACCAAAAACAAACAAGAAGCTATCTAGTTTCTATTTCACAGATAAATGAAGTCTAAACTATCCAGTTTCTAATGCACACATAAATAAAGTCTAAACTATCTAGTTTCTAATGCACTCAAGACCAAGTTTAAGCTGTACATTCTCCGTTTCAAACAAAAATGATGTTTAAACTTTCAAGTTGCTAATTCACACGAAAAGAAATTGACAACATCTAGTACAATTTTAATTTCTAATTCAAACAAAAGCTAAATTCAAACAATGTTTCTAATTCACACAAGACGCTGTTTACCTGTTTTCTAATTCACACACAAAGAAATTTAAAACAACCCGTTTCTAATTCACACACAGACAAAGATTACATTATCTAGTTTTCAATTCACACGAAGACGAAATCTAGTTTCTATTTCACATAATGACAAAGTTAAAATATCTAGTTTTTAACTCACACACAAAAACAAATTTAAAGGTGTAGTTTTTAATCCACATAATGAACGATGTAGTTTCCAATTCGATAGTCAAAGTCTAATTTCTCTAGGTTCTAATTCACACGAAGACGAAATTTAAATTTTCTAGTTTCTAATTCACATAAGACGATGTTCATGACTTTCTGGTTTCTGAGGACGAAGTTTAAAGGTATCTAGTTTCTAATGCACACAAAGATGATGTTTACACTTTCCAGTTTCTAATAAACATGTGGATGAGTTTATCTAGTTTCCAGTTCACACAAACAATGCGCTTTTTCTATTTCACATAAAGATGAATTTTCAGCCATGTGGTTTCTAATTAACTCAAAGGCAAAGTTTGAATTATCTAGCTTCTAATTCACATGAAGACGAAGTTAAGACAATCTAATTCCAGTTAACACAAAGACGAAGTTCAAGCTATCTATTTTCTAACTATCACAAAGACATGGTAAAAACTATGTAGGTTCTAGTTCTCACAAAGACAAAGTAAAAACTATCTAGTTTCTAATTCACACGGAAAGAAGTTTACACTATCTAGTTTCTATTCACATAGAAGGAAATTTACACTATCTACTTTCTGATTCACATCAGAACAAGTTAAGGTATTGGTTTCTACTTGCCACGAACACGAAGTTTAAACTATCAAGTTTCTAATTCACATGAAGACGAGTTTTAAGAGCTTTTTGAAGACAAACCTGCGCGACACAGATTGTATAGAAGTGAATTCCAGACGGTGGGTGGGTGGGTGTGCGTACACACACACACACCACACACACACACACACACACACACACACACACACACACACACACACGTGCGCGCGCGCGCTTGTTTTTTTTTTTTAAAGTATGTTTTGTAGTGTTTCTGTGAGCACTGATGTGT
>CM065718.1:45168491-45170991 GCA_033310375.1 Conus canariensis | reverse complement strand
CACTGAACACCACATAAGAGGCTCGGCGGCAGTGCAGTGTCTCCTCCGATGGGTTGCCCCTTGACAACTTGACATTGACAGCTCCTATGGATTGCCGGTGCCGGGGCTGCGACGGGGCCGGGCCAGGCTGTGGCTGTGGACGGGGGTGTCGAAATGAGCGGCGTGGGTGAAATGCCACTAAAGTGGTTCAGAAGATGGGACAGCAAGAAAAAAAAAAAAAAGAAAGAAAGAAAGAAACAGAAACCATCTGCTTTTTCCGACTCATGTGTGAATAAACGCACACCACAGGAAAGTTGGTTAGGGATGATGAAATGAAAGGATACATGTGGGAAAACTGTGAGAGAGAGAGACACAGAGACAGAGAGAGAGAGACAGAGAGGGGGTTATGCTGTACAGGTGGGAAAACTGACAGGGAGGGGCGCATGCAGATTTTGTTTGCATAACAAACAATCTAATGATATTGAACAAGCGCCAAGTCAGTGCGCGACATAGCAGCATTTGTTTTAAGGAGGGGGATTGCGGAGGGGGGGGGGGGGGGAGGGGAGTGGAAATGGAGTTGATGAGGAACTGTCTGGGGAAGAAGGGCGGTAAAGATAAAGGAAGAGAGAGAAAGTGAAGGAGAGGGGGGGGGGGGCGCAGATTAGCCGAAAGATTCATTCTCAGATGGATGTTTCAAGAGAAAGAAAGGGGGAGGAGGCGGAGAGAGGAAAAAAACGAAGAAGGCATATACTACAGGTGGGGGGAGGGGGGGGGGCAAAGAAAGAAGGAAAGAAAGAAAGAAAGAAAGAAAGAAAAAAAGATAGATAGAAAGAAAGAAAGAAGGAAGGAAGGATGGAAAGAAGGAAAGAAAGAAAGTGCAAAGAACAGCTTTTATGAGAAAAGACGGGGGGGAGGGGGGGGGAGGCGGGGATCAAAGAACAAACAACAAAAGCGGCAGCATGCATGACACGTGCCTGCTGTTTGCTGCTCACGTTGTGTGAAAGCCGACGTTTGGGATTCCACTGACTGGAGCATAACAAGAGAGCAGTAGACGGTGTCCGGTCTTGCCCTGCACTGATTCGCTGTTTTGCCCGTGTTTTGGAGGCCTTGAATGGGATTCAATTGTATCCTGCGATCTCTCTCTCTCTCTCTCTCTCTCTCTCTCTCTCTCTCTCTCTCTCTCTCTCTCTCTCTCTCTTTCCCCCCCCCTCTCTCTCTCGCTCTCTCTCTCTGTGTCTTCATGTCTGTTCCCCACCCCCTCTCTCTCCATGTCTCCATATCCGTCTTGTCTGCCTGTTTGGGTTTGTTTTTTAATCAATGTTGAGGGTTGACAGTAATGGGGTGGCATCCTTGATATAAAACAGACAGAAACAGAAACAGGCAGAGACAGACAGAAACAGAAACAGGCAGAGACAGACAGAACAGAGAGACTGAAAGCTATTTCAGATGTAAAACTAGAATGCAGTTTGACGACTGTTTTTTTTTTTTTAAGCAGATAAATCGACAATTGTTTTGATGAGAGTTCATGCCTACAATACAAATTCAAAAGGAAAATGTCAATTCCAATTGATTTGAGCTTCATTTCAGGAAATAAAAACATCGTGCTGTGAGAGAAGAACTGAGAGGAAAATGGCATACAAACGGATTAAAGGGAAAACAAACAAACAAAACAAGACGTGAAACGTACACACGCAAGTGGAAACACAATCAGAGAAACAAAAAAATTCAAATCAGTATGCCATGAAAAGAGAATTTACAAAGAAACAAACACAATTCATAACTTAAAAAAAAAAAAAGGAATGTGTACAAAAACACAAGCAAAAATAATACCAACCAACAAGCAAAATAAACTAAACAAACGGGGAATAAAAATTCAGCTAGCACAAAAATTATAATACTAGTGTAACAAAAGAAACCTTGTCTTTAACGCGGAAATCAAACAAAATTCGAACAACGCTGGCCTATTATTCTTCTCACAAAACAATTTGAGCAAGGCTGTCAATTATTCTCCTCACAGTAGTCTCTCTCTTCTCTCTCTCTCTCTCTCTCTCTCTCTCGTGCACAGTGTTATAAAACGAAGCGATAACATGCGGACGCCTGCCAGCTCACACATGGAGCAACACACACACACACACACACACACACACACACACACACACACACATCAAACCTTGTTCTACGGCTGGCGCTGTGCAACAGTCATGATTTTTTTACTCCTGTGTGCGAAGTCCCTAAGGGATAAATAACTTCAATGGCAAAACATCTGTGTTCATTAGCTTCGTTTGAATTGCTAATTACTCCGGATTCTAGCAGAGTTCCGACTGTGAACATTGCAATTACTTTTGTGATGTGCCATGCTTTCACGGTAGTTGATTAGGTTGGGAGGTCGGTGCTCTGTTCCAGTTGTTTTCTCTGTTAGGTTGAGAGAACAAGAAACAAGGTTGCCATGCACCCGAGAGACGTCAACACTTCAAACAAGGATTGGCAGTGAGACGCCACGTTGCCTCCTAATACTAATATT
>CM065718.1:45148491-45163491 GCA_033310375.1 Conus canariensis | reverse complement strand
TTAGTTAACTCAATCAAAAATCAGCAAGAGTTCTGGAAGCATTTGCGCAAAATATCAGTTAGACATAGTAATACTTGTAACAATATTTCTGTAAACGATTGGTATCAGCATTTCAAAGAACTTCTCGAAGAAGATACTGAAGAAGACGTAGAAGAAATGAATGAAGAAGGTACCTTTCTCGATATCAATAGCGATGCAAGTTCCTCGATCGTCCGATCTCTAGAATAGAAGTAATCTCTGCAGTTAAAAAACTCAAGAACAGAAAAGCTGCAGGCCCTGATGGTATAGTTGGAGAATTATATAAAAATGCTGGAAATGCGTAATTGATTTCTTCGTCAGATTTTTTAATGCACTTTTTGACAAAGGGGTATTTCCTGATAACTGGACAGAATCAATTATATTGCCTTTATTCAAGAAAGGTGAAGTCAATGATCCAAACAATTATAGGGGCATATCACTTTGTGATATAAGTAGTAAGTTATATAGTTCTATAATTAACTGTAGATTGCAAGAATGGGTTGAACATAATAATAGTACAGGTGAGTGGCAAGCGGGTTTTAAGAAAGGTTATTCAACTATCGATCAAATGTTTACACTTTTGGTAATTATACAGAAACAGTTTTCATGGAATCGCAAATTGTACGTAGCCTTTATTGACTTCGAAAAGGCATTCAATTCAGTGTCTAGAAAATTGCTTTGGCCAATACTTCAAAAGAATGGGACAAAGGGTAAGATGCATCGTTGTATTAAGAGCATGTATGATTGTGTGAAAGCAAAGGTCAGGTGTGGTGGAAATTTTACAAATGACATAGTTTGTACAAAAGGTGTTAAGCAAGGAGATGCGTGTAGCCCTGTTTTGTTTTCCTTATTTATTAACGAATTGGCACAAGAAATAATAGAGAAGGGAAGGCATGGAGCAACCCTGTCTCCAGATGTAGCTGAATTGTTTATTTTGCTATTGGCAGATGATATAGCTTTGTTGTCAGAAACCCCAGTGGGCCTTCAGACCCAGTTGAACAATTTGTGTAATGCAGCATCAAGACTTCAACTTAAGGTAAATATGAAAAAGAGCAAAATCGTTGTATTTAGAAAAGGGGGTTTCCTTGCAGCAAGAGAGAGATGGTCTTTTAACGGGGATCAAATGGCTGTTGTTTATTGTTATAAGTATCTTGGTATTTATTTTTCAACCCGACTTAGTTTTAGTGGCTGCTTGTACAGATCTTGCAAGCAGGGCAAGAAATGCTCTTCTATGCGTTCTGCAAAGATTGTACGTATTTAAGAATAATTCACTTAAAGTATTGTTAAAAATATTTGATACTCAAGTGCAACCCATTGCTCTCTATGGTGCTGAATTGTGGGGATTGGATGCTGCAGCTGTCCATATTGAAAAGGTTCATTTGTATGCTCTGAAAAAATTTTTTAGGCGTCCACGTAAAAACACCTAATAAATTAGTTTATGGAGATACTGGACGTCATCCTATCTATATAAATTCACGTGTGCAGTGTATCAGATATTGGCTGAAGATATCACGGATGAATGATAATCGGTTACCATTGAAGGCTTATAAAATGTTATTCTGGTTTGATTCACGTGGTAAATCCACGTGGGCGTCAGGTGTTCGTAAGAGCTATTTCTAAATGGTTTTGGATTTGTATGGCTGAACCAGGGTGTGGAAAATGTGAAATCTTTTTTGCAAGTATTTCGTCAAAGACTCATTGATAACAGATGGCAAAACTGGCATGAACATATTCAGGAAAGTGTTAGGTTTTCATGGTACAGAACATTTAAGTCATCTAATAATTGTGAAATGTATCTTTCAATTGATACTGACAGACATATTAAGAATTACATGGCAAAGTTCAGATTTGGTGTTTCAGATATAGCAGTGCATCGTAAAAGGTATAATGGAGATCAGGATGACAGTTTTATATGCCCACTATGTCAAAAGGTAACGATGACGAACTACACTTTTTGTTCTTCTGCCCTGCTCTCAGTGATCTACGGCAGGAATTTATTCCATCTAAATATTGTGCAAACCCATGTCAGTTCCGTATGAGTCTACTAATGACGAACAGAAATCAAAGTATTGTGAGGAATTTGTGCATATATTTGTATAGAGCCTTTAAGAGGCGATCTGTTGTGCTCAGCTAATAAATGTATTGATATGTCGATGTTACGTGAATTTGCCATCCAAGTCGAAGTTAGCATCTGAGTCAATAGACTGTACTTCGTGTCTTTGTACAACAGATTGTACTCCACGCATTTATGTTGTGTTTTTTTTTGTTTGTTTGTTTTTTGGTATCATTTTCTATGCATTATTTTGTTGCTGTTGTTGTAATCACCATGTAAGGTATTGAAAGTAATCCCCTTCAGAAGGGGCTGTGGCCTATCTGAATAAATTTCATTTCATTTCATTTCATTTCTCTGTTACCCTATGTCTCCATATCCGTATTTGTCTGTCTGTCTCTTTGGGTTTTTAAATCAGTGAGAGTTCACGTCAACAGTGTGACCTTAATATGGTCCTTTGCTGTCCACTGGGTTATTTGCGACATGAACTGAATTGTTCGTTTGTCTTCTCTCTCTCTCTCTCTCTCTCTCTCTCTCTCTCTCTCTCTCCCCTCTCTCTCTCTCTCTCTCTCAATATCTTCACGGATCATAGGTGAATTCGCGGCAATAAAGTAAATGCTAATAGTGACTTTACGCAGATAGAAAGAGACAGACAGACAGACAGACAGAGAAAGGGAGATAAGGTGTGTGTGTGTGTGGTGTGTGGTGTGTGTGTGTGTGTGTGTGTGTGTGTGTGTGTGTGTGTGTGTGTGTCAGATAGACAGAGAGGGAGAGATAAAGAAAGAGAGAGTGAGACACGCTCAGACACACATGCACCTACACGTGCCCGTGGACTCACACACACACACACACACACATGCACGCACGTAGTCACACGCAGGCGTGCACACAGACACACACATACACACACGCGCGCGCACGCATGCACCTATACACACACGCGCACGTTCTTCCACACGCGTAGCTTATACAGTGAAATCCGAAAACAAAAACGCGTTTGCATCAACACAGGAACATTGAAGGGAAGTGGGGACGGTGTGGGAGACACACAGAAAAGAGAGAGAGAGAGAGAGAGAGAGAGGAGAGAGAGAGGATGGAGAGAAAGGGAGAGAGAGATACAGAAACAGAGAGACAGAAAAACAGAGACAGAGGGAGAGAGAGAGAGAAGAGAGAGAGAGAGAGAGAGAGAGAGAGAGAGAGAGAGAGAGAGAGAGAGAGAGGGATGGAGAGAAAGGGAGAGAGAGATACAGAAACAGAGAGACAGAAAGACAGAGACAGACAGAGGGAAGGGTGTAAGAAGGGGACGGGTAGGGGATACAGAGAATCAACATACAGCCAGCCAGCCAAACAGACAGGCTGACACGGGCAACAAAGACTCAATCCTGCACTGACAGACAATGGGATTGCATTGAAGAATACTCCAGAGAGTTCTTCCCAGAGCCCCGTAAATACGCACATCAATGAGATCAACATGGTGGACTACAGCCCACCACTTACTTTCCAAACATGCACCAGTATTTTCACGGACTCGCGTTAGGAAAAGAACAAAAGTAATGTTGTGAGAGGTGAACACAGTATGTTGTGAGAGGTGAACACAGTATGTTGTGAGAGGTGAACACAGTATGCTGTGAGAGGTGAACTAGGCGGGAAAATGAAATGTAACACAACTTGTCTGGAGAGAAGAGAGAGAGAGAGAGAGAGAGAGAGAGAGAGAGAGAGAGAGAGGCAGGCAGGCAGAGACATAGACAAAGACAGGTGGAGACAGACAGACTGCGACACAGAGAGAGACAAAAGAGAGAGAGACAGACAGAAGAGAGAGAGAGAGAGAGAGAAGTATTGCTTACTCATATAGGCCATAGCCGCTTAGGAAGTGTCAGTACGCAGTATTCCCTACAAAGAAATGAAGGATGTGCAATGTATCTTTCCTTTTTCCCCTGAACAAAGCTATGAACGCAAGCACGAACACTGCTGCATTGTGTTGTCGTTTCTGCGACGCAGCCTCATCCCATTCTTGATTTGCTCTGCGTTTAGACAGAAACACTTGCAAGCTTTTTCTCAGTATTTTCGTTTGTGGATGCGAAAAAAGAGATGCCATCTTACATACATTTACTACGATTAGAAATCGCACACTGGCAGTCGGAAAATAACTATACAAGTCTTGCCGTGCAGAGATACCTAGAACAATGCGCACTTCAAGTTCAGTTGCTTCCTTGCGCATATTGTTCCTGTTGAAGTTTCTAGCTTATCTGTCTTGATGCACTGTAGTATTTGAACTGCCATGCCTAAACTTCACATGTGTCTGCATAATCAATCTTTCCAAACTAATTTTCTTTAAGACAGAGGGAGGAAGAGAGTGAGAAAGAGACGGAAAAAGAGACAGACAGACAGATAGCCAGAGAGAGAGTGACAGACAGACAGAAGACAGAGATAGAGAGAGAGGGAGACAGAGATATTAAGATGTAAAACCAGAATGCGGTTCAAACGGTTGTTATGCTGATGACGGTAGTTTTGACAGTTCATTCGTGCCTACAATACAAAAGCAAAACGTCAATTTGAATTGATTTGAGTTTCATTTCAGGAAACTAGAGCACCGTGCTGTGAAAAGAAAGCTGAGAAGAAAACGGCACACAAAAGGATTTTTTTTTTAATAACAACAGACAAGATATGAAACTTACACACGCAAACGGACAAGAAAACTAAAGAGACAGTAAGCAAATTCAATCAGTATGTTATGCAAAGAGATTTGACAAAGAAATAAACATAAAAATAAATACTCCAAATTAAAAAAAAAAAACGTGAAAAATGTATAAACACACCACCGAACAAGAAAATTATACCAACAAACAAAATGATAATCAAACGAAAACAAAAAAGCAAGCGCAACAATCACAAGAATAACAATTAACAGCAAACAAACAAAACAAAGCGAGCAAAACAGTCACAAAGAGCAATAACCGGGTAAGAAAACAAACCTTGCCTGCAATGTGGAAATCAGACAAAGTTCGGACAACGCAGGCAATTGTTCTTCTCACAGAATAATTCGAAGAAGGCTGTCAATTATTCTCCTCACGGTGTCATACACCTTCCCCCCTCCCTCCCAACTCTCTCTCTCTCTCTCTCTCTCTCTCTCTCTCTCTGGGGAGAATGTCTAAAGGCCATCACAGACGCAGAGCCAGCATCAGCAGAGAGAACCGACGCCAACAGCTTGCGTCAAGTTGCTAGAAATTCGTTACATTTCCTGCACTCGTCGTCATGCTCTCATCAACTCACGACAGTTCTTGTGCTGTGCATCTTAGTCGCGTGCATTCCATGTTTGAAAAGCCTCGCTCACAACAATACTGTTCAAAACTTCTTATGAAACGAGCGAGGTGTGATGGTACCGATCCGGGCTATGGTGAAATTCTATTCATCTACACATTCCTTCATTATCGAAGTCCACTGTCCACTGCTCTGCCGTTCCAGTTGTTATCAGTAGTGGTCTCTTGTTTGATTGAGCTATCTTCTTATGGTCAATACCGCCGGTGCTAACACCGTAGCAACCTCAAATCAGAACGGCTTGATGAGAACTGTACTGTTTAGTCTGCGCGCGCGCGCGCACACACACACACACACACACACACACACACACACACACACACACACACACACACACACAGGTGCACATTGCTAATGGCTGAAGCGATAAGATATGGATGCCTGCAAGCTCGCACACACACACACACACACACACACACACACACACACACACACACACACACACACACACACAGGTGCACATTGCTAATGGCTGAAGCGATAAGATATGGATGCCTGCAAGCTCGCACCACACACACACACACACACACACACACACACACACACACACACACACACACACACACACACAGGTGCACATTGCTAATGGCTGAAGCGATAAGATATGGATGCCTGCAAGCTCGCACACACACACACACACACACACACACACACACACACACACACACACACACACACACACACACAGGTGCACATTGCTAATGGCTGAAGCGATAAGATATGGATGCCTGCAAGCTCGCACACACACACACACACACACACACACACACACACACACACACACACACACACACACACACACAGGTGCACATTGCTAATGGCTGAAGCGATAAGATATGGATGCCTGCAAGCTCGCACACACACACACACACCACACACACACACACACACACACACACACACACACAGTCACATTGCTAATGCTTGAATCGATAGAATGGATGCTGCAAGCTCGCATCACGCAAACACACATCACACACACCTACACACACACACTCACCCACACAGGTGCACATTGCTATGGTGAAGCGATAAGATATGAGGGCCTGCAAGCTCGCCACACACACACACACACACACACACACACACACACACACACACACACACACACACACACACAGGTGCACATTGCTAATGGCTGAAGCGATAAGATATGGATGCCTGCAAGCTCGCACACACACACACACACACACACACACACACACACACACACACACACACACACACACACAGGTGCACATTGCTAATGGCTGAAGCGATAAGATATGGATGCCTGCAAGCTCGCACACACACACACACACACACACACACACACACACACACACACACACACACACACACACAGGTGCACATTGCTAATGGCTGAAGCGATAAGATATGGATGCCTGCAAGCTCGCACACACACACACACACACACACACACACACACACACACACACACACACACACACACCAGGTGCACATTGCTAATGGCTGAAGCGATAAGATATGGATGCCTGCAAGCTCGCACACCACACACACACACACACACACACACACACACACCACACACACACACACACACACACACACAGGTGCACATTGCTAATGGCTGAAGCGATAAGATATGGATGCCTGCAAGCTCGCACACACACACACACACACACACCACACACACACACACACACACACACACACAGGTGCACATTGCTAATGGCTGAAGCGATAAGATATGGATGCCTGCAAGCTCGCACACACACACACACACACACACACACACACACACACACACACCACACACACAGGTGCACATTGCTAATGGCTGAAGCGATAAGAGATGGATGCCTGCAAGCTCGCACACGGAGCAACACATGAGAGAAAAAAAAAAAAAACCTTGCTCTGCGGCTGACGCTGTGCACCAGTCATGATTTCTTGACTCCCGTACGCGAAGTCCCTAAGCGATAAATTCAATAGGCGAAACACGCGTGTTAATGAGCTCCGTTTGAATTGCTAATTGCTCCGGATCCTGTCAGAGTTCCATTGCAATTACCTTTGTGATGTTTTCACTGCAGTTGATCAGGTTCAGAGGTCGGTGCTTTCTGCCAGTTTTTCTTTCTCTCACGTTGAAGGGAGCTAAAAAAATAAATAAATAAATAAATTAAAAAAAGATGTCGCCACGCAACCGACGACATCGACACTTCAAAGAAAGGGCGGTGATACTCTAGGCTGCCTCCTTGTGTTTGTATTCAGGAGGAGTGGAGCAAGGGTGGGGTTACTCCTGCAGCAATGAAGACATCGAACAAAACCCCGACCACACAGAACGATAGCTTGCGTCAAACCTGCCTGACCAATGAAACTCGCACAGCCAGCACAAGAAAGACAGCAAGTTTTACAACCTGCATGTCATCAACATCCTAGACTTAAATGTGGATCATGTGTTTATGCCTCATGAACTTGACTATCAAAGAAAAGAAATCCGAAATAGCCTGGCCGTTCTTAAGGAGAAATCCTTGAAAGAAGAAACGACCTCCGTTGTGGAACACGAAGCCTCCAAGAGGAGGATTCACAATGCGGAAATCAAACGACGCCGAAGGACGCTCCAAGCGTAATGATTCCCCTTTCCACTGTTTTCCTAGTAAACAGAACGAGACGCAGGCTGCGTGTGAAGACATCTCCAGCGATCTGATCGTGGGCAAGTTGAAGCTGACGGGGGATTTCCAGCGTGACAAAGTTCCACACTTGAACCGCACGCTGAAATGACCCTGTCGTCTTATGCTGTGCTTTCTTCTAGGACAGAGAAAACACACAGGGCAAAGAGCAAGCTGGAAAGCACTGGTGTGTTTGTTTACTGGGTGAATATTTCAATGTTAGAGACCTGAGGGAAAAAGACCATCAGATTTGAAAAAAAGAAAAAGAAAGCAAGATACGATAGCCAAAAAGAAGCCGCGGTGTGTTAAATTTGAATAAAAAGTCTATTTCCATTCAAAAAATATCTTTCTTGCTGTGTTTGCAAGTTACTTTCAGATTCGCATTTGATTCAGTGCGATTCAACACAGCTATAGCAATTCAATAATTGCGGTACTTTAGTGCCAAAGTGCACGTCTTTCCTTTAAAAAGTTTCTAGGTGTAGGAATGTTAACACTGAATGTCTTAACAGTGAAACAAAAAGGTACACTATCTATATAAACTCGGGTATAAATTAGTTTTTCGGTTATGTAAAAATTAACAAAAGTGCAGGAGTCCACCTCATCATGTAATAAGAGGACTAGAACACATAGACGGACAACAAACTCTCTCAAATCCATCCAACCCTTAAAAGACGTTTTACCATGTGCCACTGGTGGCCATGAAGAAGAAACACTCTTGTGTTTTACCATGTGCCACTGGTGGCCGTGAAGAAGAAACACTGTTGTGTTTTACCATGTGCCACTGGTGGCCGTGAAGAAGAAACACTGTTGTGTTTTACCATGTGCCACTGGTGGCCGTGAAGAAGAAACACTGTTGTGTTTTACCATGTGCCACTGGTGGCCGTGAAGAAGAAACACTGTTGTGTTTTTACCATGTGCCACTGGTGGCCGTGAAGAAGAAACACTATTGTGTTTTACCATGTGCCACTGGTGGCCGTGAAGAAGAAACACTATTGTGTTTTACCATGTGCCACTGGTGGCCGTGAAGAAGAAACACTATTGTGTTTTACCATGTGCCACTGGTGGCCATGAAGAAGAAACACTATTGTGCAGATTACGTCCATACCCCTTTTTTAAAATGTTCACTCGTATCTTCCTATATGTTGATTAAAAAAAAATCTCCATGGTGTAGTCTCTCACTATAAAACACGCTTTCATTGACTGTTGAGACTTACATGATGTCAAAAAATAACACTTTATGGCAGACTCCATGAAACCCATATTCTGACATGTTCCACCTGATGCGATTTTTTTTCCTGAAAGAGAAGAATACTGTTCATTTGATCTAAGATTTTACGGAAGAAAGATTTTTAAGCATTTTTCGCGTTTCAAAAAAAAAAAAAAAAAAAAAAAAAAAAAAACGGTCCTAATGATTTTTAACACCTTTTTAGGGAACCAACCTTGACAAGATGACGGCCCTGATATTACACCTCGCGGTTGACTCGTATATCGATGACATGAACTAAATGGAATCCATAAAGATGGGGCGAAGATCGATTATTTTTCCCTAATTATTTGCAAAAACGTAATTTTATGCCGACGGCGAGAATGTGACACTCATGCCTGACACACAAAAGATGTCATGTTTACAAAACGTTGTGTGTTAGTAAGAACGTAATCACAACCCAGCTTAGATACGCAAAGTATGTAATAGATATGAGTTTGGCACTCCTGACAAAGATTAACATTGATATCGTTACAAAATACATAGAGATGCCAGTTCATTATGTCTACTTTGCGAAAGAAGGAAAAGGATAAGCATTTAAAGGTTTCCTATTGTGGACAATTTAAGAGCACAAAAAAAATTACTTGAAGGTCCAGGTGAGTTTAGACTGAAATTGCTCATGGTGTGTACCTAAGAACGGATTAAAAAAAAAAAGGTTCGTCTCAAAAAAGCGTTCAGTATGCCTTCTAGTTTTCTCTTTTTTTATTTTTCCAGTGGTGATGACGACAACAAAAATAATGATGATCATGATCATGATACGGCGATGATGTTGATGATGATGATGAGGAGGAGGAGGAGGAGGAGGACGATGATGGTGATGAGGAGGAGGAAGAGGAGGAGGAGGAGGAGGAGAAGGACAATAATGAAAGGCTTGTTGATATAAAGACCAAAAATATTACTAACATGAAGAAGAAAACTCCAGCACTAGAAAAGCAGAATCAAGAAGCTGACGCAGTGGGGACTACAGGCAGCCAAATCCCAGGTAGTTCCGTCATCTTATTGATTGCCTGCCTGACCTTTCATCAAAGACGCCTCCGTCCCGCAGCGAAACCGGTAGGTGCAGTCGGTGTGCATAGCAAGATACGGAGGCTAAAAGTTCAAGTCACAGCTAGGGGCCTGGTCGTGCGTGCGCGCGCGCGCGTGCGTTTGTGTGTGTGTGTGTGTGTGTGTGTGCGTGTGTGTGAGCATGTGTGCATGCGTGCGTTTGCGTGCGCTTGTGCATGTGTGTGTGTGTATGAGTGTGAGTTGGTGTGCGTGCGTGCGCATGCGTGCGTGCGTGTGTGCGTGTGGTGTGTGTGTGTGTGTGTGTGTGTGTGTGTGTGCGCGCGCGCGCGCGCGCGTGTGTGTGTATGTGTGTGTGTGCGTGCCCGCCCGCGCGCACGCATGTGTGTATGTGTGTGTGTGAAAAGAGAGAGATCAAGAGAGTTGGGTATGTACACGAACAAACGCGACCACCTATGGCCCAACATTATTTTCAAAAGGTCAGTATATTTATTTTCACGATTGCAACGGTAGCAATAACTGCTTCCACAGGAAAACACCCATTATAACTAAAATCCTAAACACAGAAGGAATTATTTGCCCATACAACGACACACCTTCATGGCCGCATCTCTGCTGCTACTCCTGCTCGCCATGGCCAGGAACCGTGAACGCAACATCTCATCACCAGACATGCGCATGGAATGGTTTCACCATGGCAGCACGAGTAACGTCCCTTGTTTATTATTTTAACGTCGACGTCTCCGCATCTCATTTCAAATCTCCAGGCTTTAAGACAGACTCACATTCATGCCAGATAATCCTCTTTTTTTTTTCTTTTGAAGGGTTTTGGCGCTGCTAAGATAACAGATCATGCCTCAAACGAAAGCAAGTCTTCTGATCCCACACTGACCTTCAGCTGGGTTTTTTTTGAGGGGAGGGAGGGGAGACGGGAAATATTGCATGCCAGTCAAGAAGCGCCTCTAGATATTCTTAATTGCTATGCCTAGGTTATTCGCTGGTCTGAGAAAAACGGGGCTGGGGGGGGGGGGGGGGGGGGGGGGGGTCCTTTCCTCTTTTCATGTTTTCCTCTTCTTCTTTTTTTTTTCCTTTTCTTTCTCTACTTATTCTCTTTCTTTTTTTTTTCTTTTTTTTTTTTGTCTCTCATTTTTTTTCCACCGTTTTCTCCAACCGAAACTGAACTTAGATACAGTATCATAACAACCTCACTTTCTAGAGAGTCCACCTCTCTCTCTCTCTCTCTCTCTCTCTCTCTCTCTCTCTCTCTCTCTCTCTCTCTACATATGTGTACGTGCGCGTGTATGGGTGTGTGTGTGAGTGTGTGTGTTTGTGTGTGTGTGTGTGTGTGTGCGCGCGCGCCTGTATGCTGGTGTGTGTGTGGTGTGTGTGTGTGTGTGTGCGCGCGCGTGCGCGCACGTATGCTGGTGTATGCGTGCGTGCGTGCGTACGTACGCGTGTGTTGTGTGTGTGTGTGTGTGTGTGTGTTGTGTGTGTGTGTGTTGTGTGTGTGTGTGTGTGTTTCTTACCAGAGCTGACGGATGTCTGTAGTTTTGGTTAATGTGTTTACCGAATGCGTTTGCCTACCTTTGTGCGGGAGGTTTAGCTGGCCTGATCGTTGCTGTTTGTTATACACGACTGCTAACAGACGTTTGGGTTAATGCACACTCAAGGGGATTCAAGTCCGAGTGAACAACTTACATTTAGTGATTATATGTTTGTGACTTCTTCACGAAAATAATGTAGACATATCACGGCAGTTGTCTATGACTTCCGCCAGCTTTCTATGCGTTTTCCCAGCAGGAAAAAAAAAGAAAAATTTGTCAGAAGTGCAAATGCTATGATCAAGGTAGATCCCTCTTACAACTATAACAAACACCAAGTAGGGTTAGTTTTGACTAGGAATCAATTAGAGTATGGTTAAGTTAGGGTGAAGTTTTGACAGATGTGCAAAAAATAGAATTTTATACAACGTGCATTCACACACACACACACACACACACACACACACACACACACACACACACACACAATCTCTCTCTCTCTCTCTCTCTCTCTCTCTCTCTCTCTTCTGTCTGTCTGTCTGTCTGTCTCTCTCTCTCTCTGTCTCTCTCTCTGTCTCTCTCTCTCTCTCTCTGTTTTCTCTCTCTCTCTCTCTCTGTCTCTCTCTCTGGCGCGCGTGCACACACACACACACACACACACACACACACACACACACACACATACACACACACACACACACACACACACACACACACACACACACACACTTTTTTTTTCAACCGTCAACAGTCTGCCTCCACCAAAAAAAAAAAAAAAAAAACTGTCCCTTCTCATACTCTTCCTCAACCAGTTTTATTACTGCGCATCAGTCACACAGTGCGAATGAGACTAGCGCACGTGCACAGGACTCGTCATTTGCCTGTTCTCATGAGTCGATTGCTCATAATTCGCCCCTTTCACGGCGATCATGTTCTAACTGCAACATCAGGCAAAAAAAAAAAAAAAAAAAAACAAACAAAGGACAGGAGCAATTCGATAGCAAGAACAACAGTAATGATCACTCTTTTCCGTAGCAGTCACAAGAAGGAAAGGAGGGGGTGGGGCAGAACGATTACTATATTCTTTGACTGCCAGCGTGTTCCATAAACGCCACTGTGCGTTCTGGCGCGTGTGATCTAACCTACTTTCATCAACACTCTCAGCGTCGTTGTCCCCGAAGGCACGCCTGTTTTGTACAACCAAACCCCCCGGTGCGCAACTGAAGCGAAAATATGGTCCATCAAAGGAGCAAAAGCTTGAAAAAAAAAAAAAAAAAAAAAAAAAAAAACTTTGGAGAACTCCTCGGCTCTTTTTCAAAACCAGAAATCCGGATAAGCTTTTCTTTTTTTCTCTCTCTCTCTCTCTCTCGTCCAGTATTATTATTGCCAGCCCATCCGACCACAATGGGATTTTCCTGGACTGTCACCTTATTCGGGGTGGGTGGGTGGGGGTGGGGGTGGGGGTGGGAACGTCTTGTCGTGCACGAAACCACAACAAGAACTACAATTTAACCGTTTACAAACCGCGCGCATTTAAGTACGTAGCATGATAAACAGACGATTGCGTCATTCGGGAGGAAATAAAACCCAGACCGCACAGAAGGCGCTTTTCATTTTTCACCTCCAATTTAGAAAACTGGGGGCTAAAAAAAAAATAGAGAAAGAAATACAAAAATATTTTAAACTATTTGTGAAAAGCCGAATAAAGGATCTGTTTTCATTCTGGACAGTGCGTACAGTTTCACTACCGACTCGCCACATAACACCAACGTCAAAAAAGCCGATGTGTTGTAAACTAAAACGAAGCAAAACAAATTGTAAAATCTCAGACAGCAGAAATATAAACAGAGAGAGAGAGACAGAGAGAGAGAAGAGAGAGAGAGAGAGAGAGAGAAGAAAGAGACAGAGAGAGAGAGAGAGAGAGAGAGAGTGTGTGTGTGTGTGTGTGTGTGTGTGTGTGTGTGTGTGTGTGTGTGTGTGTGTGTGTGTGTGCGTGCGTGTGTGTGTTTTTCTTTTTTCTTTTATTTTTTCTTTTTTTCTTTCTTTTTTTTTCTTTTCTTTTTTTTTTTTTTTTTTTTTTTGGGGGGGGGGGGTGGCAAGGTAACCAGAATAAATAGGCTAACTGGGTGACCATGATAAACAGGATAACGAGATATACATGATTATCTGAATACTTTTTTTCACTAACCCCTACGGTAAAATTGAATTAAAAAAAAAAAAAAAAAAAAAAAAAAAAGCTAACCACAGGTGAATACGGGTAGCAGAGCCATACACACCGGAAAAGAAACTTTGCAATCTGTTTCCTAAATGATCTGTACTTGACACGGCTGACAAACAGCCAGCCATCCTGACCAGATGGGAAGAAAAACAAAGAAAGCAGACACAAGACACGTATACAGAAGAAAACAGTCATGAACAGAAGATCTGAATGCCCAGTAGAAAAGAGACTAGGAGTAGTTTGATCTTGTTTTTCAGTCTGCCCATCCCCCTGGCCCGTCATCCCCCCCTCCCCCTCCCCCCCTCCCCCCCCCCCCACACGTACCAATCTCCATCCACTCACCATCCACCAACGCCCCTCTCCCATCTCACCCCCTGAGCAGAGCCACTCATACGTTGTACGCTAGTTTTAACTACACTAATTGTTATGTAAGAACGATCGTTGCTTTTAAAATCTGACTGGTTAGCCAGCCAAATTCAGTCTTCGGGAGCGGAAAATAATCTGTCATATTTCTGCGTGGCCAAAATTCATTAAACGGTTTCATCGGTTAAAAAATGTATCAGTTTTTTTCTCAGAAGGTCCGTACACGAAAGGGGGTTCAAACGTTAGCATAGACGCACTAATGTTACTAAAATGACCAGAAGAGGGGGCGAGAGGGAGTGGGAGATGGAAGTGACGAGGTATTGAGAAGTACTCCACTTTTTATCCGCCAACTGCTCTTGGTTGCGAATCCCAGACCATAAATTCGGCAGACTGATTGGTCTGTTATGGAAGATCCGTTTGCCCCTTGGGGCAGATTAATATCTGCTAGAGACAATGTTGTCCAAAGCTTGTGTGAGAAAGGACAAACTGTATACATTGTCACACAAAGGGTCGCTTCTTACAGTGCCCGTGATTCGGGGACACCCCCAAAGTGCGAATAGCTCAAATACGCGAGTTTCAAACGTCGAAAAGCACAAAATTAA
>CM065718.1:45138491-45143491 GCA_033310375.1 Conus canariensis | reverse complement strand
TCCTGGAATGACCAGAGGGGTAAAAGCAGGCTAGCCCAGACTTACCCCGGGGTAAGTTCCAGAGGGGGGGGGGGTAAGAATGGGCTGTTACACCGGCTGTCTAGGTCGGCTGGGTCGGCCATGATTGAAGTGAAACTGAAGCGCTTGACATCAGAACAGAAAAAAAAAGTCATTAACAACCAACACTATTAGTCGACATTATTGTTTTCATGACAAAAAAAAACCAGCAATTATTACTGCTTTGCTGAAAATTGCTATTTGTATAGGACAAACACTATTATAATAGGCTTTTAGAGCCCCTCCCCACCCCATCACCCATTCCCATCCCTCAACCTTCCTCGCTTCCAAAAATGACATCTCGTTCGACATATTTACACAAACACACGACATACACAGACATACAAGTACACAGATATATGTATACACATAAACATACACACATATGCACATACATA
This sequence comes from Conus canariensis, assembly GCA_033310375.1. NCBI lineage: Eukaryota > Metazoa > Mollusca > Gastropoda > Neogastropoda > Conidae > Conus > Conus canariensis. The sequence goes on along the minus strand of CM065718.1, from coordinate 45,143,036 downwards.
CATACATACATACATACATACATACATACATACATACCATAACATACACACATACATACATACATACATACATACATACATACATACATGCATACATGCATACATACATACATGCATACATACATACATACATACATACATACATACATACATACATACATACATACATACATGCATGCATACATACATACATACATACATACATACATACATACATTCATACACGCATATACACTCAGGAAGAAGAAGGGAGGAAGACGGTGGACGGAAGAGAGAGAGGTGGGCTGTTGACATTCTGGGGCCCTATGCCCCAGGCAACACAAACAAAAAAAAAACATAATAATAAATAAAAAAAAAAGAAAACGAAAGGAGAAAACGAAAAGGTGAGAAAGACAGAAAAGTCACAGACTTGTAACAACGCTCTCTAACAGTTCAGGAGAACGCAGGTAAGAAAATGAATAGGGCAACAAAACACATCCGAACACACGTACCACATACATTCTCTCTCTCTCTCTCTCTCTCTCTCTCTCTCTCTCTCTCTCTCCAACAGTACATACACACACACACACACACACACACAAACGCGCGCACGCGCGCGTGCATACACGCACTCACGCACGCACATAGATACATACACACATACACACACACGCACATGCACTCACATACGCGCGCGCGCTCGCGGGTTCGGAAAGAAAGAGGTAAGGTGTGAGAGAGTGCTTAGCAAGGGCACACACACACACACACACAAAACACACACACACACACACACACATTCACAAGCACACACACTCACGCAGGAGCGCGCGCGTGCGTGCGCGTTCGCACGCAAGCACGCACACAAACACACACACGCACATACATGCACACACACGCGCGCAAGCGCGAGCGCACGCACGTACGCATACACATACACACACCACATCGTCACATATGCATGCGCGTATACAAGTGTTTGGAACAAACGGATGAAGAGAAGAAGAACGAGTCTTCAGTTATGAACCATACGGCAGGCATGAATAGTTCTATGCTTATTCAAAAGTTTACTTAAAAGCAAGAGGTTGAAAGTCAAGGTGAGACGGAGAGGAGCTAGTCTCTCTCTCTCTCTCTCTCTCTCTCTCTCTCTCTCTCTCTCTCTCTCTCTCTCTTTCTCTCTCACACACACACACACACACACACACACACACACACACACACACACACACGCACGCACGTATGCACTCACGCACGCACACGCCCACACGCGCGCGCGAACACACACACACACACACATACACACACACACACACACACACACACACACACACACACACACACAACACACACACACACACACACACACACCACACACACACACACACACACACACACCACTCACCATGCGGGTCACTCTGGTCAATGTAGGTCGGACAGGAGATGGCCGCCGTCCGTCCCGCCGCCGTGTCCTTGAAACACCCGAACCCATCCCACGTCCTCGGACACTGCCGCCCCACCGCCACGTCGCCGCTACCGCCGCTCCCTCCACCCGCCAACGGCCACCCCAGGCCACCCGCCGAACCAGACCCCGCCGATCCAGCGATCACGGAGGGGAACGCCCGGGGATCTGCTGGACCTCCGCCTCGTCGCGGACCGTGGTGGAGCCCACGATCCCACCGACGTACAGCGGGGAAGGGTTGTAGGAAATGAAAGGGCTGGAGTCCTGGATCTGCTGCCTGCAGCACTCGTCGGCCGCTCGGCAGCAGTCGACCCACCTGTCGCAGTTCCAGTCGTCCAGCGTGGCGCACACGTGACCCACCACTTCCGGGTCGTCCACGTCGGCGTCCAGGACCAGGCCTGAAGGGAAGGTGGCGGAGGGCAGGGCCACCAGGTGGCTGTTGCTGGACAGGAAGACCGGGGAGGACTCCTGGAAGAGGTAGGTGTAGCACATGGAGCACGTGAACAGCTTGAAGAAGGTGGTGTTGAACAGGCCGAAGCGGTCTCGGCAGACGACCTCCATCTCTCAGGTTCTGTTTGTTCGTTTGTTTGTTTGTTTTTCGCTTCAGAGTTGCTCACCTTGGTCCGGTGTTTTGTCACATTTCAATGCACTGGACGAGGAAGAGTCTTTGAGAAGCGATACCGAGTCTACTATGCGCAACAAAGCTGGAAGGACAACCCAACCTCCAAATTTCGCTTCTAGCGAACTCGTAAATTCAAACTGTAGACAACAGTGTCTAGTTATACCAAACACGAGAATAAAACTCTGTTTCGTTCCTCGTCAGAATGGTTTTTCGGAAATTACACAACACCCCATCTTGATTCTTCGGTTTCCCTGTTTAGTATTGAATTTCATTTTTCATTACAGCATAGTTCTTACCGTTCTTTGCTTGATTTCGTTTGCTGAAGTCGAACAGTTGGTCTCGTACTTACTTCTATATAATTGTGTCCTTGCTTTTTCCCCCTTCTTCTGTACCGCTCCAACTTTCATCATAGAGATGTTTATCTGTGGGGCAAGTTACCCACTAAATTGCCAGTTACTTCTCGATGTCACTGCTACTGCTGTTGCTAATTCTACTGTAACTATGGCTGGTGGTATTTGTGTTTATATCACTCCACCTGCTCTGTTTTTCTAGCAGACTTTTTTGGGTGTATATTGATCCACAGTCAACTTCGTGTACAATGTCTGAATGTGAGTAGCGCACGAATCGAATAACTGTGATCATCGCATCAGTAACCGTAGAGCGTCATCTTTGACTAAAACAGCGGCATCATCTGTTTACAAATAGGATCGACGGTCAAGAAAGAAATCCAACAGAGCACAGAAAAAAAGTGTGTGAAGGAAAACCAGAGTTCAATAAACCGACAGTAACGGACACAAGCTCGTTTCGCCGTCAGCGAAGCACTCAGGTATCTACTCGGATTTTCTTTGTCTGGAATTGTATTAGCACTCGGCTGTCAGCCCGCTTTCTCAGCATCTGGAATCACATTCTGGAACTGCATATTTTTTTTACTCTCCCCTCTTCCCTGGTGGCCTGTTTCTGTCATACCTTTGTCAACAGGGTTCCAGATTCTAACCTTTGTCTGAAGACTAATGCCTACCTGTCAGGATTCTGTAACGGAGTCATTTTACTGTGTATTTTATTTGCCATGTAGCTTCTGCAACTATCATGTTAGATTATAGCATTCCAATATATCGCAGCATGAACGATGGAAAAACACTTTTCAATACAGTAAGCGCACAATTTTGAACTTATCCCCACACAGAAACAGCGCATCTTTCTTTATACACAAAAAAAACACTAAATCATAGACAAAGAGTTCACGTATTGAATACGCCCCACTGGTTGTGCGTTTGGGTCACGCCATGTTGTTTTTGGAACGTTCTCGAATACTTTTTGACACCGTCTGTTCTGTTATTATCGTTGTTGTTGTTGTTGTTGTTGTTGTTGTTGTTGTTGTTGCTTGCTCGCTTATCTTCTAGTCAACGACCTGTTTCAACACCGACAGGCACTGGCGCTCAGAGGAGACCTTAATACATGGGCCAGGGACAGCAAGACCGTGAGCACAGCTGAGGGGGACGCACGTGGATATACCAATGGTCCCGCTCCCTTCAGTCACCGTGTCCTCTGTCCGTGAGCTCTGACAGTGACCTGCAACAAAGGGACGTTATCTGGTTGAAGTGAAGTTACGATCTGTTCATGTGAGTGCGCGATTTCATGCTGTAAATGAAACTATGACGATAGGAAGAATTCACACAGAATTCACTGGGGATGAAAATCACACACAACACACACACACACACACACACACACACACACACACACACACACACACACACACATACGCGCGCGCGCGCGCGCGCGCTCACACACTCACAGAGAGAGACAGAGACAGACAGAAAGAGAGAGAACACTGATTTTACCCAAAGGTCTGAATTGTCTTCCGCACTTAACAGTAAGCAAATGTTTCATTTCTTCAGACTTATTTCAGTAACTTAGATTTTCAGTAGAGTTTATGTTTGTACAAAAATAAAGCCGAGAAGTAAAAAAAAAAAAAAAAGAAATAGACGGATTCTGATCAAAATTGATTTCCTGCATGTATCTAACTCCATATTACCTGTGTGTATCTGCAACATCTATTTATACCTAATATTGAGGCAACATAATTCAGAACATATTCTGATTCTTCAGAGGATGTTCTGCTACCATCTAAACAAATGGTAGCAAGATGTGAAAACTGAGACAATAGATTCACAAGACCTCCGGCCATTTTGCTGACTTTGGTGTTATTTCAACAACGACAAGATTTCTTGACAGATAACGGAAACATACGGTGAACACGAATCTACATGTCTAAGCCCCTTTTATATATTAATCTGTCCGTATATTATCTTGTAATCACAACAAACGCGATGATAATGATAAAGAAAACAATGTATACACGTTTTATGTCCGGAACAAACGACACAGAAAGCTCTAACGCTTTTTCGACAAAAGGCAAAGTAATACCATCGATTGCTTTCCAAAATCCTCCAATGGTAATAATCCTGATAAGCTATACGTCTGTGTG
>CM065718.1:45125991-45130991 GCA_033310375.1 Conus canariensis | reverse complement strand
AGATAAAATGCATTTAACGTTAAATCTAGACAGACATATCAAGATTATTACAAAAGATTCAGACTGGGTATTTCAGATATTGCTGTACATATATGTCGATACAAACAACATACCCCTGTTGATTTATTTGTCCATTGTGTAAAGAAGAGAAAGAAGATAAGTGCATTTTGTTCTGTGCTGTCCTTCACTAAACGAAATAAGAGAACGTTATATACATTTGAAATACTACAGATTTCCAAGTCTTTTCAGATTAAGCTTACTTCTAGCTTCCAATAATGAACGAACAACTAGAAATCTGTCCATTTACCTATACAAAGCATTTAAGTTAAGATCTGCTCTTGTTTCTTAATGTAAAGCATTGAATCAGTTTTTGAACGTGTAAAATATCGAATGATTTTCAGATGCACCCCTTCACGAGGGGCAATGGCCTATTTGTGGAATAAAATATCCGTATCCGTATCCGTATCTATCTCTCTCGCTCGCTCGCTCGCTCACTCGTTCGCTCTTTCATTGTTGGAAATATTTCTCTCTCTCTCTCTCTCTCTCTCTCTCTCTCTCTCTCTCTCTCTCTCTCTCTCTCTCAAAGACAGAAAGAAAAAGTTGCTAGCAAGAAACGAGAAAGTAAGAAGGAAGGAAAAGAAAAAAAAAAGGAAAGAAAAATAGCTACGGTGGAGACAAAAAAAAAAAACCGAGAGATACTGAAAAGACAAAACAACTACTCGAAATTTTGACTTGCGATAGACGCTTAGTAGTTGACAAATTACAGATGGATGGTCATGTTTGGCATTATTATGATGATGATTAGTAGTGTACTGTGTGTGTGTGTGTGTGTGTGTGTGTGTGTGTGTGTGTGTGTGTGTGTGTGTGTGTGTGTGTGTGTGTGTGCAAGGATGTAGAATGTTACCCTTAATTAGAAATTGCTCATGGTTAATTAAAGTATACGTGTAAGTGAACGCGCGCGCGTGCGCTCGCGTGTTTGCGTGGATGTGCGTAAGCATTTTCCATGTACTCGTTGCTAATAGTACACTCCTATTTTTGTAAGTTGTCCCCCTTGACACTAAGGCTGTAAAAAGCGAATGCCAATAAAAATGTGTCAGTGTCAGTGTCAGTCTCTCTCTCTCTCTCTCTCTCTCTCTCTCTCTCTCTCTCTCTCTCTCTCTGCTCACTCGCTCGCTTTCTCGTGCGCATGACAAAGATCCTGTGCTGAATGTCGTTCTGTATAGATTAGGGAAATGAAGGGAAAATCATATGCACTGGATTTCTTTTTCCTTCTTCTCCAAGGGTGATACTGAAAATATGGCCTTCTGAAAGCTTTGAGAGTTGCGTTAGATACTGTTCTAATCTTTTCAAACGTATGTCAGGAATTTAGCCGAAAAAAAAAACTGAATGTTTGTAGTAATAACGAAAAGAAAAACGGCTAGAGTTTACTCTATAGTAAATAGGCTCAAAGGGGAAGACTGGGTCTAGACGACATTTATCATCAATACACGTATTCAAAGATTTGCAATCAATTGATTCATCAATAATTTGTAGCCAGATTGACAGGCAGATCGACAGGCAGATATATTTATGTATATATATATTTGTGTGTTGTGGTGAAGAAGGAGAGAAGAGAGAGAGGAGAGAGAGAGTGTGTGTGTGTGTGTGTGTGTGTGTGGTGTGTGTGTGTGTGTGCGCGCGCGCGCGCGCGCATGCCTCTTCCATGTAACAATGTGTTTCTGTGTCGTGTGTGTATGCATGTGTGTGTTTGCGTATGTGCTTTTCCTCTGTCTGTGCATGTGCCCGCGCACGTGTGCGTGCGTGCACGTGCGTGTAACAGATGTTACAACATTCGTTTAACAACATTATTTTCAAACGTATTCCAGGAGAAGAAAAAAGGTAGTTCAGTCACCGTTGTCATTGTACCGGTTGTCAGCCCGCTGCGAAGGCTTTCGAAAATCCCACTTACACTGTGAAGGGGTTAGACAACAAAGCTATCTATGAAAAGATAAAAAGAAAACGGCCAGCAACTAATGAGGCCATCAGAACTGAAAGAGCTCAGACGATGGGAAGAGTTGAACTGGAGACACTGTGCAAGACTCGAAAAACTAACAGCTGTCGTCACGTAGGCGAGACAAAGAGGCGGATAGGTCGGAGATAGGGATGAAGTTGTCGAAAGGGGCAAGGGGCGAGAGAAGAAAACGTAATTCGCTTAATTTAATGGCAGATAATTTGTTCCAGTCAAAGAATCTAGCGATCCATGTTTCTCCCGTCCATCCATCCATGTCCATTGGTCTCTTGGTAAGCCTGTTAATTTTTTTCAAGCGATCCATCATCGAGTCAATCCAACAATCAATCGACCAATCAGTCCAACAATCGTCACTGGTAAGTTTTCAGCTCACTCATTCATTCAGAGTTGTTTTGCTGGTGGTTTGGTTCGTTGGTCTGTTGACTAACTGATGAACTGACTGACTGACCAACGAATACATTGACTGATTGATTCCTTTGTTTCCTGATTGGATGCTTGCTTGGTTGATTGATCTGTTAGCCGACTGTTCGGTCGGTGTATTAACTGACTGATTCACTGACTGGCTGGTCGAATGGCTGACTGATCGGTTGATTATTCTCTGTCTCCTGTCTCTGCTCTGTCTGCTCTCTCTCTCGTTATTTCTCTCTCTCTCTCGTTCTCTCTCTCTCCTCTCTCTCTCTCTCTCTCTCTCTCTCTCTCTCTCTCTCTCTCTCACCACGTAACGTATACACCCATAATGTATCACAGCTCTTTGGTAATGGTCTGCCCATTACTATGCCTCTCATTATCCATCTCTCTCCCTGGTGCATTCCATGTCATGTACCACTGACAATGAAACATATTCTGTTAGAGTGTTGGGACTTGCATGATGTGAAACACGAACATTTTACAGCAGATTCCTGAAAACCTTGTTCAGAGGTGTTCCACCTGATGTGATCTTTGAATTTTGAAAGAGATTAACATTTTTCATCGGATCTGAGATTTTATAGTGGAAATATCTTTAACAAAATTTCGGGTGGGTTTTTAGAAGTATTTTAAAGAGTTGTGTGAATGAATGATTTGTAAGTTGACTTCAGCGCGGTGACAGCCCTGATATGGCCCTTCGCGGTCGGCTGGGCTATAAGTAACATTACCGTACCTTACCTCTCTGCGTCTTCTTCCATCCCACACTCACCCCCTTCCCTCCATCCACCCTCTCCTCCAGTGGGTCCGAAGTCTTGCCAGTTCTGACGGGGCTCATTAGTTGTCGGCCTTCTTCCTTTCTTCCTCTCCAGTCACTTCCCTTGGCTTACACTCTTTCGTGTGACTGGGGACTTGCGGAAAGGTCTTTGTCCACAGTAGGGCAGGATTTGGGGGGAATTGAATTGCTTCTTGTCACCAGATGCGTTCGATGTAATTATTGTTTTACGTGAGAGTTATTCGTTTACCAGTTTGCTCCTTCTTGATATCCTGGTGTGTGTGTGTGTGTGTGTGTGTGTGTGTGTGTGTGTGTGTGGCGTGCGTGCGTGCGTGCGTGCGTGCGTGCGTGTGTGTGTGCGTGTGTGGTGTGTGCGTGCGTGTGTGTGTGTTGCTTCTTCAAATACTTGTTCTCGTTTGTTCTCCTGTTTGCTTCCTCTTCTGCTGCTGCTGCTCCTTGTTCTTCTTCTTTTAATTCTCACTTATTTACCCTCTTCTTTCTCTTCTTCTTCTCTCTCTCTCCTATTCCTCCTTCTCCTCTTTTTCTCTTCACCTTCTTCTTTCCTCTTCACTTCTTCTTCTTCTTCTTCCTCTTCTTCTTCTTCTTCTCATCCCTCTCATTTCTCTCCCCTCTGTCTCCTTCTTCTTCCTCTTCTTCTCTTCCTTCTTCTTCTCATTCTTCTTCTTCTTCTTCTTCTTCTTCTTCTTCCTCCTCCTCTTCTCTCTTCTTCTTCTTCTTCTTCTTCTTCCCATCATCTTTATCGTGTATCGTCGTCGTCGTCGTCATCTTCTTCCTCTTCTTTCTCTTCCCTTCTTCTTCTACTAGACCTCTTCGTCTACCCCTTCTTTTTCCCCTCTACGTCTTCTCCATCCTCAACATAATCTTCTGGATCTTGAAACGTGTGTAATGAATAACACATGACAACTTATGACCAAGCACCGGAAGCAAAAACAATTATTCTCTGTTACTTGCCTCCCAGCCTATTTTGTTTCTCTGTCTAGTACTGTTTTTTGTCTGTCTGTCTGTTTCTGTATCCTGTCTGTCTGCCTCCTGTCTTCTATGCCTGTCTTTTCTGCGCTCTCTCTCTTCTTCTCTCCTCTCTCTCTCTCTCTCTCTCTCTCTCTCTCTTTCTCTCTCTTTCTCTCTTTTTTTTCTCTCTACGTATTCTACACTATCTTTGCCAAGAATCAATCTTCGATATGTGATTCTGTGTATTAACTATATTCATACTTGGTGATTTCCACATTTCTCGATTGTAAAGTTTCCACTGTGTTTAATTATTTTCTTCTCATGGTGATGCCAGACAGCCTGTGAAAAAGGCCACCTATGTGTATGTTATACCTTATTTTAAAAAAAAGACTTCGTGTTATCTTCTTCTTCTTCTCCTTCGTATTCTCTTTCTTTCTGTGTTTCTTTTCTTCTGCCCCGTGTTTTTGTTTCAGCATACACGTACTTTAACACTCCTCTCTCTCTCTCTCTCTCTCTCTCTCTCTCTCTCTCTCTCTCTCTCTCTCTCTCTCTCTGATCGCTGTTGTAAATTGTTATAAATACCTTGGTATCTATTTTCTACATGTTTAGGCTTTACAGTCGCTTGTCAGGATCTAGCAAGCAGAGCGAAAAACGCCTTATTGCGTATCTTGAAAAAATTATACATGTTACGTAAGAATTCCTTGACAGTGTTTCTAAAACTTTTCGATGCTCAGGTTCAGCCTGTTGCTCAATATGGTGCTGAGATCTGGGGCCTAGATAAATCTGCTGCTCATGTAGAAAGCGTTCATTTATTTGCTCTTAAGAAATTTCTAGGGGCTCACATGA
>CM065718.1:45113491-45120991 GCA_033310375.1 Conus canariensis | reverse complement strand
TGCACATTATGTAAAATAAATCTGTCTATAGTAAGTTTGATTAGTTTCTATCCATGCATCTAACACACACTTACAGACACAACACACACTCACGCACATGCACACACACATACACACACACACACACACACACACACACACACACACACACACACACACACACACACACACACATACACACACACACAATAAGAAAATATGGAATCCTTCCAATAATGCACAGTTCTCTGCAGCTAAGGGCCCACCAAATAAAAAATAGATCATGATGACAAAAAAAAAAAAAAAAAAGAATAAGCATAGGGGTTCGACAGCTGCTGCCAGCTCAATTTCCCATCCTTTCCTATCAACAACAGTTTTCACGCAGAAATGATAGGGATGGGAAAGGGGGTCAAAATACAATCAGAGGATAGAACGAAGGAATGGTTGGAAGGGCAGCCTGCACAAAAGAACGCAGACGTAAGTGCATGCAGGTGAGACTCGGACCGACTTTGATCTGAAAAACAGTTTGCTCCTCCTGAGTTATTGCCAATCAAGTCATTTTCGGCTTCTGCTCTGAATAAACCGATCTTCTTTTTACCCTATGTACTCCACGGCTGTACATGTCCTACAAACGTTCAGGACCAGAACTACAAATAGCTGGAATTGCAGACATTAGAATTCCAAACTAAAAACCAGTTACATTCTGCTTATCTTTTTCTCATAAACTGCACAGTACATGTCTAAAACTGAATCTCTGAGAGCCCTACATGACACTTGGATATTTGTAATGCAGTCCTATGTTTAAAAATTACGATACTTTGTTTCGGTTTTGAAAAGATTTCAAGAATACTAAAACATCCGAGAATACAAAAACGCTTAAGAATTTTGGTATCAGACTCACTTTGTGAATGGGATACCAAGTCTTCAAGTGTCTCTTTTGCCTGTCAAAAGCGTCTATTTGTTTTGCCACATCTGTCCTCTGATCAGGCGTGTGCATCAAAAGCGACAGTGTGCTAGAAGGCAGCGTAAGCGGCTTCTTTTAATACGACCGTGTGACAAACTGAAGCGATCTCGGGATTCCAAGAGAGTCCAACACCCTTCGCCCTTGGCGTTCACATAAATCAAAGACAGCATGCTTTCTGTCAGCCGGAATAGCTTAGTTGGGGAAAGCTTTAGACTGATATCTAAAGGTTCCTGATTCGGTTCCAGATTCAGACACTATGTGGTTCTTCAAGGCATTCAAAGAGGGTGTAAGGCAAAACATTTGGGGAAGGGAATATAAGAGAAAGAGAGACAGAAAAGAGGAAAAGAGACAGAAAAAGAGGAAGGGGGAACGCGAAAGAAGCGGGACAGGATTGGTGAGTAAGGACAGGGGGAGGGGAAGGGGAGGAGGGAAAGACGGGGAAGAGATGGAGGGGGTATGGAGGGTAAGTAGGAGGAAGGATAGAATGGAGAAGGAGGGGGGGGGGGGCGGCTGGTACTTCGTTATCAGCCAAGAGACTTCTTCTGTTGCCAGTCCCCTTTCATACTGTTCTGATGACGATGCAGTCAGGTTTTTTCCTCAAAAAAAAGTTAAGTGAAATCGATTAAAACTAGCAGATTCCACCGGCCATGTAAACTGTGTCTTCGTGCTTAAGTTGTCCGTCAGCGTTTTAGAAAACGAAATATGCAAAGTGAGAGTAAAACGAATCAGAATAACGCTATGGTACTACAACCGTCGTCCCAGACCTGCAGAGGAAATAAGGGAGGCACGAGCCATCCCTTAACAGAAATGCATGTGTCAAGACTTCACCAAAAATGCAGGGAAACTACCTACAGCTCTGAAGAGAAAACTCAATTGTGTTAGTCCATCGTGGCTGTACGACATGCGTGCGTCTTGGCTCACCCAGAAATATTTGGCAGGATGAGAGAGAGCGAGAGAGACTTGGAGAAAGAGAGACAGACAGAGACAGACACACAGACAGACGGCGGCAGAGACATAAACAGAGACAGACAGGGACAGAGACAGAGAAGGGAGACAGACAGACAGACAGAGACAGAGACAGAAAGACAAAAACACAATGAAGCAAACAGAGACAGGAGACAGACAGACAGACAGAAAGGCAGACAGGAAGGCAGGCATACAGACAGACAGAAGGAGAGAGACAGACAGACAGAAGGAGAGAGAGCAAGAGAGACAGAGACACAGAGAGAGAGAGAGAGAGAGAGAGAGAGAGAGAGAGAGAGAGAGAGAGAGATGATGAAAGAAAGAAAGAATCTAAAGGAAGAAGCCAGGAAATAAAATAAGGAAGAGCTTCCCTTCCCTCTCCACAACCTCTGAACCCCATTGACCGCAGATTGAAAGAACCTGGAACCAAAATAACTGCTGCATACCAGACTGTTCCCATTCAAATCACATCAAGGCGGTCTCGCTTCCGTTGGGAAATGAGGTCAATGAATGCTTTCACTTCAACACAATCACCACATCACAACCACCACATCACAACCACCATCATCTCCACTACACCACCACCACCACCACCACCAACAACAACAACCAATTGGTTTTAATGACGATACTATTACTTTTAAGTTCGTTCATATGGGGTTGGGTGGGAATGGGTTGCACTTCATTTTGTGCCTTTTTACTTCCTTTCTCAACTTTTGAAAGTTGCTCTCTCTCTCTCTCTCCTCTCCTCTCTCTCTCTCTCTCTCCTCTCTCTCTCTCTCTCGTTCAAAATTTGTTCATAAAATCTCTCTCTCTCTCTCTCCTCTCTCTCTCTCGTTCAAAATTTGTTCATAAAATCTCTCTCTCTCTCTCTCTCTCTCTCTCTCGTCTCTCTCTCTCTCTCTCCTCTCTCTCTCTCTCTCTCTCTCTCTCTTATTCAGCATCCCTCTCCTTTCATACCTACCCAACCCACCCACCCCTTCTCTGCCAACTTTCATTTCCTCATTATGATACAAAGGAGACGAAGACTGCACATGAGGCAATCTCCAGTCACTCTTCCCCCCCCCCCCCTCCCTTCCTCCTCTTCCCTACTCCCAATTCTTTACACACCGCGTGCGCGCACGTGCGTGCATATACACACACACATGCGCGTGCGCTCGCTCTCTCTCTCTCTCTCTCTCTCTCACACACCACACACACACACACACACACACACACACACACACACACACACACACATCACACACACAACACTCACCACCACCATCACCACCACCACAACCACCACCACCACTAACCACTATCACCACCACTATACAATCACCATCCACACCACCACCACCACCCACACCACCACCACACATCCCTTTCCCCGCACTAACCCCGCTTCCCTTCACCTGGTTAACGACTGATAGATGGTTTTCTGATGTGTTGTGACCTCGGTGGTGACGTGTTCTGATGTACCCGGGAACCTTTTCATCCATCCCATCCCTCTTCCCCCGACCCCCCCCCCCTCCCCGGCCTCCCACCCCCCTTCCCACCCCTGCTCTCCCTCCTCCTTCCTCTCCCCTGCAGTTCCCGTCCCTGTCGTACCTTGTTTGCTGACCTCACTGCCCGGTGGTCAGTACTGAAGGTCAGCGAGATCAACAGTGATCAATCAGTTTCGGGTGACTGGTCAGGGTCGCGAGTCAGTTGAGGTAAAAAAAAAAAAAACGTTCTCCGTCGTTTTCCATCAAGCAGAGGAATAAAAACAAAACAAAGAAAGAAAACAAAACAAACAAACACAAACTGGCAAAGCAATATCGTCTCATTCAACGTTATTGGAAGGGTTTTACATGGGATTAAAAAGCGGGGGTATGTGTTTGGGCGGATGGTTAGGAAAGAGAGGGGAAAATGGGGATAGGGGAAGGAATGGGGAGATTGGGGCAAACGGGTTTAGACCACAAGTTAAATGGCCAGGTCAAATGGGCACTGACCGCCAAAATCGTTATTCAGAGCCAGTGAATTGCAGACCGTGGTTAAGAAAGAAAAGGAAAAAAAAAAAGAAACGCAAGTTCTGTTTTCCTTTGACTAAAGTTTGTGGTTCTAAAAGCAAAAGAATGAGAGAACGCGCTGTGCAGTTGGAGACTGTTCGGCTGGCTCCACGCTTTTTTTGTGGTTCTTAAAAAAGGAGAAAATGTTGTGGAATTATCAGCCGCCGTGGCGAAGTGGTTAGCGTCGTGGACTCCCGGCTGGGAGGTCGTGGGTTCGAATCCCATCAGAGTCATGTAGGTTTTTCTGCCCCGACCGGCTCCTACCCAGAGTTGAGTTTGCTGCGGACTCAGTTGGGAAGACTGGGACCACACAGTCGAGTTTCATCCACTTAACGGATGCGTTTCTGAGAGTGTTGCTCAAATTTCCTGACCAACACTGCAGGTGCCTGTATCTCTCGGGCCTGGTTGACGCCAGGATACATCATGAAAGGAAGCGTAGAGTACAGCCCTGTCATGTAGTCTCAGACCGAAATGGAAATTCGTAGCATCATCTTAATCATCCTCATTCTCATCGATCAGTATAAAAAAAAATGTCTCAAATTCTGTGGCCCTTCATGCCCTGCTCTCATGGTGACATCAATTTCGTTGTCCTCTCCACGTCTGTGGTCTTGGTTTGGTTCCGTCGGGGTCACCGGTATCGGCGAGTCCATGGGGGCTGTCGTTGGACGGACGTGGTGGCGCCCTCCGGAGGGAGAGCTCACTCACACCGGCTCCGCGACTAAGCAATTATTGTCGTCAGTAGGGGGCTTAGTAGGTGGTGTCCTGCATATGTTAGATCAGAACAGGCGCCACTGAACGCCACCAAAGTGACTCGGCAGCAGAGCAGTGTCTCCTCCGGTGGGATGCCTCTTGACGACTTGACACTGACTGCTCCCTGTGGATTGCCGGTGCCGGGGCTGTGGAGGGGCCGACCGGGCTGTGGTTGTGGACGGGGTGTCGGAATAAGCAGCGTGGGTGCACTGCCTAGTGCGCAAAGTTGGGAAAGCAAAAAAAAAAAAAATGTTGTGGAATTGGAAACCGTTTGACTGAAAACGGAGGTCAGAAGGTGCAGTTCACCTCAGTGCAAATTGTTGCATTTCTTTCTTTTTATAACAGTACAGATAGAAGACAGACAGGTTGACAGACAGTCAGGAAGATAGATAGGTAGATAGATAGACGGACGGACGGACGACGGATAGATAGATAGATAGTTGGATAGTCGATACATTAGATAATAGATAGATAGACGGACAGGCAGATAACTAGAGAGTAGAGGTAGAGTTCACCTCAGTGCAATTGTTGCATTTTTTTTGTAATAATACAGACAGACAGACAGACAGACAGACAGATACACAGACAGACAGACGGGCAGACAGACAGATAGATAAACGGGAAAGACAGCGAAAACTTTACGGAAATAAATCTCTATTTCAAGTTCTTTTCCGTTCTTAACCCTCTTAGTATTCAATGTAAACAAAATGCAAGCTTTTTTTTTCTCTCAGGGTCTAGAGATCAACTGAAAGCAAACGGATTAATCACTGTCATGTGACGTAGCCTCACATTAAGGCATGTGACGCTCCATCACATGTAGTTTAGTGATATGAATCATTTCCCCATGCCACAACTAAAAAAGAATATTCATGTGGCTTGACTAGTGTAGCGGGCGTCCCCAAATAATTGTGAGGATTACTCATTAAATAAACAAGGGTGGTCATTGGGTGAAAGTGGCCACTGAGAGACAGTTTAATAAGGGCTGGTAAGGTGCTGGTCATGTGTTTTGAACACTGGTATGCGCTCACTAGGAGGAGGGAGGAAAGAATCAGTTTTAGCCCAGCAGATGGCCTAGAGACTCGAACCTGTCAGGACGCTGGTCAAAGGGTCCTCACCGCTGACCAGTCATTACCAGGTGAGCCATAGATAGTTGGGGAAAGCTACAGGGGAAAACCTAAAGAAAAGAGAAAGAAAGAATTCATATGTTGAATTGGGAAGCAGGTTACTTACACGAACCTTATTCGTGTTTCAGCCCTTCACCCTTCACTCTTCACCCCGTCAAGTATTCCTCCTCTGAGACGGGTGGTTAACGAAGGCCATGGTGTGGGGAACACACCGGTAGTCAGCCCCAGCAATTAAAGACTCCAGGTAGAGGAGTCGGATCTCATCATTTCTCCAGTGACAGGAGAATTCAAGGGGGCGACACGTTTTCTGATGCAGACAGCGCATCATGACAGTATGGGGCGAGTCTTATCTCTGATGCAGGTATGGCATCATGATGCAGGAATTATTTATTCTCCTGGTCTGGATCTTGGGCCAATGTTACGTGAAGGCCATGACTTTACAGAAATTTTTAAGAATTTATTGACTTCAATTTGAAACCTGATTTATCTCTCAAAGTGAAGAGAAAGAGAGATACATGTATAGAATCTGTTTATTAATTGTTCAACGTGATTCAGTAAAGTGTTTTCCCCGAAGGAGAGGGGGAGAAGAAAACACATTCGGTAGTGCGCCTTTTGGTTGATTGGAGGGATTGCGTGTGCGTATGGAGTGAATGCATGTGTGCAAAATCGACAGTGTGACAGTGGTGACCCCGACGTGATGGGAGCGGTACTTTTGCAGGAAAAAAATGCTTTGTTGCATCCCGTACAATACGCCAGTAAAAAGTTCTCAAAGACACAGGAGAAATACTCCACTATTGAGAGAGAGTGCTTGGCTATTGTATGGGCATGTGAGAAGTTCGCCAGGTTCTTGACTGGAAAGAAAGTTTCGGTTACAGACCGACCACAGGCCATTGACGTTCTTGCAATCGTCAAAGACTAAGAACAACAGATTATTAAGGTGGTCTTCGGCATTGCAGGAATTCAAATTTACTATTGAACCAGTGCCTGGAACACAAAATGTCATGGCAGATTTGTTGTCACGTGTATGAATATTCATGGACAAATGTAACTGTCTTCAAGGGAAAGACTATTTCTGCTGTTTTGTCTTTCTTTATGATTACGGTGTGCTCACATTTGACAGTGAATTGTATGCTACTGACTATTCAAATCACGTGGTATTTATGCTTAATTTGCTTGTTGAAGTGACTATATGTTTTACAAGCAAAAACTACTTGATGTTGATGTATTACACATCTATTCTTTGCTTTATTCTTTAGTAAACAATAAAAAAAAATCATCATGTACTATTTATGTCTAACTTGCTTGTGAAGGTGAATATATATGTATGTGTCACGAGCAAATAACTTTTTAGAAATGTATATACACATGTTTTGATTATGTTGTGACACAAACCTATTGTTTTCATTAGTCCATTGTCAACAATGGAAAATATGTTTCACTTTTCAATGGACTATAACATTACATGTGGGGAAAAAAAACTATGTTTATTTTGTTTACACGTCTCTTGAGAAACATTTACACTTGAGAATATTCTCATTTTCATGAGGGTTTTGAAACATATGATGTGAAACAAAGATCAAGGGAAAAAATGTGCTTCACATCTTAACATATAAACACAGTTTGTACTTTGATTATCAATATCCCTAATTGTTTTTTCCATGTAATTTGTGAAATGTAATTTGTGACA
>CM065718.1:45075991-45088491 GCA_033310375.1 Conus canariensis | reverse complement strand
TTGAAAAAGCACATAGAGATTGGTCTCTAACCGGGGACAGACGTTATATAAGTATCCGTAATTGTTCACCATTTCACACACAAAAATGCGTATTTCAAGATTGAGACTGAGCAAATAGGAGGGATAGTGCTTTATGAAGAGTCTTTTTTTTTCTTTTGTTTGTTTGCTTTTGTTTTGTTTTGCTTTGTTTTGCTTTGCTTTGCTTTGTTTTGCTTTGCTTTGCTTTGTTTTGTTTGCTTTGTTTTGTTTTGTTTAGCTTTGTTTTGTTTTGCTTTGTTTTGCTTTGCTTTGTTTTGCTTTGCTTTGTTTTGCTTTCTTTTGCTTTGCTTTCTTTTGCTTTGCTTTGCTTTGCTTTGCTTCGTCAATCCAAAACGATTCCGTCAACATTTTTATTTAGATTTTCTATTTGTCAGAAATGCTTGCCATGCGACTTGATGGCCAGGATGAAGGGGACTGGGAAAGCAATTAAACGACACAAGTCTCTGAAAAATGTACGGTCTGATGCTAGAACCACTGATGGGGTCATTCTGAGACTGCACCATGGACACTCTTCCTGAATCACCCATTCCTTTTCTCCTTCATCCCTGTCCTGAAATTCATTGATTCAACGCCTACCTTCCGCTGAACAGATCAAGCTAAGTGACAAACTCGTTCATTTTCATTGTCCTATTTGTTTGTGTCTTGTCTGAAGAAGACCTAGAGGTCTAAACGCGTCGTGTTTTGTCTTGTGACTCGTTTGTCCACGTTTCTCTTGGCGGTTCGCTAATATTTATTTAAGATTTGCTGAAATTCATAGACATTTGGGGAAGAGGGGGGGGGGGGGGGGGGCAATGGAAAATGGAGGTTAACAATGAATTATGAAGTCGTTCTAAGACTCCAAACCACTCCCCGAAACCCAGTCTCCCCCATCCGCTTATCTTTCCAATCTTCAAACAATACGTATGTCTAGAAGATGGTGAACGTGATACTGAAACTGTTGACAGAAAACGTTCTGGGGGAGACCCAAAAAGATTACCCTGAATCCCCGTCCATTTCACCCATCAAACCCAAACTCAGGCCGGACATGACATGATACTATTTCTGTGAAACAAAAGATTGATCGAGTCTTTTCACGGCTGACGCCAAGCCCCCCCCCCCCCACCCCTCACCCCCACCCCGTCTCCCACCCCCACCCCCACCCCCTCCCATCCCACCCTCCAGATATCAAGTCTTCACTCACGTCATCCCTTGTCTTGGAATGTCACATATCTCTGAAAAACAGTGAACTTTGTGCCATAACTGTTGATGAAATCGTTCTAGAGACAACCCAAAGTATCTCCCTTGACAGTAGAAAGAAACTCGTGGAGAGCGTGGCAGCAGAGAGTCCTCAGAAGAGAAGCCCCCTTCAAGCAAGTGTTTCGGCCCTTACCTCCTGACACTCTAGGGGGGTTGGGCCACACCCGGTTCATGACTCCGGATGTCCCTCTGCTGCCCCTTTTTTTTCCATCTTGGGACGAGCCATGGCTGGGATTCGAACCCATGACCCTCTGGACATGCTCATTTTCCACTTAATGACTCGCGCTTTAACCACTGAGCCACAGGGACACCTGATATTTGTAGGGAAATTAAGCCTTATGAAGTTCACTTTTGTTCCTCCTTGACCAGATCCAGCTTGAAACACCCCTCTGCCGTTTCTGCCATTGCTTTCAGGGCTCTGGTTTTTTCCTTCCCTGCAACTGAGAGCTGTTTCATGAGGCTGTATGCAGACGTTCCTACAAACCCCCTAGCTCCAATTTCTGCAGTGAGGACTTTGACCTGATAGCCTTCTCTCCTCAGGCTGTTTGCCAGATCAGCATACTTTTCAGTCTTGTAGATTTGAGCTGCCTCCATTCTGTTCTCATATGGCACCGTGAGCTCGATCATGATCAGCTGCTTGGTTGACTGAGAGTGGACTACTATGTCTGGTCTCATGCCACTCTTGCTGATGATCTCTGGGTGACTCTTCCATTCTGGGAGGTCTGCAGTGCACTCCCAGTCATCTGCCCCGTCCAGCAGACTCTGCCTGCATGTTTCGAGTGGCACTGTTGTTCTTGGCCATGATTTGCTGCCTCCTGCCGTGAAGAATGTTGCGGGTGCTTTTGGAGTCCTGATTTTCCCTTTTAGGGTGTTGGTACTAGCCCAGACTACTTGTACAATCTCTTTGAGCACTTGGTTGTGCCTCCATGTGTACCTTCCTTGAGCCAGGGCTACTTTACATGAGCTTAGGACATGCTCCACTGTTTGTTTTTCATGGCAGAGGGGGCATGCAGGATCGTCTGTTTTCCCCCACTTCACCAGGTTTGCATTTGAGGGCAGAAGGTCATATGCAGATCTGAGAATGAAGCTGATCCTGAGAGGGGCCATGTGCAAAATGTCATTCCAAGTGAGACGTCTTTGGAGTGCATTCTCCCACGTTGTCCATTGCCCTTGCTGGCTCTGCTGGACTGCTTTTTGGAGTCTTTTTTGGTCTTCTTCTTTTCTCATCTCCTGAATCATCATGTCTCTTTTGGCTTTTCCTTTGGCCTTTGACCACCATTCAGTTTTGGTCACCCCCAGTCCTTGTCTGTTGGTCTGTGTGTGTCCTGTTATTTCTCTGATCATGAGACTTTCTTTTGCAGAATCCATCGCCTCTTGAACTTTCCATTTTCTGCCTGTCTTCAGCTGGGGCTTGATTGCTTCTACCACCTTGTCTCCTGAGTCCTCCAGCATGCTTTGAAGTCTGATCTTCTCTGCTTTGTATTCCTCCAGGATGGATTTCAGTGGTAGTTTCAGCTTTGCTTGGCGACAGTACAGCGCTATGTCAGTCAGACAGGGTGGGACACCAAGCCATTTCCTTGTGAACTTGTTGATTTTGGCTTCCATTGCCTCCACCATGCTGGTGCAGATGTCGTATATCATCAGAGGCCATAGGAGCTTTGGTATCAGCATGAACTGCAAACACCAGACCTTGTATTTGCCAGGGAGCCCACACTGGTCAATGGTCTCCAAGCCTTCCTCCGCCATCTGCTTGGTTTCTTTTGCTCTTTGTGTGTCTTTCAGCGTATCATCATACCATCTTCCAAGGCTCTTGACTGGTAGAAAGATGAAATCGTTCTAGAGACAACCCAAAGTATCTCCCTTGACATCCTTTTTTTCCGATCCCTTGATTCCCCACTCCAACCCCCTACCCCTGTCCTGCAGCGACAGGAATTTCTTGAAAATAAGCAGCTGAAGACTAAAAAAAAATATAGACAGAACCATTCTGGGACTGACCCCAAAAGACTCCCCCGTGGCCTAAAATTGTCCAGTCTTGTTCCGACTCATCCCCCTGTCTTGAAATTGCTTATATGTCTGGAAAACGGTGAATTTGATTATCAAACACTGATGGGGGAAGCCCCAAAATAACTCCCCTCGAAGCTCTGTCTCTCGCACCTCCAATTTCCCGTCGCTGTATTGCAAGAGAAATTCTTGCAAATAAGCATTTAAGGCTACAAAAAAAGACTGATATGTTCTACGGTTTATCCAAAATAAACCCAGCCCTACTTGTCATGCTGAAAAATAATGATGCAAAAATGTTTCATGGAGTCGTTCTAAACCAATGCACAAAGATTTCTATCTCTTGTTTGCAAGTTCATCAACGTGCATCTTCCAAAGTAGCTTACTGTCTTTTTCTTATTTACATTAAAACGTTCCAGTGGGAAAAGGAACTGTAGTTAATTAGGGGCAGAGGAATAAGTAAAACAAAATAGCCTATTCTGAAATAACTCCAAGGAAAGAATTTCTGAGCCGATTCCGTTGGAATCAAGATGGTGCTTGGAGTGATTACACAGGTGTGGATGCTACATTCTTTAAGTTATAGAAAAAAAATCGAAATTGGCCAAAAAAAATTCTGTGAACAAGGAATTCACATTTCCTGGACGTGAAGAATACAACTCAATTTCAGCCTTTTTGCCCCAGTTACATGTGGTCTACGAAGCAGCTTTTCATGTTAAGTGCGTGACATGCTTTTCTCATTTGCCACAAAAAAAATCCTTTAATCTTTTTTTCTGTTTCTTCCCATCATTCTTTCTTTTTATCTTTCTATCTATCTTTCTTTCTGTCTTTCTTTTTATTCACTTTTTTTTTTACTGACATCTTCGACTTTTGAACCATTGCCGATTTATGCAGTGCCAGTTGTCTTGCGTGTGTGTGTGTGTGTGTGTGTGTGTGTGTGAGAGAGAGAGAGAGAGAGAGAGAGAGAGAGAGAGAGAGAGAGAGAGAGAGAGTCCATGCTAGAGCTTAACGTTAGCATTTTCATGGAAAGAACAAGCATTTGCTCACTCAAGCTTGGCAGAATAATAAATATTGTGAAGAACTTTCCTGTAATCTGATGTGTGAAGATGTCATCTAATCATAACAGCCGTAGATCTGCGGTTAACCTTTTCAGCTAAAAGGAAAAAAAATCAAAATCATAAAATTGCTGTGTCCATAGAAACAGTTTCCACTTACAATAATTATTTCACGCTCCGATAAAAATGTATTTAATGATATTATACAAAATCATGAAATTGCTGTGTTCATAAAAATTATTTTCACCTACAATAATTACTTCTTACCCCAATAACAAATGTATTTAATGATATTATACACAAACGCTGCGACAAACGTTAAGTTACATTCCGTAAAGATCAGACCCAGGAAAGGTGAGAACACACATACATGTATTGTTCAACAAAATACACAAAATAAGATAAACCACATACACAAAAGCAAAGTGCCATGCATGTCGCCTCATCCTAATGGTGTTTATTTGGATTACCTGAACCTGTTATTTGAGAGAGAGTGCACACCGTCTGACGGATATGGATTTCTTGGTTGAACTTTTCACCTAGGCAGACGCACAAACGGGCATTGTGTCGCTGGCCGAGAGAGCAGCAGTAATAAACGTGAAGACACCTGACCGTTGGAGGATCTCGTCAATACTGTCAAGGACACCTAACACAAGAATATCAAGACATGTTGTGATGTTTGTTTGTTTTTTTAACCACCCTATATTTTGAAAATATCTCTATTGTTTTGTGGACATCTCTTTGTTGGTATAGTGAATTTATCTATGCTGCAGAAACACAATGTTCAAATTTTCAACGGGCATATCTTTGAATGTTGTGAACCGTGTGTTTTAATCTTTATTACTGAACTGACTGACGGCTTTCCAAATTAATCGGTTGTCTGCTTTACAACAACTACGATTTTTCAGGTGATTATTCTTTGTTGAACGACTTAAATGATACAGATGATTTCTTCGTTTTTCAAATTTCATATCATTTCCTGATACCAGTAGGAATTCTTTAGATCTATAACTTCAGATATATTGCTTGTAATCTTTTTTTTGGGGGGAGGGGGGGGGGGGGTGGGGCAGGGGTACTTATGATCGGATTGGTGTAAATAGAGTATGCTAATGATAAACGTTGAGAAAATTGCGATACCAAATTTCCAGAGCTTCGCAAGGATTAGTAAATTCACAAACAGAGTAAAGTGTGGAATTTATCACATTAAACAGAAGCAAATCTTTGTCAAAGCTTGCAATTTTTCTGTGTGTAATACATTTGTGACGATTTGGGGAAACTTTACCACCTCATTTAGACCTTGTAAAACAAACAGGGGAGTGATCACTACATCCGAATATTGAAGAGTGTATTTTCATAACGGTACCTACAAAGATGTGTAAAACATTATCACTGAAATGTTTGGGAAGTAGCAATAATCGTGTCGTTTATCGATTAACTGAATAAGATCAAACGATTTGCAAGTCTGAATCCAATAATTACTTGTTTCCTAAACAATAAACAAGTATGGTAAGTCTTGCTCCCATAAGAAAACCTAACATAGAGTAACTTTTATTCAAGACTGGCACAGCCTTTAAAACCTGAATAAAAGTCAGACAAATACAAAGACGTACAATCTAATAGTGGGGAAACAAGCGCATGCCAACACCCCTTCTGTCATCACAGTAATGATTTGGCAAAGATTTGGACTTCACAAGGTGGGGAGGGGGGGGGGGGGGGGGAAGGAGGTGTTGAAGATAAAGAAAATGGAAACATGAAATTGAGAAACAGTATCATAAGTATGAAAACCCTTCACTAGCTGCACGAGAGAACCATCGCAATCCCTCTCAAAGGCAGATCTATTTGTATTGCCTGCTCCTAGACCTTTCGTCCGCTGGATCGGACTCATCAAGGAGACACGGCTGGTTGTGTCTGTGCTCCTGGTGTCAAATAGAGACACACCACAGTCCATAATACTGTGGTGTTCTCACCACCAAGGGTTCAAAAAAGAATCCAACAGCACCCTCAAAGCAGCCAGCGAAGAGCAGTAAATGAAACAAAACGAAAGTATGGGGTGGAAAAAAAAGTTGCTGAAAAACTAAAGACATTATGCAAACAGTATAAAATGTAGGGGACAATCTTTGAGCCTACGCTTGAGGATCCACCCAAGGATGCAAGGGAGATCAAAGACAAACACAAAGACGGACAGAAACAAATACAAATAACCTCGATTTAATTGAAACGAAACTGAAAATGAAATGAGGCAGGGAACAGTAAACAATAAACAATAAACCTACTTGTTTATTGTTTACTGTTCCCTGCCTCATTTCATTTTCAATTTTGCTTTCTAAAGATCATATTAAATTCACCTAGTAATATAATGTCGTTTGAGAATAACGACACCTCTTTGATTAAAGTAAATCTGTCCATCCAGGTATGGCGTTCTGATGTAAGCCAGCGACCGCTTCATACGTTTTAGACTATAATTCTATCCACAGTGATTCTACACGGTAGTTTTTTTCAGAAAAGCGATTTGATTGAATTTGATACTTGAAGGGGGGAGTGAGAAACACAGAGAGAGAGAGAAAGAAGAGAGAGAGAGAGAGAGAGAGAGAGAGAGCAACAGAGAAACAGACAGACAGACAGACAGACAGACAGACAGACAGTCAGGTAGAGAGACAGACACAAAAAGAAATCCATCGGTTATCAAATCACCAAATATTTTCTCTTCAGTAAAACAAATCTTTATTTCTTTTCCCTCTCTTTCTTTCCCACACTACATTCCAGTCAACTCTGTGTGTGTGTGTGTGTGTGTGTGTGTGTGTGTGTGTGTGTGTGTGTGTGTGTTGTGTGTGTGTGTGTCACACACACACACACACACACACACACACACACACACACACACACACACACACACACACGATCTCTCTCTCTCTCTCTCTCTCTCTCTCTCTCTCTCTCTCTTTCTCTCTCTCCCTCTCTCTCTCCCATTCCCTTTCTCTTTCAGTCATCTGCAAAGTTGGCGTAACCGATCCGATCCAATCGAGAAAGAAGAGGGTTCCACTGGATGGCGCAAGGTGAAAACGAGATATGATACTGTACATGACAGGGTGGGGGAGAGGGGGGATTGCCTGCAAGCGTTGGCGAAACAGATTTCCATCACTGGAGAGGGAACAAAATGACGTATGGGGACAGAGAGAGAGAGAGAGAGAGAGAGAGAGAGAGAGAGAGAGAGAGAGAGAGAGAGAGAGAGAGAGAGAGAGAAGGATGGGGGCGGCATAGGGAGGGAGAGAGAGGGGGGGGCTGTCTGCGCAGTGGCGCCACCACGGTCGTGGGAGACGGTATGAATCGCGCGTAGACTGACATACCAGTTGAACGACATCGCTGTTTATGACGTCCGCAAGGACAGCAATGGCGCTACACCACCACCTTTCCTGTCTGATTCCTACGAACAGACGTAGACTACAGCGTCTGCCTACCTGTCGCATGGACGTGCACGAAATGGAAGTGTCAGGTAACCTGACAAATACATTAATACTAATTAGTAAAGAACGAACAAGTAGGGTACCTCTTGCTTCCATGATGAAATAATCACACACGCCCGTAACTCCAAACGAACGCTGCTTACGACAGCAAATTACCTGGCTGAAATCCTAACACTTGAGCACACAGTGAACAAACTGGGAGACGTCCCACGCCCACAACTCCAAACGAAAGTTGCTGACGACACTGAATTGCCAAGCAGAAACGCCAACGCAGAGCACACGTCCTCTTGGATGTCAGTTACCGCACAAAATGTCACCGCTGCACAACATGTCACAATGACATTTTGTGCAGTGATTCACTGCACAAATTGTCACAAACGAAAGTTGCTGACGACACTGAATTGCCAATCAGAAACGTCAACGCAGAGCACACGTCCTCTTGGATGTCTGTTACCGCACAAAATGTCACCGCTGCACAAAATGTCACAATGACATTTTGTGCAGTTATTCACTGCACAAATTGTCACAATTTGCACAAAATTAATTGTGACAATTTAGTGCACCTGTATGCCTTTTTTTCAAATCACTGCTGCACAAATTGTCAGAACTCTCTCTCTCTCATCTGTGTGGGTGTGGGTGTGTGTGGGTGTATGGATTGGCAGATGGATGGGTGGATATACTCTATGATATCCACGTGTTTTTTTGTGTGTGTTTTTCAATTTGGCTTGCAATTTATCATTTTCAATTTTACATATAATATATACTTTTAGTCTGTGTTCACTACACATATTTACGAGTTGACAGCCCAGACGAGATGGCCCATGTTGGTTGATGAGTGTGTGAAGTGGTTGAAGCGACATTGCCAAAAATGTCCGTTTTTGGCCGACATGGGACACACACACACACACACACACACACACACACACACACACACACACACACACAACACAAAGGAAAAAAAAGAAAAAACAGACACGAACGAACTTAATAGTCTACTCGCTTTCTTGAAAGCGGCGGACTAACAAGACTGACAGAGGTTGTGACATTTTGTGCAACAGTGAATTCGAAAATGGGGCATATGGTGCACAAATCGTCACAACTGCGAGTTGTGACATTTTGTGCAGTCTTTTACTGCATAAAATGTCACAACTGGCACAAAATGTCACAATTGTGACATTTTGCGCAGTGGTGACATTTTGTGCGGTAACAGATCTCTCCTTGTTTGTTCTGTGTGCTCTGTGCTGGCGTTTCTGCTGGGCGATTTGGTGTCGTAAGAAGCATTCGTTTGGATTCATGGGATATGATTATTTTCATCATGGGAGTAAGAGATCATTTACTTTGTTTGTTATTTATGGTTTACTATTCCCTGCCTCATATAAGATTTCCCTGAATATTAATTAACATTTGGAGAAAAAAAAAACAAAGACAAAGATGACAATAAAGAGAAATTCGAACGGTCTCTAATCCTGTATCTTTCCGTTTTAATATTGTTCAAATCCTGAGTTTTTGTTCCGTTTTAACTCCACCAAATTATAAATGCAAACAAAACATGATGTTGTCTTAAAGAACGAAAGGTCACAGATGAAATCTCTCCGAAATATGTTATTTCGTTATTTTGCACCTACGCACCAAAAAAAAATAGTATCGCCATTTAATTAGTCATCATAGCTGCTGACGTATTCACCCTTTACCCCCTGAACGACAACGTTAATCAATCTCGTTTGCATCAAAGGTTAAGTGGACTTTAAATACAAAACAGCCGAATGAAAGACTAGCTTGTTTGAATCTTGCCTCAGTTTTCCACCTCTGTCTGCTGCACCTGTCGCGCCACGCAAATTAACTTCTCATTTCATCTGTTGAAAGAGAGGGAGAGGGGAGATCACCCTTGCACCAATCAGAGACTGTTACTATTTACGGAACGTAAGGGGGTTGAGGGGAGAGAAGGGAACTATGGCGGCACATGATCAGAAAAACTGAAACACTGCAGCGTTATGGTGGTGCAAGACCAAGCTCGGAGTAAATCACAAAATAGTGTGCGAAGTAACGCTCATTTAAAACGCGAAACAAAACTGGCCAGCTAGTTTTCGACAAATACTCTTCAGACGTGACAACCAACAGACATCAACAACGCCGTCAAACAAGGTGGATATTTCCATGCTGATTTTAATAGTTTGGCTTTTGATACATGGCGTCTGGAATTATTCATGTTCTGATGTGTGGTGTGTTGACAATTTCATTCCGTTATATTTACCACACATGTATATTTTTTATTTTTAAAATACACATGTGCTCCTCCTAGCCGCCATCCTTACTCCTTATTTCATCCTTGCCTCCCTCTCTCCACACACACGCACGCACGCAGGCACGCACGCGCGCGCGCGCGCGCGCGCCGCACACACACACACACACACACACACACACACACACACACACACACACACACACACTTACTTCTTTTCTTTTTTTTTTGTTTTTTTCCTTTTTCGTTTTTTTTTTTTTCCCTCGTTTTTTCCCTCCTCAAGCTATACTTACTTAACTGGGTAGAAAAGGCGTCTTTCTCTTTTCTTTTCCTCGACGTATTTGTTTCTTTTTCTTTTCATGCTTTGCAGTTGATAAGGCAGTAAGTTACGTTGATCAACCGGCTGAGCGTTTACAGCTGTTGTGATTGTAATTATAGCCTCTGTGTGTGTGTGTGGGGGGGGGGGGGTGAGGGGGGGGGGGAGTGGATGGTTCGGTGGGCGCGTGCTTTGGTTTTTTTTCCTATCCAAAGTCGATATGCGTGCAATAGGCTTAAACGGTAACAGCTCACAGTTGAATGTTCGTCCAACCAATGGATGCTTTTCGGAGGAGGGGGAAGGGTGTCAACACTGCAGGTGTCTTCATCTCTCAGGCCTGGTTGACACTGGGATATAACACACACACATACAATATAACACACACACACACACACACACACACACACACACACACACACACACACACACACAAAATCGTCATCCCCCCTCGCCTCACTGGTCACCGTAAGAACGGAAAACGTATCTCAAAATTTGTGATCCTTTCATACTCAGTATCCATTTCTATTTTCTATTTCATTCCCATTCCTTTGGTGAACTAGTGCCAAAGTCTTCGTTGACGGCATTGTCATGGGTACCAATGGTGGGTGGACATGATGACGGTCCCCCTGCTGAGTGAGACGTTAGCTGCTAAGGCTGGTTCCACGACGGAATCGGTTTGCTCCCTATGCTGGATCACAGACGGCACCAATGAACATCACCTCAGTGACTCAGCAGTAGTGCAGCGTCTCCTCTGCCTGGTTGTCTTGTTTCAGCCTGATACTGACAGCATCCCTGTGTAGTGGGGGCGCTGGAAGGGACCTTGATGCGGCTATGTATAATGGAGCCGAAACTGGCGGCATGAAAACAATGAAACTAAAAGGGAAGAAGTAATGGGACAGCAATGACGGTGTGGACTTGGGGAAAGAGGGAAGAGAGAGAGAGAGACGGAGGGAAGCGATAGGGACGGGGAGGTGGAAGATGTAGCACCAGTATTCACACCGTAGCTTGACCTACTCTTCAATTCGCGCCCCGTCCTCACCGGAAATGACTGCCATTCCTTCTCTCCCGACCCAGAAGAGCGACATTAATGCCGGTGTTGTGACTCTGTTTATTAGTCGCTGGTCGTTTGAATCGAAGCCTGAGGTACGCTTAATGACATTCTGAACACAGTCCATAACCTTACCCTAGGTACCCCCGTGGGGAGCAGACGGGAAGCACTCTCATTCTGTCCGGAAATCGTTAAGTGATGGAAGTTCCGGAGAAGAGGGACATCGGCGCAAAAATAGAAGTGAACCCTGACGATGAATTTTACGCATGAAATACACGCACAGACGAAGTAAAAAAAAAGTGTGTTTTAAAAGGAAGAAAATGTCTGCACTGAAGATGAATTTTGCACATCAGAAAACAAGCATAGAGACAGACATAGGAGCGCTTTTCATTAGAAAGGAAATGCCTGTGTTGAAGATGAAACTAACGTAGAACACATGCAAAGAGTTAGCATTAAACGTGCGTTTTAAATGAACAAAAAAAGTCTACGCTAAAGATTATTATCATACGGAAGTACACACATAGAGTTTGTTATAGGAAAGTAGTCTAAAATAACAGAAATCACACACACACACACACACACACACACACACACACACACACACACACACACACACACACACGCACATACATACATGCATACATAATACATACATACATACAGAGACAAAGACAGAACAATTGGAACGCATCTTATATGAAGGACAAAAAGTCTCCATTGAAGATAAAGTGCGCACATAAAATCCAAAGTCAGTAACAGGATCATACGTTAAATTACGTAAAATGTCTACATTGAAGATGGATTTTACATACAAATCCACACATACAGTCAGTAACAAAAACGTATTTTAAGTTATGTTAAACAACTACAATGAAGATCTATTTCACACTTGAAATCAACACAGAGAGTGAATAACAGGAATGTACTTTAAATTACGTAAATTGTCTACAATAAAGATGAATTTTTACACTTAAAATCCACGCATAGAGTCAGTAACAAATTACCTAAAACGTCTACAATGGAGACGAATTTTACACATAACATCCACACATACAGTCGGTAATATTAATGCATTTAAATAACGTAAAAGAAAGATGGGTTTTACGATAAA
>CM065718.1:45063491-45065991 GCA_033310375.1 Conus canariensis | reverse complement strand
GTGTGTGTGTGTGTGTGTGTGTGTGTGTGTGCTTGCGTGCGTGCGTGCGTGCGTGTGTGTGTGTGTGTGGTTGTGTGTGTGTGTGTGTGTGTGTGTGTGTGTGTGTGTGTGTGTGTGTGTGTGTTTCCTTTTTTCTGATAGATTTTAATTCAAGAACCAAGTCTTAGTATGTCTAACGAGAACAGAACTCGTCACAAGAACGGAGCGAGGAATACGAAGATATATATATATATATATATATATATATATATATATATATATATATATATATATATATATATATATATATTATGTGAAAGGGTGACTGTGACCTTGGCTTGACCCTCTTTCCGCCACGCGGGTCAACGCACTCCAGAGGAACGCGAGTGCACGACCTGCTCAGCGCGTGCAGCAGGAGGAGGAAAGGTGACACACTGGATGATGTCCGTAATCCGTGGGGACCAGTGGATCTCTCCAGTGCTCTGGAAGTGCCTCACTGTCCAAAGACCCTGTCACGGTGCTCCCCCTACTTTGCACGGTCAACGGAACCTGTTATGTTGTAGTTTGATTTGTTATGTGGTCCGGTGTCGTATAATATCTGGGAGCCGTGATATCTGGGAACGCGTTCCCAGATTTACAGTGATATCTGGGAACGCGTTCCCAGATTTCCTGAACTTCCAATCGTGAAATCTGGGAACGCGTTCCCAGATATCACGGTAAATCTGGGAACGCGTGCGGGAAAAAAAAGTGACAAGAAAGCCAAAGATCTCAATTGCACCTACATAAATTGTTTCCTACCTTATCTCGAAAATCCATTCTTTTTTGTCTTCTTTCTGCCCTTCTGAGCTCTGAAAGACCACGTTCCCAGATATCACGGGCCTTCCCAGATATCACAGTACATTTTGGGAATGCGTTCCCAAAAAAATCTGTGATATCTGGGAAGCCTTCCCAGATATCACGTTCCCAGATTTCACGCGACACCGGTCGACCACACAACGCCTCCACAGGTTTTGTGTTCACCACTTGGAAATCGTGTCATGAAAAAAGCTGAACACAACAGCAAGCAAGCGCGCACGCGCGCGCACGCACGCGCGCAAGTGTGTGTGTGTGTGTGTGTGTGTGTGTGTGTGTGTGTGTGTGTGTGTTTTCAGTGAGACACAAGTGCACGCGGGTACGCACGCACACTGTAAGAAGACAGAGAGAGAGAGAGGGGGGGGGGGAGTATTTCATTCCTGTGAATGGCTTCAGAGATCACGGGTTTCCCACGCTGCTATCTGCATGATTTCTGCCCCCTCCCCCGCCCCTTTGTCTCTCCCTTGAACCCGCACTCCACGATTATCGCTAAGTATAACCTTTCCCGTTTGTTAACCTGGTATAAAAAAAAAAGATAGTATCTGGTACATATCTATCCAGAATGTGTCGATAACCATACATTTCTTTGCATATCTTCATCCCGAGAAGGGATACACGCAAGTACGTTATAACCACACGTACATCCAATATCATAGTTTTTTCCCTTACGATCTGTTGTCCTGCCCTCTCTCTCTCTCTCTCTCTCTCTCTCTCTCTCTCTCTCTCTCTCTCTCTCTCTCTCTCTTCTCACGCATGCGTGCAAACACACAAGTACTCATGTCCACACGCGTACGTACATTCACATCCACACACTCGCGCATACATTCGTAACAGTAAAAATCGCGTGTGGCGCCTGTCTATACAATTACTCGGCTGAATATATATATATATAAATATATATATATATATTGTTTATAATGAATTATATATATATATATATATATATATATATATATAAGACGGGGTGGGGCTGATTAAAAATCTAGGTCACTTTTTTTTTCATGTGCTAAAAGTTTATACACTATTAACAAAACCAACCCATAAGTCATTGCGGTAGTTCTGACATCTTTCAGATAAAGGGGGGGGGGGGGGGGGGGGGGGGGAGGGTCGTAAAAAGGCCGCCACATTCCGCTGTATATTTTCACCTTCAAAAAAACACAACTGAGCTGAGCTGAATTTATCTTGTGTTTAGCCCATATTATCTCCCCTTCAACCTCAGTTCTATACCGTAGTTTTAGTCGTTCACCCGAGACCTAATTCTGCATCCAAATCGAAGAGGTAAGTGACTGTCTGCTTGTCCTTTGTTTTCACTGTTTTCAACGTTGTTTGTCTTGCCTGAAGAAGAACCAACAGGTCGAAACGCGTTATGTTGGTTTGTAATTTGTTTATGTCTTCGTTCGGCGGCGAAGTAATTCTGTTTTAGTTTTCTGAGCAAATTAAGTTCATGAAAAATATAACGGTGGCACAACATTCAAACACAATAGAAAAAAACATGAAGATCGAATCGGTAACTTGACACTGCTTAATAGACGGCTAGAGTATTTCGTTGCGTTTCCTAGTCACACGTTCACAAGAAAAAATGCTGGAATGTTATAAAACTGAAACAAACCACAAAAACGGGGCTGGGTGTGTGTGTGTGTGTGTGTGTGGGGGGGGGGGGGGGGGGGGG
>CM065718.1:45033491-45048491 GCA_033310375.1 Conus canariensis | reverse complement strand
CTGGCAGAAAGAACATATAAACATGACAGAGAGGAGCTGGCAGAAAGAACATATAAACATGACAGAAAGAACATAAACATTAGAGAAAGAAGCTGGCAGAAAGAACATATAAACATGATAGAAAGAAGCTGACAAAAAGAACATATAAACATAACAGAAAGAACATATAAATATGCCAGAAATAAGCTGACAGAAAGAACATATAGACATGACCGAAATAAACTGACAAAAAGAACATATAAACATTACAGAAAGAAGGAGCTGACAGTAAGAACATATAAACATTGACAGAAAGAGCTGACAGAAAGAAAGAGCTGACAGAAAGAACATATAAACATGACAGAGATGAGCTGGCAGAAAGAACATATAAACATGGCAGAAAGGAGTTGACAGAAAGAACAAACATGACGGAAAGAAAGAGCTGACAGAAAGAACATATCAATATGACAGAGAGAAGCTGGCAGAAAGAACATATAAACATGACAGAAAGAAGAAGCTGACAGAAAGAACATTTAAACATGACAGAAAGAAGGAGTTGACAGAAAGAACAGACATGACAGAAAGAAAGAGCTGACAGAAAGAACATATCAATATGACATAGAGAAGCTGGCAGAAAGAACATATAAACATGGCAGAAAGGAGTTGACAGAAAAAACAGACATGACAGAAAGAAAGAGCTGACAGAAAGAACATATCAATATGACAGAGAGGAGCTGGCTGAAAGAACATATAAACATGACAAAAAGAAGGAGCTGGCAGAAAGAACATATAAACATGACAGAGAGGAGCTGGCAGAAAGAAAATATAAACATGACAGAAAGGAGGAGCTGGCAGAAAGAACATATAAACATGGCAGAAAGAAGGAGCTGACAGAAAGAAAATATAAACATGGCAGAAATAAGGAGCTGACAGAAAGAAAATATAAACATGACAGAAAGGAGGAGCTGGCAGAAAGAAAATATAAACATGACAGAAAGAAGGAGCTGGCAGAAAGAACATATAAACATTGACAGAAAGGAGCTGGCACAAAGAACAAACATGACAGAAAGAAACAGCTGACAGAAAGGACATACAAACATGGCAGAAAGGAGCTGACAGAAAGAACAAACATGGCAGGAAGAAAGAGCTGACAGAAAGAGCAAATATGACAGAAAGAAAGAGCTGACAGGAAAACATACAAACATGACAGAGATGAGCTGGCAGAAAGAACATAAACATTGACAGAAAGGAGCTGGCACAAAGAACAAACATGACAGAAAGAAACAGCTGGCAAAAAGAACATATAAAGATGGCAGAAAGAAAGAGCTGACAGAAAGAGCATACAAACATGGCAGAAAGGAGCTGACAGAAAGAACAACCATGGCAGAAAGAAAGAGCTGACAGAAAGAGCATACAAACATGGCAGAAAGGAGCTGACAGAAAGAACAACCATGGCAGAAAGAAAGAGCTGACAGAAAGAGCATACAAACATGGCAGAAAGGAGCTGACAGAAAGAACAAACATGGCAGGAAGAAAGAGCTGACAGAAAGAACATACAACCATGGCAGAAAGGAGCTGACAGAAAGAACAAACATGGCAGGAAGAAAGAGCTGACAGAAAGAACATACAACCATGGCAGAAAGGAGCTGACAGAAAGAACAAACATGGCAGGAAGAAAGAGCTGACAGAAAGAGCAAACAAACAAGGACGACAAAACAGAAAGGTGCCTCCCCCCCCCCCCCCCCACCACAAAAAAAAAAGCACAGGCAAATAAGCAGAAAAACAAACAAACAAAACAGAGAGCCAAAGAACATGGGACACCACCAGTGAAGAAGTCTCAACGGACGGGAACGCTACCGGTCGCCACACAAACCACCTTATATCCTCTGGGTGCGGGAGAGACAATACGACAATCAGAGGGGTGGGGGGGGGGCTAACTCTTTGGGGCGCCCGTTTCATTCTGTCGAATGAAAAGAACGGCCAAGGTAGGAGGAATGAGCGACGTATTACCTTGCCCCTCTCAGTACATGGTCTTCTGTCTTTGTTCGTTACCGTTAAAGGAGGAGGAGGAGAAGAAGAAGAAGAACAACAACAACAACAACAACAACAGCAACAACAACAACAACAAGATGAAGAAAACAAGAAGAAGAAGGACAAGAGGAAAGTTTGTTTTAGTATGTCGCCATGACTTGGTGGTTTAGCGTGGGAAAAAAAAAACCATGGAATATCTTGGGAGTCAAAAGTACAGGTTTTCGTTGATACTGTTGTCATCACCCTCCCTCCAACCACCCTCCTCCAACTCCATCCGTTTCAACCTACTCCGTCCATTCCTCCTCCCCCAACACCTAGGCCCCCTTCACGCACGCATTCTCAGCCCCCCCCCCCCCCCACCCCACTCCCATCTCCTCCCGCTTCCTCTTTTCATGTCATTGAGGACCTCCCGTTACTTCTACTGAATGTACCACGGGCTTATGTGAACAGACCGGCACCACGTAGAACATTCCCGACACGCGGAATGCTTTGTTGACAGCGTTCATTTCAAATCAATTGACTGATAGTAGTTTGCCTCTCTCAGCTGTGGTTGTTGCCAGGAAATCTTACCATACGAAAAAAACAAAAACAAAAAGGCAGAAAGTATTTTGGGTCGAAAAACCTTCAGTTTGAAAAGCGTTTCCAACACACAAAAATAATGGTTATAATAATTTTTAGAAAAAAAGGAAACTGAGTCGCCATCCCAGATTATCCAGTCAAATTGTTCATGATTCTCTGATTCAAAGCTTTCAAATTTGTTACTGAATATTTGTGGGGTTTGCCTGACTGCGTGCGTGTGTGCGGGCGTGCGCGCGCGCGTGTGTGTGTGTGTGTGTGTGTGTGTGTGTGTGTGTGTGGTGTGTTCTTTCTTTCTTTTCTTTCTGTCTTTCTTTCAACAATACCGTTTATAGTTGAAGAAAATATGTGATGTAGCAAGTACGCACACGCTCCCAAATCCTGGAAAGAATAATAAACGTACTCGCTGTGTGTTCGTCCTCTGTTTTGATTGTTTTTTAATTTTATTTATCCTGCCTGAAGACGGCTGCTAGGTGGTCCAAACGAGTTGTGTCTTTGGTAACTTGTTTGTCCCATTCACTTGGAGACTGTGTTTTTCTACTTTCGCTCTTGTGGCCGGCCAGAAAAGGATGAAACCGAGCAGAAAGTGACAGGCCATGCATGTTTCAGTGCCGTCGTAGGTGGGGGAGGGGCAAAAAACGAGGTGAGATGACACAAACATACGCATTTCAGAACGCACAAATCGCGCTGGCCCGTCACTCTGATCACCTTCCCAACACATGAATGCGAGCGAGTGTGTGTGTGTGTGTGTGTGTGTGTGTGTGTGTGTGTGTGTGTGTGTGTGTGTGTGTGTGTGTGTGTGCGCGCGTGTGTGTGTGTGAGAGAGAGAGAGAGAGAGACAGACAGACAGACAGACAGTGTGTGTGTGTGTGTGTGTGTGTGTGTGTGTGTGTGTGTGTGTGTGTGTGTGCGTGCGTGCATGCGTGCATGCGTGCGTTCGTGCGTGCGTGCGTGCGTGAGTGAGTAAAACGGTAGGTGTGTGGGTGTGCGGGAAAGAGAGCATCATTGTACTATTGAATGCTGGACTCTCTCTCTCTCTCTCTCTCTCTCTCTCTCTCTCTCTCTCATTCAGAGTGCTCTCTCTCTCTCAAGCCACCGAGGAGTACGGACGTGTTTTTGACAGCGCTCCGCTTGTGCGATGTAATCACTACAGCAGTATAGGGTTTTTACAGTCAACTGGGCCAAGGTAGCCCGCCTTGTTAACTTTGGTTCTGTTTTTTCTTTTGTTTTCTTTTCTTTTCGGGTATTGTTGCTGATTCAAAGCAATGCCAATATCAAACTTAACTTGGAGAAACACGTGTGGTGTGTTTTTCTGGACATATACAAACTTTATGGGGAAAAGAGCGAGGCAGGCTTCCGCGGGGTGTGAACATGTTTCTCTTCTGTGGCCTGTGTCTCCTATCCGGACAGTTGTGCTTTCCCTGCTCTTCATTTTTCTGTGTGCGGACACTGGAGCTGATACCTCACAGGATTACTGCAGCCATGCCAGTGTTACCTGTGCTTCACACAACCCGTACTTCAACATAACAGGTGGGAATGTGTCGTTCTCCAAACTGTACCGTTCGTTTCTGATGCTGGCTGCCATGAGATACTGTAAAACTGTCCAGTGGGGGTTAGTGATACCCCTAAAGGTAACTATGGTTGCCCACCGAGACAGGTCTTCATATATGCTGTCTGTCTATGTGTGTGTGTTTTTAGTCATGTTTCTGTTGCTGTGTGGAGATATTGAGTCCAATCCTGGACCAGGATTTCCTCCCAACCCAGCACCTCTACACACTCAAGATGCACAGGTGGAACAGTGTTTTCAACCGTCACGTGGCAACCAGTCAACTTCTGAGAACTATCCTTGCACTCTTGAGTCCTTGTACTATTCTCTGAAAGATGAAAATAGACAGCTTAAAGATCAAGTTTCATGTTTGTCTCAAAAATGTTCCGTTTTCGAGCTTCGTCTTTCACAACTCTTCCAATGGCAGGAATTCCTTTTAGATATGTCTGATCACTTGCACGATCATCAAGATAAACTTGAAGCTTTTTCACGTCAGTACAACATCAGATTTTTCAACGTCCATGAGGACCATCGCGAAGATTATACGACCTGCGCTCGTAAAGTCGTTCAACTTCTGATTCGCTTCTACCCCTTCAAGAATTGGTCTCTGGGGGATGTAGAGCGAGCCCATCGCGTAGGTCAGAAACAACAAGATGGCAAACCTCGGACAATCATTGCGCGACTGCGGAACTGGAGTGACAAACTTTCCGTTCTGCAGGAAAGAAAATGCAGAAGGGAGATGGCCGATACGTTGGGTATCCGTGTGGCTGGGGATTTGACAATCCGTCAGCAAGGGGAACTACGCCGACAACGGTACCAAGGCAAGACGGCGTACTACAGAAATGGTCGGCTCTGCTTCCGAGAACAGAGATCCCCCACTTCAGAAAAGCCAAAGGCCGTGGGAACCAGCGTCAGCATGAGTCTGGTCAGAGGGCACAGTCTGGGCATCGCTCTCAGAATAGAGATGCGCCTGATGTCCACACCCCAGTCAAATCCCCATGGCCATCCTCTGCCGGCCATAGGTCACCCCCGTCCGCCATCCTACTTCCTATGCCTCTGGCCCTCCACCCTCCAGTTCCACCCGTTACCCTCCACCCTACACTTCCACCCGTCCCCCTCCACCCTCCACTTCCACCCGTCCCACTCCACCCTCTACTTCCACCGTCCCCCTTCCCCTTCACTTCCACCCCCCCCCTCCACTTCCACCCGTCCCCCTTCCTCTTCCAATTCCACCCACCCCCCTCCTCCTTCCTCTCCCACCCATCCCATTACCCCTGTCTCTTCCACCCATCACTCTCCACCTTCCGCGCCCACCCGTCACCCCCCACCTTCCTCTTCCACCCGTCACCTGCCTCCTTCCAGTCACATCCCTTCCTCTCTTCCACTTACCTCCACCCATTCCACTCTGCCTTCCACTTCCACCTGTTCTCCTTCATTTTCCATTTCCAACCGTTCACCTGCTTCCTTGACTTCTACCCATCCCCCTCCACCTTCCACTACCACCTTTCCCCCTCCACTGTCTGTTTCTACCCAAACCTGGTCGTCTTCTTCTCGTCCCCCTCCCATGTACAACATGCAAGAATTCCCCACCCTGCTCAGGACAAGTACTCCCAGGTGTAGGACTACTGTTGCATGTCCTAAACAAAATCAAAACCAAAGCAACCTGCTTGAGGCGTCCCCAGGCCGCCATGGTTGCAGTCCTGATTCTTCTCTAAGTGGGGATCCGTCGATTCCTGCAACAACCGAGGATTGCATTGACCCGCACCTAGCAGGAGTGACTGACCCTACATCAGAGGGTCTACAGAACTTGCCATCACATTCACCAGACGTTCTTGATGACAGCATGACTCTATTAAAACAGAGGGTGTCCTTGGTAAACCCTCCGCACGACGTGGAAAACCAGTCCAAGGGTGTGACAGGTACAGTGACAGAGGGTCTCAGCACTGGCGAGAGTCACAGTACCGGGGTGGTGGAGAACCCTAGGCCCTCTCCGTGGCAGGTGTCTATGGTTAGTGAAACCGAGGGCCAGTTCTCAGGCTCCGGTCCTCTTCTTCTTCTTCTTCTTCTTCTGAACGCACAAGAACTACCCGTATATTTAGGTGACTTGATGAATGAAAATACCACCGGTGATGACTGCTTTTCTCGTGTATCAAAAGATTGCTCCACTAATGAATTTGGTCTTTATTTAATTACCATCTGTCAGAATTTTGAGTTGGTTATTTTAAATGGTTTTCTGCCTGGTGATAAAAGCGGGGATTACACTTATATCGCTCACAATGGTGCAAGTGTTATTGATTATTTTATTTCCTCCCAATCCTTAGTTCCACTGTGCCGTGAATTGAAAGTAACCCCACGGGTAGAATCAAAGCACATGCCTGTTGAATTTGTACTAATGCTTCCCAGTCCGAATCAGGAGACGGTTTCAAAAAGGTTAAAGGTAACCAAATTTAAAAAATATGCATGGGATCCAGCAAAAGAAGGTGATTTTATCAGTGCACTTCAGTCTGACGAGGTCAATTCAACCTTTAATGAAGCAACTGAATTGATTGATGTCAATTTTGAGTGTGCACTGAAGAAACTAAACGAAGGTCTGTTTATGGCTGGTCAAATAATGAGTAAAGAAACTGTCACAGGTAACATCAAGCACAGCCCATGGTTTGACTCTGAGTGCTATGTTAAACGCCGTCAGGTGAGACAAGCATTGAGAACGTACAGTCGGGTGAAAGTTAATAACAACCCCGAAGCTGTTCAACTGAGACTTAACTATTCTATAATCAGAAACGAGTATAAAGACTTACTTCGAGACAAGCAGCAGTTATATAGACAACAAGTTTTAAATACACTTAACGAAAACGCCAAAGATTCTAAGCGGTTTTGGAGCACCGTAAGGTCTTTAAAAAGTAGTTCTCATGTACCAAACACAATATCCAATGAAGAATGGTTTCAGCATTTCAAACAAGTCTTTAATGATGAGCTGATTCCTTCTGGTCGTAATTCTCAGGAACTTCAAACTGAGTATTTTCCTGTTGCTGATAGTAACGTTGATGAATTGGATGTCTGTATAACTGAAGAGGAAATTCTTGATTCAGTTAAGGCTTTAAAATCAAATAAAGCACCAGGTCCAGACGGACTAATTGGGGAATTTTATAAGTATTGCACCCCCGCTATTCTCTTTTTCCTTAAGAAATTTTTCAACAAACTCTTTGATTTTGGCATCTTCCCTTCTATGTGGTGCGAAGCTCTGATTCAACCTTTGCACAAAAAGGGTGATATAAACAACCCAGACAACTACAGAGGTATCTCTCTTTTAAACATTAGTTCAAAATTATATACTTACATATTAAACAAGCGTTTAACAAAATGGATTGAAGATTGTGATGTAATAAACGATGTGCAGGCTGGCTTTAGAAAGAATTATAGTACTACTGATCATATATTTACCCTTTTTTCTCTGGTACAAAAGCAACTCTCTAACCACAAGAAATCATACGTTGCTTTTATCGACTTTAAAAAGGCTTTCGTTTCGGTAGATAGAAACCAACTCTGGTCAATCTTAAGGAAAAAAGGCGTAAAGGGTAAGATGTACAATGCACTTAAAAGCATATACAGATGTCAAAGCTAGGGTTAAAGTGGGGGGAGATTTAACTGACACTTTTATGTGTCCTCGGGGTCTGAAGCAAGGGGAAATATGCAGTCCGGTTTGTTTTCGCTATTCATCAATGAGCTTGCTGAAGAAATAATTCAATACGGTAAACACGGTATTCCCTTATTACCAGACTTCATAGAGATACTAATTATGCTTTTTGCCAACGATGTTGCACTTGTAGCATCTACCGTCATTGGTCTCCAGCAGCAACTAAATGTTTTGTGTAGCACAGCGAAAAAACTCGATTTGATCGTAAATTTAGAAAAATCAAAAGTTATTGTGTTCAGAAATGGGGGGTATATCGCCTCAAGGGAAAGATGGTTCTACGACGGTAGGCAACTAGAAATTGTTAATCAGTATAAATATTTAGGTGTTATCTTTTCCAC
Source organism: Conus canariensis (assembly GCA_033310375.1). Taxonomy (NCBI): domain Eukaryota; kingdom Metazoa; phylum Mollusca; class Gastropoda; order Neogastropoda; family Conidae; genus Conus; species Conus canariensis. The sequence continues at coordinate 45,040,327 of CM065718.1, read as the reverse complement.
GGGTCTTTCTTTTTCCCATTGCCTTGAGGATTTAGCATCCAAGGCAAAACGTCAAGTCATCAATATTATAAAACTACTTTGGAAGTTTCAAAGCCTTTCCCCGAAATTGTTCTTTAAACTTTTCGACTGTCAAGTCCAGCCAATGCTTAGCTATGGTGCCGAAGTATGGGGTTTGACTGCAAACAACTCAATTATTGAAAAAGTACATTTGTTTGCACTCAAGAGATTCTTAAATGTTTCCATAAAAACACCCAGCGCTTTAGTCTACGGAGAAACTGGTCGGTATCCACTCTATATAAACAATTATACTAAATGTATCAAGTATTGGATACGTGTCGTTAATATGCCGGATAATCGCCTTCCTAAGAAAGCTTACAACACGTTATATGATTTGCATCATCGAGGCAAGAACAACTGGGTTTCATCAGTTTGCTCAACGTTAAACCGCTATGGCTTTGGGTATGTATGGGAAAACCAGAACGTTTACAATGTCAAAGGTTTTCTCTTAGAATTTAGAAATCGGTTGATTGATTGTCATCTTCAAGAATGGTACACCCGAATGGATGTTAGTGATCGCTTTTCCTTCTATTCTTCCTTTAAGCAATTCAGACAAATACCGAATTATCTGTTTACACTAAGTAATTTGAACAATCGTAAAAATCTCATAAGATTCAGGTTAGGCGTATCTTGTTTAAATACTCACAAACTGCGGCATTCGAGTGTTCCCCGAGAGGCACTCTGCTGTCCTTTTTGTCCAAGTCAGTTGGAATCTGAATATCACTTTTTTATAGTATGCCCTAAATATAAAGATGTCCGAGAGCATTTTATACCCACTAAATATTATGCAAGAGCGTCGGCTTTCAGAATGTCATTATTACTTGCCAATGATAAAATGGCTAAAGATGTTGCTGCTTTCATAACTAAAGCTTTTGAAATCAGATGCAAAAAAACGAATGGGACGTAAAGTTCTTTTTTTTTTTAATGTACAATTCGGGGTACATTTTCCCCTTTAAAAGCAAAAGAGCTTGTATGTGTGAGTGTATGCGTGCGAGTGTGTGTGTGTCAAGTGTGTGTGTGTGTGTGTGTGAGAGAGAGAGAGAGAGAGAGAGATGTGTGTGTGTGTGTGTGTGTGTGTGTGTGTGTGTGTGTGTGTGTGTGTGTGTGTGTGATCATGAATAGGTTTACAGGTTTTTAGGCAATTACAAATGAATGTAACCCCTGTGAGATTTGTAAATGATATGCCCTCAGCTGTATATTGGTACGTATTTTGATCAGTATGTATACATCCATGACTGAGGAAGAATGTGAAAATATACTACTCAAAACAATTGAAGTACCACTTAGGAAAACTGCTGTCATTCGAAAGAAAACAAAGCTGAACATAATTTAATGATTGAATATTTTATTTTTATTATTCCTCAATCCATTCAAATTTATTCAAACACCGTGACAAAAAATTATCTTTGTTTTACACTTGATTAAAGAGGCATACCCCCAAAATGAAAAGTAACAAGAGTCTATGGTAGATGTCATGATGTTAATAACGGGTATGACCACTGTTCGCGTTCAAACAAGCGTCACATCGACGTCTCATGGAGTGCACCAGGCGGCGGAGAGTGTCCTGGGGTATCGCCTGCCACTCCTGCTCCAGCAACTGAAACAGCTGGTCCACGGTGTCTGCTGGAGGGTTGTGGGCCCGCACTCGCCTCCCCAGCACGTCCCACAGATGCTCTATGGGGTTCAAATCTGGTGACCTGGCAGGCCAGTCCATTCTTGTCACCTGCTGCCCTTGTAGGAACTGATTCACGATGGCGGCGCGGTGGCACGGCGCGTTGTCGTCCTGGAACTGGGCGCCCTGGCCAACTGCCCTCAGGGCGGGTATCACAAGGGGGCGGATGATGGTGTCGCGGTAGGTGGCACCGGTCAGGCGGCCTTCAACACGGTGTAGGAGGGTCCTGTGACGTAGGCTGAACCCACCCCACACCATCACGGACCCACCTCCATAGCGGTCATGCTCCCTGACGGCAGCGTCAACGTAGCGTTCTCCAGGACGTCGCCAGACGCGAACCCGCCCGTCGTTGAACCTGAGGGTGAACCTTGACTCGTCTGTGAAGAGTACTGTTGCCCATTCAGCTCTTGTCCACCTTCTATGACATGCTGCCCAGGCCCGACGATGAGCTCGATGCGCTGGGGTCAGTATAGATCTCACTCCTGGGGACCTTGACCTCAAGTTGGCGTCGTGGAGCCGGTTCCGAACTGTCTGGGTACTGACGTTGACGTTGCTGGCTTGTCGTAGCTGGTCTCGGAGTACTGTGGCACTGGCTGAACGGTCTCTCAGACAAGAGATAACAATGAACCGATCCTGCTGTCTGGAGGTGCTTCTCGTCCGTCCACGTCCCTGCTGTTCTTCAACACTTCCAGTGTTAAGCCAACGGTCTCTGAGCCTCAGAATGACTGGGTGACTCACTCCAAGCCGTCGACCAATCTCCCTCAAGCCAATACCTTCTTGGTACCATGCTATCGCTCTTCCTCTGTCGGTGTTGCTTAGTCGTTGTCTCGCAGGCATGGTTAAATCTTCCTAAATTTCGCGACTTTTTATACCCGTCAAATGTGCTAACTGATTGCAATTCTGCTCAGAAAAGACCTTGCTTTCACGTGCATCACATTTTTTTTCTTGCTGTGTCTGTGTCAAAATCTGGGAGCGACACAAGTTCGATAATTTCTCGGGATTTTTTTGCCTCAGATGCGACGCGGTAGATAACTGCTGACCAACTTTAACATAACAAAAATGCACGAGGAGTAGTATATGAGAACCGGGTAAGCTTATCCAGCAGAGTTTATTCAATTATCAATATTAATTGGTTTATCAGAGCTTTTTTAAAATTGCATACAAAAATTAGGGTGGTACTTCAATTGTTTTTAGTAGTGTATCTACCTGGCCGAGATAATGCATGTATACTTGCAAGGTGTTGTTGTTGCTACATTTGCTTTTTCCACAACGTTGTTGTTTTTCCCCCATCCCAATGTCCCCATTGACACGGGCACGAGGCCTAGTTCAATTAAAATATTTGCCATTGTCATTGTCATTGTCTCTCATTCAGAGTTGAGGGTCAGGTGCGTTGGTTGGACGCAGGTGGACTGTGGGTACACAGACAAAGCAGAAGGCTGTCCCTTGGCCAGTCTTTTACAACACTTCAATTGAATGAAACCTCTCTGTTTGTCTTCGCTCCCTGCCCTCCCCAATCCCACGATCCCCCCCCTCTCTCTCTCTCTCTCTCTCTCTCTCTCTCCTCTCTCTCTCCCTCTCTCTCTCTCTCCCTCTCTCTCCCTCTCTCTCTCTCCCTCTCTCTCTCTCTCTCTTTCCCTCTTCCCCCCTCTCTCTCTCTCTCTCTTCTCTCTCTTCTCTCTCTCTCTCTGTTTCTCTGTCTCTCTCTCTCTCTCTTCTCTCTCTCTCTCTCCTCTCTCTCCCTCTCTCTCCTCTCTCTCTCTCTCCCTTCCCCCTCTCTCCCCTCTCTCCTTCTCCCTTCCCTCCCCCTCCTCTCCACTCTCTCTCTCTCCCTCTCTCTCTCTCTCTCTCTCTCTCTCTCTCTCTCTCTCTCTCTCTCTCTCTCCCCCACAAATGTAACAATAGACGAAGAATCAAATCTGCGATCTCAGCTAAGCAATGTATTCAAGATCATTTCTTTTTATCTGAGCTCAAGCGCCTTGTCAACATCTCTGTTCAAAAGCTTTCCTTAAAAGCGCGCATGATGTCAAATGTCAATTATTATGCCTTAACAACACAAGATGCGTGTAGTGATGTTCACGGGGAACGGGAGAGGATAGGGGGAAGGGCAGGGGGGGGGGAGGGGGAGGGCGGCTGAATGCTCTCCACCAACGACCAGCATAGCTGCTCCTCCAGCTGCGCAACTTACAAACAGATGAGAAGCTAAGTAAACCAAGCATACTTCTCTCTCTCTCTCTCTCTCTCTCTCTCTCTCTCTCTCTCTCTCTCTCTCTCTCTCTCTCTGAATAAACATCTGAATTCATCAAGGCTTCATATATGATTAAACTTAATTTCGATGAATACCCTGTCGTGTTGAATTAACGGAAGTCCTTTTTACAAAAATTGCAAGGAGGTTTGGGTAGCATGATTTTTTTCTTATCCTACCTACGCACCGATTAAAAAAAAAAAAAAAAAACACTCTTGAAAAAAAAAAAAAACAGAAAAAAAGAAAATGTTAAAAGCCTACACAAATTTTTCTTCAACATTTCAGTAACACCTTTCATCATTTCATCTCTGGCTAATTTCATGTTTAAATTCAAAACCATAGATGACCCTGCTGGCAATTTCTTCTATTAGGAGTTATTTCAGAACATCGTCTGGAAACCCACTTCTTTCGAGAACACCTCTCCTCTCTCTCTCTCTCTCTCACCACTCCTCTACTCACACACACACACACACACACACACACACTCACACACACACACACACACAAACACACAGTCCTCTCACCACCTCAACTCACGTCTCTCTCTCTCTCCTCTCTCTCTCTCTCTCTTAACTATTTGGTGGGGGAACGTATTACTCACAATTACAAAAAAGAGAGACTTTCCTCGTCTACAAAAACATAAAATCTAAGAATGTCCTCTCTCTCTCTCTCTCTCTCTCTCTCTCTCTCTCTCTCTCTCTCTCTCTCTCTAGTTTGTGTATTGACCTTTTCTGACCATGAATCATTTTCTAAAGTTTACTTTGTGTTCGTTACGGTTTCCATGAATTGACGATCCTCTTTTCCTGCGTCTAACGATTTTTATGTCCATGTAAAAAGTTTGTCAAGGACAAAAGATGTGTTGTTTTTCTTGTTGTTGTTTTGTTGTTGTTGTTGTTGTCGTTATTGTTGCTTGTGGTTGTAGCTGTTGTACTTTTTTTTTCTCTCCTAAATTCACTTCAAAGACGGATTTCCAGGCAACGTGCACTAGAATCCCTCCATCAGAGAGATCATCTTTCAACCCGTTGCCTGTTGATTTACTTCTTTGTATGTTTGTCTCTCAACAAGATTACGCAAAAACAACAGAACCGATGTTTTTATTTTTTTTTTTTTTTACCAAACTTGGTAACAAATGTGGTACAAAAAACGACCTTGTTGTATTTTGCTGCGGATCCGGATAACTGGGTGACCGGACCCGTTTTTCCATGGCAGAGGTCGACATTCTCCCGAGTGTCCTTTCTGGGTTACCGTGCCTGGGGTGGTCTGACGTGTTGCTCGTGTTCTGGGCTAAATTTGGCTTCATTCCAATGGCTAGATTTGGCGTTTGAGATTGGTTTGTTTCTTTGTGTTCTTATCCATACAGTTGCTCGTGTTCTGGGCCAAATTTGGCTTTATTTCCAAAGGCTAGATTTGGCGTTTGAGATTGGGTTCTTTGTATTACTTTGTTGAATTCTTTATCCATAATTCATGGGTTGCTTCTCGGTCGTTTCTGGGCCAAATTTGGCTTCATTCCAGTGGCTAGATTTGGCGTTTGAGATTGGTTTGTTTCTTTGTATTCTGATCCATGCATTCTTCGTGTCGAATATTTTAATACAGGAAATTTTGGGTAGGGTGGGCGGGGTGAGTGGTTCTTTTAATTCTTCCACCATGCAAACCGGTGGAACCAGTCTGCTTGTTTGTTTGGTAGAGGTTTTTTTGTTTGTTTGTTTTTATTCTTTTTTGTTGTTGTTGGGTTTTTTGTGTGTTTTTTTTACACCTCCAGTCTAGTTTGAATATTGGCATTTTCAAAAATACATACATTGAATTTTCACACCTAAAATCAGCTTAAGATTTTTCTTTTTGAAAAACGAAAACGGTTTCATGTCTGGCTGTGCCCTCAAACTCCTACACTCAGCTCTGAGCGATACGTCCTGATCGGAGGATCATGCCGGGAGTCCCCAGTACCGGCGATGTACACGCTGTCGCCGCCAGGCCTTGAACCCTTGACCCTCCAGCACTGTGACCGCTCGGCAACATCCATCACCTGCCACACCACGAGTCAGGTAACGTTCACGTTCCACGTCTACATCCACTCACGATGACACGGCGGACGGATCACCCCCACCACCCTGATCACCACCCTTCACACGGACATGTATTACCCTGGGAACTCGCATCTGTCGGCCAGCCATTGAGAGAGGACCTGGGCACCCCATGAGAACGGCCCAGCCATGCAGGCTGCACACCAGAAAATTGATTCTCTAAGGACCTTGCTTAAAGAGCGGAGTGTTTACAGACAAGCGCAATTAAACTGTCTTTGAGAATTTGTATTGCGTCTGAAAGTTGATTCTCCTCACATTTTTTTATGTTTGTTTGTCTTTTGTTGTTTGTTTTTTTCGTATGGCCATCAAGGGACAAGCCAGGTGGTTCCAAGCAGACAGATTAAAATCAAAGGAATGGGACTATTTAGGGGATACCAGCTGGTGCAAAGACAGGGTGTCGGGTGAGTGCAAAAAAGCCTGACACGTGACGTCAGCCAATGGGAAGGTCATGTATTCGAAGATTGTGAATGCCGTCATCGGTGGAAACCCCCCCCCTCCCCCCCCCCCCCCCTCCCCTCCCCACCCCCTCCAAACAGATGACGTGATTGGTGGGTAGTATAGTTGTTCTTCTGATCAGTTATCAGTTTAATATGAAATGCCGCCTCAAATTTATGCTAGGCCTCGAAACGCAAACAAGGACTGTTTGGTGATTTGGTGTGAACTCCTAAATGCGGTGTGTAACCTGCAGGTCGCGGCTCTACCGGTGGCCACAAGAGCAGCCTTGACCTTTCCTTTTTTTTTTTTTTTGTTTCTTTTTGTTTTGTTTTGTTTTGTTTCTCCCCCCCCC
>CM065718.1:45023491-45028491 GCA_033310375.1 Conus canariensis | reverse complement strand
ACTCTTTATTGTACTGTACAACTTACCCCTGATTCCAGTTTTTAACAAAACAGGCCATAACAATTTTCGAGAAATGGAATCAAAAGCCTTTTCAAAATCCACAAAGGCAACATATAACTTCTGATTCTTTACGAGTTGTTTTTGAACAGCAGCAAGCAGGGTAAATATATGATCAATTGTAGAATAACCTCTTTTAAACCCCGCCTGATGCTCTCCAGTTATATTGTGTTGAATTACCCATTCATACAACCTACTATTAATAACCGAGCTGTAAAGTTTGCTACAAATATTGCATAATGAAATACCTCTATAATTATTTACATTGTTAACATCACCCTTCTTGAACAGGGGTACAATTATAGATTCTTTCCAGCTGTCAGGGTAAGCGCCACTATCGAAGAGGAAGTTAAACAACTTCACTAAGAAATTCAAGACGGACTCGCCAGAATATTTAAAAAATTCACCAATTAAACCATCAGGGCCAGCAGATTTTCCATTTTTCAATTTTCTGATTGCGAGCAACACTTCTTCTCGAGATATTGCTCTTTCGTACGGAAATTCCTCCTCCTCATATTCGTGAACTATGTTCTCTGTAATATTATTTTCTTCATTTTTCTCCAACAAGCTTCTAAAATGATCGAACCATTCAGTTACAGAGATATTATTTGACAATTGAAATCTTTTCCTTGCAATCTTGTGTACAGTTTCCCAAAATTCCTGTTGACTCTTCACAGAATTAATCAATACATTTAGCAATGAATCATTGTGTTCTTTCTTTTTCCTTTTATTTAGATTTTTATATTCACGTCTTGCAACACAGAACGCGACTCGATCATCTTTATCCAAAGTTATACAAAAATTTCTCCACAAACTAAGCATTTTACGTTTTGATGTTTTACAGTCCTTATCATACCAACTATCATCACTAGGAATACTTTTATTTAAAACTGCCTTTTTTCTTCATAATTTCAGCTTGATCTTTCATGATCACCTCAAATCTGCGTATCGCTTCATTTACATCACTATGTATAAGACCTTCTGCTGTTGCCATCTTCTCTTTAACATCTTGAGAGCACATGGAACGATTGAATACTAGGGCATAATCCTTGTTCAGAAATACTTAACAATAAACTGGTTATTTTGATCATTCGAGTCATTATTTGTGCATTTCTCTTCCTTTTGTTTGGCAATACGTAATACAAGGGGCATGTGATCGGATTCAAATCTTTCCACAACAGTAAGAGTTAACTGTTCACAAAGAAGCTCAAAACCGTTTCTTGACAACAAAAAATAATCATTTACACTGCATCCTGCATCAGAAATATATGTAAAACGACCTTCAAGGTCGCCATTGAGAGAGAGAGAGAGAGAGAGAGAGAGAGAGAGAGAGAGAGAGAGAGAGAGAGAGAGAGAGAGAGAGAGTGAGTGAGTGTGTGATGCGACAACTCAAAACAATTTCGAACTTTCTCTCTCAATCATGATGCTAAGATTTTTTGGGTTTTTTTTTTTTGTTTTTTGTTGTTTTTTTGGTTGTTTTTGTCTTGTATTATTCGCGTCTACAGCAAATTTATCAAGTAGCATGCAGTACTACGATTTCTTTTCCATCAGATGAAAGAACAGCAGCCGAATCATGCCTGTCTTTCGAAAACAAATTATATTTACATCGGACCGAGTCATATTCAAAGGCAAATGACACGACATGACGTTCGTTCGTTTTCAACACGCCTACGGCACATCACACAAAAATAACTTCATCCTTGCTGATCGCCCTGGAACCATCCGTTTGTTTCAATCTAAGGCTGATTGATTTTCATTTCTCTGGCAAGAGGACTTCGGCGGGCCTTTTGTTTTACATTATCGCGATATTTTTTTTTCAGCCAGTAAAAAAAATCACTTTAAAAAGAAACACCAAGTATGCGTTGTGTTTCGCTCAAAGTGGTACTGCCAGGTCTGTTCATATGAACTGCTGAACCCGATGTCACTTCAAAGGCTTCAAATTAGCTCTCAGTGAGAACTTTGGTATTTTGAGAGACACAGAGAGTGGGGGGTAGTGAAGGAGAGACAGACAGACAGACAGACAGACAGACAGACGTAGAGAGATGGGGAGGACAGAGAGAGAAAGAGAGAAAGAGACAGACGTAGAGAGAGAGAGAGAGAGATATACAGAGATACAGAGATACAGAGATAGAGAGACAGAGACAGAGAGAGAGGGGGAGGAGGAGGAGGGGGACAGAAAGGAAAGAAGGGCGATCCCAATGAATTCAACACCAAACACAGAGAGAAACGCAAAATGCGAGACATTTTCATGAGGCGAAGAAGAGGTTAAAAGGAAGGAGGTAGAGGGAGCAGACAGATGCTGAGCACAGCAAAAGAAAAGAAAACAGTTACCGTACAAACGAACATTTGTCTGGTATCATGGTAACATTAACCGAAATAACACTGGGGAAAAAAGTACAACATCAAAAGAACCAGAGACAGACAGACAGACAGACAGGCAGACTGACAGAGACTAAAATGACAATACACAAGCATCGTGCTTCGACACTTTGGGCTTCTAGCGAATAAAACTTGCGCTTCTAAATATCAGTGCGGGTGGAACGAAACAATGACAATATGGAAGCAACGTGTTTCGACGCAGAGGGCTTCAACAGAATTTAAAAAAAATTAGACTTTTATATCTCCAAACGAATGGAACAAAACAACAACGACAAAACAGAAGCAACGCGCTTCGACGCTAAAGCTAAGCTTCCTGACCACCAAACAGAACGAACGAACCAGATACAGAAAAGCACGCTTCGACGCTTCGGGCTTCGACAGAATAAAAGTTGAGTTTCTAGATCTCCCAGTGAATGGGATGAACTGCATCAATGCAATACAGAAACAACTGTCTCCGAGTCTTAGGATTTTGGGGATGCTCGACAAATAGATGTGACTTTAAAAGAAAAAAAAAGAAAAAAAAAGAAGAAAAGAAAACAAAAATAAAGAAAAAGAGGCTTAACTATGTCGGGAAGATAACTCTCGTCACACTTCTTCCTCGTTAGATAAATACGTATGCCTTTTTTTCAGCACAGCCAAGCTATTATGGATGGTGGAAGGGGAGGACACTTTCTTTTTCTTTTCTTTTCTTTTTTTTTCTTTGTTTTTTTTTTTTTTTTTTTTTTTTTTTGTTCGTCTCTGTTATTAACTAAAGAATCAAAGTCTTGTTTCTTGAAATTTCCGTGGGCGTAGGACGCTGTCTTAGATGAACGACAGAAGTTAGTTCTAATCTATCGCTGAATGATATTCAGACAGAGGAAACGGCACTTCGGCAGCAAGTGCTAAGTCTTCACTTCCTTCCAGCAGCAGGTTTGCAAAGTCTGTCTTCGTGTGACCATAGCGATGATCCTAAAACGGAGGTGTGTTCTTCTGCTCTATAGAGACTTACACGTCATTCTCTGTCTTTGATCGTTCTTTTTAAAAGACTTCCTCCAACCCTCCCAGACCCCGATTATCTAGAGCTATGAAATCGAAAGTTCGAGTATCTAGAGCTATGAAACCGAAAGTTCTAATACCAAGAGCGATGAAACCGAAAGTTCGAGTACCAAGAGCGATGAAATCGAAAGTCCGAGAGACATGGCGTAGCATAGCCAATCCGCGACAAGCATGAACTGTTCTGGCTAAATAGAGAATCATGACGTAAGATAGCCAACAGAGAATCATGACGTAAGATAGCCAATCAAAATACATGAAACGTTCTAGAGAGTGTGGAAACCATGACGCATTATATATATATAACCAATCAAGATGTCTCAAATAAAACAATGAGTGGAACAATCAATCAAAATGCATGGAACATTCTCGGAACAATGTCTGGAACCTTCTGGACATTTCTCGTACTTCCTGATCGGTTCTGAAACTCTAAAGACACTTCCGGCGCCTATCTATGCTTGACTTGGCAAAGCAATGTCACGAGAAACTGAACGCATCGAAAGCAAGACCCGAATAAGGGAGAGCTGAATCAACAAAACAATGGTTAATAAAGTCGACCTGTTCGTAACAGTCGGGTTGCTCATTGTCTGTACAAAACCAAGGGGTCAAATGGAGTTGCCCCTGTCTTTTCACCTGTCACATTTTCCACCATCGCCAAGGAGGTGATGTATTCACCTGCCACCGTTGGCGTCTTTCTGACTGCGAGTTACGCACACACACCAAAAAAAAAAAAAAAAAAAAAAAAAAAAAAACTCTCCTGAACTGATCTTCAACTAAACTCGAAAGAAAGACGGAACGTGGACCGAGGACGGATCAGGTCAAACTTGGACGTGGATCCGTGGCGAGACCTTGGATCAAAAAACGGTTTTTGGGATCTGCTGAATGTGAACACTGTGTACCTACTGTTTGCCAAGTGGCATCTCTCTTGATTGCGTGGAATATGAAACCTTTCCAGTGATAACAGCGTAGAAACTTCGTTATTTTCATCCGATTCATAAAAAAGAACATTGGAAATACTTCTCTCAGTCCGTATCTAATTACTTCCCTTGGCGGAATTTTTTTTTTTTTTTCAATTCATATGCTGACTTGCCTGCACATGTCTAAAAAAAAATTTCTTAATGATAAAAATGCCTAGCGACCCTTTTCTTCTTCCATGGTACAGGAAAACACGCCCTTTCTTTCCCTTATATATTTCAGAGCAGATCCGGAATAAAGGGCAGATCCGTTCGACCATGGTGGAGGTCTACACTCTCCCCAAGTACCCTTCTAGTTTCTCTTGCTTCAGCCGCCTCTCGCGGTCCCTCTACTTTCAATCCAGCACTCACAGAGACACGGGGAAACAATGGAACAAATTAATGACTATAAAAACAACAACAAATACAACGGTTAAATCCGGGGGCAACAACTCATTTAAGAAACCCCTCCCCCCCTCTTCCTCCTCCTTCCCCTCCTCCTCCTTACTTCTCCGTACGAAAAGATTGTCCGTTAATCACTCAGAGACCTGTTCGAGCGGAAAACCAAACTGAAAAGAT
>CM065718.1:45015991-45018491 GCA_033310375.1 Conus canariensis | reverse complement strand
TCGATTGCATTGTCGCGGAACCGGCGTGAACGAGCTGTCCCTTCGAGGGGCGCCACCACGTCCGTCCAACGACAGTCCTCATGAATTTGCCGATTCCGGTGACTCAGCCTTAATCAGACCAAAGCCATAGACGTAAAGAGGTAATCGAAACTGAGGTCACCATGACAGCCGGGTATGGACAGGATTTGATAATTTTTTTAAGCTGATCAGTATGGATGAGGATAATGAAGTTGTTGCTACGGATTTCCATTCCTGTCTAAGACTTCATGATAGGGCTGTAGTCTACGATTACTTTCGTAGTATATCGCGGCGCCAGTGAGGCCCGAGAAATTCAGACACCTGCAGTGTTGGTCAAGAAATTTGAGTTACACTCTCTGAAACGCATCTACTAAAAGGATGAAACTTGACTGCGTGGTCCCAGTCTTCCCAGTTGAGGCCAAAACAAACTCAGTTTTGGATATGAGCCGATGGGGAGAGAAAAATCCCTCAGGTTAATGGCTCTGGTGGGCATCGAACACTCGACCTCCCAGCCAGGAGTTCGGAACGCTGACCACTTTGCCAGAGTGGCTGGTGCGTTGTTTCAACGTTATTGGGTCCATCTCTATCTCTATTATTTACCTGTTATATTGATATGAGAGTCACGCCCCGTGATTCGCTGCCGTATTCAGTAAACATCCCCGCGATTGGGTAATAATCAGCAGCTCATTTCACGGTTTCAAGACCGTCGTCCACCACACAAGCCACACACGTCCATCAAGTTCTCTCCCTTTGAAGCTTGTCATCAATCACGTTCGTTGTTTAGAAATCATTAGCAGAACGTCTTCATCAAATCCGGTCCCCGCAGGCATAGCTTTCGTCGTCGGTGAAAACGAACGAACGAACAAAAATAAACAAAAATGTAAAAAAAAAATTTTAAAAAAAAACAACTGTAACAGAAACCGTTGATTGCGTTCGCTCAAAGCCTGTGGCGTCTGCGATCTGTTTGAAGCCCCAACGATTAAGTTCAGTGGGGTGGGAAAGTCCTTGTCGGCGTGGTTACACTCCTCTGCGAGAACAACCGAGGTAACGCTCAAACGTGCCAGCGCGCGTGCACCGTTCCACACAACTCGCCCGTTGGACGGGGGAGGAGAAGTGGAAATACTGATCGTTTCATCTACCAATCGGACAGTGTTACTATTTCCGGTGCGGGAGGAGGGGGGAGGGGGAGCGGGAGGGTTGGGACGGGCGTAATGGGTGAACACATTCCTATTCATCTTTAGCCCATAATGTACATTTATCTTCCTTGTGTTGACGATTCAGTGAATTGTTAATGGCAGGGATCTGAATTACTGAGAGACTGATTGTTTGAACTTCATCCTCACTTTTCCCTCTCTTTTTTTCTTTCTTTTTTTTATGTTAGGTCAAATGATTCACTGAATACTGAAAACTTCCTTTCATTAGGACTCCGAGGGCACGCGCGCGCACCCACGAACACACACGCACACCCACCCAAGAGAGAGAGAGAGAGGGAGAGAGAGTACATACACGCGCGACATTTCAGCTACATACGACTGATACCGAGAGTTCGTCAAAAAAAAAAATTACAACACTTGGTTAGGTCACTCCAGTGTGCCTTCACAGAGAGCAGAGGCGCGTTTCATAAAGGCGAGGCGGCAAAATTACATAGCAGTCCCTATACTAGCGGCGAGCGAGGATATGCGAACATTCGCTCGACCATTTGGGGGCTCTCTCGCAAGCGGGGCAAAAAAAAAAAATGTCTGTCAATTATTGTAACATCATGTGACTGGAGCACGAAAAGTGGTAATGCTCTCTGATTGGTGCAGAAGACGATCAAAACGCTGACCCTTCAGCAAAAAGAGACGCGTGAAGAAAATACACCTACTGTTCATCTGAATCTGTCGTGCCCGCGTTCTTCTCGCCTCTTACCCTCCCTTGCCATTGGCATAAGCTAGGCACTCGCTTGTTATCGCGTTGATGACGCTCGTCTCTCTCCTACACCACTTCAGTCAAACAGCATCCATTTTGAAAATGATTTGAAAGTGATTGCTATGTGAGTCGCTCACTTTAGTTTTTTAACGCGCATGATTTTTTTGAATGTCCCACGGTAACAATGTTGTCGCCATTTCTCACGCTGATACTATCTTGAAAGTATTGTTTTGTGCCTCTGTGTGTGTGTGTGTGTGTGTGTGTGTGTGTGTGTGTGTGTGTGTGTGAGTGAGTGAGTGAGTGAGTGAGTGAGTGAGTGAGTGTGTGTGTGTGTGTGTGTGTGTGTGTGTGTGTGTGTTGTGTGTGCGAGTGTGTGTGTGTTTATGTATGTATGTATGTGTGTGCGTGTGCGTGTGCGTGTGGTGTGTGCGTAGTGCTGTGTGTGCCTGTGTGTGTGTGTGTGTGTGTGTGTGTGTGTGTGTGTGTGTGTGAGAGAGGTCTGTCTGTCTATCCGTCCGTCCCCCCTCTCTCTCTCTCTCTCTCTCTCTCTCTCTCTCTCTCTCTCTCTCTCTCT
>CM065718.1:45008491-45010991 GCA_033310375.1 Conus canariensis | reverse complement strand
ATAACACGCCATTTTTTTTCTGCCATTATACCGGTCTTCATCAGAGAGAATGCTGAATGAATTAATGAATGATTCATAGTGGTGAGCTTACAAAGCCCATTCTCATGCAGAGGACACGGCAGAGAAGGGACTGTTTGAAGAAAACAAATGTAAAAGAGCAAATACAAACAATGCAGGTCAGAAAACAACACCGCGATGAGGAAACCAGAGTACAGAAGCACAAACATCGAACGCCGATGCCATTGTCAACGTGGTTGCAAAAAAAAAAAAATAAAAATAAAAAAAGACAAAGAAAAGAAAAGTTTATCCACAGTCATCAAGATTCACCCACCTTGGCTTAAGGCTGTGGCAGGCCAACTGACATGGGCTAGAACACCAAGGCTACATCAAAATGTTGTTATGCTCTGCATAGTTATGCGGGGATCGTCTTCAGTTGTGACAAGCTCCTAGCATAACATTACAGTCTCCAAAATCTCCCGAAGTCGGAGTGTGGCTGCCCACGTGGCGGGGTAATCAAAAAGGGTCACACACGTAATGTTCTTACCCACACCTGATGCATTTGTACCATAGTGTTCAAGTACCTCGGCTGTTCGGATGACCCCTGGAGTCTTTTAGCCAGGGTACGTCAACAACAACAACAACAACAACAATCAAGATTCCCGTTCCTGATCGCTGCATTGTTGCTGGAAGCCACTTTCACATTTTCTCTGTTAGTTCAGTGAAGGCTGTCCATATTTCTTGTCGTTTCCTGTAGGTACATTAGTATGTCACTGATAGTCACATTCTGCGGAAAGTCATTCTGTGTTCCTTTACCTGAAATACGTCTAAAGTGTTTTCCCTACACTTTGGAGAAGTTCGTTGATATATACCTAAGCACGTGCACGTTCACACACACGCACTCTACCTTACCGGGTCAGTCCAAACACTGGCTTGGAGGTTTCGTCAGGATTCTCTCCCAAGCCCTTCACTGGCACCAACTACTAAGTGGAGTCTGAGTCTTACAGTGTCCAAAGTCCCCGAGTCTAGCAGTGGTACCGTCAAAACCGTCCTTGCCGTCGTAACCGTCTACAGCTATTCTGTCGCAGTGCTAGAGCTAAACTGTCTCCTGTTAACTGGAGGGTTTAATACTAGTCTGTCACTAGTGTCACTGTCAGCACGACGTAGCTTCCGAATTAACTATAAGCTAGAGACCCGTCATGTATGAGCCAACGTGTTGTAAACTAGGAGTTCGTCTGCTTGTTTACCTGTCTGTGGACACTTCTCACGCGAGGCGCACTTCCGCTGAGCTCGCCTGCGTGCACAGAATGCGTGCGTCGCTACACG
The DNA here is from genome assembly GCA_033310375.1 of Conus canariensis. Lineage (NCBI taxonomy): Eukaryota > Metazoa > Mollusca > Gastropoda > Neogastropoda > Conidae > Conus > Conus canariensis. The sequence continues at coordinate 45,009,668 of CM065718.1, read as the reverse complement.
TCTTTGGGTTCATTACTATCCATATTGCTTCTCATTTCCTGTAGGTACGCTCTTGTATGTCACTGATAGTCATGTTCTTTGAATGGTCGTCCTATTGTTTATTTCCCAGATAAAAAAAAAGCCGCCTTGGAGTTCATCCCTACTCTGCAAATCAAATCATTATCACATCCAGTTATTATAATCCCTTCCTTTTTTTTGCGTGGTACGGTAGTCTGTGTATTAACTGGATGCCTATCCTGTTCACAAATCCCATCACAGAACACATCAACACAGGTCTTGATCAAGACTTGGCTTCACTCATCCGAAGACCAACGTCAACACTTTATCGTGTGAAGCTGTTATAGATTCTTGGTCACACTTTTCCGATGCCGACCTCGTTTTCGCTTGTCAGCGTGCCGTGTTTCACGTGCAGCATGAGGTACAGACGGAGTGAGCTGGCTGTCACGCTTAAAAACGTCACCATGTGCAGCGTGGCGGGTACACTCGGTGGGGTTAGCAAAAAAAAAAAAAAAAAAAAAAATGAATGGGATGGAGAAGATATACATTCACTTGCATTTTTCTTTTGACTTTTTCTGTAGACCTCTGCTCAATGCCTGTCCCTGTTTAGCTGTACGCTGAGGTTCCGTGTTAATGTGGCAGGGGGCTGGTTTGGTAGGTGTACTCAATCGCAGAATTGTGTCATTTCCGTTGAGTGCAGATTCTACAGTGGAACGGAAACCTTGGACAGGCATGCTCGATTGACGAGAGGTACAGGCAGAAGTTTACCGGAGCAGCTGAAATTCGTACTGCTTCATCGAAGAGAGACAAACAGACAGACAGACAGAGACAAAGATATAACCTCCCTGATCGGAAGGGTTGCAAACAATATTCCTCTTCCTCCTCCTCATTTTCCTCCTCTTCCTCTGTACCCTCCTCCTCCTCCTCCCCTTTCTTCTCTTGCTCCTCTGCCTCCTCCTATTCCTTCATTCCTAATATGACCTCCCTGATCGGTAGGGCGGAAACAATACTCCTCCTCCTCCTCCTCCATTTCTAATATGACCATGAAGATCTACTTCCTTCCCCTCCTCCTCCTCCTGCTCCTTCTCCTCTTCTCCTTCTCCTCATCTTCCCTCCTCTTCTTTTTCTTCATCTTCGCCACTTCTTTCTCCGTTCCTCCTTTCCCTTCTTCCCTTCGGGC
>CM065718.1:44978491-44995991 GCA_033310375.1 Conus canariensis | reverse complement strand
CTCAAAAAACGCTTACATGGATTATAATTATAGTGACTTGGTTGCTAAATCCTAATTGTGGCGTGTGGCCACACTCGCTCGACTCTCCCCTCACAGCTACGGAACAGCTGAGTTTTACGTCCTCACTGCAATTTATTCTTTCGCGGTTTAGTAGTCTTGGCGCTCTCTCAGCGTGCGGGGCCCAGCTTTAAAGACAAATCGCATGCGGTCAGCACGTGCCATGCGCGTGGCGGTGGGAGAGAAGTAGGCTAAACCCGTCGGAGAGTGCATTGCTGTGAACTTGCGCTCAGCTGTTGGCGTAAGGGCTGAGAATGCAAGTCTTCTGTCATGACCTGACTTGTTCCGTATCTAGTTGCAAAGCGAGACGACTGCAGGCGGAAATCTAAACAAATCTTAAATAAATGTTAGCGAACCGCCCAGAGAACGTGGACAAACGAGTCACAAGACGAAACACAACGCGTTTCGACCTCTTAGGTCTTCATCGGGTGAGATATAAACGAATAAAAGAACGAAAATTCACTTTGCTTTGATCGCTTCAGATCACTTCACAGGGTTCAGCGCAAGGAAGAATGCGTTGAATTTTCGTTGTTTGAAACGCGTTGTGTTTCGTCTTGTGACTCGTTTGTCCACGTTCTCTGGGCGGTTCGCTAACATTTATTTAAGATTTGTTCCGTATCGTGTTGACCGTCACAGGGCCAGCTTTATATGGTTCAATCGTTCCTTCACTGTCCAGCTCAGGAAGCACTGACACTGCCTGTCCGTTGGCTGTTGTCAAATGACGGGCATGCAGACTGACTTGTTGACATTCACCGGGACAAGAAATCATGCTATCGCCTCTGAATGTGTCGAGCGCTGTGGCATTTTCGTCATAATAAAATAGATTTGGAGGGGCTGGGAAACACACACACACACACACACACACACACACACACACACACACACACACGAGAGAGAGAGAGAGAGAGAGGGGGATGGGGATGGACTTGCCTTTACCACTTGAGTCATATTGTGTGCCTGGACTCTCCTGTCCCTAGATAATGTGAAGGACATTTTCGACGAGAGAGAGGGAGAGAGAGAGGGAGGGGGAGGGGATAGACTTGCCTTTACCACTTGAATCACGTTGTGTGCCTGGACTCTTTTCCTATCCCTAGATACACGTGAAGGACATTTTCGACGAGAGAGAGAGAGAGAGAGAGAGAGAGAGAGACGGAGGCTTAATGTACGTTTTTGATTCTACAGTTTTCTCATATTTTGTGCGAAATCAAGAAATATTCACGGTCTGACAAGCAAAGACTCGAAAATGGCGCCGAAATATCGGTTTAGAAAAAAAAAATGTAGGCTTTCCAATCCAATGTAGTTACAACGAATAAAACACATCAATTCTTGTGACTTCAGTGATGTTTTATATCATAAGGCATTCATATTTTCAAAAGATTTTACACGGATTGACAAAAGATTCATCAGTCGAAGAAGGTGAGGGAGCACGTAACTGGAACAAAATATTTCGTCTGCTAAAAGGTGACCTAGATGACCACACGATAGTACCCGGCTACTAATAAATCAAACTGAACCAATAAGATGAAGGGAGTGGAGGGCGGAGGTGGGGGGGGGGGGGGGGGGGCATGCACAGGCAAACAATTCCTCCATCGTCATGATCGCACAGTTTGTTTAATCAACTGATGTCCGGCCAATGGATCATTCAAATACAAATATTTCAGGGTCATTTTTTTACATTAAAAATGGTAAGTTCGCATGTGCACAATGGGCATCTTACAAAGCAAGCAGGCAAAGCATTGCACACCTTGAGAAGGACAGGTAAACGTAAGCTTACAGCGCTGAAACCAGATGCAATGAGTCGCTGTTCTGATCGCACCATAATCAGCTTAAGGCGCTGAAGTATGGTTCCTTCATACACATCATGACACGAAGAGCCTCCATATTTCTACCCTCCTGCAACAGAGCCTATCCCAAGCGTTCCCTTCTGAAAGAAAAAAAAGACTGACAAAAAGTCAACGATTCTCCCAACATTTGCAAAACTTGCAAAAATCAGCCTACATATAATAGGTCTCACACTAGGCTTCTGGTTACATGATAAAAGCAGTCAGTATGTGCTACCTCAAACAATGATACAGCAGAATGCTTTGAAATATGAACATGATTAAAGTGCATGGTTAAATTTACCTGAACTGTTCTCCATATTTTGACAAATCTGTCAATCCTCGATATCGGGAGAACAAAATATGCTATCACATAGATATCAAAACCTAAATACACAGACTTAAGGGAACAGCAAAAGGAAGCTTTTCGAAGCTATGCTTTTATGATAAAACTACTGAAAACTACCGCAGAGAAAACGTTAAAGATTTTGAACAGAGACGCAATCTCAGCAGACTGCATCAATGCTCATGGCCTCCAAACAGAAAGGGGTAGATACACGAACACCACCAGAGAAGACAGAAAGAGCTCAGAAGTGGTTTGGTCGAAGATGAAACTCATTTTCTGGACAGCTGCTCTAGATACAAACCAATAAGACTGAAGCTAGTAGTGCAGTTATCAAAAGATGAGTCAGACCCAAACTGAATGAACACTGTCCTAGTTAAATGCTAGACAATGACGAATTTCTGTTTCCAACGGGAAAGGCAAGTTTTCACGAACGACATTAGGCTCTCTCTCTCTCTCTCTCTCTCTCTCTCTACACACACACACACACACACACACACACACACACACACACACAACACACACACACAACACACACACACACACACACACACACACACACACACACACACACACAACACACACACACACACACACACACACACCACACAGAAGAGCACGCGCGCGAACGTGCGAGCATGAACACAATTTAAGAGCAATTATAACCACACAAGAAGGACCTTGAATGTCATTCAAATTCGATTAATTTGATAAGACAAAATCTGCAATTATAGTATCTTGCACGAAAGAATGTTACAGACCTATTAAAAAAAATATTTAAAAAAAGGAAAGAAAGAGAAAAAGAAAAAGAATTGCGCTTTAAAAATCATACTATTCATATCTGTTTCAAACGTTTATTTTCATACACATACACAAACGCACACGCTTGTGCAGGCGCTTACACACACACACACACACACACACACACACACACACACACACACACACGCCAGCACGCATGCAGACACAGCTTCCCGCATCTGGCCCCTCCTCCATCCCCGCTTCTACCCACTGTTACACACCCAAACGTCCTGTGCTCGGTACTCTGACGGTACACCAAGTGTGTACATCTGTCACTGCTTAAGAGGGATGGCAGCTGAATAGGAGTGGACGCGGGTGGGGGAGGGAGGGGGGGGGGGGGCGGGGAGGAAGAGAAAGGTGGGGCAGCGTGACACCAACAACTTGGACGTCGTGCACGGCCCGCTTTGGACTGCTTTGGACCTGGATACCCTCAAACACCCTTTTGTTCCCCCGCCCATCGCCTCTCTCCCACCCCACCCCCACCCCTTTAACCCCACCCCTGTAACCCCAACAGCCTCCCACAATGCACTGCACAAGAAGTACCCATGATGCAAACGGCAAATCCTTCACTTTGAGTGGGACAGCGTTATTCCGAGTTTGGCTGTGGCCGTGGCTGGACGTGTTTTGGAGTCTCGCTGTTCTTGTGGCTGCGTCTTGGACAGTACTTCTTTGCGTTGTCCTTGGACTTTTTTTGCTGCCTAGTTCAGCTTTTTTGGGCCACTTTTTTTGCTCTTTGTGCCTTTCTCGGACGTTTGTGGTGCTTTTCCTGGGTTTTTCTGTCCTGGTTCGGCAGTCGTCCCTGGCTCTGCTGTCGCCTCGGCCTGTGCTGTTGTGCCGTGCGTGTTCGCTCTGTGCCTTTCTGCCGTGCCTTTTGCCCAGGACGTTGTCTTCGTGTTTTCTGTGGACCACAGGTTAGTCGATTTTTTTTTTCTTCTTAACTCCAGATTTACCGAGACTCGTTTTATATCGTTAACTTTCTTTCGTAGGTAAGAATAGTGCTGTTGTTGTTGTTGTTGTTGAAACTCATGATTGCTTTGAGTTTGACGAGGCGAAAAGACTCGCTCTGACCCGCCTTTGAGGAAATTCGATTCATATGCTTGTGAAAACTATAACAACGTATCAGACATTGTGTTGCGTTTAACTTAGAGTGATCAGAGTAATGCACATCGTGCAATTTCATGTATCAGCGCATTACTGGCCGTGTATTAAGTATATCGCTCTGCCCCGATTCATATGCTTGTGGAAACTATAAAAACGTAGGCCTATCAGGCATTGTTTTGCGTTTAACCTTGGCTGATCAGAGTAATGCACCTATGCAATTTAATTCACCAGCGCATTACTGGCCGTGTGTTACGTTATTTAGCTCACACTACACATATGCACAGCGACACATTTGCTTACACCGTTGATGACCGGTTTGAAGTCAGAATTGCTGTTTTAAACAAGTAGCGAATTTTTGTGTGTGAAATTAAGCTGTTCCTTCTTTGAGGTTTCGCCTTGCCTGTTTGTCCTGAGGGCCCCATGTATGCCTCTATTCTAGACAAATTAATGGGTAAATGTGGCCTGGAGATTCTAATCAATGTTTTACCATGGGAACATGGTCTACCTCGTTTGTTATTTACAATTCTCATGAGGAAGGATTTGTGTGACTGATGGAAAGGGAACCACTGGAGGCAAGATCGCACCAAGTGAGCCTTGCGTGAACCTCTACGGGATATGTTCAGGCTTAGCAACGATTCTTAGTAGTGAGCCTTACCAGGCCTATTTAGTCTGCTGAAGTATCACGGGGCCCTGTCAGGGTTGGCTAGATCACACTAAGTCACACAAATTATAAATAAACACACAAGATGTAAAGTAACGCAAATTTAATAGACTGTGCAAAACAGACAAGTGAATTTTCGACTCCAAGTTTTCATCAGATGTGACAAGTTACGAACAAACAACAATCGTAAGCAAAACAGTGCTTCCCTTTTGGATGTCAGCAGTCAGAAACATATCTCTGTTCGAAAAGCCTTTGCTTGGTCTGCATGTCACAAGCTGAAGATGATATGGACTTCTAACTTGAAAAAAGAACTAAAGATACGTCTCTTTATGTCCACTATCGAGTCTGTGTTGCTCTACAACTCGGAAACGTGGACCTTAACAAAGCAGGTGGAAAAGAGTCTTCATGGGACGTAGGCTTATACCCGCATGTTGAGGATGGCATTAAATGTCTCTTGGAAGCAGCAGATGACTAACGAATAGCTATATACACCACCCTAAAGTTAGTGACAAGACAAGAACACGTAGGCTTTTCCTAGCCGGTCACTGTATACGACATCCAGAGGACGTTGCTTCACAACTTGTACTGTGGCAGCCAACTGGGGGGAGAGCGAACAGGGGAAGGAAGGCAACAGACTTCATTGATCTTCTTAAAAAGGACACTGGCCTCGAAAACATCGATGAGATCAAGGCAGCTATGTTGGACAGGAGCAAAGGAAGGAGTACGTCACAGAGGCTTGATCGGGAGATCGGCCTAACTGAAGTGAACTGAACTGAACTTTTGGATGTCAGGAGAGAGAGAGAGAGAGGAGAGAGAGAGAGAGAGAGAGAGAGAGAGAGAGAGAGAGAGAAAGCCTACTTGTCACGTGTGATGAAGACTTTGTGTCGAAAATTCACTTGTCTGTTTTGTACCATCTGTTAAAGTTGCGTTACTTTACATCTTGGTTTGTGTGTTTATTTGTATTTTGAGTCATTTTCAGTAACGCAGCAGTCTGTTTTCAGTGCGCACCAAGTTAGTTCTACTAGTTGTCCTACCAATAGGTCATACCACACGGGGCACTTGCAGGGTTGGCTAGAGCGCACCAAGTCATTGTCCTGCCAAAGGATCATATCACATGGGGCCCTGTCAGGTTTCTAGTTGTCCTACCAATAGGTCATACCACACGGGGCACTTGCAGGGTTGGCTAGAGCGCACTAAGTCATTGTCCTGCCAAAGGATCATATCACATGGGGCCCTGTCAGGTTTCTAGTTGTCCTACCAATAGGTCATACCACACGGGGCACTTGCAGGGTTGGCTAGAGCGCACTAAGTCATTGTCCTGCCAAAGGATCATATCATATGGGGCCCTGTCAGGCTTGGCGAATTGTACTCTTCGTCCTGCCTTTAGACATAATCACACGGTGCACTTGCAGGGTTGGCTAGTAAGCTAAGTTTCTGTCACTGTTGTCCTGCCGATAGATCACAGCACACAGCGCTCTCAGAGAGGTGGCTAGTTCGCGCAGTTTGTTTTCCGATTGGCCTGCCAGTGGATCTGATTATAAGCAGAACAGTTTACGCACACGATTTCGTCGTATTTTATACACATATTTATTGAAAATACAAAGAATACGACGAACTATGGGGAAAAAAAAAAACAAAGTTGAAAAAAAATTCTGGAGAAGTTCTTGAGCAGTAACTGAGCATGCGATATGTAACCATGACAACAATTGCTAAATTCCGCACACGAAATCACGTTGAGTAGGCTTTTTTTTTTTTAGAATAAATTTTTTCTTTGTTAAATCAGCGAGAGAGAGAGCATAAGCTTGTGCCACAATGCGTTAGGGAAGAACCATCTGCGGTACAGTGGTCACTTTGCCCCCCATCCCCACTTCTCCTCCCAACCTTTATTATTTTCTTTCAACAGGAAGTGGGAATTTTGAAAGCACCTTTTGTAGAAAATACGCTCATTTTAGTCGAACAATATTCCAAAAGCAGTCGAAGGGTAAGGAGGTCTGTATACGGATGGAGCCCAGACATGGACCATCGACAAAACGAATAGCCAAACCATTGCCAAACTAAAAGGGCTGCACACGTGGGGCCCTGTAAGGTTTCTTTACTTGTAGTCTTTGTCCTCCCACACATGGCAACAGTGGTAGCATCCTTTCGTCTAAGCTTATCTAGGACATCTCTCACGTACTCTTTTAGTATGTTTTTACCCTGTTAACCTCTTATCACCTGTGTTTCGGAGTTTCCGTCGTGAATCTATCGTTTTCCTTTATGTGTTATGATCTTGTTGGCCTATGTTCACCCGTGTCTGGAGATTCCCTCGGATCTCTCTCGCTTCGCCAAAAAGAAAAAAAAATAATAGCAACAACAACAGTAATAATAATAATGATAATAATAATAATGATAATAATAATAATAATATAATGATAAAAATAGAACTAGTGTATTATCCCTCCTGTTCCTTTCCACCTGTCTGTCGGACTTTCCTTTGCTGTCCCCTTTCCACCCGTCTGTCGGAGTTTCTACCAGACCTTTTCCACCCGTTTGTCGGAGTTTTAGTGAGCTTGTTGTTGACAAGGAGTTTGCTTTTAGGGGCAGAATTTCTTGCTTTTGTGTAAAGGTATTATGTTTTGTACTGGTTCTAAAAAGTGGTAGAAGCAAGTTTTGTGAGGTATCGTTTAGGTGTAAACGCGTTTAGAAAACCAGCTGTTGGCGTCGTATGATAAACATTTGGCGAGTTCTGGCGACCATAGGCAAAACAGAGGGTGAGAGCCCATCGGGACACTTAGGCGACGAGGCGCTGCCACTCTGCGAACTACCCAGTGGCCTGCACGTCTAATAGGGCTATCCCTTTGGTGGCTGGGGGGAGGGGGAGGGGGAGGTTGGGGGGGGGGGGGGGACGTCCCTCATGGGCGCAGAGTGGGCATGGACCTACGTGCAGCGGCTCGGCGACTTGTGCCTCGTACGTCTCCCGAGTCGGCCTCACGCGGCACAGGACCGTCGCCACTCAGCATGAAGACGGCCGCCCGGTAGCCCTGACGACGGCCATGGAGGAACCGCCACGAAGACGACGACAACACCAACACCAATATCAGCCGCAACCGAACCATCTTCAGACGACCGCTCGGCGGTCCTAGACTTGCTATTTCACCCAGGCTCCTGCCTGACGGCGCCGTCTTTCCCGCGACCCTCCACCCGACTGTTAACCCAGACCTTTCGACCAAACCTGCCAACCTCCAGTGTCTTTTGCCAAGACAAACATCACCATGCCGTGGCGAAATCTTGTCCCTAAAAGCATTTTGGTATAGGAAGTTAAATTCACCCGACTCCTCTCCATAGACAAAACAGCTGCCTAACCCGTTTTTCCGGTCTAGGCTTACGTGACCTCGCTGCGCGCTGTATTTCCACATGCGCGTTTCGACTAAAAAAGAAGACTAAATTGAACATGAAATGAAGCAGGGAACAGCAAACAATAAACAAGCAGGGTTACTCTTGCTCCCATAAGAAAACCTAACTTAGAGTAACTTTTATTCAAGACTGGCACAGCCTTTTAAACTTGAATAAAGTCAGACAAATACAAAGACGAACAATCTAATAGTGGGGGAAAAACAAGCGCAGGCCAACAACCCCTCCGTCATCACAGTAATGACTGGGCAAAGATTTGAACTTAAGGGGGGAGAGGGAGGGGGGGGGGGGGGGGGGAAGATGAAGAAAATGGGAACACAAAATTAAGAAAATATGTTATAAATATGAAAACTCTTCACCAGCTGCATAAGGGAACCATCGTAATCCCTTTCGAAGGCAGATCTATTTGTATTGCCTGTTCTTAGGCATTTCTAGACTGTAAACCACGATTAGAACTAAGTTGTATTTCCCCCGCTGGCGGTTTTCCACCCGTCTGTCGGAGTTTTCCTCCCTGGTGCTTTTCCACCCGTCTGTCGGAGTTTCTTTATCGGGAATCTCCCGCTTCCAAGGGGAGTATTCGTGGCCTCTTTCCACCCGAGTGTCGGAATTTTTGTCGGCAGTCTCTCACTTCCTGAAGGAGCATGATATCCTGTCGGCTCCTTGTGTCGAAATTTCCGTCTGGAGTCTCTCGCTTCCTAAGGAGTGAACATTATCTTTTTTAATCCCCTTTTCACACATGTTGGAATTTCTTCAAAGATTCTTTCGCTTTCAAATGAGTGTGTTGGAGTTTCCATAGAGAATGTTTAGACTAGTGTGTTATCATATTAGCTCCTTTTCTCCAGTATGACGGAGTTTCCTTCGAGAATCTCTCGAGTGTTACCCAGTAGGCCCCTTTCCTTACACCCGTGTGTCGGGGGTGTCTATAGCGAACCTGTTGTTTCCTAACCCAGTGTGTTATCCTGCTGGCTCCTTTCTTCCCGTGCGTCGGAGTCTCTGTTGCAACAGCAAGATTACTTTTCTTGATTTTAGTAGTTCGCAAACTGAAATATGACAAAGCTTAAAATCCCTAGAAACAGGCAGGCTCTATGCTAAATTCCGCTCCTCTCTCTTCCCCCGTCTCCTGCGCACTCGCCACTCCCATTCTCATCACCTGTCCTATTTTTTAATTCTTCCTTTCGCCCATTTGTTCTTCAATACGAACGGCCGCTCAGGCATCCCCCCCCCCCCCCCCCCCCCCACCCCCCCCAAAAAAAATACTCTCAACAACTTCTTAGCATCAAGAAAAAAAAAATTTTTTCAAGAGTAAATTACAGCAACAACAACAACAGGAGGGGGCGGGGAAGAGGGAATACCCAGACACAGTTTACATGGCACCTGCACTCCTTGGTTGAGTTTATAAGTCCTTTGAAAGCATGTACTTCATACCAGCTCTTTGATAGCATGTAACAGCCCATTTACACTTTAGCCAACAACTTTTTACTGTCATCTTTAAACACAGTATGGTGATGATGAGCACAGGCCAGAAAGACTGTATTCAGTGTGCTGTAACCAACTTTTGTTTTTCAATTTTAATTTCAAGTACCCCTCCAAACAGTAACTTTTTCATGATGATAAGTCAGTTTCAAACACCTAAAGTTCTTGGGATCACGCCCAGGTGAAAGAAAAAATGATGGGACAAAAAAACCTCTCTATTTGTGTACACAATATCCTGCTCAGATTGATATTACAGTTTCTGAATGGTTAATGGGAGAGAACTCAGAAGTGAAACCAGTGTACTGATAATTGTTTCCCTTCTGGCAATTCAGGCACAACTCAAAAATTATTTCTTAAAAATCAATATCTTTATCGGATGGAAAGCTGCCAAATTTTACTGGGAACTATCCTCATATATGTTCATTTCTTGTTATTATGATGAAAGCTATCCATATCTAGATTAATTTTTCTTCTTTTTTTTTTCCCAACCCCACCTTCATTAAGACATCATTTTTGTGAAAGGAGGCAATTTTAATTTCAAGTGCCCCTCCAAAAAGTAGCTTTTTCATGATGACAAGTCAGTTTCAAACACCTAAAGTTCTTGGGGTCACGTCCAAGTGAAAGAAAAAATGATGGGACAAAAAAACCTCTCTATCTGTATACACAATGTCCTGCTCAGATTGATATTCCGAACAGTTTGTGCATGGTTAATGGGAGAGAACTCAGAAGTGAAACCAGTGTACTGATAGTTGTTTCCCTTCTGGCAGTTCAGGCACAACTCAAAAATTATTCTTAAAAATCAATATTTACATCAGATGGAAAGCTGCTAAATTCTACTGGGAACTATCCTCACATATATTCATTTCTGTTACTATGATGAAAGCTAGATGTAATTTTTCTTCTTTTTTTTTCCCAACCCCATCCTCATGAAGACATCATTTTTGTGAAAGGAGGCAAAAATTCATCATTTTTTCCACATGGGACATTTTATTACCAAAATTTGTATCAACAAAGTATTAATTTGGCTTTATAGCAATGTTAATGTCAAAATTATTTTTTGCTGCATACAGCCTAAGTCAGTGTATGTGTGTGTATGCTGAACAGCAAATAGCATTTCAAAACAGTGAAAGAGTACAGGAGTTGTTGATAGGGGATAAAAAGGGGAGAGAAAAAAAAAAAGGGGGGGGGGGGAGACAGGGTCAAGAGTGAGGTGGGAGGGGGAAGGGGGAAAGAGGGACTAGATGAGAAGTGGGAAGAACAGTAAAGTGAAATGTGAGGGGGATGGGGGTGGAGAGACGTAGGGAAATGCACACTCAGTACCACACACACACACAAACATGTGGACACATGAACTCAACAGTCACACACAAACATACACATTTCTGCCATCACCACCACCAGAATCACCACCACCACAACACACACACACACACACACACACACACACACACACACACACACACACACACACACACACACACATGTTGCATGCTATATATATATATATATGTATTTTTTTATTTTTTTTTCCTTTTATGAGGGCAGGATGTCAAAAAGCTTGACAGCTTATTCTTCAACCCTCAATAAAGATCATGTTGACTTCACACACACACACACACACACACACACACACAACACACACAAAACTAAAAGTAAACATATCCTGACCTGAAGAGTTCTTTGCAGCTTGTCAATCAGATGCACACCAGAAAAAAAAACATACATAAATTGATAGTTTGATTAAGAGGCATACTTGACAATGATATTATTCTGAAAGCATATAAAGAACATGTTAAACACCCTCCTTCCACCCATACACCCCACACCATCCTACCCTCACAGCTTCCTTTTGTTTCTACCACTCACCTCTGCTGGGCTGCTAAAGAGTCCATAAGATTTTATGGTTCATGTGTGTATGTGTGTGTAAGAGGAGGAGTGGAGGGGAGGAGAGAACAGTGGGTGTGTGTGCAATATGGGGGTGGGGGGGGGGTGCAAGGGAATAAGGAGGGGATGGGGAAGAGGGAATACACATACACATGCTCACACTCTCTCCGCAATGCATAGATTTATTGTGTTTAATGTACATTCTGGATAAATGTCAGCTCATAATAGTGTGTGAATAAGAGTAATGGTGAAAAAGGAAACAAAGCACCAGAATTGAAAACAACAACACTAACAAGGCCCCATCACTCTATCTAGCCTTATTATTGAGGGGTTTTTATGACCAGTGTATTAGTATCAGTAAAGGGGGAAATAGATACTGGATGAGAGGCTCTACCAAAATGAACAATCGGCTTAACATGGGTCTAGAAGTGTTTGTGGCATAGTCATATACTCCTCACAAACAGTTGAGCATCGCGATTGGAAAATTTAATACACATTTTTATCTGTTTGGATTGAGACTAGCAACATTAAAGTTGAAAGTGGTTAATTGTGTTAGGCATTGTCATGAAGACTTAAAGACCATGCACACTTCTCTAATATTAATGCCTCTGTTCAGGCCATGGACTCTGAGTGTGTGCCTGCCTCGCCAGTCCGTCTGGCTTCTGGTCCTGCCGTTGACCCTGTCCCTGTTGCTGGCGCTGAGGGACGGAGGGTGGCTTTCTCTGAGTCGGTGGAGGTGGCCTACTTCGCTAGACGGCCTGCCTTCGACCGTTTTCCTAGCGACAGCCTGGCACTACCTCTTGGTGAGTACCTTGTCTGCATTGTTTGTTTGTCTGTCCGTCCGTCTTACCCTCAGTTAAAACACACACACACACACACAGAGAGATCGCACAAGAACATCTCTCTCTCCCTCTGTTTCTGTCCGTCTGTCTCTCTCTCTCTCTCTCTCTCTCTCTCTCTCTCTCTCTCTCTCTCTCTCTCTCTCTCTCATGCACCCTGAAAGAGACGGATAGATGCACTTAATACACACATAAAAAAGACGGTTACAGCCCACATGGCAGGAAGCATCCAGAAATGACTGTGAGAAGGTGAAAAGAAATCACAACAAAAAACATCATAAAGGCTACATGGTAGAAGAGGAAAAGAAGAACACTCAGAAAAGTTATCATATTTGCAGAAAACACACACAACAACAACAACAACAACAACAACAACAACAAGCCACGAAAAACTCACATGTTTGCATGTTTAAAAAAAACCCACAAAACGATACCAACATTTTTGCAGAGAAATATACTAAACAGGTTCGCAAGGGAAAAGAAAGCCCCAAAGATAACACCACATTAACTCAGCATCTTGGTAATCAACATGAAAACGGGGAGAAAAAAAAGCAAAACGCAACATAATATCAGCATGTGTGCGAAGATGAAAGGAAAGCCCTTTTCTGATAATAACAATACAGTTATGCCACAGCGTGGCCCTATCGACTATAGATCAAGATCAACAATTATTTTACGGCTTGTTAGAATGTTGAACTTGTTGCTCAGTGCACATTGCGAGCTGTAAAGAGGGATGACATAACACACCTGTTAAGCCATACGATTTAGTTCTATTTTGTTCGGGAAAATACGATGAATATGACGGGGACCAAAACAAACAAACAAACGAAGCCGTGAAGCCGAAGTTCTTGAGCGGTCATTAAGCTTGCGGTCTCAAACCATGGCATTGGCTTTGACCAAAGAGGGACAACTCTTGATAACTTCGGCGCGCGAAATAGACTCGAAAACAACTGGCAAGAGAGAACGAATTTTAGCAAAAGCAAGCTGATGAATCAGTTAAAAAAAAAGAAGTAATTTGTATAAGAAAGAAAAGATGTTAGTGACATGATGGCTGACCTAGATTTTGTAGATATATGGCAATAATTTTATCCAGACAGAAGACAATTTACTTTGAGAAGGTCCCAACCCAGGCAACAGAGCAGATTAGGTTTCTTTGTGATAAGCGAATATATGATGTGGGACATAGCAGACTGCGAAATAATCCCAGGCTACCACTTGATGGTAGTATTGAAGTTTAAGAACCCCACTGAAGACAAAGGTAGTCATTTTTGGAAATTCAGTTGTTGATTACTTAAAGAGTCAAACAACTGAAATCAGTAATGTCATCAAAGAAACAATAAAAGAGTGTGCAGTGGCTTAAGATGATGATCTAGAATTTGACCAAACATAATTGAAGCAACTAGAATTTACAATATCACAACAACTGTTTTTTGATGTTTTATATCATAATCTATAGCATATTCCAGGCAAAAAAAGAAACAGAACAAGAAGAAAAACACTAAAAAAAAAAAAAAAAAAATTTTAAATCCATCTATTAGAGAGAAAAAATGAAAAGTCTTCAGATACATAAAGAACTTAAATCGAAGAACAAAAAAATTGCAAGCCAACAGACAGAAGAGAATGAAAGGTGTTTTGATAAGATCTAGAGCAAGGCGGATTTCTCAGGGTTAAAAAGTTGCAGATTATTTTTGTGGTTTAGAGAAGCAAAATTTTGTCGGCAAATGATTGAATTGTTACAGAGGCATGGAAATTCTCGAACAGAAACTGAAGATATTGTAAGTGAAGTGAATAACTTCTAATGTCAGTTACATGAAAGATGTCGAGTGGAAGAATCTAACATCGACGAGCTTGTGGAAGAGCTTCCCAAACTTGACAACAAAGTTTCTCTTACTATGGAAGGGAAAATGATATTAGATGAAGCAGCCGCAGCACTTAAAAACATGAAAAAGAATGAAAGTCTAGGAAACGACAGTTTCACTTGTGAATTTAAAAAATTCTTCTGGAAACAAATTGGGGTGTTTGTAGTCAGGTAACTTAATGAAGGACTAGACAGAAAAGAACTCTGTGACTCAGAAAGAAGGAGTTATAGTATGTCTTCCCAAACCAGATAAACCTAAGGAATACATAAAAAAAAGAAACTGGTGACCCATCACATTATTGAATGTTGTATACAAAATTGGGTCAGCATGTGTAGCAGCTAGAATAGAATCAGTTCTGCCAAGTTTAATCAGTGAAGATCAAACAGGATTTATACATGGAAGAGTTATAGGAGACAACAGACTTATGTACGATTTAATATACCATTTAAATAAAGAAAATCTCCCAGGGTTGCTGTTATGTGTTGACTTTGAAAAACGTTTTTGATACCATTGACTGGAATTTTATGTTCAAAGTAGTAAAGGCCTTTGGATTTGGAGATAATATTTGTAACTGGATAGAAATGTATAGAAACACTAAGGTGCCTGTAATGATAAATGGACATGTCAGATTGGTTTAAAATCAATAGGGGTTGTAGACAGGGTGATTCTATCTGTCCATATTTATTTGTGTAATGTGTGGAAATTCTAGCAAACATGATCAGACAAAACAAAAGTATCAAGGGAATATGCGTAGAAAAGACCAAACATAAAATTGCACAGTTTGCTGACGACACACAAATTTTACAAAACGAAGATCAATTATCTTTTGAAGAAACTATAAAAGTTATGTTTTCCTTTATCCATTCATTTGTGAAATATTGAAATTACATGTACAGAAATTTGAATTGATAATAAATGTGTAATTTTAAAAAAAAGTATCTTTAGAAAAATCAGTAAGCCAGTAAAACAGCAAACAACAAGAAATGATAGTGGTTGGAGCACGATGTCGAACAAACAAAAAGAAAAATAAATACATTAGTTTAACATGGCGAGTATACAAAGATTGTACAAAGAAAAAAAAATTGATATGTTTTTCTGCTCCCCCCCCCCTCTCTTTCCCACCCTCCTCTCCCTTCTTCATCACTCAGTGCATTTAGGTCTGACCAGCTCATTGGGCTAATGCGTAGGTCAGACATCTGCTAAGTCATAGCCACGAGACCCTCTTGTTCAATTCTCCCATCTTAGTTGTTAATTCATTTATCCATCAGCTTAAAATCATGCACAGTGTGGTCTCAAAACTTAGCGGATGTGATGTAGCGTATATGGACACTGATTTAGAACAACAAACATCGAACCCACACACACACACACACACACACACACACATCGCTTTTGCTAAAAAGGAAATTAAGAAAAAGTTTCCAAGCTTTGCAGAAAACACGGCGATAGTTTAAATGTAGCTGACACAATCGGAAAGTGGACATAAACGATATGACACTGTTATTGGGGGCGTTTTGTTAAAACCGAGTTCTAATTGACTAGCAGCACCATGGATTTTGGTCACCATGGAAGCGTTTTATGACTGTTTTAGTGGCGGGTTTTCCATTATGTTTGATTTTGTGACATTCTTTTTATGTTGTCAGTGTCACTGTGTATGTTTATGTGGTAGTTAACTTTTGTCATGATCTTAATATTATGATGTTTGATAACATGTAAGTTTTTGTCATGATTCATTATTTCACTATTTTGTGAATTGAATATATGATGTTTTTATGTTTGAATTAAAGTTTTATATGCAATGTATATAATTTTTCTTTAATTCAAACAATTTACTCTTGAAAATTGAACACACACACATACACACACATACACTCAACACACACACACACACACACACACACACACACACACACACACACACACACACACAATACAATACAATATCCATTCCTTTTGCCCCTTTTGGGGTATGGAAGAGCACACACACACACACACACTCACACTAACACACACACACACACACACTCACACACACAAAAACACATACACACACAGAGTCACACACAAACACACACGCGCGCACACACACACACACACACACACACACACACACACATATATTATATATATATATATATATATATATATATATATATATATATATATACAGAGAAAAGAAAACCTGTAACTGTAAGTCACAAATTTTTACAATCAAACCGATCTCCATTTTGATATATACAGGTAGATGTCAATGAATTTTATAGTTTCATGTTGTACCAAATGCTGACATAAGTTGCCAGATCTTTATTGCTTGTACATGATGTTTGACAATTGTGCATGTATGAAGAGGAGATGTTCGATGTTTGATGTGCGTGTATACATACTGAGGAGACATGTGAAGACAACTTGAGTACACACACACACACACACACAAAACACACACACACACACACACACACACACACACACACACACACACACACACACACACACACACACACACACACACACACACACACACGCACGCACGCACGTATATATACAGAGGAGATGTGTGATGACATTTGATGCATGTGAACACCTAGAGAGAAGCCCAGTGATGAGCAGTCTGTCCATGTTTTATTTTAACCTGAGGGATTGATAATGTAAAGTTCTGCACCTTTCACCCACTGCTGGGGCAGATTCCATAACCTCAAAGTTTAACTAACGTAAATGCTCCCATCTCTCATTACTAAGTTTGATTCAGTAATCTCTACGTTTAATCAAATCAATGGAAGTGCTCCCTTAAACTCATTACAAGTGTTGATTCCATGATCTCTAGGTTTATTTGAAATAATGTACCTGTGCCCTTTATGCATTGCTGGGGTTCGATTCCATATCCTGTTTTTTTTTTAATGAAAGTAGTGTAAGTTCATCCTTCACTCCTTGCCGGGGGATTGAATACAGAACTCTAAACTTTAAGGAATGTAAAATGACTGCACTCTTCAGTCATTGCTGGAGTTTGAATCCATGACTCTCAATGTAAGGAATATAAAATTGCTGCACTCTTCACTCATTGCTGGGGTTCGAATTTATGACTCTTGCCTTAAGGCAAATAATGTACATGCACCTCTTATGTATTGTTTGGGTTGGAGACTATTACCTTTCAATGTAAGGCAAATAATGTAACCGCACCTCTTATGCTTATTTTGGGTTGGAGATTATTACCTTTAGATTTAAGGCAAATAATGTAACTGCACCTAGTATGCTTTGTTTGGGTTGGAGACAATTAC
>CM065718.1:44924037-44978391 GCA_033310375.1 Conus canariensis | reverse complement strand
TTTACCACTTAAACCATGGGCAGAACTGCAATCATACAAAATATCCCCACCCTTACGGCTCAGGCAGGCAGCAGCCACCCGAAATATCCACACCTTTCAGGCACAGTCAGATCTGCAGCTACCCCAAAATATCTTCACCCTTGAGGCACAGCTAGGACAACCCACCGAAATACCTTACGCTTAAGGCACTGCTGGGTCTGCAGCCACCAGAAATATCCTCACCCTTAAGCCACTATCTGGTCTGCAGCAACCTCTGTTGGTGAACTTAATCTCTTTTTGTGTGTGTGTGTGTGTGGCATTTAAAAACCTTGTAAGCACTCCCTAAGGATCTCACAATATCTTCTCTGTGAGAAATGGAATGATTAGATGATCAAGCTTGGGGGGGGGGGGGGGGGGGGGGAACCTTTATGATCAGGTCCGGTCATTTCCAGCCATTAAGTGTCAACCTATAAGTTATTGATGGTGCCCTGTAATCTTTCGATTTTATCACAGTGTTTTAAACTGACAGCCAATGGCTGTGTTTTGATTTTATTACAGTGTGTTGAACTGATGACCTATGCCCTGGGAGAGGATGGCGGCGAAAAGTAAGTATCAAAACTGACAAATATGGAGCAAGTGGCTTGCAGAATGCTACAGGATCATGTCTGTGTATCAAGTATTCTTGTGCACTTAAGCTGGGGGGAAAAATGACTCCGGTCATTTTCCGTATTTATTGACAAGTGAGCCTGTGAACCCATGCTGTCTTCAAGTATTCCACATCTAGTTGAAACTCTTGATAGGTTTAGTGCCTTGAAGCATTCCTACCCCCACCCCACCCCCTCCTAACTCAGTCCCCTCTTCATTACATGGGCAATCAATGCCAGAAAGAACACAAACGTCAAGATGCAGTGTACAGATACTGTCAGCAGTGCAAAATCGGTAACATCACTGGTACTTGTGTCTTCTCCATCTTAGAAAAGCGATTCGTTTTTATCCGAAGCAAAATCAATGTTTGAATGTCAATCCAGAGAGCACTGACAGGTCTTAGATGCCATACACGACAGCCACCTCTGAACTACTTTTGTGTTGTCCAAGTGTCTCCAAATCCAGCGAGGGATTGCTGAGATATCCCTGTGCGTGTAAATGTATCCCTGATGTGTAAATGCCTATGTCCATAAGTGTATTTGGTGTGTGTTGTGTGTGTGTGTGTGTGTGTGTGTGTGTGTGTGTGACAGAGAGAGAGAGAGAGAGAGAGAGAGAGAGAGAGCGAGCCTGTGAGTGTACATGTGCATATGAATGCGATGTGAGTGTGTAAGTGTGCATGAACATGGGCACTGTGTCCCGTATGCCTGCGAATGCGCTAGCAGTATAGCCTGTGCATAAATTTGCTCCCTTTCTGGCGATCTTCTCACACAAAGACGTCCTCAGGACTGACCCCACTCCCCTCTCTTCCCCCCCCCCCCCCGCCCCCCCCCCCCCCCCCCCCCCCTCCAATCTCCAGCAGTCTCCCGGCAATCTCCTGTCTTGCTCATTCCCACGGGCTCAGAGGCTTTGCGCTGCTGAACGAGTCACAGAGAGAGAGAGAGAGAGAAAAAGAGGATGGGTGGCGGTGGGAGGGGGTTTGGGAGTGGGGAGATGACAAAGACGGTTGGGTTCAAGCAATTCGACCTCCCCATTTCCAGCCTCAAGCTGGTGTCTGGTCTGTTTCAAATCAGCTGGCTCCAGCAAGGGTCTAGCCTTTGAAGCCTCTGCCTGCCTCGTCTCCTTTGATGAAGCTCTTCTGACTGATTGAAAGGGACGCGCTGGGTGGAGAACACACACACACACACACACACACACACCACACACGCACACCAGAAAAAGCCTGCGCTTCAGAGGGAACACGAAAGAGACGCGGAGACATGAGATCACCCTGACCCTCCATTTGGACGACAGTTGCAGTCAGACATCTTCTGAAAGGCAGCAAACAAGGAAACGAACAAAAACTACTCGAGGTGTACAGCCAACAGGGCTATTTCGCCCGGAGAGACAGAAGAGCTAAGAGAAGAAAATAAATGCTGAAAGCAACCAGATCAATACCTGCTGAAATGCCATGCACTAACAGGCTGGAAAATGGAACAAAATAAAATTCTCTGCATTATTCTTCATTTTTCAACGTAAACTCTGTTCGTCCATTTGCACGATGAAATGCGTGAGTGTGAGTAGATATGGACTTACAGGAAAGACGGTGAGTGTGAGAGAGAGAGGGATGGGGGGGGGGGGGGGGGGGCAATTTAATATACGATGTGTGTTTGTGTGTTGTGAGAGAGAGAGAGAGAGAGAGAGAGAGAGAGAGAGAGAGAGAGAGAGAGAGAGAGCGTTCTTGAAAGCATACGAACAGTTTTCTGTAGTCGGGCAAACAAGCATTCCTACTTCCTCCGGTACTGTTCTCTGGAGACGGCCCCCAATTTCCCGTTCTCCCCGTGAAAGCGCTTGCCGGCAGCATTGTGCCAGGCGTGGAGAGGAGTCGGTGTGATGAGCCTAGCGCGGCATTGATTTTTGTGTCGGGGCCAAGAGAGGACAAAGACATGGTATTATGCAGGCTGCCAGAGCCGCCTAATTTTCTTCTCTCCAGCTCCACTCCTACTCCCAACCCCCACCTTCTCCTCCTCCCCCATGGCATTTCCTCAGGCACCTGTGGAGAAAAGGGCACTGAACAGCTTTCAACCCAAGGAAGAGGGAGGGGGGCGATGTATAAAAGAGAGAGGTTAGAAAACAGAGAGAGAGAAAGAGAGAAGCGGGTGTGGCAGGGGTGGAGGGAGGAAGGGCTGGGGAAGGGGGTAGGGAGGGGCTGAGGGAGGGGGGGGGGGGGGGGGGAATAAAACCGACAGACGACGTCAAGAGCCGATAGGACTGCTGATTAAGACGGGTCCTTTTCCATTTCACCTCCATTTCTATCGCAGCCCATGAGACAAGAGTGCAAAGCGCGACGCGTATCTCCACACACTGTACTGTACACGAGCTTCCTAGTTTACTGCGTGGCAGTGTTCTATGTGGGTATAGTCATGGGTTAATTTCAGCTACTATCACCAGCAGTGTGTTTGTTTGTGTGTGTGCGTGTGCGTGCGCGCGCGCGCGTTTTGAAGGGGGAGCGTGCATTTCCAATACCAACGACCACTGCTGCAAAGTTACCACCGAAACTGAAAATCAGCAGGAAGTCTACCAAGGCTTCATTTTCACAACTGAAAAAACGGTGCATCTGCACACTGATGTATATTACTATCAAGAAACGTTCAGCAGATCTTTTGTGTATATACATGTAAACCAAACTGCATGCAGTGATGCCTCCAGGACAACACTGAAACAAAGTCCCAGTTTTCTGCAGCCTTCCACACAAACAACCTAAGACACTACTTCAAGCATCACTATGTCGTTATCTCATGTTGACAATAATTATGTTACACAACAAATCCCAGAGACTAATAACGTGATAATGATTGACACAGCAACGTATGGCTGAGCTGTAAAGTGTGATAAAGTGTTTTTTCTTTAACCACTTCCTCTGCTACAGGACTCGGGGTCCTGCTGCTCAAACTGTGCAATCAACGGTATAGTGTGTATGCGTGTGTGCGCAAGTGTGCGTGCTTGCATGTGTGCCCATACACATACAGATGAATATTCGAGTACTATGTAATGTTGTCGAGCACACGCACCACGACTCGAGAAAGTGAGAGAGAGAGAGAGAGAAAGAGAGCTCAAAGATATACTACGCACAAAAAGTTAAGGATCGGTATGTGAAAACAGGTGCGTAATAAACTCAGTTCGCTACTGTTACTTATTTCTTAGTCCAGCCAAATTGTCATGAATTCTTGTTCAGCTGTAAGTGGGCGATGTTGTGTTAGTGCGAACATTGCACGGATTCTCTACTACTGAGCTGGGCCGCAAACGGAAAAGCGGAAACTTGCGAAAAATGACCTTGTTTTGGACCGTTCTGCCTGAACACATTGCACTTGCCAGATGGAAAAACCATTATGCACGTGCAAGCACTGCTGTTTATGTGTGAGATGCTGTCGCTCGCTTGGCTATATAAGAAGACATTCCACCAGTAGTAGGCCTGATCTGACAATGCCTCCACGACGAAAATTATTGAGTTGGATAGGGGACGAGCTGTTGCATGGTTCCAAGATGGTGTTCCCAAGCGAGAAGTGGCCAGGCGAATTCATGTGTCCATCTTGGTCATTGTCCGACTGATTCAACGCTTCACAGCCACTGGGATTGTCCATGAAAGACGCAGATCTGGTCGACCGAAGAAGACAACCCCACGTGACGATCGTCTCATTGAACGACAAGCCCTGCAGACAAGAACAGCCTCTTCCAGCATAATTCAAAGGCAGTTCAGGGTGGCTACTAACATCAACATCAGCCAGCAGACCATACGGAACCGCCTACATGGGTTTAATCTCCGTTCTCGTCGCCCAGCAGTACGGCCACGCTTAACTCCAGCCCATAGGGCAGCACGCCGCGCCTTCTGCGCACGTCACGTGAGGTGGACACGTCAGCAATGGTCCCAGGTCCTGTTCAGTGATGAATCACGCTTCACCCTTCACCACAACAACGGCCGACTGAGGGTCTGGAGGCGCCCAGGGCAACGCTTTACTGACGCCACTGTCCAAGAAAAGGTGGCCTTTGGTGGAGGTTCTGTAATGGTCTGGGGGGCCTTCAGTCTTCACCACGGAACACCCTTGTATCATGTACAGGGTAACCTGACTGGCATCCGATACCGGGATGAGATCCTTCGACCGCTGGCTGTGCCTACACTGCAGCAGATGGGACCGAGGGCTGTCTACCAGGATGACAATGCTCGCCCCCACAGGGCAAGGGTGGTCAACGACTTCCTGCAGCAGTCTGGAGTCAACAGAATGGAGTGGCCAGCATGCAGTCCCGATCTCAACCCGATTGAGAACCTCTGGGATGAGCTGGATCGCAAAGTGAGGAGCCACCCCCCTCCCAGGGATGCCCAACACCTCTACCAGATGCTGCAGGCTGAGTGGCAGGCGCTTCCACAGAGGATCTTCACCAACCTGGTCAACTCGATGAGGACTCGCTGCGTCGAGTGCCAGAACAGCCATGGTGGTTACACGCATTACTGAGCTTTTGGGGGAGCATCAGTATGCCCTGTCTTGTGATTTCAATGACTTTGGTAAATCAAATTTGGATACGTACCCACTTTAATCAAATGTACACACCAAACGATTGCTCGAGATTGAAGGCAATTGTGTATCGTTATCACTAAAGAATGGAATTAAATGTTGGCCAAACTTCAACGCATTGACTTTCTTATTTTGACAGTTATGAGTGTTTGTGAAAGTGATCCTTAACTTTTTGTGTGTAGCTTAGATCAATCACAATCATGCATAATATACACACACAGATATATATCCACACACACCATGCACAAAGAGAGACGTAAAGAGACACACACGGAGTCATCCTCATTTAAGTGTACGCACTCTCAAACTGAAAGTGGTTGTAAGCAGTCTTTGAACAGTTCTATGCATGTACACCCCGAGTAGTTTAGATCAGAGCATGATTCGTCAAACAAAAAGAACACGTGCGAAGCAAAACAGAATGTTCTCCTTTTTCAAATACCAAGACAAACAGATAATGAGATATAGATACGACAAAACATTTCAGTAAAATGAACATGAAGTGACCACTATGAAAAACATTCAGTATGTTTCATTTAACTACGTGTGCAACCATTAGAACATGTATTGTTAAAACATGTTCCATTCTGGGGTAGAAACTGAACGGCAGATGTTACCACTGGGCGGAATGAGAACGATTAAACTGAACACCTGGAGCCCAGCCATCCATGTCTGAGTGACCACCTTTCAGGCTGGAAATAGAACCATTAATAACCACCCCTCTGATTGCCTCCCCCCCCCACACACACACACCATCTGCCAGAATATATAACATTAACAGGCAATCAAAAGTTAAAAAAAAAAACAACAAAAACAAAACAGTACTATACTAATTACCAAACAGGGGCTGGTAGTAACCTGCCTACACCTTACGGCCTTTATACTTCTCATCCACATGACAAATTGTGTGTTTTTTTCAGTTACAACTGTCAGTGCATGCCGTCAGTCACTATTAGTTCTAAGATTTTAAAAGCCCACAACTAAGAACAGACTGCTACTTTTGGCATAGTCACAGCCTACAACTGCATAACCCTCATAAGCAAGACCACCCCACCCACAAAGTATTATGACAATTGATAAACGTCGGTAATATGGTTGAGCATTATGAAGTATACAAACAGTAACAGATGAAAATATAGTTTATAACGCAGTCTCATCTCTCATCCGATTATTTCAATAACCTTGTCAACAGCTTTGCCTGTTACACTTTGAGTCCTATTGTCAAACGATAAGATTACAAGTGTACTAATAACAGTATCACGCGGGCCCACTGTCAGATACATGCTCAATGCAGGGGTGCTGATCATGATTGTGCTAGTCTTTCTTAACTTGACATGTGCAATATGTACAATAAAGACGTCTTGCTTGCTTTATTAACTGAACCCAAACATTGACACAAGTTGATGAAAAAGATTTATGTTTTGGGCCATCGGCAGTAACATTGGACAGGACCAACACATCAAGGCCTTGACGAAGAGACTCGCTTTACAGCCTTGAGAAACCGACCGCCATGCTGCAACTGACAGGAAGAAAACGGGATTTGCAGCTTCTTTGTTGGCACAAAGAAAGGCTGGGGAAGCACACAACTACATACCGGAGGTCGGAGATCGAGAGCTGAAGAGAAGGCGAAAGGTTGAGGTGTCTGGAGCGAGGTTGGCTAGGGAGGGAGTGAGGAGGTGGGGGAGGTTGAGTTGGAGTGGGGTGAGGCCGCTGAGTCATGCATGTATAGCCATGCAAAGCAAACCCTATCCATCTGAAAACAGCCAACCTCTTCCCTTTTCCTTCCCTTCCACACACATGATGTTTACCGGTGCTCCCTTTCTACTCTCCCTCCCACCCCTCCCCTCCTCCTGCCCGGTTTACCATCCATCTCCCAATCCCCTCTCTTCCTCCTCCATATCCGCCATCCTTTCAACACACATTCTAACCGCGACCTACCTCTCGCGGCCGCCTTTCTCAGGGGCCGTTTCAATGCACAGATTGGAAATAAAAAGACGCAATTTAGCACAGCGTGCTCTGTACAGATGGCGCAGATAAGGTCCGGCCAACTGACGGATGTGTGTATCTTAACTGAACTTCCGTGGGTAGGCTGGGTGGGTGTCTGGCGTGCTTGTGTGTTGGCAGGGTGCAGAGAAAAGAAAACTTGGTATAATATGGGATGAACTAGATCCTAGTTCTCGTGATGTCCACTCAAAGTTAATCAAATGTACAGAGCTAATTTTGATTCTCGCAATTTTCCACTTACGAATGAACAAAGAAATTTTTTTTTTTTTTTTTTTTACAATACTCGGCAAAGGAAACCATATTTGGCTTAAAAATTTGTGTGTGATATCATTACTAACTACACATATTCTAATGAGAATATAGTCATGAGACTTTCACTCATGACCCACACTACAATATTTCATGCACACACACACACATACATGCGTGCACACACACACACACACACACACACACACACACACAACACACACACAACACACACAAGCGCATGCAGACACACACACACACACACACACACACACACACACACACACACACACACACAGAGCTCAGACTTAAAAACTAGAAGCACAACAAAATATATACATTTCTCAGAACTGAGGTCTAGCTTCAAAATGCATATTCCTTGCAAAATTGATTGCTAATGCTGCAATAACTGTAGTACTAGTATCTCATCTTAGTCTGTAGCAGTATACAACTGAGCATAACATTACAACAGACTACCCCTCCTTAGTAAAGACAACTAAAACACCTATAACACAATGAAGTATGAAGACAAGTGAACACACTTTAAGATGTGCATGCAAAAGATGTGTACAAATATGCTCAATTATACTGAGGCGCTGACAGGCCATTATTGTTATTACAATAGACATTGGCCACATAGGGTACTAACATACAAAAAATGATGAAATATGTACTGCATTACATCTCAGGCTTCACGTTAGTGGACTAACGAAATTTTTGCAATCAAGCTGGAAGTCAACACTATGAACTTATTACATCTGTCTGTAGCTGACTCAAAAATCAATCATCTCTCCAAGTTTCTACAGTTCCTCATCCAGAGCATTTGCATGTAAATGGATGTGAACACACACACACACATACATCCTGTCTCCCATCTGTTCTCTATCTCACTTCCATTCATCCCCCCCTAACGGACAATCTGTGTGTGTGTGTGTAGATCTATGATAAGTTAAAAAAAAAAAAAAAATCCAGAGCCTGTCCCAACATAGTCAGGACAAAGGACTCCCATCCCTGTTGAGACACTGTGTTTATGTGCTCTAACAGGAAGCTGAACGACCCCTTTCCTGGAGTACACACACCTGACTCCCCCCCCCCCCACCCCCCCCCCCCCCCCCCCACCCAAGCCCCCATCCCCGCCCTGTGGACAGTTCAGTTCAATCTTCAGACCATGTCAAGCCTCCTAGCTTTGTAATGTCCCCCAGTCTAAGTTGGTGGAAGTAGTACATGCTGGGGTTGCACACATCTGCTCAGGAGTTTACTCCCCTCCCACCACCACAAAAAAAAAAAAGAAAAAAAAAAAGGAACTCATGAAGATTATATCCATCACAGTCGTCATAAAAAATGTTAGGTCCTTTATAGTTTTATTCTGTTAAAAGGATTTTTTGAAAGGAAAACTCAAATGACTCCATTTCTCTGCCACACACACACAGTACTGGCCATATACAATGAGCGACTGTCAGGAATGTAGTCATGCACACACACACACACACACACACACACACACACACACACACACACAGATCTTGCCTGAACACGATTTGACCTAGGTGACCGACTAGACGGGACAGGACTGAACATGACCATTTTACATATTAAGCCAGTGCTGATCTGTCACCAACCAGCAGGTTATAAGCTACTGAACTCGCAAAAAGTCCTTTACAAAATGCTTGGTGTGTAATGCCATTATGTGAAGAATCGTCTGTTTGCTTCAACAGTAACTCTGA
The DNA here is from genome assembly GCA_033310375.1 of Conus canariensis. Classification (NCBI taxonomy): domain Eukaryota; kingdom Metazoa; phylum Mollusca; class Gastropoda; order Neogastropoda; family Conidae; genus Conus; species Conus canariensis. The sequence continues at coordinate 44,969,249 of CM065718.1, read as the reverse complement.
CGCAGATTATAAGAGGTCAACTTTGTGTGTGCTGAGTGTGTGTATGCATACATGTGTGTGTGTGTGTGTGTGTGTGTGTGTGTGTGTGCATGCGCACGCGCATGTGTGTATGTGTGTGCATGTGTGTGTGTGATGCCAAACATTAACACTAAACTGTGCTGTGCTCTGTGTGTGTGTGTGTGTGTGTGTGTGTGTGTGTGTGTGTGTGTGTGAGTGTGAATGGTATGCTTCCTTTGGGGATCTACAATGAAAATTGAAATGTTGATCACTAAGGTCACATAACAACCGTGTGTGTGTGTGTCTGTGTGTGTGTGTGTATCTGTGTGTATGAGGCTTCATCTGGGCATCCACAATCAAATGTTGAGTATCTAATTCATATCACAACTATGTGTGTATGTATGTATGTGTACACATGCATGTGTGTGTGTGTGTGTGTGTGTGTGTGTGTGTGTGTGTGTGTGTGTGTGTGTGTGTGTGTCGTGTGTGTGAATGAGAGAGACTCCTCAATTCTGCAGACATCAATGCTCAAACACTACATAACATTGTGTGTGCATGCATGCGTCATGTCATGCATGCAAAGAACACATTAAGCACCATCTATTAAGTGAAGTCATGAGCCTAAAGCTCTAGGAAAATTATACTGGGGAAGAATTTGTCACTGCATTGCGCCATCTATTGAAAGCTATCCACAAAGGGGTCTCTTAAAGTTCTGCCTGTCATCTGCAACTGAAGTCTGAGGGTGATTGCACACCAAAAAAAGTATAGACCCAAAGACACCATTATTACATACATGTATGCATAAAGTTTTCTTACGAAAACACTGAAATTCTTGAATTCGTTCACACCACACCTTTTCCAGTCAAAAGCTGCGAAATACAACAGGTATGGACATTTAGAGTCTCATCTGTTTTTACATTTCCTCAACATTATGACCTGTTAGTTTTTGTTAATGAAACAGGCCCTATCACAACTGATTTAATATGAATATCATATGATGTCAGCTGTTTTTAAGATCCATCACTGTACATAAACATAGCTCTACACACTAATATCCATCCACTCCCTGAAACATGCTGTTCACATGCTTTTATTGCTGACATTCAATACAAAGTTTATTCAGGTTGTTCACACACACATGATCTCACATGTGTTACGCGTGTTCATGTCCTATCATGAAAGATACACCAGTGTACCGTTTTGATTCCTTTCCTTTTCTTTCTTTTAATAATTTGTGAACATGTATGCATTTGCGACTGCGGACAGACAGAAACACCAAAACATGTATCGCCAGATCTGACATCAACTTTAAATTAAGGCACAAAACGACATCGAGGTGTAAATTTATATTTATGAACAAGAGAAGCGCGAACAACATAAACAAGTGAATGTTTTTTGTCTGTTTTTTTTTTCCTTCTCTAACTGACATGTATCTATATATAAACACCAGTTAATATGCTCTGTTACTGAAACGGACTGAAGAATCACTGGTGAATTATTATGAACGCATATGTTCGCAACAATATCTTCACCATTGCCACAGTAACAACGTCAACAGCGGAGCTAACCAACTAAACAGAAATAAATAACGGAAAGTAGGTCATATTAACCCGAGGCAGAGAGAGCTCCCCAGCGCATAGATCTCCAGTTACAATGCAGGCTAAAACCAACATGAGGGCAGGCAAGTCTACAGGACGTGGATGTCATACATACGCCCAGAGTCTAGGTCACAACTCCACTATCCCAAATCGACAGTCTCTTCGGCGCCCTATCTCTGTGTGTGTGTGTGTGTGTGTGTGTGTGGTGTGGTGTGGTGTGGTGTGTGTGTGTGTGTGTGACTTGGCTCGACGCCATGGCATTAACGGCTACAATAATGGGTGGAGCAACTTCACTCGACCATTTGAGCGTGTCAGAATTCAGTGGCTTCGCCCTGACAAGATGAACAAGAAGACGCCAAGTACTCTTTCTTCTTCCGAGGTCTTTGTCAAAAGTGAGAAACAAACACTACAAACGAAAGGCGACCCTGTCACGAAAACTTCACCAGTTTCATTTGTATGGTTTGGTTTCCATATGCAGCACCATGTTTTCACAGAGCTTTTAAGAACTAAGGTGATATATCCCTTTCGATCATACAGGCCTAGGTTTCAGGGTTGGGGTTTTTTGTTGTTGTTGTTGTTGTTGTTTTTCACAAAAAAATAGGGAAGAAATCGGGGATTTGAAACAGACTGTTGAATTACTGGGAAAAAAGGCACAAACAAGGTGCAAAGTTTAAATTATCAAGTCTTATTTAATATCCATAAAAACAACAACGAAACGGGTAAGTACAGTTTCGAGATATCTTCTTTAGACGTTACAAACAACAGACATGAAAAAAAAAAGTGCATAACATTCTTTCCCAAATTGCGCTCATCATGAAAACGTGTGTTCTTTTATGCTGCTTTAGAACGTTTGAAAGTAATGAAACACACACACACACACACACACACACACACACTGTGGCATGTGAAGGCTCTACTGGATCTGGTCACTTGCTGGCTGCCTTAAATTCTGAGTTATAGAATACAGTTTGGATGAGAATAGTTTCATTCTGAAACTTTGAAACTTTTGACTATCTGATTTCATTCATTTTCTTTTCTTGTGTAATGAACAACTGTGTTGGACTGGTCACTAGCTTTAAAAAGTAATTTCTGGCTTGCAGCTTGCTCCATGCTCAAATAATGAGCAGCATAGACCTGAGACTTCGGTTACAGCACTGATATGGAAAGAATCAATAGGATGCAGATGTGTGTACATCAGTACACCTAATTTAGTATTTACATTCATCATGTATCTGGTTTCCTGCTACTGTGCGACTATCACAATGGTACGGACAATCCACATTTCATTCCCCATCCTATCTCATTCCACATGACAGAGTAACTCAATATGCAATGTGTTTATCAACCATTTTAAAAAGATGGCTCTAGGGGATGGAGGGGAAGGGGGATGGGCAGAAAAAGTCATGTGACCTAGACACTTGGTGGTAGAGATATAGGTCATTTTGTTACACTGAAAGGATCGGGATTTAATTACTGTTCTAGCTACATGTTAATTGTTATACACTATCTGTATGTATCTGGTTTAACTAGTGCAATACAGTTACAGGATGAATCCTGAAATCGAATAGATTGCTACCATAAACACCTCGAGGTACGTCGTAATTCGGAAGATAAGCCTGTATAACGAACTACCATTAGATTTATCGTAAACTAACTGAAGCAAGACTACACAATTGGTCAGAGCATATTACTGTCAATGGTATCTTAAAATGTTCACATTATCCTACCCTTTGTTCCTTTAGTTGAGAGAGAGCGAGAAAGTGAGAGAGGGGGAAGATTGAGAGTGGAGGTTCCTTGAAGCTAAAGTATGGCTGTCTTAATGGCGGGATAAAAAACGGTCATACACACAAAACTCCACTCCCTTTGTTGGGTAGATGGGATTAATCTTTGCTTCTCTATATAGGGGGTGTCCGCAGGAGTATCGCCTGCATACACAGAAGAAGAAGAAGAAGACAGTGGAGGGAGGTGACCAGGGAGTAACTCTCAAGCAAGCTGGGATACTGGAGAGATCAGTGTGGTGCATCAAAATATATGATGTTCTGTGTTGTGATATTATTATTACTTTCATCAGTCAGCTGGCAACTTCACTTGTTCTTTCTCTTCCAATGAATACACTTGCAGCTGTAGCACACAAATTTGAAAGTCAATCCATTTCACAGACATAGACCAAAAGTCCATACATCTTCCCCCTGGCTCACACAGCCACTATTTGGATAGGTCAAAATAGATAAACATTAGTGCCAAACAGGTGCATGGAGAGCCATGCCAGCTGTCTGGAGTTCAAAATGTGTGTGACATGTAAAAAATGAGACCATGAACACAACTTATGCACTTAAAATCCCAGTCTTCATCTCATGTTGTTTGTTTTAAACTTTTCTTGTTGTTCCTCAGCTGTTTGTCAGCAGGTAAACATTTCACACAATACGTACTTCTTTCACCTGACAGTGTCCTAATTCCTTCTCCCAAAAGCTATCAAAGGGAGGGCCAAGAATACTAAACACTCAAAGATAACAGTATTCTGACAGCACATTGGACTGGCTGATGAGAAAGATAGCACACTGAACAACCACTCAGGATAGCCTGTTATCACTGGTCATGCCAGCAAGGTTTCAGGCTGATACTGATTGTGTACAGTGTCAAAAGCAGGAGGGAAAATGGATGGAATCGGGTTCCCCAGTGCAGAATACAGCTTGTGGGGGTAACAATCTCATAAGAATATGGGGTGGGAGTTTTTCCCTACCTAGGCAACACTACATGGACACCACAAAGTGACAATATGAGGTGGGCAGAGAACAAGTTTTGTTGTTGTTGTTGCTGAGACCACATACCTGAACTCTCAACATTCTAAATGAGTGGTGGGTGCTCACAGTTAGCCCAAGCAACTGGGCTGTTCAGGCACATCTTTGCATTTATTGCACTGAGTAGATTAAATGGAATTCATGTTACGGTCAGAAGAATAATTTTCTGGGGTGCACAGATAATCACTAGTACAAACCTCCTTCAGGCAATAGTTCTAGCAGATTCAGTTCTAATCTTTGTCGATCCAAGATTTATCTCTATGGTAAAGAATTTATTTAAAGTTCTACGAGATTCAGATCAGAGAACAAAAGTTGAGTTTTATTCTATTTCATTAACTCATCATCCATTAATTATTTTCACATCAATCGATGATATTACATATATCTTACTCATCAATCATTTCTTTTTTTTTTCCACCCCATTCTTTCATAATTTATTCCCCTACACTTTAGCTGCTTTATAATATTCCATTCCTTATTTCTTTTTAATCTAAGACAACATATAACTACTCACACTCACTGTTAATTGATAACAGGTCAGTCACAATTTTGATACTTCCTCTTATCCAACGGAGGATGTTACTAATTTTGCTGCATGGAGGTAAAAAACAAAAAGGCTGCACATCACAAGGATTTCCTCACCGATTCCTTGCCTTTGAAAACAAACATTTATCTCCATTCTGTTGAAGATTAAATCGATTTTAAACAGACAGAAGGTGAATAAGAAACACGACTGTTTAAATTTCTCCTTGTTTTTACTCTGTCTCTTTAATTTCAAATCATTACATCAGGTTACATAATTCGCCAAATTCTGTAACATACATTATGATTGGTAAGAAGCCCAGTCCAAAATTCACCCGTTGACAGAACTTCCCAGTTACTGAATAAACCAGTCGTTTCTTCTGTTCTTAGTTGCTTTTCCTGCTTATCTTGATTGTCTACACTAAAGAAGACCCAATTCTGTAACATTCATTACATACAAACAGTAAGCAGAGATGTCCAAATTCACCAACTGACAGAGCTTCTCAGTTACAGAATAAATAAGTCATTTCTTTTGTTCTTAGTTGCTTTTCCTGCCTGTGTTGCTTGTCTACACTACAGAAGATCCAAAGGTCTAAATGCCATGTTTTCATGCTGACATCTGATAGTTCCATTCATTCACCGACTACTGACTCAATTTTACTTAGTTGCTTCATCACAAGCCACAGCCACTCTCAACTTAAACTTGCTAATTCCATGGGTAGACAGACTATCTGGACAGCATCATACTTCAGTGGATGGAAATATGATCTGTTCTATTTAAAATTCACCCCCTGTGACTAATGCACTGGTACTTCTATGTATTTGGTGGAGATTAACTTCTTGGTATCAAACTAAGCATCCACACTTGGGAGATTTGACCACAACAAAGTTGTCATTTTATGATTGGGGAAAAAAAACCTGAAACACACACACACACACACACACACACACACACACACACACACACACAGAGAAGAAAAATAATGCTAACAGAAACTGAATGAAATAAAAACAGCAACAATGAAAATCTACATCAGATCAAATCAGATGATTTGGGATGCAAATTTCATAGCCAGGCCATGCAAAGTGCTACACATATCCTCCCTCTTTGAATTTCACATTCTTTTTTCAAAAACAGGACATCATACACATGCAAGCACAGGTTTCATCAAGAAAACTTATTTACCACAGGTACAATTAATGGTCAGGCACACCTCATCAGTTCATGTACATGACTGGTCATGACTTTGAAAACCGAACACTTTGCAAAGAAGAGTTTTATAACTGCGGGATTGACACACCTGAGAAACAGGGTCATAATAATTCAAACTCAAAATGATAAAGCAAAATAATTCTTAAATGTCTATTTCATAACAAAGTCAACCATTCACTTCCTCAGATCATGCACATGTAATCTATTCCCATCTAATGGAATGTGATCTTAAACACAATATGTGCATACTGACCCACAGTGAGCCTACACATCAAATTAACTGTGAGGTGATTAGTTACTCCGACACCAATCATACTCACATATTCTTTGACATTCTTGGATCTGACAGCTTTGTAGGATGCGTAGGCCGGATACAGAGTGCCAAAGAGCAATCTGCACACAGTATACAGGTATGGAGCTAAACACACTTCAAGTCGAAGAATAAAGTCCCGCACAGCACTGGTCAAGGCCATCGTTCAGCGAAGTAAAAACCATCAAGAGAGGTCACAGGATTTCATGTACTTTCTACATGAGCTGAAGTTACAAAAAAGGTGTTCTGCTCCACAATGCATGCTGCAGTTACCAACAGCCGGTAATACAACCAGGGTTGATCCAAGTCTGTTGTCAACACCACCTTCATACTATCACTGTCACAGAGGTATTTTAACATGGAGCACAGGTAATTGTGACACAGAGCAGAGACAATAGCAGAGTCTGACGAATTTTTATCACCGTTTTCAAGAAAAGAAAAGAAACTTTACCCACTGCAGATATTTTTTTAAAAAGTGACGTTCATTTGTGGATTTGAGTAAATCCATTAAACTGAACATAATGCTCGAGAAACCTCTGAGAAAAGAGTAATTTTTTTTAATATAGTTTATGTTTACTGCATTCTGAATAAACATACAAGCATGTACATACACAAACACACACACACATGATCCTTGGTCATATGTGTCTCTCTCTCACACATACTCACACTCACACACACACAGAAACCATAATCTTTCATGAGTCAATTTCATACTGACTCCAGTATTTCCCTTCAGTGTGTTCCATCTGATAGTCAAATTGGCTGACTGTGAAATGTAACTTTTTCCCATCTCTTAAAGATTTATGTGGCATTGCAATTATCAAATGAAAAAAAATAAAATAAAACAACTCTCCCCCCAACTAACTGTTCCATAAAAAAAAATGTCGCTTGAATTTTTAAAGTTGATGACAGCATATTACGTGGGAGCATTTGTTTCTCTGGCTAAAGGAATGCATCCAGTGCTCCAGACTATAACAACTGTCACAAGATCAACATACACCAGCTGATTCTAACTTATTATATAGCATCTTTGCAAATGGTACTGGTGTAAGTTAGTGAGGGAGTCATACAATCTGTGAGCCAAGCTGCTTTCAACTCTAGGATGTGTTACCATTGCTCTTAGATGAAGGCTAAAAATCCTGGATTTAAAACACTCGCCTCTGTCACCCTCTACTACCTCCCCTTCTCCCTATCCATTCTCACTGAATGAGTGAGTGAATTGATCATATTCATAAAACACTGTCCCACCTCCTTAACAGTTCAACACCAAGTTAGAACCATCAATGTGATGATGGTGGACATCACACGAATTTAAGAACCATGTACAGACTGATCTTTATGTATTTAGTTTGTGCATTTTAAAACTAATTTTTGGTTCTTTGCAGTCCAGGAATTGAGTGCTAGGTCAGCAGAGACAGGTTACACAGGAAGGACATGTCCCCTGTTCAAACAACTTAAGGGCAAACTTAAGCCCCAGGGCTAATAACAGGGGGCCGATTTTAATCACGATGGTGTTGTGAACAAACATGACCCCTGGGTGGTCACCGGTGACCGGGCAACCGACTTCCCTGCCCATGACATAACAGCCACTTGGGGCCGCCACCTGCCGCGTCCTTTGGACAGATTTAAACCTACTCGGCCGTTGCTCGAACTCATGGGGGTCACACTGAACGGGCGCGGTGGAAGGGGCTGGGTGGGGTGTTGTGTATGGATGGGGTGGGGAATACATTACGGCACTCTTTACCGCCACTGACTTGGGATCAGGTCAAACCGACCTGGGGTCTACTGTTTCATAAGCTCCTTTCTCCCACAAAGACTTTCCGTCAGGGCTGAAATGAATAGAAGCCATGGAGAATACATACATGTACGACATACAACCCTCCTCTTCCCCCCTCCCACCCCCACCCTCTTCTAATCAGCTGCCTCTACCTCTTTTCCCATGGGCAATAATACTGACACACACACACACACACACACACACACACACACACACACACATCCCCCACATCTACACACGCATCCATTTTCACACATACACACACACACACACACACACACACACACACACACACACACACACAGTGGGTAATTTCCTAGAATTATTATGTTACATTCAGAAGGTTTTCCAAAAAGCTTTGTTTTCTTATGTTTTTTTTTTCTCTGTTTATTATTTCACTTCAAAACAGATGACTGACTACAACAAAATTTGTTTCCACCAACTCGTTATTTTGCTCTCAATTTCTGTTGAGTTACAGCCAGCAAGGTTGTCATAATATTATCCAGATCACTTCTTTTGAACAGAGGCTTTTCTGAATCATATTGTTTTACTCATAAAATTCCATAAAGATACTGTTGTTTAGTATGCAGCAGTGAAAAAAAAAAAAGCCAACTAAAGGCATAAATCAATCTCGGTAAAATGAAAAGAAGCTATTTCTCTCACTATGGCATTGCAAAATGTGTTGGGGGGGGGGGGGGGGGGGGGGGGGGGGGGGGGGGGGGGGGCATTCAAAATGTGCAAAATCGCTATCTTCAGAGAGGTCAAGAATGTAGCTTTACTTGTAAAAAAGGAAATCAGAGTAAAATCTGCACTATTTTGTAATAGCACAGTGCTAAAGTCTGTATACCCAGAGTTTACCTTTACTTGTTAAAGTATGAAATATGTGTAAAAACTCTACCACTTTATAATATTGCATTGCCAAGGTCTGCACACCCTTTGGCTAAAACAGTCTGGTTGACTTCTGGTTCTGTCCCACAATAATAAAACCATTTCTTTCTTTAATCTGTCTCCTGACTTCATGAAATCACCAACATAGGTTCAACACTGCGCAAGTTACAGAATGGGAGAGGAGGAAACAGGTGACCGGTAGAACTTGCCTTGCATAGTTATTTTCTAAAAACAGCTTAAGAAGAAACTATGGGTCACGTACACTGAAGCCTTTGAGTTTGACCATCTGCCTAAAATCACTCTCAATGTTCCAGTATCTCAGTTATCTCCATAATGAATCTGGCTGATCAATCACAGTGAGAAGGAAGAGTTTAAAAAATCAAACTTCTACAGATGATGACAAATCTGTGAGAGTTGAGAACAAAATTTCTCTAAGGTAACTGCTCCCATTATAACTTATTTGTTATTTTGACAAACATCATTCATTTACATGATATAATTGTGATTTCATGAAATTCTCTTGTTCACCCAACGATTTTACCCTAGTATGGGTGACACTGTAATGATGATGATGTACATGTCAAGCATGAACTGATCATCACTGTTAATAAAGCTGATGTCTGATCTACCTACCTACCTGAGGGTAAACCATGATTGGAAGTATGATTAACTGGTGTTATGACTATGCTGTAGGAGCCTACAGACAGGCAAATTTATTGGTGTACAATTAACAGTGACAGTACTGTGTACAAAACATGTTTTGTTATCACATAACCAAGAACGTAATGATCAATACCTACACAAACACTTCTGACCACTTTCTGGGTGATCAAGTTGCTTAATTCATCAACACACAGATCTACAATGTGGCTACTGCAGTTCGTGACTCCAGAAATCACAGTTGTACATCGCCAATCCTGCGCACAGAAGTATAATAGCAGTTTAAACATAACGTGTGTACAGATAACTGTTCCTCTGGACACTGGTTGGTGTCTGATATCATGCATCGTTTATTAATAGTTCATCTGGGAGCTTCCTGGTGATTTTTTTTCTCTAAGACAAATGCTCGGTCACGCAGATGCAGACGAAAAGTCGGACAAAGTCAATGAACGCGCCGCGGTCTACAAACATGTACTTCCCCTACACAACACGTGAAAAACTGCAAAACCATAACTACACACACTCCACCAAACCACGGTTCCTGGCACGCACGTGAAACAACAGCACTGTTAAAAGTAGGTCAGCGAAAGGCAGGCGTGGAATAAACGAAAAGCAAGCATATGTTACCAGCTAGTTTCGAAAGCAACCTTGCCCCCCCCTCCAACTCCAAACTTCAGAAGTTCTCCCTCGCCAACTCCTATCAGCACTCCTCCTGGCTGCTATGCTCTGCCGACTCTCCCCCACACAGCTGTTCTATCCAGGAGCAAGTTGGCTACCATGGCAACTGAGTAACTTGGCAGACAGGCGATACTGAACTTGACTGCCCGGGTAAAGAGGAAACGAAGGTGAACGGTGAACACTACGTCTGCAATGCCATGTGTAAAACTGTACATCTCTACATAAACATGCTGCCATTACTAACATAACCATACAGTGCTGCTGGATGGGCTAACTGCTTGGGAAAATTGCGTTGCAGTCAGAGATTTGTTGAAAGAAGCAATCCACACATGTATACAGAGAGAGAGAGAGAGAGAGAGAGAGAGTATGAATTTTATGTTCTGATTCTTGCCAATCTCCTACTACTATGAGAGAGAGAGGAGAGAGAGTATGAATTTTATGTTCTGATTCTAGCCAATCTATACTATGCAAATCATGCAATGCAATGAATAAATTCAATTCACATTTCTTTCAGACAGAAAGCATTAATACTATTCTATTGCAAGGCTCTCCTCACTGCACTCATCAGCTCTCACAATGCAATGCCATGTCTTACTTTAATATGCCCCCCCCCCCCCCCCCCCCCCCCCCAGTTCAACAGAAAATGTTTGACAAAATCTTGCATGTATTTTTCAAGTTGTAGCAGTGCTTAATCATTTAAAGCTCTGAAAGAGAACAATGCTACACCAGAGTACCTAAAATGAAGGGTTCTCATATAATAAAATTTTGACTATTTCATTGCTCATACTCTCAGAGTCTATTACTGTAATTGTAAATTACAGTATCATGTTCCATCTCTATGACATAAATGGCACTTTGCATGCACTGACAAAGTTGTATGTAGGTTCCTCCAGAAGCTGTTGTTTCATATATATGCAAATCAAGAATTATTTGCATGAAAACACCATCCCTGCTGCTGACACATGCTGTCACACTTTCATGTAATTTTGAAGAATTTACCCCATATCAAGGTTAGAATGGAGTCACAGCATGGTAAAGCCATAGCTGTCAAATGCACTAACATGTAGTTTTTATCTATCTATCTTACTTATTCTCATCTTTAATGTACTCACAAAATATAAGTTTACTTTTGCAATTAATATATAATGTGTTTACTATTTGTTGTGTCATGAAATTATAATGCAGTTCAATGCTCTGGGTTAAAATCTTACTGACAATTACCCTAATTAAAAACTCAAATTACCTCCTCTGAAATATCCCCTTCCTCTCTGTGTTCAATTTTCATACAAGCTGCCAGGATTTTCCGTAGCTTTCCACCCTCTAAAAACTTCCTCCTTTGGACCCCTTTCATGTACTGGCTATTTCTTTTTTCACAACATATGTCTCTAATTTCCACCACAAAAGCAAATCTTACATGAACGCAATGTTCTACAATCATCACGAATCTATAACAAAACTGCATGACAATATATCCTATTGAGAAATTATGGCAAATCATCATCCAGAATTTCACTGCAGTTTCAGTTTTCTTGTTAACGAATCCAGCTTGTTTGATATAACATAGGGGTACAGCATTCAAAGGGCTGCAAATTCTGACAGCACATGCTGATAGGTTAATACAGTGGCTTGCTTGCACATTTTTCTTTATACCAGCCTGTTGTCATATGTTATAATGTATAGACTGTACACATGTATGCAAACTAACAACTAGGCACATTACAGAGTTAATTAATCTTAAGATACTGGAGCAGACCAAGTATTAACGGAGGGGGTGGAGAGTGTATGGTTCCAAAGTGAAGACAAGGGGAGGGGGTGTGGAGAGATTGGAGGGAGGGGAGGGCGTGCAGGGGGCCACCTAGGCCCCAGAGTGTGTTAGGTCCAATGGCCCAATCAATGATCCATCCCTCCTCCCTTCTGCCCCTAAGACATTGAGGTAGTGCAGATATTTTTTTAAACTGCACTGGAAGCCTCCTCTGGAAGACCAGAGATGTCTGTAAGGAAGGGGATGGAGGCAAGGATGGGGTAGGAAGTAGTAAGGCACCCGGAAACCCTTCCCATCCTGAAACACAGGGGACCCCTCAGCTTCTTCCCTGAATCTTCTCCTGATATCACGTACACATGTACATGCATGCATGCATGCGCGCACACACATACACACAGACCAACTGATTTTTTAAAAAAAGAGCACTTACACACACACACATTATGTATGGTACACACAAACGAAAGCACTCATGCATTATTAGAACATAAATTCATAATTAATCTGTTAGTCTGTATTCATAGTCTGTGACTCACAAACTTGCTCAAGTCTGAAAACACAGAATGCACTCAATAATTCTAAGCATCAGAAGATCATGCATCTTAAATTACGAGAAAGCAAAGCAGTCAATTGCATTTGAAGATGCACATTTGCTGCCAGCAACCCTCAATTTTCGTCTTTTTTTTTCTTTTTTTTACCAAAGCAGTCCAGGAAGACAATGGTGTGTACAGCCTAACAAATTTGAGTCTAACAATGGAGGTAGAGCCAGTTACACAAGCACTCCACTGGCTCTCACAGACAGGCCAGCTTAGAACTCACAATACTGACTAACTCCATGAACCTGCTTCAAACATTAGAAGTGGAATGGCCTGCTTGGCATGAAGTAATGTGCAGCCTTCTATTGGAGACTCACTTGGATGTACTGTCCATGACATACAGGTGTCAATGAAAATAAGAGAGCTGACACACTGCAGCCATGGCAACAGTAAGAACTGGATCACAGCTTGGCTAATCTGATGTGATAAGAAACCAAATCATCTTAACAAACAAGATCAAAGCCACTATACCACAGGCCATCTTGCAGAACCCAACATCAAGAGAGGAAGTGGCTGCACATCTAGACTTAAAAAAGAAAGAGCAAGAATCATCACCAACCAACCAAATATTATCTGAAGGCCATCACTGCGAATACTTCTACAGGATGGGGTAGACTCGTACTGGGCCTTTCAAATGGCATGCAAATGACTAAACACATGTCAGCTGACATAAGACTTTTAATCTCTCAGGATCCCCTGGTTTTACTGCACACGCATGCACACTGGTAAGTATGCACCAAAGAAGCTATGCAAGTGTGTAATCTGGAGTTCTTTTTTATGTATGTATGCGTCAGTGTGTGTGTGTGTGTGTGTGTGTTAGAAATATTCAATAACAAAATTTCATTATCAATTTATTGTTTGATAGATCTATGGACTCATATAAATTCATTTAAATATGCTTATCAGGTGATACACTGCGAATATACTATGAAAGAAACACATACAGGGGTTCACCACAGATTCAAGTGGACCTCAGCTTGGCAAACACGGGCTTTTGATGTCCGTGTGTTCAGGTGTTCATGGCTCTTTGCACTTTTGCTTAAGGGGGTTAGGGCAGTGGTGGTAGTAGGAGCTATGCATAGATGCATGTCATGTGTTCCGCATGCTGTGGTTCAGGGAAGGGGGCCGGGGGTGGGGGTAAGAAGTTGTGGTATGCAGTATACATGTCTGTTTGTCCATTAATTGTCTTACCAATACTTTTATGTAATATGCTTAAGGAGGTGGTTGTTTTGTGCATGATCTGAGGGCATGTGTGCTCATGTGAGGCTGGGGCAATGATGGGAGTAGATGACATGCATGGTTGCCCATGCCATGTGTTCCCCACGCTGAGGTGGAGGGAAAGGGAGGGGGGAACGGAAGAAGTTGTGGTAGAGATGTCTGTTCATCCATTGATTATCTTACCAAATAGTAATACTTTCATACTGTAATATCTTTCTGTTTTCACATATTTCTGCATCATTATTACTAATTTTCTTTTCATCAGCATTTTCACTCCAAGTTAGTAATTTATTTTTATATTCTTCACCATTATGTTGATTTTCATTACAAATTGCCATCATCATCATTATTATTAATGTTGCTATTTTCATTATTGTTTATGTTTATAAATCTTAAATAAATGTTAGCGAACCACCTAGAAAAATATGGACAAATGAGTCACAAGACAAAACACAACACGTTTCGACCTCCTAGGTCTTCCTCAGGTAAAACACAAACGAATGTTTATGTTTATGTTTATGCCTTATGTATCAGTATTACTGACCAATAACTTGCTCATCTTCCGAACATTTGTTTCCAACATTCTATGTTAAAAATTGCTTTGCTTAAAAATATGAAATATATTTCAATTTAACAAAATTGCATAATCATTATGAACATGAACAATAGTATGACCTCTGGTACACAGCAAAAACTGACCACGTGTAACAGTTTCTGAACACCGGAAATTTGAAGATACAGTTGACTTTAGTCAAGAGGGTAACAATGTTCCCGGAAAGAACACACTCAGCACAAGAAAGAATTACACGAAGCTGAAACTTTACGTAACAAGTCCTAGAAGCGGCAAGCCTTAAAACAGATAATGGACCAAAAGTACCAAATCTATTTTCCCAAAACTTTTTAATAGATGCTTTAAGGTCATCTTGTTCAGAATATTAGGCCATTAGTGTGAGAATTAATTTGATGTGCATCAAAATTTCATTGTTTTTATCGTGTCAAGTTGCAAGACAACACACACACAAAAAAAGAGTTACATCCTACTCATCTTGTTTGTAAGTTTACTTTTTGGTCATGTATAGAATCCATTATTCAATGCTGCTGAGCGACATAAAAAAATGGTTGCAATTTCTATGTGGATGATGGGTTTCACAAGTTCATGGAGCTTGAAGAAGCGGCAGCCCTACTTCAAAGTTTGACCTGTAATGTCTCTGAACAAAATAAATTCAAAAATCAACCCTAATAATCCAGTTGACAAGTGTGGGGTTTTACAACCTGTGATTCACAACCAGGGTTGTACAAATCTGAGAAGCCATCTCAGAGTGACCTCCCCTGCAAAACACCATGAGATAACTCCCACAGTGATAAAGTGTTGATACCTGTCACCTGGTGAGGCTAATAGTTATTACAACAGATTCTACAAAGTGCAAGAGAAGATTTTCTTCCTGTCCTCTTCTGTCACCAGCTTACCAAGGAAAGCTGGTTTCTTCTGCTGATTGCACTGGTCTACATAAATAGTGCGAACTTTTGAGGCTTGTCAAATTGAGCCATTACTGCTCCATTATCAGACAAACCTGTCCGCGACACTGAGAGCAGAGACAGTGTTGAAAGATCAGAGCTGATGATTATGCACTTCAAGTAATTCCAGCTTGTCACCATGTTCAGTTTTGGCAAAAACTGAATTTAGGAGACCACATCTTTGTTTAAATCAATCTTGGCCTTGATCCCTAATACCTCAAAACAATCCTAAACTATGTTTTGAAAGCAAGTGCAGAACCTTATTCTGAAGATCTACTCCATTCTCATTCTATTCCAGTTAAGACATCATTAATTTCGATTCCCAAATCCTTGAACATGTTAATTACTATGCAAGACACACACACAAGAAAAGAAATAATGCAATCATACCAAATGTGACAGTTAATACAACTGCTCAATGTTTCAGTACAACGAATCAACATTCTTCCCTGTTTGATTGAAAATAATCATGCAAAAACCCATTAATATATGCTTAGTTGGTTGATCATTGTGTGCGCCATTAAGTAGGATCTATGAATAGTATGATTCAGTAATTACCATCACAGAAGCATATAAATTGCTTTTTAGTTGTTGCAATATGTGACAGGAAATAAATGCATTATGACTACAAAACCCTTTTTTCTGTTGCACATGTATGTCTTTCTTGACCACTGAGTTTTTTTTTCCTGTCCCATCTTCTGTGCCACCTCAGTGGTACTGCACCCATGCCACTCATTCTGATCCCCTTCTACAGGGAGTTGTCAATGTCAAGTCATCAAGAGACACACACACACACACACACACACACACACACACACACACACACACACACAAACATGGCTAAGCAAGCATTTTTATCATTTCTATGAAACGACAAACTTCATCAAAGGATAATGATGCCATCATCAAATCAACATCTACCATGACATCTGATGAAAAAAGATGTACATCATGAGAACCCTTCAAATCATCTTGGCTAAAGGAGTTTGCTTGGCTAAAATAACTTAAAGATCTTAAATTGATCTTTTAAAATGATTTTAACAGCAGATACAATATTAAACTGAACAATCTGAAAGACTAAAAAGAAAAATTATTTCATCACTGAGGCATCAAACTTTCAACATTCACAAAGGGCAACGTTTTCTTTACCTTTATATCCTCTACAAACGTCAGTTTAGGAATAACCTACAAAAAATCTTTCTGGGGGTTCCCCACTCACCAATGAATAAGGTTTGGGGAGCCCAGATGAAAACATGTCAATTCTAATTTCAGTGGAAATTTGAAACACAGGAAACTGTATGTGAACAGTACCAGTGTAATAACATCACTCTTTAAAATTTTATCCCAGATTATGTTGTTGACGCTGCTGCAGTGAGTTGACAAGCTCAGGCCATCCCTTAGTTAAATATATTACCTTGTATCAACAAAGTAGTAGTAGTAGTAATAGGGACTGGCTCAAAAGCCTAGGCCTCGTGGCCTATGTACGTCCCCTCTTTGTCAAATACTTTTTGTTAAAAGTATAGGTGTTGAAATGCAATTGTCACTTTGTTACACAATGCCTAATATGGCATTTTAATCATCAAAATGCTTGAAAAGTTCCTTATACTTTGGAATTACATCCAGAAGATTCTTGAACTTGTTAGTGTCTTCTGCAAATTTTATGTTAGTTGGGAGTTCGTTCCTTAAAGGGGCTACTCTGTGTGAAAAGGAAAATTTTCTTCTGTTAGTACGGCAGTGCTGAATAAATATCTTTCCTTCTGCATTTCTTGTGATGTTATGTGAAGTGCCCAAATATTGATCGATTTTTGCACAATCAACAGATCCACCAAATGAATAAGAAGACTGGTCCATTGCACCACTTGTCAGATTGCGCATGACATTCTAGTACTGACTACAAATTATGTAGTTTGACAAAGTATGATGATCTCTGTCTCAATTATCATGATTCCCTGATTGCAATGTGTGATTGTAGCAATAGGAGCAGCTTCCCATAATAATGATACTCGTCTTAAAGTTCGTCCTCTAGCCTAAATATACAACGTGAAGTTTGCATGAGTCTGTTGCGATCATCTGATGGCTACATTTTGATTTCACTCACTGTCATTCAGTGATTCACTCATTGACCATTGGAAAATCAAAAGCTGAAAACCTGGAAAGAAATAAACTCTAATACATATACTCTAGATAAATATACTTACATGACAATCCGTGATATAATTGCAGAAACCATCTCTGGATGTTAAGGTTAATCAACTGGTGAAATCAACTGTCGAAAAATGGGTAATCCAGCATTTTTTAAACAAACATCAGCTGTCGATGATAGAGGCAGCCATTATTCTGACGTCACTCACGTCATGTGACCAAAACAAGGGGGCAGACGATACATGTCCTGAGAAAAAAGTCTACTTTTAATTTAAATCTAATGCCCAGCGAAATAAGAATGTAAGTTAAATTGCAGTTTTTATCAGAGTGAAGAGCTGCAATGAAAACGGCGGAAAGAATGTCCCTTATTGAGCAAATAGCTCAGTTGCTTTGTGTGCATGTTTTGCATGCCACAACTAAGTTTTTTCACTTCTGGAGCTAATATAACGTCCAGAACCTAACGGTTTTATTTGAAAGACTCAAGTGAAATCGAACGGAGTAATTAGAAAACACTTTGTGTAATTAATGTCAAAACAGTCGTTATTATTGCTTTGAGCATTGAAACAGTGTAGAACTACTTTTGTGCCCGCGTAGGAACAAATCAATGACGACCTTATGACCTACCAGTGTCAAATGAATGCTGAACCCGTCTTCTTCCTCCACCGTAATCGTGCTAAGCGAGAGAGACATTCCAGGCAAGCCTTGTCTGTGGTTTTTACGGAGTAAATCTCGCTCTGGCTTCAACATGGATACCTGAAATGAACAATGGCATACAAGAGTAGAGAAGAAATCGTTGGCAAACGGTTTCTATCAGTTAGAAGCCCGTTAAAGCCAAAAATAAGTAGAATTTCTGAGTGGGAATGGAGATCAGGAGTCGTACGTGCTGTTTCGAACAGAGACCAAACAAGCTTTGACTTTACGGTACGTTTTGATACTTTTCTCCTTGTTTTGAAGTCTTAAATTTTAGTTAATAGCAAATTTACGTTCATGTTATTTCATCTTCACTTCATTTGCTTAAAATGAAAGTGCCTCACAGTTAACAGCTGTGTTGTGTTTACGTCATCCATTTTCGCATGTTTGCAGAAAACGTGGTTTGACGGAATGCATTTTTTTTTCCTCCAAAAAAAGTTTGGTTTATTTGCTATTGATGTGTTTCTTTATATTCATTCAGGATATAGAAGGCCGCGAGAAATGTTTTTAAACTTACTTGCCATCTTTTTCCAAAACTCGAATCGAACAGAGGTGACCGACCATGAGTCGATTGATGGCGCTTCTCATCACGGATTAGTGATGCAAGACTGATTTTCCCGACCATCAGACGTTCATTCAGTGTAAAACTAATTCAAGAGATTGACTCTTACTGTTCATGCCGCATTGGACGGCATTTTTAAAGTTCAGTGATATATGAGCAGTGTGGTTAGTGTCCACTTCCAGTTATTAGCAGTTTGATTTGTCTTATGAACGTCTCTTAGTCTTACTAGAACTAGTTTTGATATATTGAACATCGTTTTCCCCCACATTGTTTGTTACCTGAGCGTATTTGTCAGTTTAAACAATGGGAGGGGTTAGGGCAGGGAGTAAGTACATAAGCATTTTAACTGATACAAAGTATTGAAAAAAAAAAGTGGTAGGAGCATCAGACTCACTTCTAAGCTCTTGAATTTGAGAGGTTTCCTTTTAGATTTCTCGTTTTTCTATCAAAATATAGTGATCTTAATTGACAGCCTAGCAGTAAAGATTCTCTTTTTACAAACATGAGATATATACTGCTCATCGTTGGTCTTTATCATTGATCAAGAAGAGAGCTGTGTTTCATCTAAGTAGAGAGCTGTGTTTCATGAAAGGTTTTAGGCTAAAGGAGTACTAAACAATCTTGCATACCCACGCCCCAATCTTGAATTTTCTAAATTTGTTAACTGTAATGCAGATTTTTTTTATTGTTATTTTCAGTTTGTCTCCAGTTAACATGGTCTTTTGAATTATACTAGGCATTGTAGTACAAGTACATCGAACTTTGCTCACAAAGCAATTTTTTAGCCAAAGCAATTGAAGTTGTAGTATCATTGAGTTGTGACAGTTGTATGGAGGACTTTAATTTTGAAATTCATGTATGTATCAGTATAACAATTGAAACTTAGGAAAAACGAAAACTGTGATTAGAAAGGAACCATTTTAAGCTTATCAGGTTCCAGAATGGAAAAATAATTTTCATTCCTTTTATCCTGAACATATGAACTAACGAGTAGAGATTGGACTAATCAGAAATTGAATTATTAACATGAAGTGCCCTGTGTCATGTGTGTGGATCACCTCCATGGCAAAAGAAATTGTATTTAATCTCCAAGTAAGTCTAACAGAGAACATTTTCTCAGTTTCTGGCTGTCTTTCTCTACTTCTTTTAAAAATCAGTTTGAAATATTAGATAGCACAACATATTTTTACAAATACCTTGGTATATTTCAACCAAGTTTACTTCAGGTTTGGAAAGTTGATTAAAAAAAATTGATTGTTGTTGCAGCATGAAAAATAAATGATAGATAATGTGTGTGTGTGTGTGTGTGTGTGTGTGTGTGTGTGTGTGTGTGTGTGTGTGTGTGATGCACAGTTTCAAAAACTCTCTGTCCTTGTGTGCATGTGTGAGGCATTGACTGAACCAGGGTTTGGACTGCTTCTTTTACCCTATGCGAAGGATGTGAGGGATAGGTGGTTCAGGCAGATGAATTTACTGGATTTTCTGTGCATTTTTAACCAGGCTGTCGTACACAGAGAAAGAAACTGAATTGATGTAATTTTAAGATTAAAAGCCTTTATTTAAGCAAAATGTCATAGCTTTCCAACTTTTTCATGTTTTCTTTACATTATGGTTCTCGTCTTTTTTGAGAAATTAATGTATGATCTTAATGAAGCAACTTTTTTGTTTCTTTAACAAATTAAGAGGTTTGTTTTGACTGCATGTGAAAGTCACCTTAGTCGCCAACCAAAATTTAAATTTAAACAAAATGTTTGTTCATTCCCCCATAATTTAAATGCACCCATCTCAGAGACTAATATTTAGTACAAGATCATTAGATTCATATTTTCATATTTTGTTCAGAGTTATCTCTGTATTGCTTGATAAAATTTTAACAATTTGATGAAGGTTAATCCTTTCACACAGTCGGCTGAGCTTTAAGCAACATTACCTTGTAAACCATACCATCATGATTTACGCATGCTGCATGATATTTTCAAAATATTTCCAACAATGGAAGTATGCTGGGATAGATCAGGAAAAAAAAAGAGGAAATAAAAAGAAATTCATGGGCTTTAATTATGTGTGTTTCCCTGTTTTATTCTTGTAAGCACACACGCATACACACCGTCTCGCTCACTCACACACACACACACACACACACACCGTCTCACTCACTCACTCACACACACACACACACACACACACACACACACACACACACACACACACACACACACACGTCAACTCACACATTCACACACACAATTTCATGCACAGTACATTTTGTGGGCACTATTTAATTAAGTGCCTTTCATCTAAAATGTGTTAAAACATCAGTCAGTTTTTAAAATAATATACCCAAAGTTCAAGTCTGTCTGTCAGGAACAACTTTCAGCTTTCACTCAGCATAGGGCACAAGTTACACCTTTCACCTTTTTCCTAAATATACAGAAGCAGATTTTGTGTCTATTGTATCTAGATGGTTTGTGTGTTGCTAAGCACGTTGAACTCACATCTTTAGCATTAAATTGTGATTGGAACTGGTATAAGACTACATGAAGACTAGAGTACCATTCACTATAAACATTTTTTTTTTTTAAGTTACATTTCTGCATGCCTGTTTGAATTTATAAACTCTAAGAAGAATGATAATGAGTATGGTTGTTGGTTTTGATGCTTTGTGTGTGTGTGTGTGTGTGGTGTGTGTGTGTGTGTGTTGCGCAGAAACCAACGAAGCTTGACTTTTACTCAGTCAAAGTGACTCAGTGTCACTATTTGTATATTGTAATCTTTTTTTGTTTTTTTGATTGAGTCGTGTATTTTTGTTACTATTGTTACTATGCATGTAAATGTTGTTATTCTGTGTTGCCCAGCTTTTTCTGTTTGGTTCCACATCTAGGACCAATCCTAGAGTCTCTTCCTCAGAGTTACAAGATTTTTTTTTAAGGAAATCACTATAATTCTGATGAATATTTATATATGTATAAATACATGTTTGTATACTGTTTCCATGAAGATATCACAGATTGCGCCATTTGTATAGTGATAACAAGCTTATTGTGGAGCTTGATGTGTGTTTGTGTGTGTGTGTGTGTGTGTGCGTATGTGTGTGTGTGTGTGTGTGTGTGTGTGTGTGTGTGTGTGTGTGTGTGTGTGTGTTTCGCAGGTGCTTGAGAGGCAGCATTCAGAATCACAATATAAACTCATAAATTATGATACAAATAATAATGAAATGAATTTACTGCTTTTGTAGGGTCCCATCCCATAGGTCTTTTTCTTCTTCTTCTTGTGTGTGTGTGTGTGTGTGTGTGTGTGTGTGTGTGTGTGTGTGTGTGTGTGTGTGTGTGAGACATAACCAGTTTTCTTTGCTTTTTCTCTCTTTTTTGTTTGTTTTATTTTTATTTCTGTCTTTCCATTTGAGATTACAGGAAAAGGAATGAAGTAGTATAACTTCTTCTTGTGTGTGTGTTCGTTCTTTAGTTTTACGTCTGTTCACCCTTAAGTGATATTAGACGGGAAAGGAGGGGGGGGGGGGGAATAGGAGAAATAAAGGTATGAAAGAAGAGATTGTTTATGCATGCGTTGATATTGTTTAGAGAGTGTGTGGTAGTAAAGATTATGTGTTTTTCCTACATACCTACACCTACAATTCTATATAATGAGCAAGCTTTATATGGGGTATGAATTGTTGAAAATGACAGAATTAGTAGAAAGGAAGTGAGGTTTACCATCTATATCAAACGCGACTTAACAATTAACAGAAGATTAGTATAACAACAATTGAATCGAACAATAAATTAACTATTCAAAGGAAAAGACCAATAGGACTAAGGTGTAAAACTTCTGAAAAACATTTAAGAAGATGGAAGTCATTTAACACTTCCTGAACAGTTAATGGTATTTGACGAGTCAGTAAATCCCCTGTAGTTTTCGTCATTAATTCTTTGATACTAGGACAGTGTAAAATCAGATGGCTAATGGAAATTTGATTTCCACATACACATTTAATATCTTTAGAAAATTTTGTTTTAAAGGCATTTAAACGAATTTTGAACATCAGAGAACTAATATGCCTTGAACTTGTATCAGATATGTGATTTAAAATTAATTGTGTGTGTGTGTGTGTGCGTGTGTGTGTGTGCATGTGTGTGTGTGTGTGTGTGTGTGTGTGTGTGAGTGATATTCCCAGTTTTCTTTGCTTTCTCTCTCTCTTTTGTTTGTTTTATTTTTATTTCTGTCTTTCCATTTGAGATTACAGGAAAAGGAATGCAAATAATGAAATTAATTACTGCTTTTGTAGGGTCCCATCCCATCTAGGTCTTTTTCTTCTTCTTCTTTGTGTGTGTGTGTGTGTGTGTGTGTGTGTGTGTTGAGAGAGACTGTGTGAGACTGTGTGTGTTTGTGTATTTGTGTGTGTGTGTGTGTGTGTGTGTGTGTGTGTGTGTGTGTGTGTGTGTGTGTGTGAGACATTCCCAGTTTTCTTTGCTTTCTCTCTCTTTTTTGTTTGTTTTATTTTTATTTCTGTCTTTCCATTTGAGATTACAGGAAAAGGAATGAAGCAGTATAATATCAACACTATGATCATAAGTTTACTATGATACAAGATAATGTGTGCCCACCACATTACTCATTAGTCTTAAGTTAAACATTTAAATTAATTTGTATATAGCTAGATCAGGGGAAATATAAAAGTGTAACGGTAAGTAACATTAACTAGGTGGACATGTGAGAGAGACCAGACAAAATGAGATGCCCACCATGGTGGAATGAATCTTGAACCTGCCCTTTGAGTTAGTAGATCCATGTTGATTTAAAGTGAAAACAGAAATTATTTAAACGGTCAGGGGAAGTAATAGTTGGTATGGACTGAAGGAGTTATTTCTCAGTTTTTGTTGTTGTTGTTTGTTTTGTTTTTAAAGGCCATGCAAAACATTTTAAACATTGATTTCACTACTAGAACTATGAAGTTTTGATATTCCTTAAATTATTTTACTTGATTAACCTGTAGTAACCAGTAATTTGATAATGTCCATACATTTTCATTGCAAAATTTGAAATCTTGGTAAACTAATTACCTGCGATACAGATCTGCACCAAAGTTCATTTGGTTTGTCCGTGGGCCAGATTCCATCTCACTGCCAAATTTCACTAAATGCGATTTGGTAGTTTTTGTGTGATAACATTTGTAATAATCTTGCAGAACTCTCCTGGATCTGCAGCTTGGTCTCAGCCACATTCCATTTTTTGATGAAGTTTCATCAAATCAGTTTCAGTATAATTTTTTTTCCCCCCATGTCGTCCTGCTGAAGGACAAATAAAAGCAAGAAACGGACAATGGATGCAAGTGAAATTATAATTTCCTCAGTGCAGTGTGGACTTCTTGATGTGCCTAATCCCTGGCACTTTGCTGTTTCATGCGTACCATCATTTACATGTTCTTATCACAACAAGGTAAAATTGACTGTGTTTGATAATCCCTCCCCCTCCAGCCACCCTCCCCAACACCCCTTGTCCCTTCTATTCTTCACTCATGGTGTTTCTACATTGTCTCCTCTCACTTCCTATTCACACAACCTAGAACCCCCAAAGTCCCACCATTCTCACTGAATTAGTGTGGTCCTCTTATCAGACACTGATACATGAAGGCAAACCTTTCCCCCAGGCTACCTTCACCCCATTCTTCCATCCCCCTGTAGCCCTTAACCCCCCCCCCCCCCCTCCCCCTTTCCTCCTAACACATCCACCCCTCTGTACTCCCCCCCAGCCCCTATTTCTTCACATGCACGCGCACGCACGCACGCACGCGCACAAACACACACACACCACACACAAACACATGAGATTACATGGATACAAGAAAGAGCCATGCGGGTCAGATTTTGCTGACCATTTGAACCAGGTCTGTCACACCCTGATAATCATCTTCTTTAATCATTGTGCATAGTCCTCTGCATAACACTAATATGACTAAATTAGTGTAGAACTTCCTTCGACTAACGACAGACACTGAGATACAGAGCTTCTGTGTGTCAGCGAGTCTGTGCCATAGGCACAAACAGAAAAAGAAATGAGATACGGCACTTTGATCGGGTGCTCATATTGGGCACTAACCTATCAGCCCTTGTCAGACCATTGTTGCTGGTAGCATTTAATACAATTAGATGCCATAGCTACACAACAAAAAACCTTTCTATCGGAAGTCCATTGCTTATCTGTTCCAATTGGTTTTAGTAGATGTCTACATCTTTAAACCTTTTTTTTTTTTGCGACATGCAGTGTGGAGGTAATTGCAAGGCAGCTATTCCTGTTGAGCCTGTCGTGTGTAGGTGACAGCAGTCTTGAAAAGGAAAAAAAGTCTCACATTTTTCCATCAGCAATGGATGGTGTCACATTTCATATTACTGTTGGGAGTCAGCAAATGAACAAAATGTTGTTTTTTTAAAAGCATTATAAAGTAAATTAGCAGTTTGGGTTGGTTTGTTTTAATAAAGATAAGTTATCGTTGACTAGTGGGTAAAATTGCAGTACTCTTTTGAAACCCTAGACCTACATTATGGCTCAGTTTTAGTTTTGATGCCCTTTCACTGCCTTTGTGTCTGACTGTATCATTGATCAGTCTTGTATAGTAATTTTTAGAACTGATACCCTTTCTCTGACTCTCTGTCTGATTGTATCATTGATCAATCTTGTATAGTAAGTTTTAGAACTGTTAGGGCATATTTGACAAAGGCAGATGGATCACAAAACCTGAGTGGCCTGGTCATAGCAATAGGTGAAAGTCACCCGCGCAAATGCTGTTGTCCTTTTTCCTCATCTGTCAAATAAAAATCGAGCTGATACACAATACTGGTGGCTCATATTTGATCATATGAACAGATAGAATACAGGTAATTACCAGTAAAGACAAACTTCTCTCTCTCTCTCTCTCTCTCTCTCTCTCTCTCTCTCTCTCTCTCTGTATTACACACACACACACACACACATACACATGCATGTGTGCACACACAAACACTTGCGTGTGCACATACACACACAACCCTGTGCCCACGCACATGCACAATGCACGCACGCATCAGGTGCACTTTCACACTTAAGCATGCACACGCGCACATGCACACACACACACACACACACACACACACTCTTCTCTCTCTCTCTCTCTCTTCTCTCTCTCTCTCTCTCTCTCTCTCTCTCTCTCTCTCTCTCTCTCTCTCTCTCATTCACTCACACACACACATACTCATTCACATGTGTATGCATGCACATACATTGATAACATTTTTATAATGTCAGTAAGTTATATATTCATTCACTTTATAGGAGCATGACAGAGCTGTCACAAGTGTCAGTGAATTACTAATTCTTTCACAATGGACATTTCATTACAGATTATTTTCCTTGGTAATGGACAATTTTTTTATTTTTTTTTATTTTAGGGATCTTAATTATTGTATGAAAACTTTTAAGGCTAAAAAAGAAATGGCATTACAAAAATGCTGCACATTCTGTTTGTTCTAAGCTCTTTCAGTGAAAAATACAATCTGTCTATCTATATATATATCTATATCTATATATATATAGATCGTATTTTTCACTGAATTGTTCACTGAATTGTTAGCCTGCACTTGTTTTCCCCCACTACTTAATTGTTCAGCATTTTATATATATATATATATATATATATATATATATATATTCCATTACCATATATATATATATATATTTTATTAATAACCTGATGCCAAAAAAACTTAACATGAAACATGATTGCATCCATTAATTTGCTTAAGGAAAAAAGACGAGAATTTTTTTTTAGATGGCCATCATTTACTAGATTCAGCACAGCCAATGGGGACAGACGTCATGCCTTCACCTACACACAGCACATGGTTAGAAAGGGGCCTGCTTTCTGAATCACCACTAGTCCTCTTTCTGCGCTCTGTTTCACCTTCTAGTAGGCCTATCCTTTCCCTTCTTCAGACCCCCCCCCCCCCCCCCTTCCCCTCCCTGCCCTCAGCTTCCCTGCATCCTTCTCATCCTTTCCTCTTTGGTTCTATGTGTATGTGTGGTGGAGGGGGGAAATAGATGTAGAGGAAGAAGAGCTGATGGGACATGTTGGCCTTGGAAATTTCGGTCATAGATGTTCCACCTCAGAGATTCAGATCTCATAAATGAAAAACTAGGCCAGGCCACAAACATGTTTTTACAGTTCATCTAGCTGAGACCTCCTTTCCTTCTCCTCCTCGACCTCCCCTTCAGCAGTGCCACACTGATTTTACCCAGTTAATCATGAGGTTGATAATTACGGTTTACAGAAAATAACTGGAGTCTGCAGTAAACAAGTTGGACAGAATTGTAAAATCGTAAAACTGGAAACTCTTCCTCCCTCTCTCTCTCTGTACACCGTCTGTGTGTGTGTGTGTGTGTGTGTGTGTGTGTGTGTGTGTGTGTGTCTGTCTGTCTGTCTGTCTCTCTCTCTCTCTCTCTAGCAACGCAGAATGATTGAATATATATGGCAAGATAAGTAGGTTTCCGATTAGTTCAAATTTGACGATTAGATGCATTCTTTACTGGCTAAAACCTACACGAATGCAAAAGTCAAGACTATCTAAAAAAGCTATAATATGTTGTATAATTTAGATGAAAGGAGCAAAGTAAACTGTGATTTTTGTTCATGTACCCCTTCAAAAGGGGCCATGGTTTTATTAAATAAATCGCCATCCATCCATCTCTGTCTCTGATGCATGCATACATACACCATGTTTGATGAGGAAGGGTTGGGGACAGGGAAGGGGGAGACAAAGAACCACATCCCCAATCTTCCTAAGGTGTCTTCATCTCGTGCATGTGAGACAACATGCGTTGAAAGATTTTTGATCAAGGACTGGCAACACCAGACCAATATATGACGGCCAAAAAGGTATGTCTGCACAAACTAAAACTGAATTATTAGCATGTTATATAATAATTGTTATGTTGAATCACGATGCATGACATCTGAAAAAAAGAAAACTCTCAGTTTTATTTCCGTCAAGAAAATTTTTCCAGTTTAGATTTTGTAAATTAAACTTGGATTACCAGAAAACTTTGTCATGCCAGCATAGGCTGAAAAAATGAAAAATATGGAAGAGAGAACAGGGAGAAGCACATAACGTTTTTTTTTTTTTAAAATCCTTACCGTAGTAGAGAAAACACCATTACAGTGCCAGAATGTTCATTTTCATAATTATATGTATATATGGGAAATGCTTTAACTTAAAAAAAGTTTTACTGAAGAGTTTGGTTGAAGGTTGGAGAGAGAGTATGTCACTGTGTGTATGTGTAAGTGCATGCAAGCTTATGTGCGTGTCCTCATCCATAAATGAATTTTATATTTTTCAAGTGACTGTTATTGTTGATGATACTGTTCCTGTTAGGCTGAACTTTGATCTCTTATCGGTTCTCTTTACTACTTCTCTTTTTATCTATTTATTTTCTCATATTAACAAACCACCAAATTATCCATAATTCTCCATAACTTTCCAGCTCAGCGCAACGCGCTTTGTGTCTGTCTCTATAAGCTTATTGTAGCAGCTGAAAGTGGCTCCAGGGCTGCTCCTCTGCCTTTGTGTGGAAGTGCCAGCCAGCCTTTTCCTGCCGGTGACCTACTTTTCGCCAGCTATATAGAGGGGTGGTTTCCAAAGCAAAAGCGAAAGAAAAAAAAATTAAGAAAAACCGGGTTAGTGGAAAGCGTGACAGTAGCGGTAAGATTTTGGTGTGCTCGTGTTCGCGTTTGCACACATCTAGACATCTCAACACACACACACACACACACACACACACACACACACACATCACACGCCAACACACGTTTCTCTCTCTCTCTCTCTCTCTCTCTCTCTCTCTCTCTCTCTCTCTCTCTCTCTCTCTCAACACACACACACACACACACACACACACACACACACACACACACAACAGGCACGCCTATGCACGCACGCACACACATGAATGTTTTTTTCCCTCTCTCTCTCTCTGTCTCTGTCTCTCTCTGTCTCTGTCTGTCTGTCTGTCTCTCTCTCTCTCTCTCTCTCTCTCTCTGTCTGTCTGTGTTTGCCACTTCCTCAGAGTGAAAAGGTGTGTTTAAATCCAATAATCCTCTTCAGGACACTGAAGCTTGAAACTTTTTAAATCGTTGAGTGAAACACAAATTTCAGTAGCTGTTCTTTTGTTTTGAAAGAGCAAGGACTGGATTAAGGGTCAGGAGTGCAGAGTTAAGTGTATGACTGGCATTAGAGATAAGGGAATCTTTGGGATTACATTATTTGGTATTGCGGGTTGCGTTGCTTTTTAAAGAATTCTGCTTCACTATGTAGTTCAGGTGGAAACTGAAACAAATTTAAAAGGTATTTGAAGTACTCCACCAGTTAGATTAACTTGGACAAATGAATTACAAGACAAAACATGATGCGTTTTGACCTCTTGGGTCTTCTTCAGGCAAGATAGCACTCAGGATAACAAAAACGAAGAACGAGCAATCACCTGTGTTGTCAGATTAGGTGCTTTGTTTATGTTTGTTTTTTTTCATTCAGTGCCCATCTTGTGACGAATTTGACAAGATAGGTGATTGCTCATTCTTCATTTTCATTGTCCAGAGTACTGTTTCGTCTTGAAATACGTTTGTTCATTTTAACTGGCAAGACTTATTTCAAATACCTTTTAAAATTCACTGTTTAATTGAAAAAAGAAAAAGAGTTAAGTGTTCGTTAAAGCCATGCAGATGAGTTTTCAGAGTTTTGATAAGATGCATGGGAAACTTACTGCTTTATTTGCTTGCATTTTATGACCAATTCACACTGACCTTTTTTCTGCTTTGCCGCATTACAACTTAAAGTTCTCCCCAGATGTATTATTGTGGCCACTTTTTGCTGTTGTTCATTTCCATGAAGAGTCATGCTGAGGAAATAGGTCACTGAGAGGAATTTGGATAAAAAATCATTTGATTCTTTTCTGTTCATATGAAGTATTTTTTTCTTTTCTTTGTTAGTGTCCATCTTGAAATGTATGATTTACCAAAGTTCATACTTATTTCATGTTGCCGTACTGGTTTTTGTTCATCCCAAATGTCTTTGAGACAGTAATGTCATGGTTGTGTTTCTGAAATATCAGTTTAAAGAAATCAAACATTTTGCTTTATAAGCAGTCAGTACTCGCGACAGCTGCAACAACATTAACAACAACAAAGATAAGAAAAGAAGAAGAAGGGAAAGAAAGGTGATCAGGCACAGTAAGCAATTAATAGCGCGTAGTGCTGAGCTAATTTGTTCAATATTCCCAGACAGTGCCAGGAGACTGTCTTTCTTAGTTGCTGTGTAATTACAAAATTAAAACTGATTTGATTGCTAGTGCTTTAAATTTGTTGTATTATTACTTAATTGCATACACAATACACACACATGCACACACATGCACTGAAACACACATGCACCCACTCATGCACACACACACAAATGCACACACGCTCGCGCGCACCACACACACACACACACACACACACACACACACACACACACACACACACACACTCTCTTTCTCTTTCTCTCTCTCTCTCTCTCTCTCTCTCTCTCTCTTTTACACACACGCGCACACACACACACACACACACACACACACACACGGGTGCGTTGGCTGCTTTAACATTCAGACTGCTGACTGGTGATGAGTTGTGTTTGATTAAAAAAAAAAAAAAAATTCTTTACATAGTTATCTTCTCAACTTCATCCCAGAACGTCTGCTGCTTGTTCCACCCTGGCAGCAGTCTGGCAAGTTGGCAGGCATCCTTCATTCCCTGGGTGTGTTCCCCATCTCTCTGGCGGAAAGGTTCATCTGGAATGGAGATTGTAGGCCACGCGCACCGCCAGCAACAACCTTTCGCCAGTCTGAAAATAATTATCAGTAACGGAACTGTTCTGTCCCCCTTCTCCCTTCCCCCAATCCCCCTGCTCTTCCGCCTTCTCTGGTATCATCATCACCATCCCCCACCCCACCTCCTTCAGATCGTGCCAAGCGGAGGTGTACTTGACGTGTGTGTGTCGGAGCCGTGTACGGCTTGAAGCGACCTTGGCATTGTGTTGGTGTTGCGGTGGGGTGATGCTTTTGGGCCCAGACGTCTCCAGTCTCAGACCATTCTTCAGACAACTGTTTTCTGTTATTGCTTTGTTGTTTTTTTCTTCCATGCTTTCTCTTGTACATGTTATGCGTACTGGTGTGTGGCTTCTCAGTTTCGGTGTCAAGAGAAAATTGGCGTGTCCATCGCTACACGGTGAGATTATTGTTGATAATACCATTCCCAGTTTAGCTTTGCCGTCTCCGTTGAACGGGAGGGGCAGTCATGGCATGTTATTAACAGCTTTGCCAGGTCGATAGTCTACCATTGATTGCTAGTATCTGTTCGCGGTTTTTTTTTTGTTTTTTTTGTTTTTGTTTTTAGGTGGTAAACTCATTTCTGTACTAGCTTGGCAGTGTCAGTGTGTGTGTGTGTGTGTGTGTGTGTGTGTGTGTGTGTGTGTGTGTTTAGTTACTCAGCCTACCATCAAATGTAGTCATGTATAATGTATTTTTACTGGAAGTTGGTAATCCTACATTGCTGTACTGCCCTGCCACGAAATGCATTGCTTATATTCTCTCTCTCTCTCTCTCTCTCTCTCTCTCTCTCTCTCTCTCTCTCTCTTTCTCTGTCTCTCTCTCTTTCTTCATTTCATCCTCTCTCTCTTAGTTTGAGTCTCTCTCTCTCTCTCACACACTCTCTCTCTCTCTCCGCTCTCTCTCTCCCCCCTTCTCTCTCTGTCCTCTCAGTCTCCCCTTCTCCCTCTATCAGTGTGTCTGTCTCTGTCTCTCTGAGTCACTCTCTCTCTCTGTGCCTCTACATCCCCCCCCCCTCTCTCTCTCTCTCTTTGTGTCTCTCTCCTATACACTGTTGCCTCCCAGTTAAAATGAACTTGGAACACTCATGGAGATACAGTGCAGAGCCTTAAAAAATGAAGTGATGACAAATAGAAGCAAGCAGTCTTGTATTGACTCAAAAGAGACACCGACAACAATACAGTCCACCTGAAGGAATGAGTGATGTTGCTTCACCTTACCCCTAAAATAAAGTGTGATGTAATCACTTTCTGAATATTGACAATACATTTCGGAGGAATG
The DNA here is from genome assembly GCA_033310375.1 of Conus canariensis. Classification (NCBI taxonomy): domain Eukaryota; kingdom Metazoa; phylum Mollusca; class Gastropoda; order Neogastropoda; family Conidae; genus Conus; species Conus canariensis. The sequence continues at coordinate 44,937,156 of CM065718.1, read as the reverse complement.
TCAGCTGATGGGCAATTTCAATTCTCGAGTGGCTAGTTTTGGAGATAACAAAGGATGTAATATTTACCAAGGTCTTTGCTTCTGTGATTAAAAAAAAAAAAAGCCTGTTAGACTTGGAGGCTATCTTGATCTCAAGATGTTGGGGGGGGGGGGGGGGGGAAGAGAAGTGTGTGTGAGGGGGAGGGGTGGTTGTGGCCAGGCTGATCTTGTGTCACCTAAACCAGAGACTGTCTTGATCTCAAGGTGAACGTTCATGCACATCTTTTAACATTTCATTCAAGATTCATTGTAAGTTGTAAAATGATGCTAAGGCTGAACTTTTCCTGAGCAGAATGACTTCAGAGAAACTCCTCTGGTGACAGACACTCAAGATATATTCACTGTCAGCTCAAGTGAAGTTGTCAAGCTCCAAGTTGTAACAATTACTGGCTCAACTTGAATCTCTGGTAAGATGTTTTATCAATAGAAAGCTGACAGCAGTGACATTGAAGTTATGAGCTGTATCACACACTAGTCTGCTGTCAAAGAGCCAAAGAGAATGGGAGAACATTTTGAATAGTCTGTCTATGATAAGAAAAACATCAGTCTTATCTTCCTTTGACTGTAACTTGTTGACAACTGTCTTGGGTGTCAAAAGTCTTCAAATGATGGTTGCAGGATTGTAAAACCTTAAACAGTACTCCAGCATGGATCCTTCTGTGCTCTAGCAGCGTGCTTGATGCTGATTGCTGTGTTGACGAAGTCTAAGATGAGACAAATGTTTGTGTGCACATGCACACAAGAACTGCGATTTGGGGTACTTGGTAACAGAAAAGAAAAGGACTCTGACTTACTGGTCTTCACCTTGGCTTAAGGCTGTGTCAGGCCAATTGACATAGGCTAGAAGACCAAGGCTACATCAAAATGTTGTTATGCTCTGCATAGTTATGGGGGTATTGTCTTCAGTTGTGACAAGCTCCTAGCATAGCATTATCAGTCTCCAAAATCCCCGAAGTTGGAATGTGGCTGCCCACGTGGCGGGGTAATCAAAAACGGTCACACACGTAATTTTCTCATTCCCAGCTGATGCATTTGTACCATAGTGTTCAAGTACTTCGGCTGTTTGGATGATCCCTGGAGTCTTTTAGCCAGGGTACAACAGCAACAACAACAACAACAACAACTTGCTGGTGTACCATCCACAGAAACAGTCTGATTTCTTTTGTGATGACATGAATATAACAGTGAAAATAGCTGTATCAGAATATGAAAAGAAATGCACCTCAGACAATTACAGACCATTTGAAATTTGTAGTGACTTACTGTTAAGTAAAAAGTTTGTTCTGATCAATGTCTTGTTCTGAAAGAAGGTGTGTTTTTTGTGACTGTTGCAGGTTTTAGTGGAGTTTGACAATGTAGAATGGAAGAGACGGGAATGGTTCCGTGTGCATGACGTCTTCCAAGTATTTTTGGTGGAACACACTTTGGTGTGGACATGCCGGCCTGTTAGTGAAGGACAACCTCCGCCTCTACCTTACCTGCTTTGGTGAGTGAGCATTGGTGTGTGGGGTGATAACTGTGGGCCAGTTGGGGTGAGCATTTAGTACTATGTAGTGTATGTGTGCATTTTTGTTTGCGGGGAATGTGGGAGCGGCGGGAGAGGATGTGTTTCAGAACTATACTATTGTGTCAAGAACTTGCCAAAAACAAAACAAAAACAAACTTTAACCCTCCTTTGTTTACATTGTCTCATAATGATAAATCAAAAAAGAAAAAAGCTCCACAGGTGAATTCGCTTTGAGGGAAACTTTTATTAATAATATTCTTATTGTTTGCAGACCTGCTTACCCAAAATGCACCTATTGCCTTCGGTCCTTCGGTGTTGTGCATAATTGCATGTGGTCCCATCCTGAAAGTCTAAAAATCTGAAGTATAACACTTCACCTAAAAGCCATTGATGGGTCACATATATAGCGTTAATGGTGGATCAGAAGATGATACTTGCTATATAATTTGTGCTATATTGGAAAAAAAGAATGCGATGCGTAATGATAGATTTCCCAACTGACCTGTTGTGACAATAATCTTGTTTGTTTTTAAGATGAAGTGGACTTATAACAGGAAGAAGCTGAATCTGAGACTGGTTTGTTTGAACAAATCCTTTGTTGTTTGTTGCTTTTTCACATATGCTGAATGTGATATATAAAATCAAGAAGTCGTCCACTCAATGCCTCCCTTCTTTTATTGTCTTCAAATTTTTGCCTTTTTCAAGGCTTCATCAGGAATATTATCCACTTTTCTTCAGCTGCCTACACTCTTCACCAAAGGAAGAAGTGTACACTGCCTACACTCTTCACCAAAGGAAGAAGTGTACACCAAGTGTACACTTCTTCCTTTGGTGAAGATTGTAGGCAGCTGAAGAAAAGTGGATAATATTCCTGATTAAGCCTTGAAAAAGGCGAAAATTTGAAGACAATAAAAGAAGGGAGGCATTGAGTGGACGACTTCTTGATTTTATATTGATCCAGTGATGGTTTTATCGTCCAGACTCTTTCAGCTGCTGGGAGCAGTGCCATTTTTAGCGTTGGGTTTTCTTTTTTACCTGTATATATATATATATATATATATATATATATATATATATATATATGTGTGTGTGTGTGTGTGTGTGTGTGTGTAGTTGCATAAATCGGAAAACCAGGTTGATATGATCATTAAAGTTTTAGATTTGTATTATTTTCCACCAGAAAATTCAGTTTATTGAGAAAGTATTATCTGTGTATGAGGCCTTTGATCAGTAGCAAGTCGTGACAGCACTCGTGTGTGTGTGTGTGTGTGTGTGTGTGTGTGTGTGTGTGTGTGCGCGTGTGTGTCCAGTATGATGTAGGCCACTGGTGGTAAATAGTAAAACTTAAAAGACGACAGTTTGAATGTTGACAGATCCAGTTAAAGGTGGCCCAACTGAATGGGGAATTCAACAGCGTGTAGTTTGAAAGGACAGAGGCGGGAAGGAAGGAAGGGAAGAGGGAACCAAAAAGTGTTTGAAATGGTGGTTCTGACGTACTCATAGCCTAGCAGAAAGGGGATGGGGGTGGTAGGGAGTGGAAACTGAGCTTTCTTCAAGGCAAATAACGGCGCTCGCTCCCCACCGACAACCAACGCAAAATAGCGACAGGAGGAAGGCGGTGAGAATGCATGGGGGGGGGGGGGGGGAACGAAGGGGGTGGGGAGGAGAGAGGAGAAGGGAGGGGGAGGGGGGGAGGGGGCGGCAACGAGGGAAAGGGAGGGGTTGAAGCTGAGCCTGTCAGACAAGTACGGGTGATTGATAAGGGAAGCCCGCCGCCATTGTGTGACCCGCAGCATTTCTAAAGCCCCAGCTCACGTCGATAAAGCTGGGCTGCAAGAAAGTGTGTGTGTGTGTGTGTGTGAGCGCACGCGCGCGTTTGTGTGTGTGAGTGCGCGCGTGAGTGCGCGCGCGCGCGTGTGTGCGTGCGCGTGCAAAAGCTGGAGCATGGGATGGGAAAGGAGGGAGAGAGGAGTCACCACACATTCTTCTCTCTCTCTCTCTCTCTCTCTCAGGTTTGGAATTGAGATAAGCTTTATTTTCAACCTCTTTGGACCGAGTGGCAAGTGACCCAGGTCGTGTGTATCGGCATGGATTGTTGATTTTCCTTATATTCCCTCCATTTCCATTCCATCGCATACACATGTGCAGGGACTCGACAAGTACGCATGCATCTGTGCACACGCATGGACACGTACACACGTGTGCACACATGCTTGTGTACACCCACACGTGCTGGTACAAACACACGTTTAAGATACAGTGACACACACATAACTATACACGCACGCACACACACGCACACGCATACACACACACACACACACACACACACACACACACACACACACACACACACACACACACAGTGTTTCACTCAAAGACCACAGATTTCCAACAGCGCAGCTGTATTCTCATTTCACATTGTTTACAGTAGAAAGGTTGAAATGTGTGTGTGTCAATATATTCTTGCATTGTTTAAAAAAAAAAAAAAATCAAGAAAAAAACTGAGGTTCAATGCAAACTAAGAAAATCACAAAATAAGCCAACAACTACAGCGTACACAAGAGACCCAAGAGGTCGAAATGCATTGCGTCTTGTCCTGTGCTATGTTTGTGTCCTTGGCGGTAACTAACCCCCTCTCTTTCTGAATACAGCGTACACATTTGTACACACTGAACATTCAGAGATCTGTCGTGTGTGTGTGTGTGTGTGTGTGTGTGTGTGTTGTGTTGTTTGAATTACAATTGCTTTATTTGTATGGAACCTTATTATTGAGGAGTGTGTATGAAAGTGTGTGTGTGGGGAGACAGAGGGAGGTAACAAAGCCTGGGATGGGTCGTGTGAATGTGAGGTAGTACACTATAAAGTCACTAATCAGTCAATCTACAGTGCGTATTCTCGCATTCTAGCAGCTCAAGATTAAAATCAACTTTCCTCTGTCCCGAGTTTCCGCATGCAGGCTTCCAGTAGTTCTAGGATGTGATCGTGTTCCTAAATCCGGTGAACGTTTTCAAAAAGAGAGAAACTGAACTGTATGAATTTATGTTTGCATGAAATGTTTTGGGGTTGGTGCACTCTTCAGGTGTCGGGGAGACCGTTGAGCTGGTGAAATGCCGTGAATCCAATTTCATGGTGGGAGGATTGATTGATTTACAGTTATAAAGTCTTTTCTTTTTTTTAACTTGATAACAAAGATAACGTTAGTCACAGCAAAGTTTTACATGAAGTGGATTTTTTTACGGGATGACACTGACGGTCATGGTCAAATTAGGTATGTTGTGCGTTTTGTTGCACTGATCTTTGTCTTTGAAAAACAAGGCGAGAGGAAAGTCAAGTTGTGGAATGCGCTACAGTCTGTAGTTGTGTGTCTGCTTATTGGTAATGAATTCTACTGGGAAAAGTACAACTGATAACGTAGCGAGTATCCTGGAGAGAAGTATGCCACAGACTTGTGATATTGCCCACATTGTTGCCCTGCGGTTAGTAGCCCCTCCCCCTTCTCCCCCCCCCCCCCCCCCCCCCCCCCCCCCACCCTCGCCCCCCTCCACCCTCCTTGACTGCCAGAAGCAGTCATGATACGGTTGCCGTAGCAACAGACAATTGATGGAAAGGTCTTGGTGCTGAGGAATAGACGAGGTGAAAAAATGGAAGGAGTAGGGAAGGGTGGGATTGGATTTGCGCGTGTGTGCACGCGAGAGAGTGTGATGGGTAGGTAAGTGGGAGATGTGGGGAGGGGAAGGGAGTGGGGTAGGGGAATAGGAGGTGAGGGATTGGGGTGGGTGGGAAGGCAGCTGAGAGGGGTGGTAGTAAAAAGGCGGCCAGCCAGCAGTCTTAATGCTATATCTCTCAGTGAGGAATCTCTGGTGGCTTCAAGTGAAGTGGGAAGATCTGAAGTTCCCCCCCTGTTGCAAGATAACACAAGTAGAGTGGAGTGCAGGAAGAGGGAGAGGGGATGTGGGGTTGGTGAGGAAGCAGGGAGTGAAAGCAACCGAATTTAGCTGGTGGGCAGGGTGGAGGGGGGGGGGGGGGGGGTCAGAGAGAGGAAACAGAGATGGTGGAGTTGGTGAGCCCCCTTCAGGAATATGGTGGGGGTGGGGTAAGTTTCCGGGAGGAGCACACGCGTGGGGAATATACACAGTCTTCCTCCCTCCCTCTCCTTGTGTGTCTGTCTGTCTGTCTCTCTCTGTCTGCACACACACACACACACACACACACACACACACACACACACACACACACACACACTGCGCGTGTGATGCGCGCACGCATGAAATTGATGTATGATGTGGTCGATACATAGTGTCGGTATACTTCCACAACCACACCCCCAGCCTGTCTTCTTCCCAGTCAAGCTTTCTTTCCCCTACAAGCTCTTCATCTCGTGACTTCACCTCCACAGTGTGCCAGCTTGCCAACACAGCCAACTAGCCTACTGCTGGCAGACTAGCGTGCCAAGTGCAGGAAGTTGGCTGGGTGTAGCAGTACTAATAGCATGTCACGAAGACGATTCGTGCTAATAGAGGCAATAATGATACAGGGTGACAGCATCTAGTATTCTATGAAAACCACCTTTGGTTATTCACTTCTCCAGCCAGTCCAAGTTCAAGAGCTGGAGGTTATTAAGTGTCGATAGTATACTGTTGTGGAGTGTCTAATCTGCCCAAAATGTCTAGGCGCAGGTGCAGTGCATGGGGCTTTATTACTGTTGGCTAATTAATGAGTGGTGGGTGAGGGGGGGGGGGGGTGCTGGTAAGTTACATGACCTACAATGCAGTAATGTGTGTGTGTGTCTGTGTGAGAGAGTGTGTTTGTGCATGCGCGCATTCATGTGTATGTGCGCTTGCGTGTGTGTGTGTGTGTGTGTGTGTGTGTGTGTGTGTGTGTGTGTGTGTGTGTACAAAGATCTATATAAACAGATAGATAGATATGACATATGTATAACCTACAACAAGGGTGGCTGGGAGACCTAGAACTTTCTACTAACACTGATCATAATCTTTGTTCCTCAGCTGCCAGTTTACATTGGATTTGTTGGAAATTGTTTTTTTTAGTACTTATGAGCTAGACTAAATGCTCAGGTTTATTATAGATTCCTTGTCCAAAGGACCAGTGTGGTATGTTGCCTTTGTGTCATACCTTTTTTAAAGGTGGGTGGTAGCGGATCCAGGAAAATGTTGCCCAGTCCTTATGTAAAATGACCTTTTACTAGCCATTCCCAGCCAGACAATCCCTGTGTGTGTTTTGTGTGTGTGTGTGTGTGTGTGTGTGTGTGGGCACGCATGTGCCTTTGTGTATGTGCAGTTGCACTTCTGTGTGTGTGTATGGCTGAGAGAGAGAGAGAGAGAGTGCATGCACGTGCATTGCTCCCCACATTTTTATTTTCAGGTAGTCATGTACCGCTTTAATTAAAGTATAGGGAACTTATACATCAGTTTAAACGTTTTAGAGGGTATGGTAAGGTAACCAAAAACCTGCCTATGCTGAATTTTGAAAGTTTGGTATCCCTGTGGTGAAAGTGCTTTCTTTTTTTGGACTTCACAGCTGATTTTGGTTGGGCTCATGCGCAGGTTTCAACAGATGGCTTGTGGTCTTTTTTCTAAGCAAGCAGACTGCTTCACCTAAGACGTTTTGAACGATTCCTTGTAATGTACATTTTACTGTTGTTATTTTGGATGTCATGATAGATGGTGATGCTGTCACTGTCTGAGGATGATGTTTGACATTCATGGAAATGGAAATTATGCTTACTTCACTGTCTTTAGAGTGTGTATAAGTGAGTAAAAATTAACTGCTTTTGAAACATTTCTGTGCCAGTGATGTTCACAAAGGGAAAAAGGGAGCCCTTGTATGTGCATGTGAGTGTGTGTGTGTGTTTGTCCATGTTTGCAGTGTAATGAATGCACAGTTTGGAATTAGTAAGTTGTGTCAGTTTGTGTTTATTTTTGTGTGTCTGTAACGTTAGTAACTAGTGTAGTCTCCATGTGATTTGTGCTGTCTCATGCACCTTTGTGTATTGTTCGTCTTAGAATGGATGATTTAGTATGGATGCTCAGACACATCGCATTTACTTGTCTGTGGTGTTTTATTCCTCACATATTAATGTGGATTGTAACGTTCCCTAAGGTATATTATTGTTGCTGATAATTACACCACAAGGTAAATGTTCCCTGTTTCCTTCTGACAATTCTCAGTTTTCATGTCATGTGTGATCTATTACAATATCCCCAACAATGTTATTGCTGACTTATTGATAAGTTGAGCTTCATTCAGAAGATAGTTTTGGAGACAACGGGGAATTAAATATCAGAGGAAAACATTAGACTTTGAGCTTGTTGGCAACTTTTTTCGTATTTCATGGTACTCAACCTTTTAACCGTACTGCAGGAAGACTGGTTCTAATTTTGTTCACTTTATGGGATTTTACCAGTGGTTCAGTGCTGTGTTCACATCCGATGAAACTGATCTCAAGCGGTCACTGGGAAGGAAAGTATGTCAGAAGAGTGTGTGTGTTACACCAGTGTGTCGCAATCCTGTAGGTCGTTACCCCTAGTCCCTTCCCCTCCCTACCCCGTTGCGCGCGTGTACACACACACTCACACTCACACACACACACACACACTCACACACACGAGATGGGCTATCTAATGGAGTGCAGATCATCAACTCTGCCGCCTACACCGGCTAGACCAGCGTGTGTTGCGCACCCTCCACCCCACCTGCCACCCTCTTCTTATCAGCCCGGTCTTCCAGGGCCAAACAAGCCCTCTTCATCTGATTGATGCTGATAAGCATGTCTGCTGAGGTAGAAATGTCTGCCGTCCTGTACAGACACGTGATTTCAGACGTCGGTTGTTTACCATCCAGACCAGGAGAAGAGAGTTGTATATATTTACAACGGTACTGAAGTGTGATCAGTATTTTCTACAGAAAGTAACATTATTGTTCATTGTGTCCCCCCCCCCCCCCCCCCCTTACTTTCTGACATGCATAAATTAATCCAGAATAATGGAAGCTTTCTGTAAGGGTCACATTTGATGACCGTGTGTTTTACCTCTATCTTCAGTATCCATATTGCATCGGTTTTATTAAAATATATGATATTTAAATCCAGCAAGTGTAAGTTTTAAAAATATGTACCTTCTTTATGAAGCTACATCAGCAGACTACCGTTTTTTTACTAGAACTAGTTCCACCATTTGTGCAGTTGCATTTTAGTTTTGCTATCGAAAAAAAAAAAAATTATGTCCATATAATTGAACCCTTGATTTTGTAATTAAAGATATGTGGTATGAAAGCACGCACAGACAGACACACACGCACACGCACACTCACATTAACAACCATACGTGCATGCACGCACTCACACTTACCCAAATGCACTATTTGATGTGGAAAAAACAGTTCTGTTTGGTTGATTAGGAACAAACTTGCGATCTCGTATCCCCCCCATATCGACAGCCATAACCCCCCCCCCCCCCCCCCCACTCATACACATACACACAATTCAGAAAAGAAGAAGAAAAAGCGAAGGCAACATGTTTTGAAGTAGGAGCATAATGTAGGTGATTTTGATAAATCAGTTGTTGCTACGTAAAGCAGCTCTACATTTAGTATAATGGTTGATTTCATCCACTTACTATTTTATCAGCAAATCACCTTGAATTTTTTTTTTCTTTTTTTTTTTTTTTAGTGTACATTTTCAATATGCTACAGTTATTGCTACATAAGGCGGCTACTCTAGGTTTGTAAACATGTTTAATTGAATCCACTTATTTTTTCACCTGAATACTATAACACTTTTCTCGGTCACATTTTCAGACTTAAAATGATATCCTTTTTCTGTTTATTTTTCTGTTGGACAAAAACAGAAGACAAACAACAACAACAACAAAAGAACAACAACAAAGAAAACAGTAAAGAAAAACAAAACCGGGAGACTCGGTGTTATCACTAACTGCCGCCTTTCGTATTTCCACCGTGGATGGCATGTCTGCCGTGTCCCCCGCCATTGACTTTGATCTTGTGATTAGTCCAAATCCCCGATGGCCTTTGCGTTCATTCCCCCTAATGGCCTGCGTGCCCTTTTGAATCCAGGCCAGGCCGCGTCAAGCACCAGGTTGCCGATAGCTGTCGTTTGATTGTTGACAGTTCGGTGGTCCTCTATCACGGCACTTCACCCTGGTTATAAGGCCACGATAGATGCATTCGCCGATGACGCATGCAGCCAGTGTCATAGGGCACCCCTCAGAAACGTTCTTTTACCTACAGACTACATATAGTTGGCTTGGCTTGCATGGAAGCAATAAGGAGAGGCAGGGTGTGAGAAATGGCCAGGGCTATTTTGTTCTGGGATGGTTTCCATGCCAGATGGGATGCATAAAGCAGCGAAGGAATGCTCGCGTGCACACACACACACACACACACACACACACACACCACACACTCTGGCACATCAGATGTAATGGTTAATTCTGGCCAGCTGTTCTTTGAAGACGGCCCAGGAGAGACTGACAAGTGGATAATCTGTAGATGTTGTAGAGGTAAAATGATTTCCTTGGAACCGTCAGGACTTCATATAAGGTTTTTTTTTGTTTTGTGTGTGTGTGTGTTTTTTTTTTTGAGTGATGATTGAATAATTCTTTGAAGGGTGGGGGTGTACTTTAATGAAAGTTTGTTTGTAACCTCATGAATTAGAGTAATGAGACCATCCTTGTGTTGAAGGAGGAGGGGATATGATGAATTAGAGTAAAGAGACCATCCTTGTGTTGAAGGAGGAGGGGATATGCAATCTCTCTCTTCCACCCTCTCCCCCCCTCTCTCTCTCTTCCCTGACCCCACCCCCACCCCCCCCCCTCTCCCTCTCTTCCCTGCCCCACTCTCTTTTCTTTTCTTTCCACCACACTACCTTTTTTTTTTTTTTTTTTTTTGCTGTCCCAACTTCTGCGCCACCTCAGAGGCAGTGCACCCATGCCGCTCATTCCGACACCCCGTCCACAGCCACAGCCCGGTCGGCCCCACAGGGAGCAGTCAATGTCAAGTCGTCAAGAGGCAACCCACCGGAGGAAACGCTGCACTGCTGCCGAGTCATTTCGGTGGTGTTCAGTGGCGCCTGTTCTGATCTAACATACGCAGGACACCACCTACTAAGCCCCCTACTGACAACAATAATTGCTTAGTCGCGGAGCCGGCGTGAGTGAGCTCTCCCTCCGGAGGGCGCCACCACGTCCGTCCAACGACAGCCCCCATGGACTCGCCGATACCGGTGACCCTGACGGAACCAAACCAAGGCCACAGACGTAGAGAGGACATCAAAACTGAGGTCACCATGAGAGCAGGGCATGAAGGGCCACAGAATTTGAGACATTTTTTTTTTAATGCTGATCGATGAGGATGATTAAGACGATGCTACGGATTCCCATTTCAGTCTGAGACTACATGACAGGGCTGTACTCTACGCTTTCTTTCATAATATATCCCGGCGTCAGCCAGGCCCGAGAGATACAGGCACCTGCAGTGTTGGTCAGGAAATTTGAGCAACACTCTCAGAAACGCATCCATTAAGTGGATGAAACTCAACTGTGTGGTCCCAGTCTTCCCAACTGAGTCCGTAGCAAACTCAACTCTGGGTAGGAGCCAGTCGGGGCAGAAAAACCCACATGATTCTGATGGGATTCGAACCCACAACCTCCCAGCCGGGAGTCCGCGACGCTAACCACTTCGCCACGGTGGCTGGTACCACACTACCTTTACCTCTCCTTTGTCTTTCTCTTTATTTTTCTGTGTGTGTGTGTGTGTGTGTGTGTGTGTGTGTGATATTTGTTAGTTGTTTTAAATAAGTGTCCTGCATGCTTTTGTTTGTTTGTTGTTGTATTGATTATGAATGATCTGTTGCAAATAAAAAATTGCTGGGCGTTTTCTAAATTTTGACTTTGCCCATGACTCTAGAAACTTAAGGGACTCATTTTAGAAGTGCCTGGCACTCAGGAGTGTAGCGCTGGATAAAAACTTAAAGAAAAAAAGTACAAAAGGAAAAAAAAGAAAACAGCCAACAAACAAACAGCCAACAAACAAAAACCTGTGATGAATTCTCAGTCACTGTCTCTGTCTGTCTGTCTCAAGCATGGTCGTGTGCACCTGCACCCACCCACCCGCCTACGTGCACACACACACACACTCACACACACACACATACACACACACACACACACACACACACACACACACACACACACACACACACAGGTCCTCAAAGAGTGAAGTTGAGTCACAAAAAATACAAACTAAGTATGTCTGAAATCAAATTGGACCTTGTGTAAATCATTCTGGACAATTCATTTACTTCATTAAAACATCAGTGTTGCTTTGAAGAGATAGTAGTCATTGGTGCATAACAATTTACATAAAAAAAGATCAGAGAGTTAACTGCTACCATTAAAAATGTCCAGAAAAAGTAAAGCCTGTGCATAACAAAACTGAAAAGACGCTTATAAACTGATTATGGCACTGGTTGCTTTGTAGTCACCAGCATGTCACATTAAGTCAAATGAGTGATGAGACTAAGACTTGTAAGAGGCCTAGCAATGTTGTATTGCAGATGTATACAGGCGAAAACCAACAAGGTAATTTTTGTCACACATGCTGATGGAAAAAATATTTTTTAAATAGCTCTGATGCACAAGTAAGAGAATCGTAAATGTGATATTTCAGTGAAACGGCATTGACGACATTCTTCATGGTTTCATAGAATGTGGCTAATCAGTGTATGACCACATCTAATACACAGGGGGTGAAAACAGGACAGATCGCCCAAATTAAACACACCCTCAACAGAGAGGGGGAGAGCTTAACCTTATGTGGTTGTATGAAGACAAATCCAGCTTCATCTGCCCTTCTTTTTCTCCCTCCTCTCCTTCCTCCCTCCTCTCTCCCTGTCTTTCTCTGTCTCTTCCTCCATCCTACTCTCCTCTCATCACCCCACCCCCCCCCCTTCCCCCCTCTCTCTCTCCCTGCTCTCTTTCTCTTCCTTCTCCTCCCTACTCATCTCTTCTATCCCCAGTTTTTCTCCATCTTTCTCCCATCCTCTTCCTTCCTTCTCTGTCAGTCTCTTTCTTTGCATAACTCAGCCAATTCCATTATGTTCTTTTGTTCTTTTCAGGTCTCTGTGCTCTTCACTTCAACATGAATGATTTTGATGGCATATTATGTTATGATCAGCTGGATTGGCTGACTGGTTGATATTTCTTGTTTTTGTGTGTGTGTGTGTGCAGTGTTACAAACCATTGGTGGACAAGTGTGGTTTAGCAGCCAGCAAAAAACGTGTGGTAGAATTTCTGGGGGAGCGAGATTTGGCTTTTGTTCAAGATGATGATCTGCACTTTTATCAGGTACAGAGACATTCTTTGTTTCATTTATCTGTTGATTTTGTCATCACTTCTTAAAGTTTATGTATGCACTGCAGTTGCTTTTTTTTTCTTTTGAGCACTTTCATCTCTGCATAAAGTTTTGTCTCTGTGTGTTAAATCAGTGATCAAGTTAACTGGCAAACTGCCTGTAAAAGACCATTTGCAAAAGTA
>CM065718.1:44896537-44919037 GCA_033310375.1 Conus canariensis | reverse complement strand
TTTGTGTGTGTGTGCGGTCGGCTGGGCTATAAGCAACATTATCTTATCTCTTATCTTATCTCGTGTGTGTGTGTGTGTGTGTGTGTGTGTGAGAACCAATAATCAACTCGGTACATCATTCATTATATCAAAACACTCACAAGTTTCTCACATGTTTGACATCACATACTAAATTCATTTTATGTTAACAACACAGCAGACACAAATAGTTTCTCTTTATGTCTCCGTCTCCCCCCACCCCCACCCCTCTCTCACTCTCTCTGCTCATAATTGAACTTGTCTTTGATATGTTCTTGTGGTTTTTTTTTTTTAATCTTTAATGTATAGAAAATAAATTTGAAATTAAATGAATCATAAACACCTTACTTCGCTCATGGACAGCATTAACTCTTACTCTGAATTTTTTTTTTTTTAGGGATGTAAACAGTCTTTCCCTCAGTGGAAGGTCAGAGTTTTGCCATGACAGATTGAGTTGAAAAGCTTATTTTCAAGAGTATGTGTATGTGTACCCCCATCACCCTCTCCCCTCCTTTATCAGAAACTTACATGAGGCATTTTTCCCTCATGGAAACTGGATAAGAAAAGAGTATTATATATTGCCGTAAGTATTCTCAATGATATCAGACATTGTTGTTTTTTTTCTTCCAAAATCCCTTTGCAGTTGGCTGGTCTATAAGCAAAAGTATCTCTCTCTTTTTCCTAAACAGTGGGAAAAGCAAAAGGAAATGAATGAACTCATCAATGAAGAAAGGAAAGAAATTTGAAAGAAATAACAAATTATTATGTCTGATAGTTATGCTTATGTTAGCAATGTATTGTAATTTATATGATAATACAGAACGGTGTAGCAAATAGTTACGATACAGATTTGCATGGCACTAGACTATGTATTTGCAAGGTGCTTTTTTTTTCTTTTTCTTTTTTTTCTTTTTTTAATCAAGGAAGGATCACTGCTGGTTGACCCATCCTTAATTTTGTGTGTGTGTGTCTGTAGGTGCCTTCTATCCAGCCTCCCACCCTCTCCTCGCCTCTCCTCGCCTCTCCTCCTGTCTTCTGTTCTTCCCTTTTCTTCACCCTCTGCTGACCACTCAGCTCCTCAGGATCCAGCCCGCCACACACACGCATGCCCACCCCACCCATGCACTTTCTCATGTGGGAAACAAGTGCAGGTTGCCCCATAATGTAGCTCAGTGAGTGCACACAGTAAAGGACAGCTTTTAAAGGCAGGATAAGGATGATTGACTAAGAATGGCCATGACTGAACGAGTTTCAGGTTTGTCGAGTGCAAGAAATGAAGGGTCTCCCACTCTGTAATGTTTCTCTTTGCTGGCGTTCGGAGGATTCGAAATTCAGTTATCAGCTATGGAACATGAAGTTCTGTTCAAACTGTTGGTTTCTTTTGAACAAGTACTCATTCTTGAACTTCATATCAGAAAATCAAGGGGAATGAATGCCCACGTGATTAAAAAGAAAAGGATGGTGGTATGTATTCACCATAGGAAAGGTAGAGGGCAGAGAAGAATGGTATATTGCAGATTGATGGTGGGATTGTTGGTCTTCTGTCCAACCATCAGTTTCTCAGCCCTGAAGAAACTGGACAAGATGGTTGTAGTTTGATGGAGAGGCAGAGTTGTTAAGCATGCCTCATCTGAATACATTTGATGAGGGATAGAGTACAGGCCACAGTGACTTGCTAAGTGAGTTGTACAAGTATGAAATATACAGGGCCATGTATAACAGTTAAAACCATTGAAGTATTCTGACATCCAAATATGATTCAGACAATTTGTTGGCAAAAGTCCGTTTTCTTGGGGGGGGGGGGGGGGGGGATTTAGGGGGTAAGTTGAGAACAGTATTTGTAATTCCAGATCCAGGTTTCAAATAATGACGGAAATGTTGTTTTTGATCGAGAGAAACAAGGATTTGGATAACGATGTTTAGAGGAGATTCTGTGCCTTGTCCAGTCCAATAGACTGATTAATGAATATTGAGAAAGCTGAAGGCAAGTGAGAGAAGAATTCATAAATGATATATCAAGCAACTGAGAGAGAAAGGACAGATTTGAAATAGGAATGTCAGTTGGGAGGGGAGGGAGAGAGGGGAAGGGGATGATACTGATCCTAGAGGGATGATTTAATACTATTTATTTATTGCAGCAGTTTTGAAATCAGTTGGAAAACATTCAAGAAGAAAGATATTTATTCTTGTAATTGCATTATTTCTCATTTCTGATAGGAAAAGATCAATGTGTTTGAAAACAAGCTTAGTATGCATGGGACTTTTGAGTTCATAGGATTTGGGGGTGGTTTGAAAGATCAGCTTGCTGCAGAGTTTCACACACAATGACAATGTTAAGAAATCAGAAAGTTGGGTGGCAGACGACAGTACAGAGGTACTCTCTTTGGGTGGGAGAAAGTGTGTGTGTGTGTGTGTGTGTGTGGTGTGTGTGTGTGTGTGTGTGTCGTGTTGCGTGCGTGTGTGCGTGTGTGTGTGTGCGTGCAGCTTTGTAAACAAAAGAAAGTCTGATAACTGCAGCTCCACCTGCCATTCCATTGATTTATTGGTTGTGTGTTAAATCATTTGTTTAGTTAGTGTATTGATCGCCATAAATAGTAGATGTATACGTTTATTACACATTATTTCCAGGAGGGAGATGAGTACCGGTATTCCAGCGTGAGCGACAAAGAGGAGCTGAGAAAGGAGATCAGAACGTGGGTGGATTACCAGGATGGGCAGAAGATCTTGTTGACAACTCCAGTTGTTTTAGTAGGATCCCGTGTGGAGGTGTATCGTGCTGAGGGTACAACCCAGTGGTACACTGCCTTCATCCATTCCATCAACGATTCCTCTAAGGTAAGCAGCATGTTTTACTGTTCTTAAAATATGCAGTGAGAGGTGGGAAGGAAGAGGAGATGGGGAGAAGAGTGAAGGGGAGGGAGGGGGAGAGAAAGTCATGTCTTGATTTTTGTGACAGGAACATCGATTTTGGTCTTTCTTTTTTGTTTTTGTTCATGTGTTCGTTTGTTTGTTAAGCCTCAAGAGTCTGTGTTGTAACTGGAAGTTCATGATTTGTCTTTTTTTTTGTTGAAAGAAAAGGTTTAGCATCTGTTTGCCCAGTGTCAGTTTCCTGTCTCCTCTCTTCTCTCTCTGTCTGTCTCTGTCTCTCTCTCTCTCTCTCTCTCTGCCCCTCAGCCCCCTTCCCTCAGGTCCTACATCCCTCTTGACCACCCTCCAGGCAATCAAGCAGCACCTAGCCTGTATACAGAAACAACATGGAAGATGATAGTCTTTCTAATGAGCCCAACTTTAGTTCTAGAATCAGAAATTGGCCTCCCAAAAAACATAAAAAAGAGTTACTCTTATCTCATATTCATTGAGTACCTTGTATGGTTCAGCTGTAATTGTGTTACTGAATAGAGCTTTCAACCTGTTTCAGTACGAGCATATATAGTACAGTCCACATGATGGTCACATGATGTCATACTGCCATGTGTGGTAATCATGAGACTGTTAACAAGGTTTGATGTAGGAATCTTTGAAATAATTACATTGGAGATAAACAAGAGCAACTACAACTGTTATGATTGAGGTGCTTTTTGCTCTGGACAACAATTTGAACTTGATCAGTGTGCATTTGATGTGCTTGGTACTCTACTTACTTCACTCCAAGTTGAACTCTCAGCATTTTATTACGTGTGCGGACGTTCCGCCGATGGACGTTTCGCCGTCGGATGTTTCGGAGTCGGACGTTTTGCCGACCGGACGTTTAGCCAACGGATGTTTCGCCGACGGATGTTTCGTCGACCGGACGTTTCGCAGACAGACTTTTCGACGCATTATGCATGGGCAACATATAAAAGTATATAACATATAACAATATAAAACATTCTCATCATCTTGTGACATGACATACTCCAAGTTTAATATAAAACAATATAAAAGTATATACCACACTTACAACACTTCTGTTCACTTTGATTGTGTCACAGATTATGCGCAACAGCTTTGAGAAATACTAAAACATCATCCTGTGCGTACCTTGCAACAAGCGCTTGCAGTCGTGTGTTGACTACTTCGTACTGCTTGTTTTTTTCGCATCCTGACGCCCATGGCATGCTGTTCTATCATAAGCTCGGTGCTTGCCTGCTCCTTGCGTAACTTGCTGACAAGCCTGCCAAGTGTTGGGTGCGTGACAGACATTCGCTGATCAAAGGCACGGTGCCAGCCTTCGACCGAGTTATTAGTCCTGGGCAGGTTGTCTTCCACACGATTGTAGACGTTCCACATGGCGACGTCGAATTTCGGGCGTCGACGGCGTCCTCGCTGCACAATGCCCAGCCATGTACTTTCAAAGTAGGCGAGGAAGTCTGAAATCGTCTCGTCAGTGTCGGCATCCAGCGAATCCATGAGCTGTTGAAACGCCTCGATGACGTCGTCAGGAGGCACGAAAGCCAAGGCCTGAATGGTCTTGATGAGAAGAGAGTTCTCTGGCTCCAAGTACCAATCTTGTAGTCCAAGCGACTGGAGGTTTCTCCAAAGACATTGGCCAAAGTGAAAAAAGCACCCGTGCACGGCTGTGGTTGGCAAGTGTTCACTGATGCTGTTTAATGCGGCTCGTTCAAAATCTATTGTGATGGTCTCTGGGTTGAGATCTCTCTGGCCCTTCAGGTAAGTAAAGATCGCGTCATACGTGGCCCTGTTTTTGTTTTGTGTCACACAGTAAACAAGAGGCAGAGTGTGAGTATCCTCAACAAGAACATGGATGGTGTAAAGTTGTGTTGCTAACGGAGCGCTGTCAAATGTTCCATCACAAAACCAGTGGGCGTTACGTGCTAAAACGTCAAGATTGGATGGAGTGGTTAGAATAACGATATCGTCCTCTGAAACGCTAAAAATTGTTCTCCTCTCGTTGTAAGCTTCAGCTCCTCGCTGATGATGTCGCTATCTGGAGCTTTCCGTTTTCTTCGGATCATCCTTGCCAAAGTCTCCTTTTTTGGAAGAGAACCTGCGGCGGCGAGCGGAAATTTTGCTGTGCAGTTGTTGATTATCGAACTTGTGGCTTCTTCAGACTGCTCTGCGCGCTGTTTTATATCACCAACCGCTTTCAAAGCCAGGCAACGGGCTGCACTTGGCGGATGGGAATGGGTGGATGGACGGCCTTCCAGAACGTCGTTTACTGTCTTTAACCTTCCTTTGCACTCTCCTCGTTTCTCGCATCGCCAGAAAATTGTGACGTTGTCGGCTTTGGTGCGGTCCATGACATAGGCGTAGCCTTCGTGCAACAGCTTTCGCTTATTCCTCTTTGTGAAAGTGAATTCCATCTGAAATGCACCAGATGCACTAGATAAGTTCCAAAGTTTAACGTGATGTTACAATATGCTGCAGTCAAAACTGCCCTTTTAATTACAGATCCAATCTGGTCCACAAAAGTGTACCAAATAAATAAGATATTTTTTAATTTTTTTTTCTAAAATAGGCCTAAATCAGAAACTTGTGTTCATCTATATATTTTTGGTTTTGTGGTACAACTGTACAACGAGCTGAAAGCATTAAAGTTTACTTACTTCTCAGAGAGAGAGAGAGAGAGAGAGAGAGAGAATGCAGATAGTGACATTAAACGTTTACTTACCACTCCCTCTCTCTCTCTCTCTCTCTCCCTCTCTCTCTCTCTCTCTCTCTCTCTCTCTCTCTCTCCTCCCTCTCTCTCTCTCTCAACGTTTACTTACTTCTCAGAATCTTGCACATGAATGAAGGAAGCACTATCTCGAGGGAACGTGAGACAGATGACAAACAGAAATACTGTCCAGGTGGAAGGTGAACGTGAGAACTGGCAGAGAAATACTGGGATTGTTACACGGTTTGAACGGTTCACATGAGGAGGGAAAGTGAGAGAGAGTTCACTGATACATTGATACAATGGCGAGAGAAATGTGTGAGCTCAGAATTTTGTAAAGGGGCGTCGCACACTTGACGTCGGCTAAAGGTTCCGCGCCGAAATGTTCGTCGACGAAACGTCCGTCGGCTAAAGGTCCCGCGCCGAAATGTTCGTCGACGAACGTACGTCGGCTAAGGTCCGGGCTAAAGGTCCGGTCGGCAAAACGTCCGGCTCCGAAACGACTGTCGGCGAAACGTCCGCCGTCGAAAAGTCCGTGAACCGTTTTTTATGTTATTTTATATTATAACTTTACGTTATGTTATATTACTTTATTATGTTAATGGCATCAAGTACCACAAAACTCTCTATTTTGGGAAAGTATAGGGTAGAGGGTTATAAATGTGAAAAAGTGACATACCACTTGAGCCCAGACTCTTGGTGATGTGCTGCATAGTGTCAGGTCTTTTATCCAGATTAATATAATTCATGAGCATTTGTGGCCTCCTAAAAATTGTCTTATCCTGGTACAGCTTAAGCTGCCATCCATTGTCAAGTAGTTTTCACTTCTATTGTTTTTCCCACAAACTATCAGGTCACATGATAGGACGCTTTTAATTTGCTGTTTGGTTACTAGTTCTATGCCAGAGTTGATCCAAGTTCGAAGGAAATAGAGCTTGTTCTAGTGCCTACCAACAGGCTGGATGGAATTTCATCCAGCTAAGTTTTTATCCAATTTTTCCTTCACAAGTGCCGAGGAGGATCAGTTGTGGATATCTGCCGACTAGTTTTCATCCAATTCCAAGTACAAGTCCATGAGTTGACCTGGACGAGGCCTTTATCAGAGATGTGAGGAGACAAATTGCCTTGCGGTATGAACATAACACAGGTTTACATTTATGGGTTAGAGATTTTTTTTTGGTTTGTTTTTTACCAGGGCAGAGTCTTCTATATGCTTAGATGGCAGGCAGATGTTTGACATATGTGTATATCAATATATGTATTGAAATTGACCATTTTGTCACTCTGTTTAAGGGTTCATCAGTTTGGCTCATGAACTTGTGGACAGTCCATTTAGTTTGGGAATTAAGTCGGGTCAGAGAACAGTGAGGACTACTGGGAGAGGGCATTGGTTTGAGCACATCATACCTATGTTTTGGGGGTTGGGCAAGAGATCCATGTGTGTGTGTGTGTTGTGCGTGCGCACACACACATGTCTGGGTGTGTGCGGGCATGTGTGATAGAACTGTCATCTTTCCTTGCATATTTCAACACATAGTGGTGCTCTACTATTGTGCATTTTTTTGTTTCAGATTCTATGGTCTTTTGAATAGGGTTTTGAATTATTCACTGTCCCAATTGTTGTAGAATGCCATGGTGTGCCAGGGGTTGTAGTTCAGAGTTGTGATAGCATGTGCAGTGGCACAGGTAATGGCTTCTTGACAGTTTTCATTTTCTCTTGAGTGACCTTGCTTGTCATGCAGACACTTTAGTTGCCATTTGTGGACAGTCATGTTTTTCAGAGAAAAAGTTTGTTAAGATGGTTTGATTTTGTTTCATTGAGTAGCCTTATGCAGGACATGACTCAGATTTCTTTGTCTTCATCGTTAATTTTGTCTGATGTAGTGTAAGTACTATTCAACGATAGTGTGTTTCAGAGGGAAAAGAATTTTGTTCAGTGTGGAGCTGTGATCAGAAAGGCAGTTCATGTCTGTTTACTCTGTTTGCTGTCATAGAGAATCGAAACTTTGTTATACCAAGGAAACTCCTTCTTTTTATGCACTCTGTTTTGGTTTACCTCTTCAGTGCCTTTTTTTTTTTTTCAATTATGTGATAGTCATCTGTATTTTGTTGGTGGCTTGGTTGTTTGTGGTTTGGATTGGCATCAAAGGTCAAGGTTCTTTTTACCTGGTGTCGTGTGTAATTTACTGTAAAGTTATTTAAATGAAGAAAAGGACTTTACAAGGTTATAATGATCAAGATTTTTCATCATTTCGTCGTCGTCTTCTTCACTTTTTTCACTTCTCCTTCCCCTTCCTCTCTCTCTCTCTCTCTCTCTCTCTCTCTCACTCATTCACACACACACACACACACACACACACACACACACACACACACACACACACACACACACATACCCCAGAGATACCAACTGCCCTGAGTTGACCGAAGCAGCTCCTGTTTCATGGCTTTGCTGTGATCCCTGTTTTTACATTGCAGTGCTCAGATTATCTGATATGGCAAGTCTACCGCCAGCATAAAAAGACTACTACATTCATGAAAATGCCACCCGGAATATTTCAATGGATTCCCAGTGTTCATTTGATCGTGGCTGAGCGATTTGCACTTCCTCTGCACTCTGTGCTGTGGTGAGGTGAAGATAAGCAGTAGGGGGGAGGAGCGAGGGGTGGGGGGGGGAGCGAGGGGGTGGGGGGAGATGGACCACAAAGTGACAAATGCCTTGTGCAGACAACAAAGCATGAGACGTATCAGAATGCATTTCTGCCATGACCACATTTAACAATCATTCATTCTTCTGTTCAGCGAAAAACAGTGATTTAGGAGTCACTTGGGCAGACATGAACTTTATGGACTTCATTGTTCAGAATAGAATATCTGACTGTGAGATGTTCCGCCAGAAGTGATCTTTGAATTTCTGAGGGAGATTAACATTTTTCATCTGATCTGAGATTTTGCAGTGGAAGGATTTTTAACAACATTTCAGGTGTGTTTTTAGAAGATGTATTTTGAAGGGTTGTGTTAATGAATGACTTGTGAGTTGACTTCAGCATGGTGACAGCCCTGATATGGCCCTTTGCGGTCAGCTGGGCTATAAGCAACATTACCTTACCTTACCTAACTGCCTGTGTCAAACAGTACAGCGGCTATGGTTTGAGCTGTACAGGATTTGCTCCAGTACTGTAGTAACAACATCTTCATTCTTATGAAGAGAAAGAAGTCTTGGTGGTGGTGGTGGTGGTGGTAGTGTGTGTGTGTGTGTTTTGTGGGTGGTGTGTTTGTGTGTATATGGGTGTGTGCATACATACATATATGTGTGTGTATGTGATGTGTGTGTGTTTTCATAACTGAGTGAGCACAGTAAAAGATATTCTGTTGAATAGTATATTTTTCGGTGAATCAGTGACTGAGTACATTTGTGTGTGCATGCACACATGCATACGCGCACGCACACACACACGCGCGTGCACACACACACACACGCATACACACACTGAAAGAGAGAGGGAGACTGAGAGAGAAAGATATGCTATAAATAAAATAATGGTCAGTTGACAGCTAATCCATTTTCTGTTTGCGAGTTTGCCTAGCTAGGTGCTGCTTTTTTTTGTCATTGGAGATTGTTATATCTGTCTCTGTGTCTGCGAGTCTCTCTGTCTCTGTCTCCGTCTGCCCCCCACCCACCCACCCCCCCACCCCCTTTCTCCCAGCTCTTCTCTCCTGTCCCCCTCCCTCACTTCCACCTTTGCTTATCTCACTGTGTATTTGGGAGAGAAGGGAAGGGGGCGGGGGGTGTTAGAATTTCGTGACTGGAAATTTTTTCGGTTAGGAATAAAAGGATAAGGTATTACTTACCATTGCTGGTGTCCAAATTCTGTTCATGAATGTTTGAAGTTGAGCACGCATGCAAACACATAAATGCGTGCACACACACATGCGTACGGCAGGCATGTACACACAGATGCTGATATTTGAGTATTGTAAATAGTTAATCTCTGAAAGTTAACAGGTGTAGGGAGAGTATTGGCATTCAGTCTGAAACTTGTTAAATCGCATTGACCTGAATGAGAATCTCTGACGTCAGTAGGCTGAAGGACGCAGCCAAATACCTGTGCTTGTAACATCACTTGGGCATCACCACCTCCATCAACAAAACTCTTTGTTATCAGTACAACGGTGTGTATGAGTGTTAGACGAGAGAGAGAGAGAAGTGATTGTATCTAGGTGATAACTGTGTGAAAAGAACTGGTTGCGAAGTTGTAGGGAAAGGGATTTGAAGCACAGATAGCTAACAACTTCACAGGCTCTCTTAGCTTGTCTCAGTATGTAGGTGTCTTTGTTTGTGAGAGAGAAAAAAAAAGGATGAGGGGATTGGGGGGGGGGGGGGGGGGGTAAGTAGATTGTTCATTATTTGTAACAGGGTGATTATTTTATCAGCAAGAAAGGATAGGCCCAGAGGGTTGTATGTATTTCATGTTAGACTGGGATTGCTTGGTTTTGCAAGTTTTCTCTCTGACCTTCCCACTCATTTCTGCATCTTTTCGCCTTTCAGCCTCCCACCTCCATCCTCCGACTCCAGTTTGAGCTATTGTGTGGAAAGAGGAGGAGGAAGGTGGTCTTGGGGGATAAATGTTTTTATCGCTTCACCTATGTTTGTTTCATGTGTTGTGTTCTCATCATTCAACTATTTGTTGTTGTTGTTGTTGTCGTACCCTGGCTAAAAGACTCCAGGGATCATCTGAACAGCCAAAGTACTTGAACACTATGGTACAAATGCATCAGCTGAGAATGAGATCATTACGTGTGTGACCATTTTTGATTACCCCGCCACGTGGGCAGCCACACTCTGACTTAGGGGGATTTTGGAGACTGATAATGCTATGCTAGGAGCTTGTCACAACTGAAGACAATCCCAGCATAACTATGCTGAGCACAACATTTTGATGTAGCCTTGGTGTTCTAACCTGTGTCAATTGGCCAGACACACAGCCTTAAGCCAAGGCTGATTCGACTATTTCAAGGCAATGGTTTTCTAGAACAAATCTTTTTTTTTTTTTCATCAAGTGAGAATATGTGCAGAAAGGGGTTTAAAGGTAAATTGATTGTATTTTGGGGCATTTCTGAGCATTTCCCAGGTAAAAGGCAGAACACTGGTGGCTGCAACATCACAGGTGAACGGGCATGCTTCAGCTACATCCGTTCTTGGCAAACGAATTTGTGCCTAATAGATTATCCTCACTCTTTCTGCCATTTTCTTGCATGTACTGAAATAGCGGTATAGTAACAGGTTAGCTAGACCATTGTGATATGAAGCGCCTAATTGTGTCATGAGTGGTGAAGAGCCTGAAATCAGACCTCCTTTGCTGAGTTGCAGTGATTGTTGTTTAGTGGCATACTGTTATCTGTTTCACAGTTAATGGCCTTGGTATCAATACATACACAGACACACTGTCACTGATGTAGCTGTCAGTGTCACATACTTTCACCCTTTTGATGCCCCAGCCCAGAAATGCTCGGGGCCAAAATGTGCATTCTGTACGCCAGTAGCCAGGAGAATTTTCAGGATGATGACACTATGTAAACAAACCAACTTCCCTGATAATAAGTGAAGGGAAATAAGAACATACTTTTAGATTGTTCAAAAGCAATCTACAATATCTCAAGTCAGAGGACAGATTGTTCAAAAGCAATCCACAATATCTGTCAAGTCAGAGGACCAAATATTAAGGTTGTATTCCAAGTAGTTTATAAGAAACAGTGAAATAAACATAGCAAGTGACTGCACAGCAGTCTATTCCCCATCATGCAGGGTGCACTTGCACTCAGCAGTGAAGGGGTTAACTGCTGCTATGTTGCACTGTTTTCTTAGCATGTCAGAAGATAATGTTTTTTTTCTGTATATAGATGCCAGCTCTTAAAGAGAATGTTCTCTGCTATTAGTTGCATTTCTTTTTTCTGGTAGGTTTATATTGTATACGCAAGCTTGCATGCATGAATAGGCATGCACAGATGCATGCACTGATGCATGCATGGGTAGATGGACCTAAACACAGATGGAAATGACAGAATTTTTATTACAACCACAACTTTGAGAACAAATACTCAGGTTATGAAAGCTTCTGCTTTTAACATTTAAGATGACTTTCCACTATATTGTGTACTTTGGCGTGTGTGCTAGGCACACACGCACATATGCATGCACAAAAAAAAAAAAAAAAAAAAATGTATACATGAATACTCACAGACGGAAATGTCAGGATTTTTAGTGCTACCATAACTTTGAGAACAAGTGTGCATGTTATGAAAGCTTCTGCATTTAACATTTTTGGCAACTTTCCCTTACATTGTGAAAACATTGGCATGGTGCATGGATAGGCTTACATGCATACATCCTTTCGTACACTCCCCCTTTTTGGAAAAGATCAGAATGATTTACTAGAAGCTGTGAGTCAATTTTGTCTTACTACAGGCGCAGATTATAAGACAAACAACAGCGAATAGTGAACTATGGCCCACGAGAGGTAGACATTGCTTTGTTAAGGTTTTTGACGCTAGTGCCATGTGGATTTAGTGGACACTGCATGTCAGAATGCCACAAGAGGATCAAGCTTGTCTCTCTGATCTGAGCTGAACTAGCAGGTTGTCCAGGTATGTGGAAGTTGCAACTGTATACGGACTGTTTATTGTTGTTGTTGTTTTGTTTTTGTTTTTTGTCTTTTTTTTTTTTTTTTTTGGGGGGGGGGGGGGGGGGGGGTTGTTGCTTAAGTTCCTTTTTTTCCTGGAATGGTTTGAATGTGTTTGTTAGCAGCAGACAGAGCTGTGGAAAGTGACGCATAGGAATTCATCAATAACTATTTTGGGAAGCCAGTCTGCAGACCGTATTGATTTTTCCTTGCCTCGACGCCTGGTCCTCGCACATTTTCCTTTTCCTAAGCTCTCCTTTTAGCAAGAGTGTGAGCTGGACTGTCCCGAAGTTTCAGCTAATACCACGTCTGCAGCAGCCGCTAATCTCGTTTGTTGGCTTGGTTTACGTCATGATGTCTGTCAGTGGAGAAACCAATCTCTACCACTCCAGCATCTGTGACCACCTTCACCACTTTTGACTCCTCCCCCATCCTTCTGTAACCTTCACCCTTCCCCGTCCACCCTCCCTACTCCCCTTCTCTCCCCCCCCCCCCCTCTCTCTCTCTCTTACATGCGTATGCATATTAGCTCACGCATGCGCGCGCGCGCACACACACACACACACAACACACACACACACACACGCACGCACACGCACACCTTGTTTTGCATACATTGTGAGAACTCAAACTGTTACGTACACTGAAATTTTGTAAGACTAACCCGCGTTCGTCGCTATGTGGGAGGAGGAAGTCAGAATCTCGAGATGAACTTATTTCGGTTAATTTTTTAAAAAAAAAATGAATACCCCCCCCCCCCCCCCCTTTTTTTTTTTTTCGAAATGCTTGCTCCGGGGTGCCAAGTGCCAGCAACAGTCCTTCCCGGCATTGCTCACACCATACCAAGCATTGTCAGGACTTCTGTTTTATGGAAAGAAATGTGGACTGGGGTAGTGATATGAACACTCACGCACGCAGTCGCACGCGCGCGCGCACACACACACACACACACACACACACACACACACACACGTTTGTGCATTGCACATCTACACGGCAAGGGGGAGAGATGATGTAGAAGAAGCGAAGGCGTATGTGCAGCTTGATTGATCTTTCAGTGCTTCGTTCCATTACTGGGTTCATTGAAATCCTACGCTGCAACCTGACAGAGTGGCGAGCGGTGGAGCGAGAGAATGGTGTGCACGCGCACTGATGAGAGAGAAATAAATGGCCCACTCTTGTCTCTCTCGTCCACTTTGGCTCCAAATGGGCAGATCAATATCTCTCTCCCACCTCCACATTGTACTCTCTCTCTCTCTCTCTCTCTCTCTCTCTGTCCGCCCCATCATCTCCTGTCTCTTTATCCTTTCCACGTGACCCCCCCCCCCCCCCCCCCCCCCCCCCCCCCCCCTTCCAAGGCGCGCGTGGCTTCCAAGCAAAATGTCCATTTTCTTCCATTCTACGATACTGCGTTACCAGACTCTAGGCTGGCTGTCAGCCAGCTTGCCCCACTTTTGCCTGCCACCTTCCACGGAAATAGCAGTTGAGAGAGAGAGAGAGAGAGGGTGGGTGGGAGAGGGATACTCGATGCTTGTTTGTGTTGGTTTTTTAGAAGCCCTTCCCGAGTACCCGTACGCCACCCTTATTACCAACTGACGTTGTGAGACTGATTTCTTGCTTTCTTTTGTTTTTCCTGTCTGTCTGTCTGTCATTTTCAGACATGGTTTTGCCCTTGACTTCTTCGCATCTTCCTCCCACGCATAACAGAAGGGCAGCAACTTTAAGCATGAGAGATAAGCCAGTGTAGCTGGAGATGGGGGATTGGTGGATAGGACATGGGAGGGGAGGGGGTGGCGAGTGACGCAAAGAAATGGAGAGGAATAATTGGAGGGAGGGGGGGGGGGGGGGGAGGGGTCGTTTGCCAGATTGAAGGCAGACGATCAGCCCAGCTCATTTTCAGTTATTTATTCAAAGGTTAGTGGGCAGGACCCTATCCCTCCCTCCCCCCCCCCTCTCTCTCTCTCTCTCTCTCTCTCTCTCTCTCTCTCTCAGTCGCTGTGTGAGTGTATGTATGCATGTGCTGCTTTGAGAGAGAAGATTCGGAGCATCAGTAGAGAAAAAAAAAAAAGGGTGAGAAAAAAATTTTCTGTATGCTGAGAATGTTTACGTTTGCTTTTGCGTTTGCGCACGAATGCGTTAACAGCTTAAGAGTGTAAGCAGTTGGAGGCCAAAATGCTGGATTGTTGAATAAGGAGGAGGAAGGGAGTGGGAGGGGGCAGCGTCCAAATGCTTTAGTTTTTATAACCATGAGATAGACTTTATCTCCATCCAGTTTAGTGTTTTGAAATAAAACAATGTTTATAGGGTTTGTTTTTTTTTTAAATTATTATTCACATTGGTTTTTGGACTAATAGTAATACAGAAAAATGATAATGTAGGTACTTCAGAAAACTAGCTCTTCTTTAAGTAAATGAAAAGAGTTCATCATAAACTCTGGTTTCTCTCTCCATTGTGTGATTTTCATTTCTTTTTTCTTGAAATTTGTGTGTGTGTGTGTGTGTGTGTGTGTGTGTGTGTGTGTGTGTGTGTGTGTGTGTTGTTGTTGATATTAATGTTCTTTTGCTTTTTTCTTTTCTTTTTTTTTTTTTTTGTTGTTGTTGTTTCAGATACTTGTTCACTTTCATGTCTGTCTCAGTTTTCTATCCCAGCACTTTTTCCCCATTTCTGAGTCCCTCAATTTTCTCTTAGTTGCATTCCCTCACAAACAGCTGAATCTGTCAAGGGGTGTTTTATCTTAATGATATAGGCTTCCATTCTCTGCTGGTATCCCACTCCATACCCGGTCCCTGCCCTCCGCAGTCCCTCTTCCTTTATCAGTCTGTCGCTCCACAGAAATCTGTTTAAATTGATCAGTATGCCCCTCCTCCTCCCCCCCCCCCCCCAACCTCTCTCTTTCTCTCATATCCTACCTTCTGTATTCTCTCTCTTATTTGGTCTCCTCTTGTCTCCAGTCTCATGCTTTGCTACTTTCTTCCTTTTCTCTACTGATACCTCTTTATAACTCCCTCTGTCGTTTCTCTCTCTCTCTCTCTCTCTCTCTCTCTCTTCGTATACACACATTGCACGCACACACACACACACGCACACACTCTCTCTTCTTTCATCTGCTGCGCCTTTCATGTGTTTTGCTCTCCTCTCTCGTCTCCCTCAAGTGCTGCCACTATCTCACATACCTTTCGTGAACTTTAAGATTCCACCTTCAAGGTTGATGGTGTCAGCATTGCTACCAGCGCCATTTGATTTGTTTATTCAGTATATTTATGTATAATATTTCATACAGGAGAAGGGATTGGAGGCAGTGTTAAGGCTGAGAAGGGGGGGTTGGGGGGCGGAGGGAAGGTTTGTTATTATTGCATACCACGATAGAGCGTTCGAACTCGCATAGGAGTATAACGCCCAGACTAGGGTTGCTTCGCCACACATTCATTGTCCCCACAGCTGTTCATAAGGCCATCCTATTGTCATTGGCAGGCACACGGCTGTCTCATGCTTGGAATCAATGAAATGCAGATTGAGGAAGAAGTTTCCACAACCAATTGGTCACTGGGCAGCCGACAGCACTCGGATGCGTAGGCTTACAGCTGAATGTGGAAGTGATTTTATTATTTCGTGAGAAAAGATGGGTCGTTCTCAAACTGCAGTGATGTGTTTGTGTTATGACCAGCACTTTGACCTTCACTTCTCTTATCAAGGACTTTTGAAACCCGTTTATTCCAAAAGAGGGAGAGGAGTGGGAAGAGAGCTTGGTTATGTCACACCAGCTGGGGGTGACAGCTGGCGTGGACTTAACGCAACGATGAGCCATTGAAAATGTTAGGGCTGATGACGGCCTTGAGGGGGAGGGAGAGACAGGGAAGTAGGGCAGTATCCCACGCGTCGCTAACGTAGCCTGAATGGAGCTAGCATATTCAGTTAAAACGGGGAAAGGATAGCAAGTCGATAAAGGCGCAAAATAATCTAATATTTCATCGGCACTTTCATTAATCAAGACCCTGAACGGACAGTGGAAGAGAGAATAGTAAGAGGAGGGAGAAATGGCGCGGAGTGGGAGGGTAGAACAGGCTTTCTCACCACGTGTGTGTGTGTGTGTTAACAGGAATGCTTGGCTTCATTGTTTGCATCTTTCCCTACCCAAGGAGAGAAAATGTATGTTAACACTGAAACCAGGGTAGTCGTATTCATTGGCGTTTTCTTCCTCAAGCGCATGCTAGTGGGAAAGAGGGGTGGTGATGGTGGTGGTGGTTAGCATCGAACATAAGACACTTAACAGCCGGAGGAAAATAGAGACAAGTGGGAAGTCTCCATAAATGTGTGGGCACGTGGATTGCACTTTGCGTGTGCGTGTGCATTTGCGTGTTTATGTGTGGATTGGAAGGAGTGGAGTTGGGGGGGGGGGGAGGTGGGGGGATTCCATGTTTGTGTGTGTGTGCGTGTGCGCGCGTTAGTGTGTGCGTGCGTGCGTGTGTGTGTGTGTGCGGGCGTGTACGTGTGTGTGTGTGGGGGGGGGGGGGGGGCGCTGTTTATTCCATTGTTCATTCAAAGGCAGCGTGACGCCCCGAGGCTTTTTTTGAAACTGAAGTGGCGATAGAGCTAAAGGGTTTTGTGCGGAATATTGATGAAGGCTTCCACGGACAGCCATGGCCTAAGGGCTGAAGGGTTTAAACGGGCATTGACGTCGGTTTGTGTGGCAAGGGGCATACTGCAAGAGTATCCACTGTGTTTGTCACACCATGTATGAATCATGTATCCAGTTTACTCCCCTCCCAACCTCTCTCCTCCCCCTTGTCTATCTTATGTCGCACCTTCAGTCTCCTACCCCATCTACCCCATCCCCTATTCTCCCGCTCTCGTCTGTCTGTCTCTCTGTCTCTGTCTGTCTGTATTTCTGTCTGTCTGTCAGTCAGTCGGTCTCTCTCTCTCCCCCCCACCCGGCTTTAGAGTCTAGATGTGTGTGTGTGGTAGGAAGAACAAGGGGGGGATTGACTGTAGGTCGTCAGAGAAAAATAAAGCGCTCCTCATACTTCAGAGTGTGGATGTGCATGTACATAATTATTCACACCTTTTGTGTGTGCACGTGTGCGCTTGACCACTCCTCAGAAAAAAAATTTGTAGGCATACGTTTGTGCATGTGTGTGTTTAAGAATCAGTATGCGGTTGATTGTCACTAAACTTGGATGATTGCCCCAGGTATATGTTACTGTTTTATTTACTGTATAATCTCAGTATGAAATAAATATTTAGCTCTAAACATGAGTATACTACATTCACACATAGCTTCCTCTAAGTTTTAGTATTGCCGAGATGTACTCTAAGGGGCTTCAGCTGTGTTATTAAATTGTAAAATTTACTCTGAGTCAGACTTTCCCCCAGAATGCCCGTGCTTGTAATGTGTTATGAAAAACGAGAAGAAAGGTTGAACAGAAAACGGGAGAGAGAGAATAAAGATGGAGTTGACATGTTTGATGTAGAGAAGTATGTGTGTTTTGAGTGTGAGCTTGCTTGTGTGATGTGTGTGTGTGTGCGCGCGCACGTGCCGGTGAACATGCATGCATGAGTGTGTGCACACAAATGAGTGGAGAACGAGGTGCTAACAATTTGAATTAGAATGATCGGGCACCTTCTACACCAAGGAGTGTCATGAACAGCTTACTGTTTGTAATGTAGTCCTCACCCTTCGGTCCTAAAGTCTCAGGCGTTACCAGGTTGGTAATCTACTGCCGCTTTTTTTTCTTTTTTTTTAATTTTTTTTCTACTGTTTTTAAAGGATTGTGACTGGTGTATTGGTGGGCTGGGGTTCTTATCCCGCTCTAGATCTTCACCAGTCGTTAATTTACCGCCCCCCATTCTTCAGCCCAATTCATTCAGTTTGCCTAGAACTGTGCTGGCTGGGTAAAGAAAGGCTAGTCCCTTTACAGGTTGTTTTTATGTCAGTCTCCCTATCCTCACCCACCCACCCACTCCCGTTTTGCCCCCCACCCCCCTCTCTCTCTCTCTCTCTCTCTCTCTCTCTCTGTCTCGTTTTGTATGCATGCACATGAGTGTATGCATGGTTGGGTACATATGCAGACGTGTGAATGTTAGACTCCGGAATGACAAGTGTAGTTATTCCAGCTTCCATGTTGTCCAAGATACTGCATCGCTTTCTTCCCGGTGGGTGCGTTCAGCAGTCCTGCTGGCTGAGACCAGCTCTGCGGTAGTTCACCTCATAATCAGTCAGAAACAACTGACGAGTGGTCATAACATACGTTCGCCCAGTCGGCCCACCACGTGGCACTGAGTCAACACAGTCGTGACGTCCCCTTCTCTCTTTATCCTTTCTTCATTCTTCCCTCGCTATGATAGTCTGCTGTGAGGGAGCCAGAAATCTGTTTGTCTGTCTGTCTCTCTCTGTCACACACACACCACACACACACACACACACACACACACACACACACACACACACACACATGCGTGCGCACACACACACACACACACACACACACACACACACACACACACACACACACACACGGTTTTGCCCAGTTTTGAACAATTTGAATGAGGATCAAATTTCATGCTTCATATTTATGGCCATTACATACTGATTTCAGAAACATGTTCTTTGGTTTGTTTCTTATCATTTCAATAGCAGTTTTTTTTCATTCATGAAACATGAAAAACAAACAGTTAATGTACATTGAAATTGAACAGTCATTTGTTAGCTATCACTTGTGTTTAAAGTGTGCAGCTGTATGGAGTGTATCTTTGCTTCTCTGTAAGACCCAAAGCGCAAGTAATGTTCATTTAAATACACACTTAAGAGGGGGGTGTAGTTTGAGTACGTGAAAGAATCTCTGTGGTTACTTCATACTGAGTGAGTGAATATGGAGATTGCTGTAAGCGTGTAGATCTGCCTGTTTTCCCACACACTATCAGTCCCCAACCTTATCCGTTTGACCTCCCCTTTGTTTCATTTGCTTTCCTTCTCCATCCTTTTATCAGTCCCCCGACTAGGTGCAGTAGTACCTCAGTTCAAAGATACCTTTGGCCTGTGAAGACAGGTATTTGCACTGTAACGTCCTTAGTCTGTGGGTATTTGTGTGTGTGTGTGTGCGCGCGCGCGCGCACGTGTGTGCGTGTGTGTGTACAAACGCGCGCGCGCGCGCGCACACACACACACACACACACACACACACACACGCATACACACATACACACACGCATACACACGTGTCGTTCTTTCCGCTCCTCACCCGCTTGTACTTCTACTTGGTCTGATACCTTCCTTTCTCTCTTGCTCTGTGTGCGCGCGGGCAGTGTGTGTGAGGTCATGGCAAAGGAAAGGGGGGGAGGGGGGGGGAGTTTTGTACTTGGGGGTGGGAGTGGGCGGAGAGAGGGTAGTTGTAGCCTTAGTGGGGGGGGAAAAAAAAAAGCTGGAGTGGCCCGTGTAGTGCTGGGCGTGAAAGCCTCCATTGTACTTCACCCCTCACGCGGCCTCCCTTCAGCCCCCCCCCCCCCCCCCCATCCCCCATCTTCCATCCCTCCTTACCTTTCCATAGCCTAGCTCCCTTCAGCACAGGAGGGAACTGCGTGACCTTTCGCCCTTTGCATGAGGGGGTTCTGTAAAGGAAGGTGTTGTGAACCTGTGTAGGCTTTCAGGTGTGCCGCTTTTTCCTTCACTCTCTTGGCAGTTCAGAGTGATTGTCATCGAGAAGTAAAGGCGTGCATGTGCACGTGCATTGTTTTTAGCTTTTCTACTCCTTTCCCCCATCCACTCTCTCTCTCTCTGTATTCATGGGTGCAGGACCTTTAATCATTTCTTTCTCCTTCTTCTTCTTCTTCTTTTGAATTCAGCACCGTACTGGTCTTTTCGTGCCGTATTCAGTTATTTAGTATTTATTTATTTATTGTCATTAGTTTGAACAGGAGCAGATGTGGAACAGCTGTTATTTTGTTCGTTTGGTTTGTTAGTTTGGGGAGGAAACTCTCTCATTCTCATTCTCTCTCACTCTCTGTTTAAAAAAAAAATGCTAAAAGGATTTTGACCTTCACCCATTCCGCCGCCGCCACTGTGGGTTGTATTTCTGGCTTGGTATCTGCTCAGTGCACCACCATCTCCACCACTCCGGGCCCACCACGCCACACCACCACCACCACCACTTCCTTCACTGTCGACATCACCACAACCACCACCACCACTCACTCCTCCCCACGCATTTCAGCAGGACTGGGCCGCCGCACTGAACTAACAACAGCGCTCGCCAGCTAGCTAGCTTGTAGTAGCTAAGCCACTGGGATCGATTTTTTTTTCTTTTCTTTTCTTTTTTTTTTTTTTTCTCCGTTGTACCTCTTGGATTTCTACGTCCTTGTTTTTCCAGCTTTGGCAAGCAAGCTGGCTTGCGTCGACGAGGCGTTCTTGGTACGTGGTGTTATTAGACAGTAGTAGTGTGCCAGCAGATAGATAGACAGTCGGTTACAGAGACAGACACACAGCCCTCACAGCTGAAGTCCGTGTGGTAGGTGGAGTAGTGAGTGGCCTGGACTGGTGAAGAACTAGGACGGACGTTGTAATTGACAGTATGGCCGGTGGTTGGTGTCAGTGACTGACTGACTGACTCAGCACTGCCAAGGAAGGGTCGGTCAGTCGTCTGCATTGTTCTTTCTTTCTTCTCCGTGATCTTCGTTGTGCTGTGGCAAGTTCAGAGCTCGAAAACCAGCGAGGGGCTTGACTGGTAAGGAGGGTGTGTGTGTGAGAGAGAGAGTAGAGGAAAAAAAATCTGACTGCTGAACAGTGGATGAAATGCCTTCCTTGGGAAGAAGGGGTGTGGCTTGAGGGCTCACTCTTCCAGATTCCTTGAGAAAATGGCAGGTCCGCCACAATTTGTTCGTTACCACATACTTTATGGGGAGAGAAACTGAAGTTCTGCTGTGATATCATCCTGCTGTCTGTACTTTGTCTTTCTTCCTGTTTCATTGTGCTGTGTCTTTCTGCCAGTCTGCCTCTCTCTCACTCGCTCGCTCTCTCTCTCTCTCTCTCTCTCTCTCTCTCTCTCCTCCCTCCCTCCCTCCTTCCCTCCCCCTCTGTCTCTCTCTCTGTCTGTCAGTCTGTCTTTCTCTCTCATTGTCTTAGCTGGATCTGGGAGTCAGTCTCTGTCTGTCTGTCTGTCTGTCTCTCACTCTCTCCCATTTATCTGTCTGTGGGTCTCTTTCTCTCTCTCTCTTTCCCGCACCCTCCCAGTCTGTCTTGTCTCTCACTCTCACTCTTTTTGCGTCTCTCTCTCTCTCTCCCCCTCCTCCACCCCCCCTCTCTCACTTCCACCCCCCCTCCCCCTCTCTCTCTCCCGATCTGTCTCTCTCACGACATCACACATCATCTCTCTCTCTCTCTCCTTCTCTCTTCACCACACACACACACACACACACACAAACACACACACACACACACAGAATGCTGCAGTTCACATGCAGCAAAGACCAGGTTTTGTTTGTGTGAATATCATAATATTTCATATTCAGAGCAGTGATGATGATAATGAAAATAGTGATAGCAATGATAAAACAAGAATGATAATGATAATTATGATAATGAGGCAGAAAATGAGTCGTCCTACACAGATATCAAGAAACTCTTTGTAGCGACATGACATGTGCATTGCCATCAATGGAGTGATGAATGTGTTTAAAACAATCTGTGAGTGCATTGTACTGTAGAATGATGTCATTGCACTCGATGTTTGCTTACATTTGCGTAGCTTGCACAGACAATGAAATGTCCCCTCCTGTACATACACACACACACACACGCATGCAGGCACGCACGCATGCATGTGTGCGCGCATGCATTTGCACATACACACGTAGGCGTGCACACCCACACACACACGCATGTATGCACGTGCGTGTGCATACACACACACACACACACACACACACACACACACACCTGTCTCTCTCTGTTCCTCTACTCTACCATCTTGTGTCAAAGTAAGTTCATACAACCACCTGAGATTGCAAATACAAAGCATTTAGTTTGCTTCACCTTTCGTCTTCATCAGAGCCTGATCAGTTAAATAGGTAGTGCATTAACATATTATTTAGTACCATTTTACTAGGAGCTAGGGGGAGAACGATGCACAGCCTGTGGTGCGTTTGCCAACAAGCAGTTTTATGTTGGTCAACACTGAAAGGTGGAAATGTTGAAGAAGCAATATTGAGAGATTTGTA
>CM065718.1:44874037-44894037 GCA_033310375.1 Conus canariensis | reverse complement strand
GTGTGTGTGTGTGTGTGTGTGTGTGTGTGTGTGTGTGTGTGTGCAGGGCGCACGAGCGCGAGCGTGTGTGTGTGTGTGTTCGGAAACCACACTGTCGCTTGCTGTACCGTTTGTTTTGTTTTGTTTTCAAAGAGCCCAGTGAGTGTGGCTGTGGTTGAAAACATGTTGCATGTGGAACAGCCCCTCGTATCTGTTGCTATAGTCAGCCGCTGGTTTGCTTAGGGCGTTGTCATGTTGGGTACAAGCAAGGACGTGGGTATAATTACTTGTCTTTTTCACTTGCACAAAGCAAGAGCTGTTTGCCGACGTTGTACTAAGGTGAGAAAAGGGGGGAAGGGAGTGAGTGAGAATGCGGGCGGGGAGGGGGGGGGGGGAGTTGGTGGGGGTAGTTGCCGGAGGTCTGTACTGTTTACTTTGATGTCGATACCTGATTCAATTCCTGGTGGTGATAGGTGTTTTCTAGTACAGTCTGGGCATGGGGAGGATAGGAGGAATAGATGAATGTGAAATGTGGGGAGTGGAGTGGGGGGGGGGGGGGGGGGGGGCAGGAGGGGGGTTTATTGACAAGTCGGCCAGTTTTCTGTGTTGTGAATGTTTTAGCTCTTCGTGTAAAAACAAAAAATCCTCGTGTTGGCTGGTGCATTATGCCTGAGCTGTACTGAAACTATGAGCATTCAGTTGAATATGATTCTTCGCAAGTTTACTTATTAGTCACACACAAATGGCCTGAGGCTTTGATAGGATTTCACCTTGTCTCAGCTTATTTAAGTTTGCTTTTCAAATGGAGGATCAAAAATGCATATTTTGCTCATGCGTTGGGTATTTCACACTATTTGGAAGGGGAGAAGGGGAGGATGAATCATATGCTTACACACAACACACACACACACACACACACACACACACACAGACACACACACACACACACACACACACATATGCTGCTCATGTTCACAGGCATATGTATGCGCAATGATAGAACACATGTAACATATGCAAGGGTCCGCAATATGGAAGTTTGTTTAGAAGTCGGATTCTGCATGAATGAAGAACGTTGAAATTTAAACGTGCGCACACACCTTTTTTTTTGTAAGTGTATAGCATTATTTTTGGCTCCATTCTTTAAATATTTACATTGATCGACTGAACTTGATTGAAACTTGGTGGGAAGATGAATCAAAAGTATTGATCAGACTGCTTAGGTGTGAGTACTGGAAGAACTGCTTTGAAGAGAAGAAATCTGTGAGAGATGTAAAGTGTGTGCAAGCCTACAGAGAAAGGGGGGGGGGGGGGGGGGGGTGTGACAAGCCTGTGTCTGTGTGGAGGGGCTGGAGAAGGGGGGGGGGGGGGGGAGTGGGGGCTTTGTTATACTCAGTGTGTTGTGGCCATAAATCCAGGGAGAGAGAAGAAAAGAGAGCGTCTCTCCAGGCCCAGGACAGGCAGACATTAACCTGTCGTCTGTCAACCGTGTCATGTCAGGATGGCATCACGCTTTTACTTTAGTAGCTCCCGCCCGCCCCGCCCCGTTCCCAACCCCCCCCCCCCCCTCCCCTCCCTTTCGGCCTCCACTGACTGATGACGTTACTGTCATCCCTCTCCTCCTCCCCTTTATACCTGTCAGCCTGGTCTGTCATCTCTTCTCGCAGTTGATAGTCTTCCCCACTTCTCTTTATGGGAGAGATCTGTGTACCATAACCTCTGTACATTTATCACTTGTGTGTATGAGAATATATAAATATGTATATATATATCATGCATACATATATATGTATGTATTATGTGTATTAGTATGTGCGCACACACACACACACACACACACACACACACACACACACACACAGTTTCACATGTAGCCGGCTTCTTTTTGATTGAATACTCACTTATTCTGACACACGGATGCACATGTTTCGGAAGTTGAGTTTGGTGGCCCCTCATGCAATACTCTCATAATGAATAACTTTGAAAGGTAGTTTTGTTTTTTTTTGTCAAATATTGAGACCACATTAGTTAAAATATTCCAAACGATGTGTTGTTTATTTAGCATTTACAGAACATTGAAAATGCTCTCTAATAAAATAACTGAATTTTTTTATTGAAGGTGAGCGAGTTTGAAGGGGTGGGGGTGGGCGCATATCCAAGTTTACCCGTTTACATCCAGTTTGAATTGAATACATTGTCTGTTTCACATGGAACAGGGCATTTTGTTTGGACATACGAATTTAGAAGACCCCAACAGAGAGAAACAAAGAAAACAAACAAAACCTTAGTCAAATCTGCTACCACTCACATACATTAAATACACACTTTGATATCTGTGATCGCACGGGCACATTCACACACACACACACACACACACACACACACACACACACACACATATCGGACTGAACCCCCATATTTGGATTTTGTTTTTTGTTTCAGACACTGACAATTACCGATGACACAGTGCTCGAGTCACACAATGAAGACCCAGCCCTGGTGCAGATGCGCATAATTGATAATACAGGTGAGTCCTGTTAGCTTGTTTTTCTTCTTATCTTCCCCTTGGCACAACAACAAAACTTCCTTCCCGTCCCCCCCCCCCCCCCCCCCCTAGCCTCCTCCACTCCTTCCCTCTGCTTTTTTTTTTTTTTATATTGTGCACTTTGGAGCTCGCGGCAGCAGCTGCCAAGTGAACCAGCACTCAAGTCGTTCTCTGTACACGGTTTTTTTTTTTTTTCAAACAAGACACACCCTGTACATCTACCAAGAGTAGACATCTGGTCACGTGAACCACCGAGAGAAAGGGTGCTAGGAGGAGGGAGGGGGCACGTGACTCTCCGCCCGAGAGAGCATGTGCATGCGTACTCTCTCTCTCTAATCAATACCAGCCCCAGCCCTGTGCACTTGTCTCGGGAAGCAAAAAGAAACGGATGTCAGCGCACGACGTTGATGTAGTAAAGCTGCAGAAAATAACCACAAGCGCGAATTACGTCAGAGAGAGCAGCCGACGGCTGTCGTCGTTACGGGGCGCGGTGATGAACACCAAACGCCCTGTGCGAGAAATAGGAAAACAGTTTCTGTTCACGAAGACGTGCCCACCCCCACCCCTCCACCCCCACCCCTCCCATCCGCCTCGTCTTCCCACCTCCCGCCCCCCCCCCCCCCCAGTTCTCCTCCCTCCCCACCCTCTTGCGTCTTTCCCTTCTTTGCTTTGCTCCACGTTTTATTTAAACAGTGATAGAGCAGCCCCGCTACCAGAGTGCAAAGTACACACACCACGCACACACGGATTGCCAGCCCACGAGGCAGTGGCATTCAGAGGCAACCGGAGATAATAATAGGTTGACCTCAGTGAGCCTGTTTACTTGGCCTGGCAAGGTCGGGGACGTGTAGGCAGATTTTTCGGAAAGTACGTGTTCAAATACAGTTGGTTAGGGGGCTGGCTGGGAACGTGTGCTTCAGCGATCGGTTGGCAGTGTGTGTGTGTGTGTGTGTGTGTGTGTGTGTGTCAGACAGTGAAGTGATTCGTCACCGATTGTTTTGTATGTTGTCTTGTTTTTGGTTTGCTCTGTTTTTTGCCCTCAAACACACGAAAGTGTGTGTGTGTGTGTGAAGTAGTTCGCTTGGTAGAAAGCTAGTTCAGTGTGTGTATGTGTTCTGTAGGCCTAGTAAGGTTTAGAGAGAAAGAGTGGAAGGGGGGGGGGGGGGGGGACACGGGCGGGGGGCTGTGTATTAGACAGATATCAAAGATACCTTTAGATACTTGTAATGATCAGCCGCTGTCTTATCTGCCTCTAGCTCTAAAGGTCTGAATACTGTTCCCATTTCCCACCCTGTAGCCTTCTTCTTCTTCTTATCACCCCCACCACCCCCCACCCCCTCCTTTCTATTGTCTCTTCTTGGTCAGCAGATGTGACAGTGTCGTAACAGATTGATTGTGCGTGCAGTGATCTTACCAGTACTTTTTCCTTGGATGTAGTTAGATCAGGTTTTACAGAATTGCTTCTAGGGGTTTTCGTACCCAGTCATGTGACTTTGTTTTAATGGCGGCCGTCTTTTTTTCTCTCTCATGAATAAGAATTTCAGAAAGAAAATTGACCAAGAAGTGTGTAAGTTAAGTGCTGCAGGAACGGTTGCATCCACAAAAGGAATCAAAAGCATAGGGCAGTCAGTTTTTGGTCCGAGTCATTATGTGACTCCCCCTCGTCCAGTTCAGTTGGGTTGTTTTTTTTTTCCTTTTCGGAAATTGGCATGCCTTCTATGAAAGAAAGTTGAACATGATCTGTAAGCCTCAAGGACAGTGAGGAGAAGACAGGAAGAGGGGAGAAAACATGTAAATTGTAAGAATTAAACAGATCAGTGGGATCTTGTGAACTGCCAGAGATTTACAGAAATTGGACCGTTTTATGCTCTAGTGCCAAAACATGTGCATGGGTGCATACACACAGAGACACACACCACACCACACACATGCAAGCACCTGCGCATGCACGCATGCACAGACACACGCACACACACACACACACACACACACACACACACACACACTGAACAGATTACTTCATCATTTCTTGGGTTTCGATCATGCATGACTTTTTATTATCATTTTTGTAAGAGGGGAGGAGGGGTGGGGTGCTTTGTAAGAATGTATTTTGTGATAACAGTGGTTCTGTTGTTGGTCAAGATATCAATAAAGAGGAGAGTTCCTAACTTGATTCTACTGGCATTACAATCTACAGGTTACAAAAGAGCTACACCTATTTTTGGATCACAGCACACAACAAATAAGTTGGTTATGATACAGTGTTCCATGTGTGTGTTTACATGTTGCAGCATGATGTACAACGTATGTTTCAGTTAAGTACAGCACACTAGTAATGACATGCATCTGTTCAGTTATATAGAAATTAATGTTCCAGTTATGCCCAACGTTAAGGGCATTTTGTTACAGTGGATGTTTTGAGAAACATAGTTATATTTTCTTTGGAACTTGATCTCTCTCTGATCACAACTATTAGGTGTGACATCTTTTGAAGACCTTGCGATACTTAAGGCCTGTATTGGAAACCGAAATACTTGCATGCAGATCAGGAAAATTGGTCAGAATAAATGACGTTCAATAGTGTCTGTTTAGTAGCCCATTTCCTAACCTTTAAGATACTAATCTGCGATGTGTCTCCACGTAATCCTGTTTCCCAAATTTTGTTGTTTGATGTGTGTGGGTGACCAATAACATATGTGACTGTATTCTTTCTATCCTGTTTCCTTTTTTTGAATGCTTGGCAGCTTTGAATAAACACTCTCGTTGGATAAGATTGTTTTCAAGTCTAAAAGTTTGTTAGACTGATGATAATTTATTTGTGCCAGGTCACTAAGACAACTTGCGTGCAATGAAGGTGATTGGTGTGTGTGTGTGTGTGTGTGTGTGTGTGTGTGTGTGTGTGTGTGTACATGGTGGGATGGGGGTTTTACATAGTAACAATGTTGTTAAATCATAGTAACAATGTTGTTAAATCAGCCAGTGATTCTACTGAACTGTGATATGATTAAGTTCTGTGACCCATAAACGTACTAACGTGTAGATTTTGTACACAGTGTTTAAATGGTATACAGACAAGAAGTCATCAAGTGTCTGAATCAGTCTGCTGTGGAAAACCACCAGAACTCACTCAGTGATGTACTCAGTTTAAATGAGAATCAACAGCTGTTTTGTATCCGATACTTAGCTGCGTGTATAGTGGCAAAAATCAAGAGGTCTTGTGTTTTCTGTCCCCTCAACGCCCTTGGCTTTGTAACAAAAAAGTATGGTGGCATGTTTACATGTTAGTTAGCCAAGACAACACCTTCAACTCTTGTGTTAATCCAATTTAAGGTGTCAGTCTTGCTGTGATCTATCTGCTTAACGAGGAACATACACATGTATTGTCAAAATGTGCATTTGTGCAGACAGTGTACAAGTGTTCAACGTCAGAAGTAGAAAGAACAGAAAAAAGCAGAAGAAGAAGAATGTACAAAGTATGGATGCGGACGTCATTCTGTCCTTCAAGTCTGTGGAAATCAGCTTAGAACTGGCAGTACGTCATCGCAGGATAGCTGCCGCGCCGTCAGCGTAATAGAAGTGTGAGAGTGCAGCCATAGAATTGCAAATCAGTATTGATCAAATGGCCTCTTTGTGCGCTTGCCGAGAGGAACTTACAGACGGGTTTGAGAGTGGGAGGGGTTGGATGAGGGGTTGGGGAGTGGGATGGGAGGGGTGGGGGCTTCGTGGAGGGAGGAGGAGAGGCGGGCTGACGCAAAGCTGTGGCCCTCCAGGGAAGGAGCGTTGCCTGACCCCACGTAAATCTTGCAGGCGCTTGCGGACAGGTAATGAATGCGTTAGCTATCAGTGTGCTCCCCCAGCGTAGTGGGCTGGCTGCCTTTCTGGTCGGCCTTGCCCTTCTCATTCCTGTCTGCCAGCCTTTAACGCCGATCGATGGTGACGGGTTATAGGGGGGTGGTCCAGGGTTGGCCGTCAGCA
Source organism: Conus canariensis (assembly GCA_033310375.1). Taxonomy (NCBI): domain Eukaryota; kingdom Metazoa; phylum Mollusca; class Gastropoda; order Neogastropoda; family Conidae; genus Conus; species Conus canariensis. The sequence goes on along the minus strand of CM065718.1, from coordinate 44,887,538 downwards.
CCATCACTCTCCAGGGACTGTCGCCTCTCTGTGCTGCTGTCACACAGCCAGCCTTGTAGCCTCCATCCATCGTGGCGGAGGTCTAGGCAGCTTTCTGGGACAGGGCGTCCTTTCTTCCCCTCTTCTGGAGATAATGGCCGTGTCATTCTGGAGGAGAGGATGGGGGAGGGGGTGGGGTTGGATGTTACTGGAAGCGAGTTTAGAGGGGCAAACCCGTAAGAGTGCTGCTTGTAATAAATGATGCTCACAGGCAGTGTGCATAAAATCTAAGGGCAGATGGTCGTCACTGTATGTACTGTTTTAGGGCTCTTTATGCTTACTAGAACGTAGATGGATAACATTTGTGGAATGTGTAAATAGGATTTTTTTTTAATGCAGAAAATTTATCTGAAATGTAGCAAGATATATTTTGCAAAAAGTACCAAGCAGTATTTGTGTCAAGGTATTTTTTTCTAAAATGTGTTAAATTGTTTTACACTTGTCACAATTTTCATTTTACTCAAAAATAGCACAGAACTGTTGTGAATCATTTCCTTCGTGCTTGTGTCTAAGAATTTTACTTCCTGGGCTTCTTTTGGTAGCTATGCACTGAACCCTTTGTTCGAGACAAGTCCACCAGTGTCAGAACTCAGATGCACTCATTTCTTCAAAATATGAAACAGGAGAAGAAAATGAATAGTCCAAAGACCAAATTGTCATACTTACTTTAGTCTGTATTGCTTTAAAAACAAAAGTGGCAAACATAGTGTGAAATCAGCTGTTAGCTTGATTCTAACCAGACTTACCATTGATTCATCCACATTCCAGGCCTTTTTTGTAGCAGCAACATAAACACAGACTGAACAACAACACGTGTAGCCAGCGTGTGCTGCTCGTGTCACAATAGATCAGACTCCCTTCAGAGACTATCACCGTTTTTCTACTATGAACTTCAGCAACTGATTCATCACTCGTGCAGGTCACAATCACCTCCTCTTCATACTCACCGTAAGTTCGCAGAATTTTCTGTGAAAAACTTGGAAAAAGTGAACAGTTGAACAAAAGTAAATCTGGAAAAGACAGCAGTGCTGGTTTGTTTAGGACGTGGTTAGAACCATGTCTGAAAATGGACCAGGTATGACAAACCCTCAGTCCTCCAGACCCCTTCCCCCGTCCTTCCTGCACCACCATTCTTGTGAGTTTGGTTACGTAGCGACGTAAACCCTCCCATCCCATTCATTTTTCAATAGGTGATGATTTGTATTAACTCAAGCGAGGCTGGGATTGCATGGTTAGTTTGTAAACATCTGCTGTCCATTACAAAATTGTTGTTTTGTTTGCCAGATAACACTATTAAAAAAACAACAAACAAACAAACAAAAAACCGTTGAACAGGAAGGCATTGAATGTAGAACAAGCAAAAAAGTAATATATACTTTCCAGGTGTATGTATGGAGAATTTGTGCTCAGTTGTGTGACTGTTAAAATCGAGGCTTTTTTCTGGCACCAATATCAGTTTGTAGAATGATTCAGAGGAAAGCTTTTTTTTTTTTCAGACAAATAGTGTTGGCTTTTTGCCTCATAATTTTCATTTCAAAGACGCGGACTTGCAAACAGTGTGGAAGAGCCATGTGATTTTAGCAGCATGTAATGACAAGGCGTAGAAAACACGACTCTGTCCAAAACCATGTGTCGTAAAAGCATCAGGAAATTGATCGACAGAATTGTCGACTGGTTGCGTTCTCTGTAGATGAAACATGGGACTCACACTTGTCCTTCAAGCAGCTGCGACGAAAAGAGAAAAAAGACCGATTAATAATAATAATAGGAAGAAAAAAGAAATATACACACATATGTATTTTTAACTGCATAGCAGTTCGTTAATCTCAAGTAATTCGAACCCACCGAGTTGTGCTCTTATCACAAATCGAGCTTATGCGGGCTTGAAACATCAAGGGAGATGAGAGGGAACAGAGGGAGGGGGAGCGAGCTGAACAAGCCTGATTTGCCAGTACCCCTCACCCCCACCCCTCCCCGTTTCCCCACCCGCATTTTTCACTCGCACCGTGCCTACCTTCTCCCCCCTCCCCGTCCATTCCTCGTTTCCCTTTGTCCGTCCTCTCTGTTCCCCTTTTCCCCCCTGGCCCTCCACGCACACGAGTCTGTGGTGGAGAAGGAGTTGAAGCCTAGGAAGCAGGCATTCATTGTTTGGCCAGGCTGTCAGACAGGGGGCGGGTGCGGCAACCTCGGAATCTCCCAACTTCCACCACCGCCTACCCTCCCTCACCCCCTCCTTTTCCCCTTCCTCTCACATTCTCTCCTATCTCCATTCTCCCCCCACCCACTCACTGTTCCATGAGGTGAACCAGGATGACAAGTCTGGATGGCTGTTGCGAGCTGTCATCTTGATGGACCATCAGGCGAGCAGCCCAACCACGCAAAAACCACTACCAGGGCAGTCAGCGCTGGAGCTGCTGGCGCAAATTAATGACACGCTATTTGTGGATGGAGTTACTGACGTTGCCTATGCACGTTTGAGCCATCATAATAGTTACACATATGCGTGCGTGTCTGGGTGTGTGTATTGGAGAGAGAGAGAGAGAGAGGGGGGGGGGAGATGGGGTTGTGGTGCAGGGAGGAAGTGGGATGAGGAATGTGTGGGAGCTGAGAAGGAAAATGTTGATTGTTATCGCAATGTCATATTCTGTTACATTTTGTTTATGGAGCTTTTGTTCCTGTTTCTTTTGCTTTTCTTCGTGTTTCTTTTGCTCGGTTTTAGACCTGTTCTAACTCTGTCTGAAGTGGTGTGTGTGTTGGGGGGGGGGGGGGGGGGGGGGGGAAAGCTCAGCAAGTTCAGTAACGTTAAGCCTGAATCCATACCGTCATACTTATGTAAATCATGAAAGGCGCACGTACAATTCGTCAGATAACGCACATGGATGTAAACAATGAATGCGAATGCACAGATGCATGGAGTCACGTGAAGTGAAATCGTGCTTAATGTATCCTACACCTACTAGTTTTGTCGAGTGGTGGTCAAAGAATACTTTTTCATGCAGATATGACCAGTTAAACTTTTAAATGGGTTATACAGATTCATTTTTCATTCCTTTCTGGGTGAATTTTTTTGTTCTGCTTCTCAAGGAAAAAGGCAGAATGACAGCACTTAACTATTCGAGAAGAGGAAAAAAAAAATTGCACTTAATAATTTAAACCACTTTTTTGGTTTTGCAGATTCCTGTTTGTTCTTTCCGGTCTAAATGAATTGATTCGGTCTGTAGCAACAAAATTGGAATAAAGTTGAAAGCGTGTTGATCACAGTGCAAACCATAAAGACAGAATGAGATACCTGATCAGAAAGGCGAAACGAAGAGTGAATGACTGATTCAACATGAGAAGAGGGGAGGAAACGCCATTTCACGCTGAGAAAATGGCACAGCGGCCATAATCTGTACAGATAACAAAACGCACTTTCATACGATGGTAACAGTAAACAAGCGCAGAAGAAACACGAAGAACGAGTTGTAGCTTGGAAGAGAACAGCCTGGCTATATGGGTTTGCGGCGTTATTTCCTGTCGGTGTTCCTGTGACCTTGACAGCAGTAGGTAGGTATGCGAGTGTACGGCTCCATCGGCAGACATGTATCACTGTCAGTGTTGAGTGGAGAGGAGAGAGCAGTATGCGTGTGGTGTGTGTGTGTGTGCGCGCGCGCGCGCGCGCTTGTGCTTGCGCTCACGCTTGCGCGCGTGCGCTTGCGCGTCAGTGTACGCGCGTGCGTTTGGGGCTGAACAGAGGGAGAGAGGGACAGGGGTTGTGCGAGCTGAGCTCTCTCGGTAAAGTACGAGTGGGGAGAGAGAAGCGGGCGCTCCTTTGCCAGCGCTCCACTATCAAACGGTTGACAGATAGCGTGGAGTGCAGCACGGTCGCTTGAGGTCTGCTGGTGAAGGCAAGGCGGAAACGAGCGCAACACTCGGATCGTATCCACACACACACACACACGCACACACACGCACCACACTCGTCGGTCCCTGGCTACCACAGCCACCGAAGCGGATACAGAACACAGTGTTGTTTTCCTTCAGCCGTCTGTGCCACAAAGGTGCGGTGCTTGATGACGTTGTTAGCTTCTTTTCGCCCCACAGGAAAAACCTGAATCGTGAGTCATCCCGTCCCTTCCTATCTGTATTGAAAGCTTTCTCTGTCGGAAAATTGGTTGCGTTTTAATCCACACTTTCCAAAGTTTTGTAGTCGAGATAACACTAATTCGGTTCTGGTCATCGTTCAGTCGATGGTCTAAAGTTGAAGTGGTTTTTTTTGTAAATGAGATAATCGTCTTCCTGTTTCGAAGTACTCGCAGTGTTGGTGAATGTAGGCTTACTGAGTCAGTCTGTCATAGATTCAGAGAGGTTTGTTTCTGATAAAGTGTGCACTATGTCTGTCCACCCAGTGGTTCATTCCATCTTGCGCGGAGACACTGCGCCCAGGAGAACTTCCAGACAACTCACTGCCAAGGACAACCAGCCTCAGGTGAGTCCCATTTTATGTCCTTCAGCATGTGACAGCTTGGGTGTGCTTGCAGATGTGAGATTTCTGTCCTAAAAACGCACCAGATGTGCGCATGTGATAACCATGACTTGATCCCTGTTGAGAAATGACTCAGAAACGACCAACTTTGCTGTGCGAGTCCTGTGTTGTTTGTGATCAGTTCTGCATTGTTAAAAATGTTGTGCTCTGCCCATACGTGTGTTCCTGCCTCTCAGGTTGTGTCTTTGTCTCACTTCTCCCTGACCCTGCCTTTCTGTTTGTGTTTCTTTGCCTCCATCTTTCCCGCTTCCCAATTTGTGTACACAAAAAGCACATTTCCCTAAACAGGCACGACATATCGACTGGAGTTTAGACAGGTCAGCCACAAAACAACCCTTCCACAACATCAAGGTCTTAGTGTGTGGCGAATAGCATGTTCCATGCATACAACACAGACTGTCAATGCAGTATTTGAGTGACGTATAACAAATCAGTTTCGACAAGTCACAAGACTTGAATAGTCGTTTTTTGTTGTTGTTTTTTGTTAACCAGAGGAGGAAAATATTCTTGCTGCCGGCCCAAAATGAATCGGATCTGAAACAAGAGTTTAGACACATGTATGATACGCAGCGGTAGAATGATCGTGCTTGTTTCTTTTTTTTTGTCCTCCATACATAGTCTGTACCTAACTGTACATCGTGTAGTGACTTATGTTGGCCAGTTGTGAAGTCAGTGTTCTGTGCAAGTGAACAGAACGAGCAGTGGCTGTATTAAAACGGGCATGGCCTTGCCGCGGTCAGGTTATCAGTCATGCGATCACTTGCCATACTTAGCATGGCTCTCAGGAACATAATAAGCAAGGGTCTAGTTACTTGTGTTCGCGGTGCTGCAGTGTACCAGTTGTGGGACTACATTTAGCGCCCTCTCACTCTCTAGAGCTCTCTCTCCGGTCGGTCTTTGTTCACGGACGCTGAGCCCAATCAATGATTTCCGAGCTGCCAGACACCATGATGCCGACCGACATGGCAGTGGAATGGTTTGCCTGTGGGAATAGAAGTCAGGCACTGATGCATCATTGAGCCTGCCTTTGTTGGGCGGCCAGACTTGCCTGCAACTGGATAGGGCGGGCACCGTGCAAGGCTTTGGGTGGCCCGTAGCCTGTTATTGACTGAGGGCCTGCCGCGCTGTTCTGCTTCATTGTTCGCTGGCCTGTACGTGCGTGCATTCACAACCTCCAATCTGCTCCACATGCCCAAGCTTGTGAGAGGTTTTCTTTATCAGTTCACCGATTTTTTTTTTTCTTTTGAAGATCAGTGTTTTCTCATGACTCGTTTATATAATTATGTCCATGCTTTGTTACATAGTATGGATCTCAAGACCTAGTAGTCACGATTTTTGTCATCTAGATTTATAGGACCCAAATCACACATTGTCAGGCGTGTCCACTTCTGTTAAGAGTGGAAAAGGTGGACTTTTAGTATTGGTGAGATTTTATGTTACGCATGAGTGCTGTGGAGCATGCCTATGAAAGTGGCTGAGCCACACACAGTATTGCAGTATGTAAGGGAAAGCGTGAGAGAGAGAGAGAGAGAGAGAGAGAGAGAGAGAGAGAGGTCATCTGTTTCCTGCATCCTTTGTACAACCTGACTTGATATAAGTAAGTAGTTTACTTGTGCGGAAACAAGGATTCCCTGTAACACAAGACTGTGACATAAAACAGAGCTTTACTGTCGTAGAATGTTTCAAGTGGAATATGCGTTACAGGACATTATTTGATTTACTTTACTTTCCACACAGCTGGGTCATACCAAAGGTTTAAAGCCGAACCAGACGCGTAATTGTGTTGTAGTTATGAAAAAAAAAAAAAAAAAAAAATCCCAACCCAACTCTGTTGTGGCCATGTTTATCACGAGTTCGAAGTATCACCATTCACGTGATTCTGACACATAGCGGCAAGTGGAGGGCGCTAATGCTAGCATAAGGCGCGTCACAACTAAACGTGTTTTTGAAAGTGTTCAGGTCCTTTTATAAACCTGTAAAGCAGTTACAGAGGTGACAGTATGTACTAAGAAAAAAAAGAAAAAGAAAAAAAAAAACATCCGCTCCCCAGTCTTGAATACAGTACATGGCGACTAGTCTTGGTGCGTTAGTCCTGCAGGCAGTGACTGAATCAATATGGGCCTGTGTGAAATCAGGCTCAGCTTTCCCCGACAGCCATGACCTTTGCTTGATCTGCTCACTGTCGATCCAGACATGCTGTGTGTACCATGTGTGCCGTATGGGTTGGGGTTGTGAAGAGCATTACCATAGGAGGAGGAGGGGGGTGGGGGTGGAGATAAACACTGCTGGTCATATACGGGGGCGTTGGGTGAGTGGGGGGATGGGCCACCGTTTCGGGAAACTTCACAGTAGGTTGTTCGACGACTCTTAGGGAGTTGAGAAAGATTGCTTAATTAACAATGTGCATGAATATTGTATGCGTTGCTGGTTTAAGCATGAAATGATCACGTGTACGTTGGTTCTCTGGCTTTTGCTTAACTGCCCTCCCCCCCCCCCCCCCCCCCCCTCCCACCACACACACACACCACACACACACACACACAAATAATGCAATAAATAAAATTAAGAGAAAAAAAAAACGGAAAATGGCGTGTGTACACATGTGTCAAACCATGTATATTACGCATCTGTTTCAACATACCTCGTGATAAACGATCGATAGGAAAGCTTCATCCATACCGCCCGACCTTATGTTGTTTCCAGTACCCTGCGGGCCCGCAGACAGTTGAAGTGTTGTTTTAGTTTGTTTTTTCGCAAATTTTGTTACAAAAGCCCACATCGTGTTTTAAAAGAGGAGGTTTTAAAAAGAGGATCGGGAGCGAGAAACCCTCCTTAAGGCGGGACACACAAAGAGCGCGTCTGGGCCACAGCCGGAACTATTCAAATCCCCAAACCCCGTTTGCTTTTTAGTGGGCGCACTGGGCTATTGACATAAACACCGAGCACACGAAGAGTTGAAGTAGACAGCGTGGGCTTGTTTATTCCTTGGGCGATTCAGCCACATGATAAGGCGGGAAAGGAAAGGTGGGGTGGGTCGGGCAAATGATGGATTATAATAAATGGCTTCTTTTGAATATTCAGTCGAAAAGGTGGAAGGACGGGGTCGGGGAAGAGGGGGGGGGGGGGGGGGGGGGAGTGGCTGTTTTTATCCCGGATTGAGTCTACGAACCGGGAGGGGGATGGGGGGCAAAGGTGGGGCATGTCGTACGTACTTGGTTTATAAATATGGAGTCACGGGATAGTGACAAGCAGCTGCCTAGCGTGTATGCCTCTCTCTCTCTCTCTCTCTCTCTCTCTCCCTCACACACACACACACACACACACACACACATGGCGCCAGCTCACACAAATTGGAACACGCACGCGGGCATACGCACAAAGCACTCTCACACACACACATATTTCTCTCTCTCTCTCTCTCTCTCTCTCTGCTCGTGTTCCTGTCGGCTCTTGTCTGTTTTGAAATCTGACCGTTGCATTTTGTTTCAAGCACTGCGTTTATTGTCCTTGCTACAACCATTGCTAACGTGTGCTTGAAGTGTATGAAGACTGGTATGTTGTGTATTGAGTGACAACCATCCTTGTCAAACAGCCCAGCTTTGTTAGAACCGGTTACTTGCTTGTTTCGTCATAGACCAGTGAGTGTGCTCACAGTCTCTCAGAAACGGTGTCAAGAGTTGAAATCGGAGGTATGTGGAAGGCCTGTTAATGGACCCTTGGGGGTTGTTACTACCTTGGAAGTTTGTATCTGTCGCTACTACGGTTAGAGTATGTATGTATACTTTCAATGAATACTGGGCAAGGGAATGGGTGTGGAATTCTCTTTCAGTTTAAAGGATTTGTTGGGAAGGGGTACTTCTCTCTTTTTTTCTTTCCTTTGCATGTTGCGGTTGATGCTACTGTATGTGTTATGAGAGATCCGGTGGTTGCAACAGTTCCAGTGACAACAGTCAGGGCTTCACTGTGTGCAGACTAGTCCTCATACGCTATACCACATTGGCAAAGCTATAGGATTACAGTGCGCAGAGATTACAGCTAGTTGAATGGTTCAGTTCAATAGGAATAGGTTTTTGGAAGTCTCATGGACGAGGGAGACCAAGGAGATGCCTGACCTACTTGTTATGAAGCCAGCAGGGTTGCTGGTAAGGCAACTGTTCTCTCTCTCAGGCTTATCTACCATTACATAATGACGAATCATGATTCAGGAATGTTTTTGTGTGTTTCTTCTTGTTAATTCTAAATACATGCATGGAGAAAGAGAGTAAGATGGGCACTGGGTTAAAAAGAAATATGTTCCACCAACCTGAGGTAAACACACAGGATGAAACTGATCGTCATAAAGCTTAGTTTACGAGAACTGGCGTTATGAGATTTGACAGTGAGCTTAACTTCTGGGATAAAGGCTGGTCAAACCACGCATGAGTTATTTCGCTTTTTTATTCTCGGTTGTTAGTTCTGTATGTTGAGTTTTTAAATAATATCTGTGTGCACATACACATTTCAGCATGCAGTGACACACCCCACAAAAATGTGACCAAAGGCGATTTGAACTCATTGACGGTATTGAAGGTGCGAGCGAGAATGTTTGTGTGTACGTGTGTGTGTGTGTGTGTTTAATATGAGACCTATAGAGAAAGGTGGGGGCGAGAGGGGCGACAGCTGTGGCTGGGGGCATGTGGAGATGGCGACAGCCGTGACTGGTGATTGAGGGGAGGACAGCCATCTGTCAGCCTGTCTGGCGTGGTGGGGATGTAGGGGTGGGGGAGGGCAGCAGGTGAAAAGCTCCAGTCATCGGTCATAGACCTGTCTGGACATGGACCGTCACTCACTTCCTAATGCTGGGGCCATGTACACCCTTACCTTCTCTGTCACTTTCCCTTCCATGTTCCTGCTTAGACAGCTGACAGATTATCAGACAACACGCATGCACACACACACACACACACACACACAACCACCTCTCTCTCTCTCTCTCTCTCTCTCTCTCTCTCTCTCTCTCTCACACACACACACAACAGAGTGCCCCCCTTCTCTTATGTATACATATATGTGACCCTGCATGGCATGTGCATGCGCTCTCTCTCTCTCTCTCTCTGACACATACTCCAGACACATTGCCTCCTCCTTTATGCATACTTATATGTTTGCCTTCATGTGCTTTGGCTGTTAGAGAGAACATTAGCTCTGTAGTTTCCCAGCATTATTCTGAACATTATTAAGTTCCAGGATAACTGTATTTTCCGTAAGTTGATACAAACAACTATCATTAGACTCTGTGTGAATCATGTCCGAAGAATGAAGAGTCAATTTATGCTTTGAATTTCCTTGTAATGTTTTACAGCCCTTAGAAATTGTTTTCAAATGGTGTAGTCTTTTGGCAAGAGCTTTTTTTTTTTTTTAACATTTGTTTGTTTTACATTTTTGGTGTGGGAATATGGGGTAGAATCTCATTTCTTTGTGTCCTATACTAAATGTCTTTCACGTTTCTCTGTCTCCTTTCAATGGCCGCATTTGTAAAGATAGTGTTTATCAGTAGTTAAAGAAAAGGTTAAAACCCTTTTTTTTGTCACTGGCAACTCAGATTCAAGTGAAAGGATCCTCTCCTCTCTCTCTCTCTCTCTCCTCTCTCTCTCTCTCTCTCTCCTCTCTCTCTCTTCTCTTTCCAGTGTGCGTGTGTATGTGTGTGTTTCAGTAAATTGTCACTTTAGTCTTGTTAAATGTAACGTATTGTGTATGCTATCTAACGTTTTCTCATTAAGATTAATTACGTCAGATGACAGCCATGGCGTATTTTCAGTGCTCAGACATCAATCAGCCAGCCAGTTAGTTCACAGACAAGGGTGTTTTATCAACAGTGGAATGACTGTAAAATACAGGGCAGCTTCTGAGCTCAGTATCAGTTCACACTAACCGAAGAGTACCTGTCGACATGGTGTACTTTTATCTGACAAGACGGTAGAGTCGCCTGCTGATTGCCTCGTGTCAGTCAGTGGTGGTGATCGTGTCGCACTGTTGTGCAGATTAAAACTCTATCAGACCTTCAGCCCTACCTGTGCTGGTCACCGGGGTCGTGCTGGCTGATAGAGCAAAGCAAGACGCTGGAAAGCGTAATACACTGAACTTGGGCCTTTGAAAGTATTGATTGTGCGGCATTAAATGGCGTAATAGGTGGCTGCTGTTATGACTGAAAACAAAGATAGGGATGATCATTGTAACAATAGTATAGTGAGGGATCAGTTTTAAAAGGAGGCTAAAAAGGCTTTCATAATGAATATTAAAAAGAAGAGGAAACGATAACTGCATGCTGTCAGCTACTCACTGGGTGTGATCTTCCACTATGGTCTCTTCCATGTTACGCTTGATACGTTGATAACAAGCCTGTCGGAAATAGATAGCCAGTTGTTGACCCTTGTGTGTTGGTTGTCATGAATTGTTCAGAAGTCAGTAGACACTGTGTATGCCTAGGTTACCCTCAACCGAAAAAAACTCAACATTCTCTCTCACTTTGCCTCTCTCAGCACAAGTTCTCTCTCTCTCTCTCTCTCTCTCTCTCTCTCAGCACAAGTTCTCTCTCTCTCTCTCTCTCTCTCTCTCTCTCTCTCTCTCTCTCAGCACAAGTTCTCTTTTTTTCTCTCTCGTATACACACGCACGCGCGCGCACACACACACACACACACACCGCGCGCGCGCGCGCGCACGCACACAGACATTCTCTCTCTTTCTCTTTTCAGCACAAGTTTGTGCGCGCACACACGCGCGCGTACACACACACACACAACACACAACACACACACACACCGTGCATGCTCGCTAGCGCGCGGCGCCCGCCTACGTACACCCCCTCCCCCCCCCCCCCCCCCCCCCCCCCCCCCTCCCTTTCCCTTTCCGTGTCTCAGTCACCAGATATGCAATACAAGTACGGAATTTCGCGCGCCCTCATTTCGGAAATGACGGCTTACATTGTTAGAGTAAGAATGGCGACTGCTGTGCTTGCTTGACATCTCTGCCATCAAGTGGATGACATCATCTGCTCATACAGCACTCCATATCACACGGATGTGACGATGAACAAAGAGGTCATCACATGGCGGGAGTCGATGGCAGCCATCCACAATCGATAGAAACACATTCTAGAAGAAGCAAGTTCTTATGGTGTGTTTAGCGTGTGTTGAAGTCAAGTTATTAAGCACTCGTACAGTTTTAAGATGAACAGTGTGATGTGAAAAACCGATGGCAGACAGCGTCAGGATGTAGAGAAAGGAGAACAACCTTGTGCAGTCTGGTTCTGTTTTATCTGTCACGCGACTGAGACTGGTGAGCCCGTTGGTTGCCGTGACCGTCTCCTCGTTTGAGTGTCGTCGTGTTCATGTGTCAGTCTGTGATGGACGTCAAAGACGCGTCAGAGAGGAGTCGTTGTCAGTGCTATCCTCCCTTCAGTTGTTGGCTTCAGTCGACACAGCCAGGTGACGGTCGCTTTAGTTGAGTTTTATGTAGGCACAGTATGGTATTTTGATTTGTGCTGGTGTCGTTAGAAGACAAGTGAGTAGATGGCATGACATTGTTAACTAACGTTTCCTTGTCATAGAGGAGTGACTGCCTCCTCCACCTGCCTTCCTACACACACACACACACACACACACACTCCTCTGGCAAGCCTCATTTCTCTCCCAATCCAACTGGTAGGCTTGTCGTGGTGTGTGTTCACTTTATTTGCATGTGGCGGGCTTCGGAAGGGGACAGGTAATGGAGCGGAAAAGCCCGACGAAGGGAGTAAGACGATGGGAGGAGAGGGGGGAGGGTGGGAAGGGGGGGAACCCTGCTGGTGGGTGGGGGTGGGGGCTGAGGTCAGGTGAAACAATAGGTGTCCTTTGTGGAGGCCCGGTCTCCAGGAAAGGGGACGCCAAGTGACAGGTGCAAGACGTGGAAAGGGAGCGAGAGAGAGAGAGAGGTGGGGGAGGGGGGATAAGAGGGGCAGGCTAGCCAGCCACGTCTCTCTCCAGTCAAGCTATCTTGCCTCACCTCAGACCTCCCTCCACCCGCCCCTTACTATCAACTTCACAACCCACTCCCTCCCTTTTTTTTTTCTCCCCACCCCCTTTCTTCCCGAACTCTGGCCGCCCCACCTTCGTGACTAAGACCTCAGCTATTTACATTGTCACGCACGCAGACTACCCCCCCCCCCCCCCCCTTCCCCATTGTGGCTTACCCAGATTTTTTGCCCCTCTTCATAGGTTGGAGGACCTTTTCCTCCCGCCTTTTTTTTTTTTTTTTTTTTCAGTCTTAATGTTTTTTCCTTATCTGACCTGTCCCATCAGATAGCAAGCAGCGACGTTGGCAGACATGACTGTTGTCAACAACATCAAACTATAAATAGATTCAACAAATCGTTATTGTTCCGACACTGCTTAGACGTAAACTGGCAGCGAACGACAGAACGGCGCAAACGAACTCGCGCGCGAAGGCAAGCGCCGAACACGAAAGAAGAACCCGTATTAATGGTGATCAATACCGAGCCATAAACAGCGGCGTTCCTTGCACGTACGCACACACACAGCACCAGTGACGAATAAACGTGTGGGCCGGTCGGCCAGGGTGAGGGTGGTAATGGGTGGGATGTGAGGGTTGCATTGTTGTGCTTTGGTCCAGATCGATGTCGAGATAAACGTCACCGGCATTGGTTTATCGATTTTTTTTACCCACCCTGTGTCAACGAAGGCCGCCGACTGCACTCGTGTTATAAAATCCACAGGAGCTCTCTGCGTGCTTGCTTGCCTGGCTGCTCGGTGTTTGATTGCCTGTACCCAGTCTCTCGGTCTGCTGGTTTTGTCTTTGTCTTCGTTGTGCAGATGAGGGCGGGTCTACGTATGTACGTGCATACAGGCGCATGTGCGTGCGCACTCACACACACACACAAAACACACAGAGGCGCGCGCGCGC
>CM065718.1:44817173-44873937 GCA_033310375.1 Conus canariensis | reverse complement strand
CCTTGTTTCTTTACAAGGAAATTAAGCGAAAAAGTGGTGCATATGTGATTGAAACAAAGTGGACAACATGTGGGTGAGAATTGGATCATGTCTTTGACTTCCTTGTGATTGACTTGTGAGAGATCTTCAGCTGTCTGTTCAAAGTGTTGAGCTCGTTTTTACCCACACAGTTAATATAAGGTTCTTAAATGTTCTTTGCTTCATTCTTTATAGCCATTCATCTGTTTTGTGTTCAAATGCATGCATGCTGTGATGCATCAAAACAGGCGCTCACGTATGCATCATAACAGGCATGCATCAAAACAGGCGTGCATCAAAACAGGCGCTCACGTATGTGCATGCATCAAAACAGGCGCTCACGTATGTGCTGCACACAAATACACACACAGCACACACACAGACACAAACACACACACACACACAAATGGTGGTGTGAAAAGAAATGGCAATGAGGAAATGAAAATGGCAGCAAATTGGCAAATCTTACCAGATCCAGTAAACTCTGGAAAGGGAAGGAGTGTTTAAAAAAAAAAAAAAGGCACTGTGGTCGTCGGCAGCTGTTTGGGTCATCATTCCTCTCAGTCCAGTAGCTGCCATGAAGGCTGCCATGCAGACACAAATCGATAAGTTTCTAGACAGTAGAGCTAGGTTGGCAACCCCTTCCGCGCTGCTTGCTTTACGACATCCCAGCTAAAACCACCGGCACAAGACCTGTTTATTATGTGTACCAGTCAGAGAGAGAGAGAGAGAGAGATATATATATATATATACACGACAGCCAGTGGAAAGAACTTTCACAACAGAGTCTGCTGTGTTCAACTGGTGGCTGTGCTATAATGAAACAAACAAAAAAAAAACCCAACCCAAACAGTTCACCCAACTTGCAAAGCAGATGACTAGCGTAGGCTCGTTTCCCCGGTGGGAGAAGCCAGCACTGCAGAACATGATCCGACTGGTTATATACAATCAATAATCTGCGCTCCCGGCAGTCACGAAGATGACTCATAGTTTACAACTTGATCTCAGAGGCTGACATGTACAGAGAAATGGCAATCGAAATGATACAAAGGTCGCAGTGATGTTGTTGTTGTTAAGAGCTGTTTTAGAGGGTTGGGCATCATTTATCAAACCTAGAAAACAGTCTGGAATTAGAATGACCCCCCCCCCCCCCCCCTTTTTTTTTTTTTTTATTTTTTTTTAAGACTTGTCTTTTTGATTAATAGATGGGTTAGCAAGATGGTGGTGTATTAGCTTCTTTGGTGACCTCATTTACGTTAGTGTAAGATTGTCAGCAGCAGTGTTGAAAAACTCCAGTCAGACTTGAGTCTGTGCAGTGCTGATCAAAAGGAAGTCTGTTCAGTAAGACAGCATGGTTTTAAAAGTATATAGTGACAGTGTCAGTCGAAAATATCAGTTTTATTATCTTAACACATGAATGTGCAGCACATAGTAATAAACCTGAAAACAACTGGAGAGAGTGGGCTGTGAATGCTGTCAGTGAACGGGTTTCGGTTGTCAGCAAATTTTTTTTTTTTTTTTTTTTTTTTTTTTTTTCCCGTTGGTTTCACCTCGGTCCCACTCATTTTCCACGGTCACAACTTCGTCACCGAAGTCCAGTGAAAACTCGCGATGGACTCGAATCTATGAATCATGAAATAAAGATATCCGGCTTGTCGGCGGTGTTTGTTATAGCTGCAAGTTTGGCACAGGGCCAGGTCAAGCAAGATCTGTGAAGACCTTGTTGGGTTTGTTGCTGGCACACCGATTACTTGTGCAGGATATGGCGCGGCGTTTGGTGAAGGTCGTTGGCAGGTCAGTCAATACTGCGTAAGCCGTGTAGTCTCGCTGATCAATATAAGCACACAAGCTCACGGCTTGTTGCCTGCCTCACCCCACTCAGCGTCCTCTCTACCTTCAGGGAGTTTAAAAAAGAAAAGGGAGGGAGTGGGGGGTAGGAAGGGCAGGGGGTCGAGAAAGGGGGCTAGAACTAGTAGAAGGGAAGGGGAGAAGGGTTGGGAGGGGAGTGGTAAGAAGTGAAATGGGACAAAAGGAGAGTGGAGGGATTTTCAAGTGTGTGTGTACTTTGCTGGCCTGTTGTTCAGTGTAATAAGGTAAGGGGGGGGGGGGGGGGGGACTGGTTGAGGCTGATGAAACATGTGAAGCTGGAATGATTAAAGTAGATATAATTAAAGTCAACGCAAGAGCCAAGTCAGCAAGCAGGCAGTGAGTGTGCCCTCAGTTGGCAGACTGCCGTGTCTGAAAATAACAGCAGTGGTAGCTTGGGCTCTCTCTCTCTCTCTCTCTCTCTCGCTCTTGCCCATGCCAGGCTAACACTGGCGCGGCCATCAATCTCCTGGGTTGGCAAGCATTTTATGAGGCAGGTGGCCCAGGGCTTTGGCTTCAGCCGTTGACTTTCTTTCCCATCCTTCAACAGATAGGACTCCGTTGAACTACTTTTGTTGTTGTTGTTGTTGTCGTCTTCCTTGTGTGAGTGTGGGATACCCAAGAAGCTCATCTTCCAGTTGAAAAGGTTCAGCCTTTGTCGTGTTGGCTTGAAAAGCAGTGAGAAGTATTGTCAGTTTGTGGTGTTTCAGGGTTGTTTTTAGGCAAGTAAGTGGGAAAAGGATTGCACTATGGGCTGGGTAACAAGCCACACATAGTGCGTGTTGAACAGATTTTTTTTTTTTGCCATATCACGGTTGGCTTGTTTATCATTTGTTGTTTTGGCAGACTTTGGAAGAACACTGATGAGATGCACTGATGCTGTTGTGACAGACCCCGCTTCTAATAAGTGTGTAGGATTGATGTAATCTAGTGAAATATTTTCAGAGCCTAAGCCATGAGAGATGAAAGTGGGTGAGTGACAACTTGGGTAGTAGATCAGATCCATCCAGGAAGGGTTGGGTTTTAACTGTGGCGGTTTCACCCTAGCTCATTGGGGAAAAAGGTATGGACAAAATAGTGATAGTAGTGACATGGAAAGGCTGGTGACCTTGATCTGAGAGGCCTATTGTGATTGTTATGCCTGTCTTGTATTTGTGTGTGGCTGTAGCCTGGGTAAAATGACTGGCAACAGCTGTCTGGTTTAGTGTATGTGGATAACTGCAGGGAACCTTCAAGCAGCTGTTGACAACGGAATGCTTTGGGTGTTTAGTCATAGGTTGAGTGACTAAACAAAAATATGAGATTAAAAAAAAAAATTAGTCAATGCTTGTTGTTGGTTTTGTTTTTAAACGTTAGAGTGCTTTTCTCTGTAGAAGTTCATCAGATGTGTAAGAAAGGCTAGAATTCTCCTCTTCTTGCAAACTCTTTTTTGATGCAACACAGTGCTCGTTTGCTCACTCTCACGTTTCTGTGCTAAACAAGACAAGGTGCAGTTCCTTGATAGCAAGGGCAAATTATCCAACTAGTTCCTCTCTCGACAAAATATTTAATTCATTCTCCAATTCTTTAACATTAGAAATAGAAGTAATTTCTGCTCTTCATTTTTGTTTTGTTTTTGTTTTTCATTTTTATAATGAACATTATGTTTTATATTTTGATGCAGCTGATGTTTTTCAGAATTGCTTGTGACACTCTTGCTAAAGTCATGTAAAATTGAGGTTTGTTTTCAGCATAAAGGCGCTCCTCCTCCTTCATCGGCATTTCTTCATATTCTAAAAATGAAGCACAAGTTAGTTATTTCATGTGTTGGACACTTATGAGCTGCTTGACAGTGGTGTAACTGTTCTCTATGTTTGGTGTTTCAGTTGCAGGTCAAGAAAAGGTCAACAGTCGCAGTGGCAACAAGAGCCAAGTATCAGAAAAACGCAAACGTAAATCGGACACTTCACCCTCACAGTCTGAAGAGGCTAGGTCAACCTCTCCAAATAAACGGCCCAGGAGCACTGGAGAAGCAGACAGGGAAGCCTGCACTTCAGAAGCAGCCAGTGTTCCTACAGCTGGTCAGGAACAAGACAGTGGTGCTGTGCAGTCTGCTGACACATCCCCATTGACTTCTCTCCCTCCAGGCCCTTCCTCTACCTCCCCCATTTATGTTGTGTCTGGCAGCAGAGATGAGACGGACAGCAAGTCTTTGAGATCCAAGAAAGGCAGCAATGGCAAATTAGTTTTGTCCCCTTCCCGTGTGAAGTCTCTCACAGTGGCATTGTCAGTGTGACCAGCAGCGGTGTGGGAACAGTCACATATGAAGGAAAATCAGCTGTGGACAGTCTGCTGACGTTGGCTTGCCATGAAAAAAGTGAAGACAGTAAAGAAAATAGAGACAATGTCAACACTTCAAGCAACAGTATAACACAAACTGCAGCATCTTCTAGTATTGACACAAATAGCTCTGTCAAAACATCTGTGCCAATCTCTACAGTTGACTGCTCACTCACACAGTCTCAAGATACTGTCAAAAACTCTGACAGAAGAGATCACATAAAACAAATAAACAAGAGCCAGAAAATCTCCAGTGAAGGCAAAGGCAGCAAAAATGGTGGATCAGTGAGGCATGGAAGAAGTACCACTCCAACCCTAGAACTATCTGCAAGTGCACAAAATGCAGCCACACATCCATCCCAGACATGTCCAGTGGGTGGTGATCTGAATCACCACGATTCTCGTGGCGGCCATCCTGGTTCACAGCAACAGCCACCTCCATTGGATTGTGGTCACAGAGAGGAAGAAGAGGATACTATGCACTTCAAAAAGCAGCTGTTGTTAGCGGGTGGAAACAACAGCCCCAGTGCCAGCACAACTCACTCTCCAGCCACCTCCATATCGGCCAGCATTGATGTCAACCGTTCTGTCACTGACCAGCTTACCAAACTAGTCAAAGCTGAAAAAATAACATTTGGAGGTGGTGATGGCAAGACAGATTCTGAGCACAGCACAGATGCAGTGGCAGCAGGGACGTTTCCTAATGCGGTGACCACAACATTGCAACTGAAGAGTGAACGTGATAGTAAATTGTATGATTTTATGGCCGATCGAAATAAAGAATCCAGTGCATTTACCAGTGTGAGAACGGGAGCATTGCAGAGCTTCAATACCACCTCCTCTGAGGAGCGTGCTGAATCACGTGCAAGTGATAGTCAGGTGTCTTCAGGTTTAGGAGATGATAGACGTCCAGGATCAAGGTTAGACGATTTGCGCAGTGCCAAAAGCAGCCCCACTTCGAGTCCTCTCATTCTGGATCGCAATGAGCCCGTCAACATTTACCGTGATCCCGAGTTGATGAGTAAAAACCCAGTGCGAAGTGGTTTGAGTGTGACTACAATACACAAAACAATGAGTGGGCCAGGGTATCCCACAGCACCGGGTGGAGTGCCTGCACCGCCCCCAGGGCTTACAACCTCCACCACCTTAGCCTCTCACCCCAGTTCCTTGTCACGGCCCCTGCTTCCAGGATTGCCCTACTCCCCCCACCAGTTACCCCCGTCGGCTCTTTCTCATGGTCTCCCTCTTTCACATCCTTCTTTTTCCCAACTGGACGCTCTGACTGCCCGAGAAATTGCAGCGGTACAGCAACAGCAGCAGCAGCAGCAGATAGCTGCTCTGCAGCAGCAGTACCAAAATGCTGCGCAGTTGATACACCCCATGCCCTACGGCGGACATCGGCTTTCACAGCTGGAGTTACTGTGGCCACAGAAGCTGCCACCAGGACCCTTGACTCCAAGCTGGTTGTTGGCCAAACATCCAGAAGGAACATTTAGTGAGGGTGGTGTCATTCCTCGGGAGCATTTGGACCGCAGGGAGCAGGACCGAATAGAACGTGAGCGACTGGAAAAAAGACTTGAGATAGAGAGAATGGAGCGAGACCGAGCTGAACGAGCCGAACGAGAAAGGAGGGAAAAAAGAGAAAAGATTGAAAGGTAAGTGCCATAAAGTGAGATAGACCACAAAAATCATGATTAAGCATGCAAAAAAAAAAAACAACTGCCTGTACTTTGTTTCCTTTACGTTCTGTGTCAGGAAAGGAATGCTGCTGTTTACAAAAATAATAGGAGGAAAACATATATCACAAATCAAATGAGTGATTGCAGGGCTTTCAAATATATGCATGGACATGATTTCATTAAAAAAAAAAAGCTGTCATTTTGATTACTGTGCAAACAAATTTTATGGCATGCATAACTGAAGAATTTGATTGGTGTGTATTCATGATGGTTTGTTATGGTGGTCTACTAGCATGGCTCAGATGTCTGCTTCACTGTATCAATATAGTGCTTGCAAGGGTGGTTGTCTTCTGGATTAGAATGGAAATCCAGATCAGAACAATTTTGAAATCTCAGTCTCTAGATTGATGAGATTGTGTGTATGCAGACTCCTGTTCTGTGAGATTTTGTTGGGGTGTTTTCAGGTGCTTAGATGTTTTGGGAAAGAGATATTTTTCTCTCTGTGTATACTTTATTTCATAATTCTTTTTTGAATACAGAAGAAATCTTCTGGAAAGAAAACTATAAGGAGGTTGAGGTTAATTGCTGTCCTGTGGATTTTGGTTGTAAAATCTTAAAGTCATTTTCACGATTATCAAAACTCTTCTATCGGAGAGTCTCAGATTGGTAAGTGACTTCCTGTCAATCCAGAAAAGACATTCAGTCCATGCAGTAACGACAAAATTAAGATTTTGACAAGTCTACAGTGAATTGGCAAAAAGTATGTGAAAAATAGGTGGAAAAGAGTATACCTTTGATGAACCTGGCAAAGATAGAATTGTCTGGTGTAGAGACCATGCATTGGTGTCATCTTCTAAGATCAACTTAGCTACTGTGCGGGTTAATTAATGCATGCTATGTGCCCACTTTGAAATAATCCAATCTTCTACACATTAGCATCATATATTGTGTTGCGATCTTCTTTCATGAGAACCTTTGAGCTGGCAGGATTTGGGAGAGGAAGGAGGGAAAATCGTTGTAACTGCATGAATGTCATATGTGCCACAAAAATAAAGAATGACCAGATATATCAGTGATATCAATGCCGTGATTCTCTCTCTCTCTCTCTCTCTCTCTCTCTCTCTCTGTCAGATTTGTAACTCCCTTGTGTTCTTTTATTAGCAGACACTAAATTAACACTGTAATGGATTGGATCACATTGGACTAGGTAGGAGTACTGAAATATCAGGAGTGTCCAACTGTGGGTTTAAGGACAACTGTAACACTACACATGAATGTTTTGTGTTGCACATAATTTGTGAAAGCATTGCTTTACCTCTTTCACTAGTTTCAGTACAGTTAATGTCTGTTGTTTTTTTAAGAACCTCAGAATGGGCACAGTGACTAAAGATAAGATAATGTTGCTTATAGCCCAGCCGACCGCAAGAGGCCACATCAGGGCTGTCAGTGACTAAAGAATTTTAAAAAAGAATCTTGCATCATCAAGAGAGACTGACCAGCAGTTCCATAAGTGTTTATGATTTCTCCTCATAATTTATTAGCTTTTTTTTTTTTTTTTTCTTCCTGTGTCAACCTTCACCCATGTCTCCTCCAGTACAGCATCTCATCCATTTTCCAGTCCAAAGTTCACGGGGGGGGGGGAGGAGGGGGGGGGGGGGGGGGGAGTGGACATTCATGTAATGGAGAATCTGTTCTCCCCCCCCAATAACAGTTAAAAAAAAAAACGGTCATTATTCAGCTGGCTGAATATGTATATATGATTTACAAAGAGCTTTTTCCTACCTTTTCAGATAATGTCATTATTTTCTGCAACAATTAAAAAACGGTCATTATTCAGAGAATAAATGAATATCACAAAGAGCTGTTTCCTTCCTTTTCAGATAATGTCATTGTTTTCTGCCATTTATTTTCTTGCATTGTATTTTCTGTTTTCTTTTTTTTTTTTTTTTTTAAATTTACTACACATATGAAAGACAGCGGGATGCAGACTGTTCCATCGCTAGTTAATTTTTTCATCGTTTTGTGTGTGTGTTTTTAGAAGGATGCGTGGGCAGACTGATGCTTTGCTAGTTAATTTGCTTTGTTTTATGTGTGTGTGTCTGTATACTGTAAGTGTATATACATATGGTTGCCAGAAGTCTCCGGATACCTACCACCATGCTTCCTGATAGATTTAAGGATTAGGGGGGTGGACGGGATGATCACAATCCAAATTTCAGGATTGTTGGGATGGTCCCAATAAATTTTCAGGATTGGGCGCTCAAATACTTTTAAGAGAATACATTGAGGAAAACTCCTTCTTTGTAAAATGACTGAACTTGGGCAGTATCGGGGAGTATGGTTCTAGTTGTGAATGTGAATGTCCCTTGCAGTCTTTACTAGGCAGAGCAAATCTGACTTGCACTCATTTTGTGTAATTTCTTTGCACCATTTTTTTTTCTGTGTTATTTTAGCAACATTAAGTTCAGACACATGATAATACTGTCTGCTTGCTTGTACATCTTTTGGAGTGACTTGTTCAATCTTTGCTACATTGTAGATATTTTCATTGTCCACCATTTGGGGTGGGGGCGGGGTGTCAATGTCTCGCGCTAGGTCAGCCAGCTAAAATTTGTTGTTAAGTGTTTCTAATCTATACGAAGCATGCAATTGCAAGTCATTCTGTGAGCTAAAAAGGTGTCAGAGGGTTGAATCAGGCACACAGAAGTTGATGCTCTCCTTAGTAGCGATAACAAGTATGTGCATGTGCATGCTTGCGCACATACAGTGATACACTCACACAGACACACACACACACACACACACACACACACACACACACACACACACACACACACACACATTTCCTAGCTGAATAATCACACAAAGGCAAAATTGAAGAAGAAATAAACTGTCTCTCGTATCTTTTCAACTGAGGTTGATATCAAGCACTTGTACTAGGTTTATTATTTGCTGTGAAGTCTTCTGTCTGTGGATGCAGACAGAAACCTGCTCAGAAAGTTATACTTTGTCCCTTTAAATCTTTAGTCTTAAATCTGAAAACCAAGGTAGCAAGAGTTTTGCACTGGTCACAAGTGAGTGACTGGTGCAGTCTGACAGCTGAATGATAATATTCAGCAAAGGTTACACTTTGTTGCATTGTGGAGAATTCATTGCTTTTGTGTGTGTGTGTGTGTGTGTGTGTGTGTGTGTGTAGTTGCATTTAACATTTAAGTTATGTCTGTTTAATACTTAAATCCAGGATTGCACTTAACATTTAAGTTAAATGTCTGTTTAATACTTAAATCCAGGACTGCTTTTGGGAAACTTGAATGGACATATTCTGTTATTTATATTAACAATTGTGAAGTTGGTAAACGCAAGCAGCCTATATTCTCTCCAAAACACATTCACTCACAGTCACAAGACACACCAGTTATTGTGTTAATTGTTTTGAATTGTTTCTTTACATTGTTGACTCGCACATTATAAGCACAGCACTTGCACAGAAACAAGTGTGCGCACATGTGCCTTATCAGACGCTTTTTTGCAAATGGGAATACATGCAAGAGATGAAAGAACTGAACAAGATATTTAGCTCTTTTTGGTTTGGTTTGGTTTGGTTTTTGTTTGTTGGGGTGTTTCTTTTTACTTTGCTTTGGGGATTTGTGTGTTTGTATTAACAGAATTAAAAGAAAAATTGTTTACTTTTCCTTGTGAAGTTCTGTTTTTTGACCCCAGTTTTAGGGTAGAAAAAAATGTTGGACTCCAGCGGAGCTTTTTCAGGCTGTTGTGTTTTATGTTGTCACCTCCCACCCCAGATTGAATTCTAAAGCGTCATCATGGAGCTCTACATCATTTTATTTGCATTTCAGCCAGGTTTTCAATGCAGCTATTTTGCTTTGTGAAGTTCTGTAAGTAGGACACATTCCATTTTTACCTTGTCTTGTGTGAGAAGCATTGTGTGCAGGGCTATCTCTGTTTGTTTCAAGACTTAAAAGACATCTCTTTCAGTTGTACACTGACCGAGAAAACCCAGTAAATGACTTGCACACTCATGCGGCAAACTTCAATATGCTTTGATCATGCAAACTTGAGAATTGTAAAGAGTTCACTGAAATGACAGCAATTTGGAAGGGTCAAGTGACATGATGCATGAACTTCATGTCAGAGAGACAGGCCAGACTCCACAGGCAGGATTCATTTTCATGGGGTCATCGTATTCACTGAAATTACTGTCGGGGTGGGGTGGGGTGGGGGTCCAGATATAATTAAACCCTGTGGAAAGAACCACGTTTCAGTGACCTTATC
This sequence comes from Conus canariensis, assembly GCA_033310375.1. NCBI lineage: Eukaryota > Metazoa > Mollusca > Gastropoda > Neogastropoda > Conidae > Conus > Conus canariensis. The sequence goes on along the minus strand of CM065718.1, from coordinate 44,863,765 downwards.
ATTGGGATTAATAATTCAGGCAACAAAATGGCTCTTGGACGGGGAGGGGGACAGCCTCCCTCCACCTGGTTTAATATATTTCTGAATCTTTGTCAAGTCCCCTGGGCAAAGAGCAAAGATTAGCAGGTCTAACGTTGAGAGGCAATGAGGCCTGTGGGAACAGGGTCTGTGTTGCAGGCAGGCCCAGTGTGGGTTCAAAGGAAGGTTATCAAAAGGAAACTACACTACACAATCAGATTCCGCTTCTCCCGGTGTAAGTAAGCCTCAGTATTGACAAAGGCAGCATGGGGGCAAGGGGCATGTGTCTTAGCTCAATGTGGAAGGAATGTTGTAGAGAGTTGTACAGCTCTAGTTGCGTAGTCTGTGCGACACATCGTGGTGCATTGTGGTTATGTTGACAGTGATAGCGCTGCAAACCAGTCCCAACGCTGACTGCCCTGCACTGTCACTCAGCAGCCAGTGTTGAAAACCAGTGATAACAGATGAGATAGATCACTGAAACAGGGCTTCAGGAAACGCCTACACTTTATGGGTAGATCTAGATTCAGGTCGACAGAAGGCTTGAACTTCATACATTTTCCAGTGTTGACTCTGGTTTTGCTCCTTTATTGAACTAGAAAAGATTGATGGCTCGTTTTCTCCATAGTAACAGCTCAGATCTAAGAGCACGAAGATTTACCAACAACTGATTGCAATCCTGTCATAATAGAGAATGAAGAGCGCGCGTCTTGTGATCCAGTGTTGCGCGTGTCTTGTGATCCAGTGTTGGAATCAAAACCTGGTTTGACTAGGCTTAATGAATGATGTCAAGTTCTGCTTTAAAAACTGCCACTACACACAGTGCGATGAATTTAGAATACGATTGACCATGATGCACACGCTACTTAAATATTTATGGTTCATTCTTATGCAACCTCTGTTTCAATTTACCTGCCACTTCCAGCAAAATAAAAATGGTTCCTGGGACTGGCAGCTCAGCCAAGTTTTCGTATTCTACTTTTGCAAACAGTAATTTACCAGCAGTTAGCAGTTAATGAGGTCACTGGTTGACCCATCAGCATAGTCAGCTGGCATGATTGAAAGGAGTCCGTTACATTTGTCAGAGGTGTGTGTGTGTGTGTGCATACGTGCATGCATGCTTGTGTGTGTGTGTTTTATTGATGGACTTTGTGGGATCTTACTTGCTACCAATGTCAATGGAAGGAGTGTTATAAGGGTAATATTTTGATTTGGGTTCCAAATCAAAATATTTCATCTCTTGTATACTGTATTTCCCTTTTCTCTTGAGACCAGCTTTAATAAGATGAGTAAGATAAAGTAGCATTGGCATGAAAAGGGTAGCACTAGCAGAAGCAAATGACTGATAGTGTGTCTGCCTTCAGTTTCACTGGATCATTGCTCTCTACACTGATTCCTTCACCTGCAGCGATTGCCTCCATCTTCCTTCTCTCCCCCATCCGAAGCCCTCTGTCACAGTCTTTGTTCTCTGATGGAGAAATTCTTGTCTAGGTTGTTCACATGACAGTGATTTTTTTCCTTGTTTTGCTCCCAGTGACTTCTAGTTTAAAGGGGAAAAAAGGTACTGGAATCGTTAGAACCACTGACATTCCTGTCTGAGTGAGTGGTAGGGAATTAGGGAGCTGTGTGACACGCACAAGCAGATCAGGGTGATCAGACTACAGTTTCTGACATAAACTGCTGAGTTGGGTAGAGTTCCTTCACTGCTGGCTGGCAGTGGCACAGGAAATGTGTTGACATTGATTGAAAATGATTTCAGATTGTTCTGAACAGTACCTACATTTCAGTGCACAAGAAGTTTTACCTTTGTTACCAGTTTTCTCAGCTGTTTTAGTGACCCTGAAAATTACGGTTGGAGACCAGGGCTTTTTCAGTATAGATTGTACTGGAATGTAGGTAAGCACACGCTGGCTTGTTTTACATGCTTTGTGAAGACTTGACATTACACACACCTGCTTTCACATTCATTGCAGTGAAAAGAAGTTTTGTTGTTGTTTTGGGGTTGGTGTGTGTGTTGGTTTGTTTGTTTTTTGTGTTTTTTTTGGTGGGGGGGGGGGGGGGGGGGGTTTGAGAAAGCGGACCTATTTGCCACTTTATTGCAGAAAGAGATCTATCTAAAGTCTAGATATGAGAATATTTGTTTTGGGGTGAGGAGGAGGGTAAGATGAACAGTTAATAATGGTGCTTCCTGGCACTTGGTATTCACTTAAGTGCCTGGTCATGGAAAGAAGTCCTGACCTGGATAGGAATGTATTTTTACACACCACACACAGACACGCACACACACACACACACACACACACACACACACACACACACACACACACACACACACACAAGGCTTGATCAGTACTAGCTAGACTCCTCACGCACACCCTGATTTTGATGAATTCAAGTTGAAACAAAGTTAAGAATAAAATCACCAGTGGAAGTGTTTCCTTGCATTGCCAAATGATACTTAAGTGTTGGTGTACGTATTTGTCTTATTTTATGAATTGCCATTGTTTTGATATAATCAAGGAAAATAAGTTGGTAATTATCTTCCGTTGTCCCATGCTGGCATTCTCACTTGCTGCACTAAATTACTTGTAAGTTGGCATTTTATCCAGTCATTTTATCATTTCTGAGTCATGTCCCATCCTTGTTGGTGCCTCTGGCTACTTTTTAGAGTGTCATATTGTTTTTGGGGTGTTTTTTTTTCCCCCTTTTCTCATGCCCAGGCATGGAAATAGAACAGGATGCCCCAAGACTGTGCACCTGTGTTTTTGTTGGTGTTCAGTGATGTTAGTTTTGTTTCTTTTCGGGTGCTTTGTACATCTGTGACTTGCTTTCTCTTCATCCGCCATGTGTGTGCTGATTCTGTACAAGAATTGTTACCATACAGTCTTCCTGTCCCCACCTCTCTCTCTCTCTCTCTCTCTGTCTGTCTCTCTCTTTTCATGACCCCTCATAAGCAAACTAGTTCATGTGCACACATATGTTCCTGCTTGATTATCTGTTGGCTGTTACCTTGGGATTCATAAACAGACGTGTAAAGTGTAGTATAACATATTTGAACTATGAATATTGTAAACTGCTTTTTGACATGGTGTTAATTGTTTGTGCAGGGAGCGATTGGAGAGAGAGAAAGCCGAGAAAGAGAAAGCTGAGAGAGAAAGAGCAGAGCGTGAACGTTTGGACAGAGAGAGGATAGAGAAGGAGCGCAAAGAGAGAGAAAGGTTGTTAGAGCAGAGAGAATGGGAGCATCAACGACATCAAGAGAGAGAGAGAATTCTTCGTGAGTCAGCTGAAACCAGTGCTCAGGCAGCAGTTGATGAACACTTTGTGGAGTCTTTCAACAGAGTGGCCAAACTCAGGGTAAGTATTATTGTGAACCAAAGACACATATCCCTCCAGTATATTTTATTTTTCAGCATTTCTTGCTTTGTGAAAGAAGTGGACCTTTAATTGGCGTGTAGGGTGCATGAATAATAAGACCCCACTGCATAGCAAACACCCTATAGGATCATGGTATTTAGAAGGTTGTGGTGTGACCGAGTGGTAGAAATCATACGGTTCACCTCACTTCTGGATTTCTTAAGTTTTAGCTCTACCACAGCTTAAATGCTGAATTTTCAGGAATCAGTCTACTGTGGCACTGGATAGTGTGGATAAATTCAAGAGTACACCTTCTGTGAAAGCAGTGGTATGAAATCGGAAAGAAATATTGGTAAGTAAGAAATTTAAAAGATACAATGAAACAAACAAGTTAAAAGTAAAATCTTTGTTTCAGCTAACATACAAACAATGTAGAGTGATAAGGTAAATAGTAAAAGTATAAAACAGGCAGACTTTCAGTGACTTGTACTGTGCATGAATTGTAAGCCCCACAGCATAACAAACAACCAGTAGCATAGGGTGACTGTAACAAGAGGGTCATGGTATCATTGAGTGGAGGAAATCATATGGTTCACTACACATCTGGCTTCCTTCCAAACTTCCCATTATTTGACTTGATAGTCCTTGACTTTTAGCCCTTGGACTTACTGGTGAAGCTCAGTGACAGCTGTCAACTGCCTTCTGAAGTTCATATTGGTAGTTTGATTATTGTTTGAATGGGGTGATGCTTCTCTGTGCATGGTTGGTGAAGAAAAAGCATTCATTTCTTTTCTTTTTTTTCTTTTTTTTTTTGGTGTTAATTTACTCCCATCCTTGCCCCATACGTTCTGATGGGGTTGAGTCGTAAATTTTCTTTCCGCAATTGAAAATTGAAATCTCGGATTTCTTTTTAAATATTGATAACAGTTTATGAAAATAGAAGATGAACATTTTGTTAAGGGGAATATGTAGTATGTAGTTGGGGAGGTAACAGGTAAAATCTCAGCCAGACTCAAGGTTTCTGATCATCCAGTCATACTGACCTGGAGTCAAAAGGATTGAAAAGAAATCAGATTATGTGTGCTCTGTAGTAAGGGACTTGTTAATGTGTAAAACACTTTTTGATCATGGATGGAAAAAAATGGATCAAGACAGTCTGTGAGAAATCTTTTGTCTGGTAGGAGGAGGGGGCTGGGGTTGGGGAATGGGATACTGGTCCAACAGTGCAACCTCCTTGGGCCAATTGATTAAACGGCGCATATTTGTTATGTGCAGAATAAATCTCCTTGGGCCAATGGATCAAATGGCACATGTTTGTTGATGGTGTGCAGGGTAAAGCTCCTAAGGCCAGTACATCAAATGGCGCATATTTGGTAGTTGGCGCTACATTTGTTCAGATGTGCACAGTTCCTTGGACCAATGGATCAAATGGCTTGTTATAATGTGCAGAGTCCTTGGGCCATTAGATCAAATATTATATTTGTTATGATACACAGAGATAGCTTCATAGGCTAGTTGGTCTAGACAACCCATGATTGTTACTGGGTGCGAAATTTAGCTCCTTGGACCAGTGGATTAAGTAATGCCTATTTGTTATGGTGTGCAGAATATGGCTCCTTGGGTGAAACCTTCCATCACTAAAGGCACAGGCAAGACACTCCTCAAACTGGAGTCTGACAAGGCTATGGAGGAGGACCGCATCAAGAGGGTCAGTATACTTTCCAAGTCTGCTGTATTACTGGGTCTATTATACCACATTTTAAGGGGAAAAAAATTTCAGTATCTATTTTGGGAGTTTACTAAACCACATTAAGGTAGAAAATTTTCAAAATCTGTTTTTCATCAATTGAAGACATGTGGAATTGATTAGTTTACAAACTATTTATTTAACGTAAATAGTCTGTCCTTTCCCTCCTGATAAGCAGGATTTTATTAACCACGTAGCTAAAATGAAACAACTCCAGGCTTCCACAAACACATGCACATAAGAACATAGATCTCTGCCAAGGCTTCAACAACATAAGGAATAAGTCTTCCTGATGTTCTTTAGCACTTTGTCTCTCTGGCCTTGCTCTGGGGCTGTGTATAAGGAGAGAAGAGGATGCTAGGGACTAATGGTGTGACAGGAGGGAATCAATAGTCAGCCTGGAAGAAATGCCAGCCTCAGACAAAGTAGTGCTGGGGGGGAGATCGATGGTAACAGACCCAGTTCATTGATCGATGCATGCAGCTTTTTGAATGACACAGAGACCTGAACAGAATCTTTCCTGGGCGTAGGAATAAGTTGTGCTAGGTCTGATTCAGTGTGTGTGTTGTGCATAACATTGGGAGCATAGTTGAGTAGGGCAGTATTTTGCGAGTATTGCATCGTTGACCTAGTTCAGATAAACATGCAGTTGAAGTAAATGTCTGAAGCTAATGTCATTAAAGTAAAGGTAACTGCAAAAGGAAAGTGGTGTGTGTGTGTGTACACATGAATGATTTGAAGTGATTAACAGACAGTTAAATATATAGATGGATGGATAGATAGATATATTTATGTCATTTTTTTTCAGGAGGTTGACCAGCAACGTGCCATGATGGCTGATGACAAACGTTATGTGAACACAGTGATAGAGCAACAGAGGAGTGACACCAAGCCAGAAGTGATGGCTAGTAAAGATGGAAAACCCATCTTTGGATATTCACCATATCATTATAGCCTGTATGGTTACCCTTCACAGCAACACTCCACTATCACAACAGAACAGCTGCAGAAAAGAGGTCTGGCCCCAGCTGGCAGACAGCTGAAAGAGGAAAAGCCTATGTACCCAGGACCAGCAGGGAATCCTTCCCCTCCCCGAGGCAGTGGTCCTTTGGTAGGGTCTGTGCATCCGCCCAAGGAAATGAAAATGCAGAGCTCAGTGATTGTGGAGAACAAGGTCAAGATGGAGAAACAACCCACTGCAGCTCATTCCCATCATCCAGCGTCTTTGTCTTCATCAACCTCATCGTCGCCACACCATCAGCCTCGTCCTGCGCACACCCCAGAGCAGCGACCAGACCGCCCCTTGTCATCATCCGCTAGTCTAGCCAACCCAGCTATACCCCATCACCTGATGGGTCAGGCCATGGGCAGCAGTACAAACAACTTTGGGGCCCAGTCCCCACACTCCACTGCTTTCCGCTCCCTGGACCCGAAGGCTATGTCAAGATCTCAAAGTCCTTACAAAGTCATTGGCGGTCCGTCAACATCGGTTTCTGCTCAGCCTCATTTGCCCGGTGGCCAGCCTGAACCCATCAATTTCAGTAGCAAGTCAAAGGTGTCCAGTTCCTATCCCACTCCAGCCATTGCACAGCCTCCTGTGTCTCTGCCAGCATCCTCTCTGGCTTTCAGCTACAGTATGATTCAGCAGGGGCTGGTGCCTAACCCCATGTACAGTCAGGGCTCTCTGGCTCCTGCTATGCAAATGGCACGTTCTCAACAACCCAGCTCTACTGCTGCCAATACCTCCACCCCTGCCCCTCTCCCCCATACTTCCAATCCTTCAGGGATTGCAAGTATGCCCCCCACTTCACAGATAGCCAAACCCCAGCTTAGTCCACCAGGAGGTGCCAAGCGTAAAAGCAACGGTACTGGCCGAGATGCTGGTTCACTTCAGTCAAAGCGTGCCAAGCAGGTGGCTAGCACCATCTCTGAGAACAACAAGATGGGCAGTTCAGTGTCTGTGCCAGTGACAACCCCACAGATTCTTACCAACCCCTCTCCATACACTACCAGCAGTAGTAACAGCATGACCAGCAGAATGCCTGGCCCATTGACGGCCAGCTCATGTCTTGCTCCTACAGGATTCCTTGACAGTTTCCGATCCTTTGTGGAAAACACTGTGCAGAATGCATTCCTTCAAGACGAGAAAACATCTCGAGAAAAAGAGGAAAGAGACTCTTTACAAAAACATCAGGAACTGAAACAACAACAGCAGCAGCAGCAGCAACAGATGCAGCAACAGCAGCAGCAGCAACAGCATCAACACCAGCAGACACAACAGCAGCAGCAGCAGCAGACTGGAAATGTTGTGGAGAAAATGGAAGTCAGTGTGGCAGGCCCGGTGGGTAGGGAAGAAGTGGCCCGGTCCCCTGCCCTGTCTGTGTCATGTCAGCCCACATCACTGCAAGTGTCCAGCAGCAGTCTAGCTTCTATCACAGACACCATCAACCGTGTGGCCAATGGGCAGGACACAGACAGTGACACACTCAGCGCCCCCAGTCCCCCACCTCAGGCACGCACTGACAACACCAGTCCTCAGCACAGGGGTAGTGGTGGCTCCAGTGCACCCAAACTGAAAAAAGCATGGCTGATGAGGCATGCTGATGATGAGAAGCCGTCCTCATCCCCTCTGGTCCCCTCCCCTCTGGTTCTTGCTCAAGATGATTCCAATTCCAGTCAGTCCACGTCCAAGGAGGTCAAGCAGTTCCTCAAGACCTCCAATGTGGTGGATCCTACTGTGGCCAAAGTCAATGGTGATGTGTCTCCTTCGCCCACTATCACAAACTCGACAAGTAGTGCCATTGGGCAGAACCTACCTAACGGCAATATTTCATCTGATCTCCAAGGCACCAACTATGAATCTACCTCCTCTGCTTCAGAAACTGAGATGCAGGTATGTTGTCACTTTCTCCCGTTTACAGTATGTCATCACATCCACCCCCTCTTTACCCTAAACTTAACCTTTTAAGTATATTCTTTGCATGTTGTTTCAGCATGTGTGACTGACAGTTGACAATTTGAGAGTTTTTTTTTGTTTTTTTTGTTGTTTTTTTTTTGACAATTTGAGAGTTGTTCCAGTGTTCCATGTAGAACTTTCAAGTTTGAGTAAAATGACTCTCCAAACAAAAACTGAGGGCTAATTGCTGAAAACAAGCGATCAAGCATGAAAAGAAATGCGACCACTGATTTAATCAGTTGTTGTACCCTGGCTGAAAGACGCCAGGGATCATCCAAACAGCCGAAGTACTTGAACACTATGGTACAAATGCATCAGCTGGGGATGAGAACATTACGTGTGTGACTGTTTTTGATTACCCCGCCACATGGGCAGCCACACTCCGACTTCGGGGGATTTTGGAGACTGATAATGTTATGCTTGGAGATTGTCACAACTGAAGACAATCCCCACGTAACTATGCAGAGCATAACATTTTTTATGAAGCCTTGGTGTTCTAGCCAATGTCAACTGGCCTGACACAGCCTTAAGCCAAGGCGGGATTTAATCAGTTTAACATTGGTTTCCTTAACTTTTTTTTTTTAAACTGAAAAGAATTGGTAGCATGTTTTTCTTTTTATGTGTTCCAGATATGTGGTAGGTTAGAAATGGAAAAAAAAAAAATAACACATGACAGAATCGCTCTGTGGCCCTGCTGCAGGACTGGTGAGAATGCACACTCAAAGTAAACAAACATTGATGCATGTTACAAGGGGAGGGAGCCAAAATGATGAAGAGGAGAGTCTGTTCTACTAACAATACTTGGAAATGAATTAGACACCTGTCCCAACCATCCCATTTATGTTGTGAAAGCAGCATGCGGGGTCTCCAGTGAGAGCATTAAAGCTTATTCTTGGATTAGTTTTCAGAATTGAATGGTCTTTTTTCTCTCACTTATGAACCACTCCTACATTCTGTCCTTTAGGTCTTATGTTGTTTGGTTGTTGTGGTGGTTGTTTTGCATGCATACTTTCTGCACTGCCAGTCACAAATCCTCCACCAAATTGATTCTTTGCCTGTTGTGAATGGTGATTCTGTTTTCCATACTTCTAAACCTGTTGACAGTTTGGTTATAATTGCGTGTGATGGTGGGAATTGCATCTGATTTTCCAGTTTAAATTGTTCTTTTTGTTGAGAGGGTAGGGGATGCCCATACCACAGTGATCATGCAGGGCCAGATCACAGCCATATGCCATTCAGAATTTCACGCTCATGCTTAGTAACAAAAAAACACTGTCACAATTGTAACTGATTGCAGTTCACAAGATGAGAAAATGTTCAGTCAAGAGTCCTATGTTTCCTTTTTTTTGAAGGGAGGGCAGTTCCCAATAGGCAAGTCACTAGTAAGCATAGTGAGGGGTTTGTTCTATGGAGGTAAAAAAAAATGTTATCACATTGTGAAATTGTCCATTAGAATTTTTGGTCATTGTGGCAAGGGAGTTGCTGTCTAGAGGGGTTGTTAATAGATTTTCCACTTACCATGTTTTCCAGATTTTATTGATCCAGGCAGCTTCCAGATACATTGGAAACAGTTTGCCTAGCTCAGTTGAAATAACTGTGTTGCTGTGACCAGCGATATTAAGATAGGTATATTGGGTGTACTGAATTAATTGAAAATTGCATTCTAAGAGTCTCCCCACCCCAACCACGTTCTTGTGCTTCAGTGATGCTTTAGAAGTTGAGGCTTACAACACAGCTTTAGAAGTGTTTAATTGCAGTACTTGAAGAGCTTGTTTGGTTTTCACCTGTCATGATATGTCAAGTGCTCCATTCTGAAGACGCCCTTTAAAAATATGAATCAGTTCTTCAGATCATAAAATGACTTGACTGTTTCTCTGTCCTTGTTACATGTATGCATGCCAGTGTGGAACTTTCTGTGTTTTCATGATGTAGAGTTGTGTTCAGTAGTAAAATAATTGTGTCCAGGAAGTTTAAAATCCCTAGATCTACAAACCTTTTGCAAGTCTGTGAAAACCAAGTCAGTTGCACTTACGTTGACAAGTTGAATTTCTATGAAGCTCTACTCCTTTTCACACACAGACATGCACACTAGCTCACACACTCAAGCACGTGCGCGTGCACACATACTCACACACACACACACACACACACACACACACACACACACACACATGGTGCTTTAATTGAGTTGGAGCACACCTGTTTCATATGAAAGCCTTGCATCAAAATGAATACTTGGTAACCAGCTGACAGCTTTTCTAGTTGAGTCATCTAGCAGCTAATACAGCATGTGGTCTGTTTTCTCTGTTCGGGGCATTCTGTCTCATGCTTAACAACGTGTATAGTGCTTGTTTTAGGAACAGTATTTCATGTTAGCCATGCAGGAATTGTGAGGAGTTTTTGATGACGAGAAATTTCATGATGTAGAGATAGCAGACCACATCGTATCCTCCCTCCCACAGACTCGGTCTTCCTGCCCATTTCATCGTGAAAAAACTACCAGTGATTTGATCTGAATAATCCCAATTGATTTTATGTTCACTATTGCCAAATTCAAACATTTTTAACAATTTCATTGGCATAACAGGAATGCTAATGTTTGTTTTAACTGTGTTCGCATTACTGACAAACTCAGTATGTGGCTGATGCGGAGGTAGATATTCAGATTTAATTTATGAAGGATTTGGAACAGGTGGGAGGGTTTATGAGCATATTTAATCGGGCTTGCATGTTTTGCGATACATATGTTCAGTTTGGATGGCTTGTGATTTGGAGAAGATGACCAGATATAACACTGCCAAAGATTGCTCAAGCTACATTTTATAATTGCATAGAGACAGAGGAACTTAGAGGGAGCTGAGTACGTCTGTCTGACGTAGTCCATAAAAATACAGCAGTATGACAAGTTGGTGGGGGTGGGGGAGCCCCAGGATATTGAATTAGGATCTAGGACATTCTCGTATTAATCTCCACAACCGGTTTGAGGCAGTGGGGAACAGGAGAGACAGCTTGCTTGTATGGCAGGTTACCGCCACCCTGGCTTATGCTCCCCCCCCCCCCCCCCCACACTTCCTCCCTCTAATCCTCACCCACCTCCCCTCTTTCTACCTTTCCACGCCTGCCTGACGGGGTCACCACCTCCCTTCTCACCCAGCCCACCTCTCCCCCACCCTAGCCTCACACCATGATTATACACAGCTCAGCTCACCTCGTTCCCCTCTCTCCTCCCCTTGTCACAGGGCCGTGTGGAGCTATTCCCTTGATATCCATCTGCTTAGCCGGGCTTTGTACCTAAGGGGTCATATAAAAAGTGTGCGTGGTTTTCTCTCCCTCCTGTGGAAGAAGCTGCAAAAGCTTTCGAGCAAGGAAGGGGGTTAGGCTTAGTACAGACAGTGGGAAAGTAATCCGAATCACGCCTTCTAGGTTAATTTTTGTTTGCCTGTCACTGACAGTCGGATATCTTATAATGTGAATATTTTGTAGGTATTATTATTTTCTTCTCTTGTTGAGGCAGCTTGTTGACCCTCCATGGAAACAGCATCAGTTAAGAAGAATTCATGCCCCATGAAAAGTTGGGGGGGGGGGGGGGGTTCCTTTTTCTTTCTCCCCCCTTTTTTTAAAAAAATTATTGTTGTGCATAAATATGCATACAGAGACATGCCACTTCTAAAAACAAATAAATGCGTCAAGCACACGTGTGGCTGGGTAACATGTAACATGCCCTCCTCCCCCCCCCTTTTTTTTTTTTTTAAATGAGGCATTTATTTTTGTCATGGTTGGAATTTCTCTCTCTCTCTCTCTCTCTCTCTCTCTCTCTCTAAAACATTATGTACTGTGTCATTGAAAGGGATGCAGAGATTTTGAATTTGAAAAAGTGAAAAATGAGACCTCGCGACATATACATTTTGCCATTTTGGTTATAAGCATGCTGTGAAAGGAGACGGACACCAGTGAAATAGAAGTATTGGAATATATTCATGAGAATTTAACATTCAACCTGAACATGATTAGTTTGTTTTCAAGGAGAAAGCTGGAGAGAAATGTATGAAAACATCACACTTGCTAAACTTGTGCATGAATAATATTTTTCACATTTATTCATTACTAGTTTGTCATTTGATAGAGATGGATGTATCTGTCTGTTTCCAAAGTATTTCTTTTATGCAGTTCAATTGAAAAAAAGAAGAAGGAAATTGGGGGGGGGGGGGGGAGGGGGGGGGGCGGAGGAGGAGGACGAAAGAATCTTTGGAACGCCTCAGCCCGATACTTCTGAGCTATGAAGGAATGCCTGAAAGTTTAGTGAGATTCAGTGTGAAATCTGTTTTTTGGGTGGGAGTTGAGTTCATGGTGGGAGTTCAGTATGAGCTCATTTTATGAATTTAGTAAGAAAACTTTTACAACTTTGTCTTTCATCATATCAGTTTGATTGGAGAATTTTTCTCTTACACCATTAAGTGTCATTTAGTATTAATTGATCAACCAAATACATTCATTCATATTATGCTTTATGATATTATGTTTTTCTGTAAAATTATTTGCGAGTGCTTTCAGTGCCTTGCAAAATGCACTCAAATGCATGTGTGCGCTTGGCCCGCGTACACACACACTTTTTTTTTTGATTGAAGTTAAAAGTATTCCTCTTTACCCCAGCCCTAAATGAACAAATAACACGAAAGCATGTCACAGTTCTCCAGTGCAACAATGTTTCTACAACTTGAAAAAGCAGGAAGTTTTGTCAGTAAAGCAAAGACTGGATGTGTGTGTGTGTAAGTTTAGAATGTGTGTAGTGCATTCTGTTTGGTGAGATTTTTTTGGTTTTCCTTTTCGTGTGTGTGCATGCACACTTGGTAACTGTTTCATTGTAAATTGTTGCAACACGTGTTGTTTTGAAAATTTGTGACTTGTCTGTTTGGCATGATTCAAGGCCGATAACGTTCACTTTGAAATTGATTTTACAACAGTGTTTGACAGCCAAAGAATGGTCTTCAACTCTGATGGCAATTGAGTTGTAAAAATCAAAATGGAAGGCCTTTGTTGGCAATAGAACAGATGAAAACTGGATTGAGTCGCTTTGAAAAACACTGCTAGTTGAAAGTCAGCCACATTCCTGGTTATTTATCTGTTCTTTGCAGGGGGGGGGGGGGGGGGGGGGGTGATGGCAGATAAGCCATATAGATTGAGGTAGTTGTTGACAACCTTCTGAAAAAGGTCAGGACTTCACCTCTGTCTGTTTGGTTAAGTACTGTCTTGCTTTGAGAAACTTGACTCGCTGTGTTGGCAACTGTCTTGCCTTGAGAGACTTCACCTTCACTTGATTACAATCTGGCCTTGAGAAACTTCACCCACCCCCCCTGTTGGGTACAATTGGGTCTTGAAGAGTCTTTCATGCTATCTCTTGGCTACTGTCTGGCCATGCGAGATTTCACCCCTACTGTTGGCTACTGTCTGGCCATGCAAGACTTCACTCACCCCCTCTGTTGGCTACCGGCTGGTCTTGGAGAGCTGGCTTATTGTTGCCTTAATGTCCCTTTACCTTGATTTGAAAAAAAAAAATTATCCTCTATTTCATGTAAATGCCATTTCGGTTCAAGGTTTAAAAGGGTTTGTTTTTGTTTTTTTTCTTTAAACCCATATTGGATATAGTGAAGGTACTTAATAAGTGTCTGGTCCAGTAGTTAATGAATTGATAAATTGCATTGGTCCTGTAGGTAATGAATTAGAAATTAAGTTTATGCATCTTTGCAGCATACAGGCAGTACTGTCTAAATTAAGTGGATGTCATCATTAAACCAGCGATTCGGAGGTACTGTAACCCTTTCTGGGCACGGACTAAACCCAGAGAGAAGGAATACATATGTGCATATATATTTATATACCTGTAACCACACGAACACACACACACACACACACACACGCACGCACACACCATACATACATACATGTATACATACACACACGTGCACGTGCACGCGCGCGCGCACACACACACACACACACACACACACACACACACACACACACACACACACACCCACTCTATACATTCACACTCACACTGTAAACAATCACTCACATACACGTGTAATTGCGCACGCGCGTGTGTACACACGCACACATACACCACACACACACACACACACACACACACACACACACACGCATTGTTCATAAGTTTTGATATTTATGAGAAAAGTTGTTTTTTAACCCTTTTCTAGCAGTCCTGAGCAAATTTTTGTTAGTCCAGACTCTGTGCTGAGACCTACCCTTAAGGGCTTATTAGGCCCCAGATCTGTGCCTTTTGAAGATGCTGTCAAGTTTCTGATTCCAGTCTGTCAGTGTGTGTGATGATGTGCTAATTAAAAGATTGAAATTAGAAATCATTTTTCTGAGAAATTACGTAAATTATTTAACTTTTACAATGAAATAAACCAACATCTTCACTTGAAAGTAAAAATTGGTCAATGAAAATAACAATATGCACTAAATGGTTTCCATTGTGTGTTGAGGAGTGAATTAATTTTCGAATTCCATTTTATGTAAAGGAGGTTTGGGCATTTTGTTAAATTTGTTCGTTTGTTTTTATGCTGGACATATTCTGATGAAAAGCTAATAAATCAAGTTCCTTGTATCCGAAAAATGATTTTTTTTTTTTTTCCATCTGAGCTTAGATATAGCTGTGTTTGATTTTATGTAAGGAGTGAAAGGCAGAAAAAAAAGGCATGTTTGTTCAAGAGTAAATTGCGGTCTACATGCATTTCAGCTTTACAGACAATCAACAACAACAACAAAAAAGAAGGAAGAAGAAGAAGCAGGATTTTTTTTTTTGAAAAATAGAGATCAAAACCTCTCTCTCCCCCCCCAAACCAATTAAACAACTTGGAATTTATTGTTGTTGAAAGGAATCTGACTGACAGCACTCAAGGTTACACTGAAATTGGTCTGTCAGTAAAACCGTTCCTTGTATCATTGGCATTATTCATTGTAACATTTATAAGTGAATTTTCAATGTGATATGAAAAACAACTTTTATGGAAAAGAAAAAAAAATTTATATTGTCTGGAATTGGAATTTTTTTTGTTTGTTTGTAAAGTTCACCTGTCCTCTCTTTAATTTGTTACTTTCATTCAGAACAAGAGGCCAGACATTAGTGGGACAGATTATTCCATGAATATATATGATCAGTTTTCAGCATCTGGGTTTACTATTTGAAATCTGACCAAATCATCGCTGCTTATCACTCAAAATATCTGCAAAAATTTAAGTCTGAAGTGTCTTGTTGAAGTAAGTATCTTGTCTTTTTCAGTTATGTGAAATAAATCTTCATCAGCCTGCAGTTTCATATTGGAATCAGTTTGGCTTTCAACGAAATTGGTTTCACTGAAACCTTGTCACAAGTGTTTGATTATGAAGATGTGCTATTTCTGTTAAACTTTTACTGGTACTGCTGCTGTCACTGCTCTACAAAACTTCTGCCTTTACCTTCTGGGATCACTGATCTGTTCCTTTGTAAAAACCATCCAGCCAGATTCTTTTACGCTGTTAATTCGGGCAACTTCAAATCAATCAAAATGTTGTTGATGTCACTGGTTGTGGTGACATAGCTTGTGACAAGTACACAACTTACGCTTCACTGTTGAATGACAGTACCCATGGAATACACAGTGTGTTTCTTGAATGCTATTGAGGTTTACAACCTGTTGCTTTGGCCCGACCCTGTGGCGAGTATTGCACAGGAGCATTTTCAACTTGAAGAGAGTTGAGGAAAACAGTTTTGTTTTACCTGCACCTGAAACAGTACGATTAAGATTGAATCCTTTCCAAGCAAGTGTATCACTGGAAGGCTTTTCTTGAGACTGACAGGTCTCGTGTGATACATTCAGCGTAACTTGTGTTGACCGTTGTCATTTAGAGTGAGTGAGCACACATGCTTCACATTGTTCTCAGGATGAAATTACTTCTTTTTTTTTAAATCCAGGATGGAGTTCCACATGCACACATTTTCCTTAGTACCTGATGAAGTCAGAAACGCTTTTCATCTTGTGCATGACCATTTTGCTTTACAGACTACACCCAGTACAAAGAAACGTTCAAAACCTAAGAAGTCCAATGCATCTGGCAAGAAACCCAAGACGGAAGAGAAGGCACCCTCACCAGTCATGCCATCACAGCCCAGTGGCACCCCCAGCAATGTACGCAGCAAGAAAACCTCCAACAAGCGGACAAAAAATGATAAGGACACTTCCAGAGTAAAAGAAAAGGTAAGAAAACAGACTGATGCAACTGTTTCTGTTGTCCTTTTGTTATTATGGCTAATTTGGCACTTGAGGATGGGGGTAAAAAGTGTAATGATTTGTTGCTAATCTGTGAGTTCAGATCGGTATTTCGTAATCTGTGAAGCATATGTGCAAGGTGTTGTCCGTTAGTGGAAGAGAGTTGAGCCCACTAATAACCAATTGCATGATCTCAGGAGGGAAACGCACTCTTCCCTAGGAACTCGTCTCCCCAGTGAGATGAGGCATTTTACATCCCAGAAGATAGTATCTCAGCTGATATTAGAATGCAAAAAACTCGATGCAGACTATGTGGACCTGTTATTTGCACTAAGCTGTAACATGCAACTCTACTGGACAAGCATTGGTCAACTGTTTGAATTATATTTATTATGAAATTGTAGGTAACATAGTCTCGTTGCGTGCAGATTATTTCTTTTTGTCATATGTTATGCTGTGAAAATGCAGGTGCCTCATGTGAGCTCTGCACTTAGTCCGTTTTTCATTTCTTTTCTTTCTTGTTTTTTGTTTTTTAACCCAGGATATATAAATGATTAGTGTGTGATGTCTGTCTGTCTGCTCAACAGCTGTCTCCACCAGAGACACGCTCTGTTTCTCCATCACCATCCTCCGTCTCCCGGAGATCACCTGCCCCTGCATCTTCTTCCTCTTCGGCCAGTGGGGGGAGTAGAAAGGAGGAGAAACCCAACAAAGCTCCCTCAGGCAAGCATTCAGGAGACAGCAGTTCCCCTCCCTCACCACCGTTGTCACAGGCTTCTGGCAGTCAGGATGGGGAGAAAAGTTCCTCCCCTGAAGCTGTCATCAACTCCAAGGACAAGAAGAAGACGCGGCGCAGCAAGGAGGTTCCGAAAGACACATCAAGCAGGAATGGGAAGCAAGGTTGGTTACAGTTGCTGTGCATGGGGCATTTGTGGAGGCAGTGCTGTATTGTCAAAAAAAAAAAAAAGAAAGAAAAAAGAGCAGCCACTGTGACTGATATGTGTTTAAAAGTTCAGTCTGTCACCATACTTTCAGTCTGTGAGGCCCTGGTCATATTCAAAACTTGTAATTTGTTTTAAAAGAATTTGTAAAAGTTAGGATCCTTGAAGCTTTTGCTTTGGATTGTGACTGATCGTAAGTGAAGACATCACAGTTATGAGCAGATGCAGAGGTATGCATTATAAGGCAAAAATAGAACTGAATGGATATCTCATTCTGGATTAAAATTAAACATTTCGTTGTTTGTTTTGACCACCTTTGCTTCATATGAAGATTTTATCAGAATTTAGCTTCTGATTTCACTGAAGTGTTAACAAAAAAAAAAAATATATATATATATATATATATATATATATTTGTATTAAGTAAGAGACTGCATTTTGTTTTTCAACAGGTTCCTCTTTCAATGAGCCCTTGCTCAAGTATTCTGTGGCAACTCTCAAACGAACTGGTGCTCCATTCCTACAAAACGGCCCTTGCAGCGAGGTCACACCCAAGCTGTCCAAATGTAGGGAGTGTAAGATGACCCCCAATCAACGAAGCAAGAAAATACCCAACATCTTTTGCAGGTTCTACGCCTTTCGCAGGTAGGCAGCAGATACGGTTGTGTCTCTTGTGTTGAACTTCTCAGCTGCTAAAAAAAATACATGTTGTCTTCATGTGTTTGATTTGGTCGGGACGTTTATCACTTGTTTTTACTTTAAAAGACTCTTTACTTTCATTTCACTGTTTGTCATGGTGCTGTGAATGGTTCACCCTTTTTTCCATCGACATGTGTAAGTCACTGCCTTACCACATTGATTTGGGTGCCAAATTAACCAGGACCTGTGTGTGCCTGTCTGCTGTTGCTGCAGATTGAAGTACAGTCCTAAAGGAGCAGTGACCAACGCTGGATTCTCCGAGTTGTCAGATGCTGATCCTGATGATATTGAACCTTGGCTTCCAAGGTTTCCCAGTAAGTATCTTCTCTTTCGGCTTCTCTGTCCAGGCGTCTTGCCATCATGTCTTTGTGTTCTTGGTCCCTGCCATAACTCTTTGTTGGCTGCTGCTTTCACAACTTTGTCCATCTCATGTTTGAGCCTTCAGTCAAACTTTGATAGTAACTTGGGTTGCATGTCTTGTTGAAAAGAAATCTTTGAGTTTCCTTTGCTTTACCCAAAAGTTTCTGTCTGACTGTGGGTTTCCAGGGTAGAAATTCAAACTCCTGCTGCACAGTGAATTCTTTTGTCAGTAATGCTGAACTATAAATGCAGTGAAAGAAAGACTGTTGGTAAAGCATTGTGAAGTTATAATTGGCTTCTTTAGATGAGATCTGAATAAAATGGCAAGTTGCGTTGATTTAGTGAAGGATCCAAGTTTCAGTGATGATACAGTGACAGTGGAGAGCTGGGTTAATTGATTTTGTGTTGACAATAAACGATTATATATATGTGTTAACAGTTCTAGGCTGATTGCTGAAGAGTGAGTTTTGACATTTGAAATTGCATGTTTATGAATAGTATCTAATTGCCTTGTCCAGACTGGAAAAGGTGATTTTCCATTGAAAATTAACAGTTAGAGACAGCATGTTGATATATGGAAACTGTGCGTTGGCAGTTCAGGTCTGTGTGTTGACAGTTGACGAACCTGCATTGGATGAGGAAATGGGCAAGTTCATCTTGTCCAAAGTGGGTGACAAGTTCTGTGAACTGGTGGAGCAGGAAAAGGAAGCCAAGTCTCTTTCTGGCATGGATCGTAAGTTGCCCATCTCATCAGTGAAGTCTTCTGCCCTTTGTCTCTTCTCACGTTCTCTTTCTTACCTCACACATTATTCCTTCTGTCTCTCTCCATCCCTTTTATCCTGTTCATATTTGTAAGTGTTTGTGTAATTTGTGAGCACGCACCATCTTTTTCTGTCATCACTCCATTTATGTGTGAATGTGTTGTAATGATGCTGCCCACCTGGCCGTGTTTTTTTTTTTTTTAAATACATGTTTCTGCTAATGCACTTCATGCAGGCATGTTGCCAGTACATTGAAAGGAAAGAAAGGGCACAAGGTACTTATTACTTTTCATTATGAACACACACAGATTACTTTAAAGTGCGCTCATGGTTTGGTTGGTTTCAGCTCCCATTGTGTGGAAACGGGCAGTGACAGGTGTAAGGGAGATGTGCGATGTGTGTGACACAACCTTGTTCAACATGCATTGGGTTTGTCACAAGTGTGGCTTTGTGGTCTGTTTGGACTGCTACAAGGCGAAAATCAGGGCAGCAGAGGGAGAAGGTAAGATACATCACTGATATTTACCCGACACCTGTACTGCCTCTGTGTGTGTGTGTGTTTTTGTGTGTGTGCCTGCAGCATGGTGTTAGAATCTTATTGCACACTCACAAAAAATGAGAACATTTTTGTTTGTAGCTAAAATGCCATTCCATGGATGACTGTTTATTGCGCAGAGGTGGGAGGGGTTTTTTGTCAGTTTTTTAGATTTGTTTGCAACTGTTGGCTTTTTTTTTTTCCTTGTTAGGTTGATATTTTTAAGTGCCTTTAGCCATGACGTGGGCCTGTATAGTTTGCTGGACTGGAATTACGAACAGGCAAAAAAGAAAACAAATCTGTATTGATGTAATACAATTACTCGAGCAAGAGTCAGAATGAAGCACAAGCACCTTGTTCATGTTTAGTGGGTACTTCAAATGAAATGTGACAGCTAATTGGCAGAATTGAAAAAACAGCAGGGTCAAATCAGCCAAGGGTTAGAATAGGCTTATGATTGTTCAGTGACTGAGATTGTAATTGATGTCTTCTTTGAAGGTGGATGATTTAGTTTTGAATGATAGACTTCCCTACTCATCCGACTTCTCTTTTCCAATTTGGTCCCACCAGTCTCTGTAAACTATCCATTTTAATGGGCTGTAGTTGCAGTAAAAAGTATAAGGTGAAGTGATTGGTTGTTGTATTATTGTTTTTCTCCAGATGAGGATGACTGCAAATGGTTGACATGCAGTTCAAATCGACAGGCCCACGATGCCAGAAAACTGATGCTGACACAGATAATTCCTAGTGATGGTTAGTACTGGATTCTTTCCTCTTTTTTACTGTCTGCTCACTCAGACCTGTTTGGCGGATTTGATATGTACTGATGGTCAGTGGTAGGCCATTTCTTTTCTCTCTTTACTGTGTACTCGCTTAGACATTTTTCGAAATTATGACAAGTTTTTTCTTTCTTCTCATGGAATCTAGGTTTTACACACAGATCAATTTGTCTTGGAACCCCTACCACACACACACACACACACACACACACCACACCCACACCCACACACACACACTTGTTCTGTCACAGAATGTTTAGGAAAAGTAATGTCACTAAAATTGATTTATTTGCATGCTTGCGTGCATTTTACATGCACACACACACACAACACACACACACACACATACTCTCCACGCTAACTCTTGCACTCTCACACACACACACACACATTTACCTTATGGGTTATTACTGGATTGTTGCATAGTAGGTACAGGTGACCATAATGTATGAAACTTTGTGTAGCTTTATGGGAGCTGGGTCGTCTGATCCACGCCATCCGACGCAAGTGGTCCATTCCCGCCAAGTGTCCCTGTAGCCAGAACGCACTGGATTCCAAACCTGCTGGCAAGAACGGCATGACCCCTGTAAGTCTTGCTCTTCACTGATTGCATATAAAAGCACTTTCAGATTGTTGTCTGATGCAGTTGATGTATATCATTCTCCTTGACCTTCTGTTCAGTGTGACCTAAGGGGGTTGCTGGCAGTCTGACAAGTTGTAGGAGTGTGTGATGCCAGCTTTTAGGAACAGCCATTTGTTTAGCTTGATAACGCAAAACAGCAGGTGGTGAGTCAAGGGTGCACAAAAAGTCCATGGTAACGATGGGAACTGACGCCTGTTTACCTCCACAGCTCCCCAAGTGGCAAGGAGCAGACTGTTTCATGGCACAGACCCAGGGCGGCAAAGATGGGAGGCGTTAGGGGAGAGTAAGGTGTGCTGGGCCTGACGCGCACTCAAAGTTCAAAAATAGAGGCTCATTTTTACTTCATTTGAATGTTGGGGTCTGGGCATTTTGGGTGGATGTGAAACTGCCAAGGACTAGATGAACATGCGTCTTAAAAAGGACCAGCAAAATTTGCACTGAAATAGAATTTTTTTTTTGTTTTGTTTCGCTTTGTATATTGGGCAGTGAAAGTTATCTCATCATGAAGTTGTGCATAATAGGGTGGTGTACGCCGGTAGTGAGGGCTAGTTCCCCCAGGCAGTGTAGAAATCAAAGAGATAAGCTCAAAAGCATCACAGAATGGATCTGGCGTATGGCCAGCTGGAGGGGTGCAGTTTCCCCAAGTTCTCAAGCCCTTGCTGGCATCGCCTCTGGCATGTGGTATCTGTGACTGGGAAGCCGGCATCTGTGGTTGGGAACCGGGCCAGAAGCTGTTAAAAACAATCTCTCCCCCCTCCGCCCCTCATCTCACCCCAATTTCACTCCACCCATTTGTCTCCTGCTCGCAGAGCCTGCATCCACTTAAAATTCAGGAAGGGCTGCCAATAGCTGTGGTGTGTGTGACGTAATAGGTGTCTGAGGAGAAGTCTGGAAGGAAGAGTCAAAGAGATTGGGGTTGTCATGGGTTATGAAAGAGGTAGTGTTGGCTCCAAGCCTCTTTGCCTTACCTGCTGCGTACCTCATTTGAAAATGGCATCTTTTATGCAGATCACTTCTGACTGAACTCACATAGGTGTACAACACATACTGTCAGTCATTTTCTGCTAGTCTGATTGCTTAGATTCTCAGGTACACATAAAGTGTATTAAAGATAGCATGAGATAAATGGTGGGAAGGCGGTGGTGACAGTTTTGGTTTTTGTTTTTTGCATTGATTTTACTTTTGTTCAGATTTTTTTTTACCTGTCTTGATTCACTAGTATCAACTTTTTTCCAGTAGCTTCTATACATGTATGTATATCTATATCTGTACTTATCTGTATCTCTTCATTGATCTACCTGTCTATCTATCCCATGTATGTGTATCTGTATCTATCTACCTATCTATCGACATGCTTATCTGTATCTCTGTCTCTCTCTGTCTTGTCTGTCTGTCTCTCTCTCGCTCTCTCTCTCTCTCTCTCTCTCTCTCTCTCTCTCTCTCTAATGCTCATGACTTGCTTCAGCAATGCCAGCCAAGACTTCGGGCTTACCATTAGCTTGAAAAAAACACAGGTCATGGGACAGGATGTTGACTCTCCCCCAGTCATCAGCATCGATGACCATGAACTGGACGTCGTCCATGACTTTGTTTATCTGGGCTCAACTATCTCAGACACCCTCTCACTTGACGCAGAGCTCAACAGGCGCATCGGCAAGGCAGCTACCACCATGACCAGACTGACAAAGAAAGCATGGAGCAACAGCAAGCTGACCGAGCACACAAAGATCCAGATCTACAGAGCCTGCGTCGTGAGCACCCTCCTGTATGGCAGCGAGTCTTGGACTTTGCGTGCCCAACAAGAGCAAAAGCTCAATGCTTTTCATATGCGTAGCCTCCGACGCATTCTGAACATCACCTGGCAGGACAAGGTCCCAAAGAACACTGTCCTGGAAAGAGCTGGATGCACCAGCATGTACACGCTGCTGAAACAGAGACCTATGCGCTGGCTCGGCCAAGTTGTGCGCATGGATGACGGACGGATCCCTAAAGACCTCCTCTATGGAGAACTTGTGCAGGGAAAACGTCCCACAGGCAGACCACAGCTGCAATTCAAAGATGTGTGCAAGAGGGACCTAAAAGCCTTGAACATCGACCAGAACAACTGGGAAGCAACAGCCCTCGAACAGTCAGCCTGGAGACAGACTGCAGAAAAGTCTCTCCAAGTTCGAAGAGACACTCGCTCAGCATCACGGGGAAAAGAGAATGAGAAGAAAGGCTGCAGCCCAGGCAGACTTCATCTGTGCCCTCTGCCACAGGGACTGTCATTCCCATGTCGGACTGGCCAGCCACACCCGCCGCTGTACTAGAATAGACACCTAGAGCGCAACTCCATAGTCTTCCGAGACTGAAGAATGCCTACACAGATATATATATATGTGTGTGTGTATGTTCTGTATGTTCTTGGTGACTGTTTACCATTCCTATTCAATGGAATTATAAGAAATTGTCTAGGGACTAACATTGTTTCATGTAACAAGAAGTAAGTAATGGATAACCAAAATCTCACATGTGGATGTTGTTACAGCAGTTGATGAAGAAAATGGTGAACGGCATGGGGGGAGAGGAAGGGAGCAACAAGAAATCACGTAAGGCAGCAGCAGCAGCAGCAGCACTCCAGGCAGAAGAGGAGAGACTGGAAGGGGAAGAATATAACCAGGACAAGCTGGCCCTGCTTGCCAGTGTGGCTCTGGGTGGAGGGGACAAAGCCAGCAAACGTTCTAAGCTGGAGAAACTGGAAGAAGAATTTGGAGAGGATGGGGACAAGAAATCTGGCTGCTCCACACTTCGGGAACTTCTCACTAAAACAGCAGGCAAAGGGAAGGTGCCCAATGAGAAGAAGTCCAAACCCAAGTCCTCCGGCAACACGCTGGATGACATCATCCAGTCAGTGGTGGAAAAGAGTTGCCGTGACCTGGATCAGCCCAACCAGACTTTCAAATTCCTGCACTACATACCCCGCCTGGGCCAGTGGAATCGGGAGCTGCCCATCATCGCCCACAATCTGACAGAGACATCGGTGCTGTATCCTGATGTGCCTCACTCTTGGTTATGTGATGGGCGACTGCTGCGTCTCCATGACCCACGACATAAGGGCAACCTGAAAATCTTCCAAGAGCAGTGGAAACGAGGACAGGTGGGTGATGTAGATTTATCTCTGAAGTTTGTTGTTGCTTACACTTTACTGTTCACATCAGACAGATGAGACCAGTATGGAAAAAGCATGGTGAAACAGTGCAAACACTTTGCATACTTAAGTGATAAAAGAATATAGCAGGTTTGTATTTGTTGACTATCAATGACAAAAAACTGATCTATGTATAGCAGGTTTGTATTTGTTGACTATCAATGACAAAAAAACTGATCTATGTTCCCAGATTGTTTTAAAGTGTTGAGACATTTCTTCTTGTAGTATGAGGAATCTGATGCGAATCTTCAGTTCCATGTATGTGTGTGTGTGTCACAGCCTGTGCTGGTGTCGTGCGTGCACAAGCTGGTAAACCGAGACCTGTGGAAACCAGAGGCATTCAACAGAGAATTTGGTCAGCAGGACAACGACCTGGTCAACTGCCGCAGTAGCAGCGTCATCATGGGCCATCCCATGAGTGACTTCTGGGAGGGATTTGAATCTATCGAAAGTGAGTGAAACTCTTACCCTTTCCAATTTTGATCTTAAAGAATTAATATTATTTGAAAGGAGGTAGGGAGGGGCAATCATGAATGTAATAGAAATATGGGGGGAACAAATTTGGTGGTAAATGTTGCAGAAGTATGAATGTTCAGCATGTCGGTAGCTCTAGTTTCAGAAATTGTATTTTTCCAAATGAAATATGTATGTTTCGCCTATTGTCTGCTCAGATCGACTGCTGGACGAAGATGATGATCCCATGCTCCTAAAGTTAAAAGACTGGCCTCCAGGAGACGACTTCTCAGAATTACTTCCAGCACATTTCCGGGACCTCATGCAGGCGCTGCCTCTTCCTGAATACACAAGACGAAATGGGAAACTCAATCTGGCATCCCGTCTGCCTGACTTCTTAGTGCGTCCAGATTTAGGGCCGAAAATGTACAATGCCTATGGATCAGCCAAGTTTCCAAAAGAAGGCACGACCAATCTTCACCTAGACATCTCGGATGCTGTCAATGTGTTGGTTTATGTTGGAGTTCCCAATGATGGACCTTCTGGACAAAAGGAACATGAAGAAGGTGAATTGATAGTGGTTTATTGATCATCATAATTTACCAGCATTGTAAACCAGCTGTTACCAGCATGTGTAATTTTCATTCTTCATCTGTACTTTTGTCTGTCGACAGAGGCCAGCCAATAACTTTACAGTTAACACAGTGAATAAGCCTTTGTGCCATATGATAAATTGTAAGGCAGAAGTAAAAAGTGTTATATGAAACATGAGTAACATACTCAGATTTCCATACAGGTAGCAGTGAATTGGTTGACTGACTTCGTCTTGGTTAATTTCATAATGTACATGTTGAGCAGCCTTTTTTTTTTGTTTCATGTGTGATTTCACATTGAATTTCTTACAAATTATAACTAACTGTAATGGTTTTCAGCTTTCTAGCTTCATAGATTTGGGATTGATTGACTGCTTCTCAGAAGTTGAGTAGTTGCCAATAAACATTTAGAAATGGACAAACACTTCCATACACAATGGGCACACAAATGTATTTAACTTGTTCATTCATCAGCAGCCTGTTGGCCTTTTTCGCTAGTAAACTAAGTCAAATGAAGAAGCCATTTTGCTCCTGACCAAAATGAAACTCTCAAGACCAGATCTGATTAGTTACAGTAATTAGTACAGCAACCTCACCACTATCACCACTGCACAGACCTGTTTGTTTAGTTGTTTCTCATTCTGCCCACACTTACCACAGCTGACAATTACATCAGCTTTGTACTCTTCATTGTCTGTCACATTTGCGACATCTGCCTTGAAAGTGGCATACTGTTCGTGGTGTTGCACTTACCGTACTGCTGGATCCCATTCTCCTGGACTGAGAAAGAATGAGGATGGAGATAGGATAAACTGTGTGGGTGTCAGTACTGGTCATCATAATCCTTTGTCTTCTTTACAGCTGCTGTTCGAGCCATAGATGAGGCAGGGTGTGACAGCATCACCAAGCGGCGTGTGCGGGAGGTTCATGAGCTGCCAGGAGCTTTGTGGCAAATCTACGATGCTCATGATGCTGACAAGATCCGAGATTTCCTCAACAAGGTCAGTAATATGTACCTGTGCCAATCCTTTTTTTTTAATTTTTATTTTTTAAGGATGTTCTCTGTGAATAAAAACAACCAAGTTTCAACCTCCTCCTTTTCAATGTTGAATAGGCTTTTTTTTTTTTACCTTCTTTATTGCTGCCATAAATAGATGATTTCTAGGTTAATAGCATTGATATGTATCAGTTCTGAACTGTGATGGTACAGAAACTTGGAAGTCATTGTGATTTTTTTTTCCTCTGTTCAGTTTTAAGAGGAGGTATGTGATGAGTGTTGCTGAACTTGTTCTCAGGTAAGATAAAGACATGCATGCATGATAGGTTGGAGCCCCCTTATGATAAGGCTTGTTTTTATTTTTGGTGTGTAGAACTGGACAGTGTATTTCTCAAGGATTTTATGTTTCCCAGGTGGCGAAGGAGCGTGGGGAGATCATTGAACCAGACCATGATTCCATCCATGACCAGAGCTGGTACCTGGATGAGCAACTGCGGGATCGCCTGTTGAAGGAGTATGGGGTCCAAGGGTATACCATCGTGCAGTGCATGGGTGATGCTATCTTTATTCCAGCTGGAGCACCTCATCAGGTAGGCTGCTTTCACAATGGAGACCTATCTGCTTATGTCTTTTAGTGTAATTTGAATGCACACTGCATCAAAAGGTGCTAATACACTTGCATCAGTGAAAGAAATGGTTTTGATAATTATAATCGATGCATGGTCGATTAATGTCAAAATCTATCATTCTCTTTTCTTTGTGTGTGTTGAGTTGGGGGATGGGTGGGTGAATGTTGTATTTCTTGCTCTGAGAGCTGTGCTCATGCTGAAATGCAAACCATCTTGCGGGAAGCTTTCAGAGAGCTGAAGAGTTTAAGAATTTTCTTGTGCAACAGGTTATGTTGAGATGCAGGATGTGTTTGTGGTATTAATTGTCTGCAAGTTTGTTTTTTTCTTATGATAGAATGGTATCATTTTTGACCAGGAGTTGTCCAGTAGCAAGTATGAGGTACACAAGTCTGTAGGTTTCCACTCCATTTCTCCCAGATCATGCTGTCAGTTGGACTACAATTTATATGCACAAGGTTGTAGGGAAGTTTTGACAAAGACAGGTGCTCAGGATACCATCAGCACACGAGTGTAACTATCCACCTCCTGTCTGCTAGTAAAGACAGTTCACCTGTCGCAGCAGGGGGCCTTTTTATTTCCTCCACCTGTCAGGGTTTGAGATTTCCTCCTAATGGCTCCACCAGTAATGGACGGGGCAAAGAGAGTGGGGGTGATGTAAGCGGAACAGAGGACTAGAATGGTATAGGCCATGGTGAATGGGAAGGGACTTGAAAGGCCTTTGTTGTGAACCCCTGTGGGCCAGGCAACTGTTACTCAATCTGTATTGTCCTCCACTCAGCTGGCCTGGTGTACTGGCCAGCCTGTGTGGTTGAAGACAAGTGAAGCATGCTGAGCGGGAGTTTTCCATTCTCCATTGATCAGTGTGGAAAGGAGCTGGCCGATTGAAAGGATTTCGTCTTTAGCATTTAGAAACTGGAGGAGAGGAAGGACATGCAGAAGGTATGAAAAGAAGTGAAAGGAGGAGCCAAGAGTACTGGACTGTTGACAGTGTGGTCAACAAACTCTTTCACTGGAAACCAGCACAGACTGTGTCGCCAACTAATTTTATGGCTGAGCTGATGGCAGTCTAGGAAGACACAGACGTTGGAGCACATGAGAGGGCAGGTGGCGTGAGACACAGTAACAAAGGCCTGGTGTCAGGGCTGAAAGGAGAGAGATGGGAAGGCGGAAGAGAGAGGTGGAGATAATGGAGTGACACACTGCCCCGTTTCCTGCCTCCTTCCTCTCAGCAAGGAAGCCAGTGTCAGACAAATGTCACCTCGCGATCACTTAGCCCTCAAGCCTAGAAACTAAGGTCAAGCAGCTTGTCACAGTAGCGTGGCTGCAAGTAGGTTGTACAGATACTGAACTCGGTATATCCTGCCTCAAAAAAGAAAAGAAAAAAAAAAGGCACTGAAGATTTTTCAGTTTTTATTCAAAGCCTTCTCTTCATGTTTGACACCCGCATGAAAAAAAAACAACTTAAGTCCAACACTTAGATCTTATATTCTTGTAGAAATACCATTTGCCAGTTCCTGAGACTGAGGCAGGAATGTGTGAAAACATAAGATGCTGGACATTTTTTGTAAGGCAAAAAAGCCGTAAAAAAAAAATCCATGTACATGTCAAGGACCTTTTCTGTACTCTTATTTTTGTCCACCTCAAGTAGAGATATCTGAGGACTCCTTCCTGCAGGAGTTGACATTTATAATAGCTCATGGTGATTGTGTTAAATTTGGCACTTTTGTTTTTGGATATAAGTGGTGCTGTCTTTGCCTTGGTCCCAGTGGTTCCTTCCCCAAGACTGCATGCAAAGAGTGTGTACTGGCTGTAACAGAAGCTCAGATCATTTTCCTTGTTGATCTAAATGCGTTGGCACAGCTTCATCAAGGAAGTTGAACTACTTGTAGACTTGTTCATATAAGCCACATAAGTATCTGTCAATCTGTGAGGCCACAGTAGTGAGGGGTATCACTGAATGAACAAAAAAATGAAAAAGTTGATAAATGTACAAAGAAAGCGTCGGGGAAAACCAGCTCCTGAAAATGACTTAGCTGTGCCGAACATGCGTTTTAAATGATCTGAACATGTTGGTCAGGCCTGGAGTGCCAAGTTAACATGGTTAATATGCTGCCTTTCTTTCTTTGCCTTGTCTCTCTCTCTCTCTCCTCTCTCTCTCTCTCTCTCTCTCTCTCTCTCTCGCTCTCAGTCTTTCCCCCCTCTCTCTCCTCTCTCTCTCATTGTAACACACATGGAGTACAACCAGATGCATGAATGCTGTAACAGTTTAACTCCTGAAGGGCTGCTTCATGATCAGTCAATGTGACTGTTTCCACCAAGAAACCTTTACTTGTGGATTTCACCCTCTTCTCACATTTTGTTGCAACAGGTGAGGAACTTCCACAGCTGTATCAAAGTAGCCGAGGACTTTGTATCTCCGGAGCACATCAACCACTGTTTCCGTCTCACTCAAGAGTTCCGCCAGCTCTCAAACACACACTCTAACCACGAAGACAAGCTGCAGGTAACTGAATGCATCCCTTCTTTGTGCCCCTCCCCCCTCCCCCATTCATGCTTTCTCTTCTCTTTTTCTGCTTTTCTCTTTCTTTTCTTTCTCTCCCCCTTTCTCCTCAAAGTTTGGTCAATAATCACACAATAACAATACTGACCAACTGATTTGTCTTGTGCACTCACAGGTTGTTAGCAGTCATGTGACAATGTGTATACAAGCTTGCACTTGTTAATGTGACAGATTTAAATCTTGTGCTCATTCCTGGCCGATTACATGCAGACGACTTGCAGGTTTGTTTCTGTTGATGACTCGAGCATTGCACAGTAGTGAAAATAAACATCTTGAACAAGTTAATGTCTCACTTCCTTTTCAACTTATTTTTTTTAGTTTATATCTGTGCAAAATCGGAAATGAAAAGAGGCAGGGAACAGTAAACGATAAACAGTAAACAAGTTGGGTATTTTTTGCTCCCATAAGCAAACCTAACACAGAGCAACTTTTATTCAAGACTGGCACAGCCTTTTAAACTTGAATAAAGTCAGACAAATACATGGACGAACAATCTAATAGTGGGGGAAAAAAACAAGCGCAGGCCAACAACTGAACTATCTTCATAGTAATGACTTGGCAAAGATTTGGGGGGGGGGGGGGGGGGGGATTTGAAGATGGAGAAACTGGGAACATGAAATTAAGAAAATATGTTACAGATATGAAAACTCTTCACTAGCTGCATAAGGGAACCATTGCAATCCCTTTTGAAGGCAGATATATTTGTATTGCCTGCTCCGAGGCCTTTCGTCCGCTGGGTCAGACTCATCAGGGAGACATGGCTGGTTGTGTCTGCGCTCCTGGCGTCAAATAGATACACACCACAGTCCATAATACTGTGGTGTTCTCACCACCAAGGGTGCAAAAAAAAAATCCAATAGCACCCCCAAAGCAGCCAGCGAAGAGTAGTAAATAAAACCAAACGAAAGTGTGGGGTGTGTCTCTATTTGACGCCAGGAGCGCAGACACAACCAGCCATGTCTCCCTGATGAGTCCGACCCAGCGGACGAAAGGCCTCAGAGCAGGCAATACAAATATATCTGCCTTCAAAAGGGATTGCGATGGTTCCCTTATGCAGCTAGTGAAGAGTTTTCATATCTGTAACATATTTTCTTAATTTCATGTTCCCAGTTTCTCCATCTTCAAATCCCCCCCACCCCCTCCTTAAGTCCAAATCTTTGCCAAGTCATTACTATGAAGATAGTTCAGTTGTTGGCCTGCGCTTGTTTTTTTCCCCCACTATTAGATTGTTCGTCTACATATTTGTCTGACTTTATTCAAGTTTAAAAGGCTGTGCCAGTCTTGAATAAAAGTTGCTCTGTGTTAGGTTTTCTTATGGGAGCAAAAAATACCCAACTTGTTTACTGTTTATCGTTATATCTGTGCAGTTTTAAAATTCAAGATCTCCCAAGACTCTTCAGTTGTTATCATGTTTAATAGGCAGTTTTCTTTATACAAAGTACATTTATGGGCAACAGAAGACTTTTCATGTTCGTTATTAGATAATTTTTTTTTTTTTTTGGCAAATGCAGTGGATACATTTATGGTTAATGAAAAGTCTCAACAAGTGTCTTAAAGATGAAAATACTGCGCTCTTTATGGAATTTATTGTCATAACCATCAGAATTGTTGTTCAAAAATTGATAAATTTGTGCTTAACTGACACTGTTATTCAGACTATTGAGTGTTTTTATTATTCCTGTGCAGGTGAAGAACATCATTTATCATGCAGTGAAGGACTCCATCGCAGTATTGCGACAACTGGACCCAGATGACAAGAAATGAGCGGAGCATCTGAGCGTCATGGAGTCGTCCGGTCTGTGATTGAGACGGCGTGGAAAGGGCGGAGAAAGAAGAGGCGGGGCTCTGGTGTGTGAGCAGTGCCAGAAGGCTGACTGCAGCACAGATCAGACACAGGAGGCCATCAAGCCAAGGGCTTGATTGGCTGACAGCACTTGGTGGCAGACCAAAGTTCAGCCCGTCCGTCGGTCCTCTGCTGGTCCAGCATCCACTCACTGCTCCTGTGCCATTCAGGATGAAGCAGATGAGAACACGCGGCGTGCGCCTCCTGTCCGTTGCTGTCCTCACCTTGTCCTCAGAATCTGGAGGAACAGGATGTCTGGGACACACTGTCCTGGGTCCACCCAGTAGTGCTGTGATCCTTATGGGGTGTTTTGTTTTCTGTTGGTTGTCATGGGCCAGTGATTGCCCCTTCAGTTCGCCAAGGACCCGTTTTTGTTTCATAGGCATCTATTGTGATGGTAGTCTGTCTGTAACATTTGACCTCTCGGGTGCTTCCCACTTAGAAGACCAGAAGGATATACTGTAAACTGTAGCTTTTCTGTCTTAGACGAAAGACAAATGAGTTGCTGATGACGAAAAAGGGGGGTATTGTGCAGCAAAAAGTCAAGCTGGGAACTCGGCTACCCTGTGGAACAAGGGCCTGGGACCCCTGCGCCTTGTGTTCACACTGCTGGAAGACAAGAGTGTCAGCATGGTGAAGAGAGCCGTGGTGGATGATGGAGAAAGCTGCACTGTGGGCAGACAGCATGGGTACTGGACTGTGGTGCATACAGAACAAATCTATCGGGCAGCAATGAGGCCACGCCAGCCAGTCCCTCCCTCCCTCACTGTCAACACCACAAGCATGCTTAGGTCATCCACCCCTCCCCCCCACCCCAACCCTCACAGGGCGGAGATCATCAGGCTATCCTTTCCCTCTCAGTGCTGCAGGCATGAGTGAACACTGCCCTTGCTCTGATTTTGTTTCATGCTGGGACCCCATTCACCTCTCCTACGGTGGCTATCTTTCAGCAACAGAATTTGCTCAACTGAATCTGGGGTTCGCCAGTTCAAAAATGTTTTTGACTTGCGCTGTGTGGTTTACTCTATCCGCTCCTTTTCAAAGAAGTTTGTGCCACTAGCTGTGGTTTGTGGGGGAGGTGAACAAAGCACCAAAGGTGAATTAGCACATTGTACAGTTGTCCATGCATCCTATGATTTGCTTCCCTGTGACAGTGATGCTAGTGATAGATGTGAAAAAAATCAAGAAGACAAGATGCGCTGTTAACAGCACTGTTGTTGTGCTGATGGATCTTCTGTTGAGTCTGAGGGATTTGTGTTTTTTTTTTCCTCCAGTTTTCTTCCGTTGGCCAGAATCTGTTGTTGAACACTACAATGACTGTGCAGATGTCTGTGAGGCCGTTCACCTCCTGTCCTTCATGTGCTACCCACTATGTCCAAAAAGATGACAACTAGAACCTGTATCAGACGTGTGATCCTCGCTTCAGTAGACTTGCTTGTGGTGTAAGCTTAAGAAAATGACTTACAGTAGAGGGGATTTTACCTGACTTGTTCACAGAGAGAGAGAGAGAGCACGACTTGGTAGTACTTTCAGATGTGAGTAAAAGAACGATCGACGAGTGACTGTTAAGTGAGAGAGATTTAGTGCTTGGAAGAATAGGATACCCTGTCCAAGGTCGAGGTTATGGGTAGCATACATGTGTGGAGTGACTGAGATGTGTGCAGCAATGTGTGGAATGACTGTGTGACATGTTGTTTGGACATGATTAGGTTATTACACCTTTGGACTCAAAGAGTGTGTATTATATACCTAGCACATAAATGCAAGGTAGCTAGCTGCTACTTGTTATACAATGAGATGTGAAGCTGTAAACAGGCTCTGTTCAAGTAACCATGTGCTTTAGTACATGACACAGTGTGTATGTGTCCATGTGTGTGCCTGGGGGAAGCGGAAAAAATATACATTCTCTGGCAAGAACGTTGCCATTCTGTACATGTATGTATGTAAGAGATAAAATTTATTATTAATAGTCTCCAGTTTGAGTTTTTGAAAACAAAATAAATGACAGATTTTTTTTCCTACCAACAACAAACAATGTATACACCTATAAAAGAGTATCGGTATGTATAGACATTAAGCAGTGCTTTGTGCATTGGCGGTATGAATGAAGTGACTAACCTCAGGAAATCGGCTGTAAATGTAGATTTTTTCAATGGCTGGTCAGTAGCACACATGTATCCCTTGATGTATACATGAAAATCAATTTAGCCGTCATTTCCTTCCTTTTGTCTTTGTAAACTGCTTGACTAGAACAGTAGAAGGGAGAGAAAACCCTATCTACTAGTCTACAGATTTAACCTCATCTTCATTTTCTGGTTGTTGGTGAATTTTATCGATGTAACACTGCCAGAGATGCCAGGTGCCGACTGGCCCATTTGTTGTTGAGGACCATGATCCTTGGGAATGGGTTCGAGGGAGTGTCTGTGGCTTCTGGGACAGATCAGTTACAATGTCTGTACATAAAAGAGTTCAGTTTTGTACAGGGGAGGGGGTGGGGTTGACTGTTAGCTGTACATAGACCACCCACCATGTGGTTGGTGACCTTAGTTCTTGTGATTGATTGGCCTAGGTCAGGGCTGTAAGAACCAATCTTGATTTGTTTGATGGATATTATGTCATGCTTTTGTTGTGTGCATTACATGTCAGACCCAGTTTCTTTCAATATGACTTGAATAGAAATACACTAAGGAGCATTGAATTGTACATGTGTGTATACATCTTTGAACGTGTTTGATGCGTCATGCAGGTGTGTGTCACCATATTCACTTAAGAGCCACTGGGCAGGATAAATTATTGATGCTCCAACATTGTGATTGTATACACATGGGGATGCTCTTAACAGTATGTTTTGTTGTTGTATATACACAGATGACTTATCTCTTGTTGATCTATCATTTGGCTTTGAACTTTTGATCTTGTATAAGGGATAATACCAGATGGCCCCTCCCCCCCTTCCTCTGTGTAGGCCATGGAGTTTGGTCTCTGCTTCAGCACTGCGTGGGGCTTCCTTCTAGGAGAATAGTCCATTGTTGGCTGGCTGAGCAAGCCAGCCAACTCGGCTGTACCCGCCGATTGCTTCATGTCCCATAAGTTGTCCCATGTTTTGTTGGAGGGCCCAATATAGAGGGTCCATGATAGGCGCTTGTCCGCTGTTGTTGTGTGGTTTCTTTTCACTTCCATCAGTCAGGCAAGGATTATGTGTTGATATAGTTTACATATGTTGACCTTTTTTTTTTTTTTTTAAATTTTTTTTTTATTCTTTCATTGTTAAGCTTGTTTAGTTCATCCAGCTTCAACATTGACATTTTTTTTCTCAGTTCATGTTTTTCCAGTTCGCTTTTTTCTGTCTCATTTTAAAATCCACTTCATTGGAGGATGCCCTTGTTTTCGTTCTTCCTCAAGCCATGTTGTCTGATTTAAGTTTTACATCCCCCTCCCCCTTTCCCCACTTCCCCAGCGTTAACACAAAATCTGTGTTGGCAGTGTTCAGCTTTCTTTGTTCAGAAATTATTCAAAGTTTCTTACAGCTTCAGTGATGACTTTCTCAAAGATACTCAATCCTTTTTGAGTTATGCAGTAGTCTTTGGACAATTCTACCATCTTGCCCAAAAATGGGTAGTGAGACATTTGGCTGATGTTTGGATTCCAAACCTTGGGTAGAAAGGGGTGTGGGTGTGTGCGTGTATGTGTATGTATGTGTGTGTGTGTGTGTATAGTCAGGTACAGCTTAGTTCCGTTCTGTATATAAGGTGTCCGAGTCTGTGACCTATTTTTGTAATCTTGGTTAACCTTGGCTTCTTTGGCTGCTGTGGGAAACACAGCCACCTCGTAACAAAAAATAAAACAAAACAATGAAGAGGGGGAGACAAAGGTGAAAAAAAGAAAAGGGAAGGGGTGGGGAGTAATTGATTACGCATTACAAATACAATGGCTAGAGTGATTTTAGCATTGTCTTAATGATCATTTTGAAAATCATAAAAATAAAACAATTTCAAATTGAAAGTTTTCCAAGGTGTGTGCGAAAAGTGCCGGTGAAAATGAATCTGTCTCTGAGTGAACAAAAGGTATTTTCTCTTGCTCTGTCCCAACGTGCTTCTCCTTTCTTCCTTTTCATGACATTTTGTCCAAGTCACCATCTTTTCTCTTGTGCCTGTTCTCCATTCTCTATCTCCCTTCCCCTCCCCCAACCCTCCTTTTCTCACTATATGAATCTCTGTGTGTTTCTCTCTCTCTCTCTCTCTCTCTCTCTCTCTCTCTCTCTCTGTGTGTGGCAGCATTCGAATACTGTTATGTGTTTTTGTATGTGTTGGTTTTTGTTGCTTGTTTTTAGGTTTTCATTGTTGTTTTCTTTGTTTTATTACTTGTTGGTGTATGTTTCAATGACTTTCATTCATATCTTGCTTGGTGTCAAAGACTGAGATTGAAGAAAAGAAATGTAAAGGTGTATATTAACAGCTTATTTAAGCACTGTTTCAATAATTTGTTCCAATGTTAACATAAGTCCTTGTAGTTTACAAGAAAACCACCTTTTTGAAACGTTTGTGGCTTCTGGGAGGTTACCAAACTGCTTCAGATATGTTTACTCTTCAACATTGGGGGGAGGGGGAGGGGGGGGCGGATGAGCTTTCATTCACCCCCCCCCCCCCCCACAACACATCAAACAATGCCACAGGCCAGCTGTGCAAGCAACTGGTTGTGATGAAGGACGTTTGTTCATGAAGTTCTGTTTGCTACTTTTTACATTGTCACATCTACATTTTGATGTCAAAACCATTCTGTCTGTGTAAGGCAACAATCCTGTTGCAATTGTGTCTTGTTCTGTCCTGAAAGAGAATTTTCTTACACAGAATGGATGACTTGCTGTTTGGGATAATAGGTCCATTGCCAATTTTGGATTCCCATCGAAGTTAAGATAGACTCATAATTAGAGGTTGTTTTTGTTTGTTTTTTGAAGAAACTCATAAAGTTAACGGGGATTTTGGTCTACAGGTGAAGAGATGGGATCTCTTGGGGGGGAAACTTGGGACAGAATTTTGACCACAGAAACAACTCTCCCAGGAGAAATATAACCAGAAAAGTGCAAGGAAATCATGCCAAGGATTGAATACAGCTTTTCCTCTTGACCCCCAGTATCTGGTTCAAATTGCAGCTTGGGTCTTGCTTCTTGATGTTGCTGTTCAGAATGAAGATCTGTAGCTAAAGCTGTGTAATATATTCTACATGTGGTTTTTAGTCTATTTGTTTGTCGGTTTTTGTTTTTTTTACAGAGAGTAAGAAACTTCACTCCATTTCATCACAGTTAACCATCATCATACAACCCCAAAATTTTGTATGCTGTCTGTTACAGGTCTTGTATGCTTTTTTTGTGTTGGAATAAAGCCTAGCTGTTTGTCATGAATCACCCAGGACCCATGCTTTTCCTGAATAACTGAAGCCTAGCCGTGGTTTTGATGTTTGTTTACTCCTTTATATGTAGACACAAATAATTTCTGGTACAGATGTGGGGCCATGCTTTATTGTCAAAGTCAACATTTTGTGGAGATAGCTTTGACACTGACTCAAGTGAAAGTCATGATTTTGGGTCAGTTAAAACCCGTGGCCTACAGTGTATAATATATATTGAAGTCCATACAGGTCCCTGTGTAATGTGTGTAGGCACGCCTAAAGCAATTTTGCCCCGTCAGTCAGCTTAACAGTTCAATCAGAGAGAGGAAATGGCAAAACATGGGTGTGAAACGGTGCGTCTGTGGTGCAGACACTGTGCTGTAAATTGTTCCGGTCATCTATTGATTTAAATCTACCTGTCTTGGGTTTTACATGACGTTTATACATCAAATGACGCATGCACAAACTGTGATGATCTTGACCTCCTAAACTGAGAAAAGGTAACTATTTGCAACGGAATGAGTCGTCTCCCTGAAAAACGTCGGAATAATTCTAATGGTTCCAGAGATGTTAAGAGTTTTGAGCGTCTGGGTACTGAAGTACACAGGATTCACGGTGAAGGTCTGAGAAGAAGAAAAAATAGTAATCGGAATTGTGCGTGGTTTGCATCAGTTTAGGTCAGCTGACTGCACTTCGCTTCAGAATCGGAAAGGTATGAACGTCCTGCCAGCAATTGAGAAGAGCAAGCACAAGCCAAGACCAGAAATAGGGAAAATGTTAACGTATAGATGTATACTATAAATAAAACAAAACTACACACGCTTAGGGCCAATCACACGTACATCATGTATGCTCTGTGCTCACAGTTACATACACAGGATAAGCATGCATGCTTCCATGTGCGCGTGTAATCCACACCAAAGCGACCCTGGGAACTGAAGACTGGGGGCCAAGTCAGCTTGATTATTGCTGTTCTCAAGAAGTACAGGACTAGGTTAAATGGGAAAGCACAAAGACCACGTTTAGCCCACTTGCTGAGGCCTGTGCAGTGTAAATAATGAACTAGGCCAAGGCCTAACGCCTTGTGATTCTTTTTTGCTCAAGCTTAAACACATACACGCACGGACACAAACGTACGTTCTCTCTCTCTCTCTCTCTCTCTCTCTCTCTCTCTCTCTCGCCTCCTCCTCCTCCTCTCCCCTCCCCTCCTCCCTCATTCCATCTATTTAATTTAGATATGTAACCTTTCCACGAGAGATCGGCGCCTCCACTTTGAGAAAGAACGAGATTAAGATCTGCGGTTGCCTGCAGACTAACCAAATCTGTGCTTTTAATCCGGGATGGAAAAATCTCTTGCTTTGGTTCACCTAGCATGTGACCTGTCATGCGTTCAAAAGTCTTTGGATTCTCCCCTCCCCCCCCCCCCCCCCCCCCCTTTGTTGTTTAAGACAATTTCATTCGTTTTTTTATGGCATACTTAATGGCTATACTTAATTCTGCTGAACAGTCGGCTTGTAAGCGCTGCACAAACCGCAGGTCAGTGTATTGACGTCCGCTCGTTCCCCTTACACCTGCTTGTTTGTTTTGACTCAAGCCGGATACTGCGCATTGCTTAATATCAACCTAACTCGCGGTCGCATCACAAACCTACTGGGCATTGTCTGCGATTTGTTGTCGTTGGTCACAGTCAGTGTCGTGTTGTTTTGACGTCAGGCACAGCGTGGACCATCACTGGACAGCCTTTGACATCGTTTTCCTTTGCTGCGCTTTTTTTTGGATTTTCAAGTTGTGACCTTCTCTGTATGCAGTATTCTCTTCCAGTAGCCTATGGTTTTTTCCTTTCCGTTTTTGCTTTTCAGAGTGTTGCTCCTCCCCTATTTGGTCAATGGGATCGTGTCTAGGTAATTCATGTGATGATATTTTTGTTGTTGCCAGATTTGTTCTCTTTGTTCGTTCCCAATGTGTAAGACATGGGGTATGCACCTCCTCCCCCCCCCCCCTTTCTGTCTCTCCCTCCCTCCCCCCCCCCCCTCTCTCTCTCTCTCTCTGTCTCTCTGCTGTCTTCACTGTTTCTCTTTACCCCCTCCCCCCCTTTCAATATTTCTCTCACTCTTTGTTCCTTCTCGTTCCACCCTACCCCCCCCCCCCCCCCTCTCTCTCTCTCACTCTCTCTCTTTGCTTCCCCATTTTCGGTCTTTCTCCTGTGAACTATTTTTTTCCCACGCTCATGAGATCATGATGAGCTTTGTTTTGTTTTGGTCAAGACTGGCGAATAACATGAATGACCAAGTACCATACTGTTTGTTTTTATAAGCCAAGGCCCAAGCTCAACAAGATCAACAGAATTGGGGGGGGGGGGGGGAGGGTGTAAACTACTGCTGTGCTGTAACTTGCGTTACTGCATAATTATTCACATGTGTGAGTGCTTACAGTGTGTGTGTGTATGCGCGCGCGCGTGTGTGTGTGTGTGGTGTCACTACGAAGAAACAGCTTTGTGTGTGTGTGGTGTGTTTGAGCGTGTGTTTGAGATACTGCGAAGAAACAGCTGTGTGTGTGTGTTGGGAGCGTGTGTCTGAGATACTGCGAAGAAACAGCTAAGCTGGACAATGACAGCAGGATGCCGACCTACTCTGCCTCGGGGGGAAAAAAAAGGAAAAGAACGAAAAAAAAAAAAAAAAAAACGTCGTCCAATTACGCCGCCTCACACACACACATCGGCTGCTGCCATGGCCTCTTCCATCAAGCAACGATCGATATTCCCGCGACGGAGTGGGTCGAGTGGGCGAAAAAGAATTGAATGTGGGAGGGAGAAAGGGGGAGGGGGGGGGGTTAGGAGGAAATAGGAGTGGGCGCTTGGGGAAAAGAGGTTAGAGGAGGGGAGCGGAGGTAGGGGAGTGGTGGGGGGGGGGGGGGGGGGTTGTGTGGCATAGAGAGATGAGATTGGAGAAATTTATTGATCAGCCTCAACCCCAGGCAGGCGTTTGCTGTGAGTGGGTGGGGGGGGGGGGGGGGGGGGGGGGGGGGGGGGGGGGGGGGGGGGGGGGGGGGGGGGGGGGGGGGGGGGGGGGTGGGGGGGGGGGGGGGGGGGGGGGATGCGGTAGGATGGCGGGGAGGGAATAGGGATTGATGGGAAGGGGGAAATGGGGGGGAGGGGTTATTAAGCTTCGTCTGGATGGCGATCACTGTTGGTTAGCGTGCCGCTAAAATAGTGCTGGCGTCAGCCTCGTGCGCGAGTGTAGAGCGAGCTCGCTCGCTCTCTCCTTCTCTCTCTCCTCTCTCTCTCTCCCTGAACGACCTCTACCTTGCTGCTGTGTGACTCTCTTCCCTTCTTTCACCGTCTCGTGCGAGGAGGATTTTCTCGCTCTTGCTCTCCCTCCATACACAGCTGACCCTTCCCAGTCCCCCTCTACCGCCCCCCCCCCCCCCCCCCCCGCCCCGCCAAGCTCTCCACAAACATCTCACTCCCCCTTTTTCTCATCCCCTTCGCCCACCCCACCCCCCAACCCCTACCCCCCCCCCCCTTCCCCCCCTTTCTGTCCTCCGCCGCCTGTGCCCAAACTGGTCCCTCTGTCTGAATTATTGATTGACCTCATGGCTGGCTTCTCTGTGGTGGTGACTGGCTTCTCTCACTGTGATCGGAGTTCGCCGTCCTCTCTCTCTCACTCTCTCTCTCTCTCTCTGGAGTGTGATGAAAACAAGTCTCCTGAATGGGGAGGAAGACTGTGTGTGCGTGTGAGGGTGTGCCTCTCTCTCTCTCTCTCTCTCTCTCTCTCTGCCACAACAGCTATGTAATGACAGCCGTGGTGCTCCCCCACCCTCCCTCGGTGTATCTTACAGGTCAACATCAATGAAATTATTATTGTTATCATTATTATTGTTTTTAAAGTCCTTCCGCACGCAGTGCACAGGAGGCCTAGTCAGAAAATGGTTTAATGAACACAGGTTCTTAAAAATGTTCAGGAAAAGGGAACGGGTTGCGAATGACGGGAGGAGGAAGCGGGTAAATGTAGACGTAAACCATTCAAATGACTAAAGAGTGAACTCCAACACACAAACGCGCGCGCATGTGTGTGTGTGTGTGTGGAAAGAGAGGGGAGAAGGAAGGGAGAGAGAGAGAATCTCCTTTGTTTGTTTTAGTTACATTTCATTTAAAAACCAAAGAAAACGGTAGTTGAAACCTTTCAGTTGTAGTTCTGTTTCTCATTTCTGTATAATTATATTTGGACTGCTTTGGACGTGCACCTGAAGTTGGGTTCTCCATCTGCCCCCCCCCTCCCCCCCCCCCCCCCCTTCTCTGCATGTGCGCACACGCGCCCGCCTGCGCGCTCGCACGCTTGCCTCTTGTGTGTGTGTGTATGTGATATCTTACATCATGCCATGCGCGTCTCTTTGTTTCTGTGGCTCACCCGTCGCGTGGTTGCCTCTTTGTATCATTTGTGTGGTGTCTATGTATTGATTCTAACTGTGCTTGTTTAAGAATTCCAGGTTTGGACCTCGCTGGTGATGTACAATTCTTTTAGACCTGTCTTTCGTTTTAACGTTTGAATGGCTTTTAATGATCAATCTTGCATTTTAACTTGTATATATATATGTACACTTTCTTTCTTTCTTTCTTTTTTTTTTTTTCATGCTGTCAGCTCTGATGCGGCCTACGTGGTCGGCTAGGCTATAAACACATGACGTGACCTGAACCGGCTTCCGGCCAGTGTCCTCCGCGGATCAGTGCACCGGAGAAAGTCCGTGAGATCCCTGCACGGGGCAGGCGGTAGCCTAGATGAAGGGTGATCTCCCTTCTTGTCGCGCAGATCTATTCCGGTAGGCCTACCTACTTCCGGTTACATTAAATTTTACTTTGAGAAAAGGAAATCATCACTTTCCGCCATTGACGATTACATTTTATTTTTAGACACGCTCTTAGGTTTGTTGGTCAGCAAAGATTATGCAAAAGCTGCGGAGTTACGGTATTCAGTCCAACTTGTGAAAAAATGGAGTGTGCAAGGATGGACTATTAGTTCGGCAGTACTACTTTTTCACTGGGCAGGAAAACTGTAACATGGAAGGTAGAGTTTTTGAATTGACAACGATCCATGACTTTAAACTGTCCAAAAGATTTTCAAAAAAATGTTCAGTCATATAAACTTTTTCATTTTGTAATGTCTGTTTTGTGTTTAAAGAAAGGGGGGGGGGGGGGGGGGGGGGGGGGGGGGTTAAATAACATGTAATTAGTACTGTTTGTACTTCCCACTACTTCCTCTCGGAAGTGAACCCACTTGCTCACTAAAGTTTAAAGGGGTGACCCAACACACACACACAGAAAAAACAAAATGTGCGCGCACACACACAGAAAACAAAACACACACACACACACACACACACAGCCTACCAACCGATCCTGTTCATTTTTTTTTTTTTAACTCTTATGTTGATTTATTATTATTAAGACATGTTATATATAATGAAGAGTAAGTGGAAGGGTGGGCGGAGGTAGGAGTGGCGGCTTACAATTTAGTGCCGATCTGGATCATTCAAAGGATGATGATCCACCATTCGTTGGATCAGGACAAAGGTCTACACGAGAGCTCTTTCAAATCACTGGGAAAGGACACGAGGTCGCAGGGGGTCACATGACGGAGGCTTGCATGACAGTCAGAGATATTCGCCTGCCTCCGTCACGCACAACGGGATAGAGGTGTCATAACAAGCCGTGCCAGTCCTTCACCATGTCTGCATAGCTCCAGGACTATCCCGGTCTGCCTCTGGGACGTAGCTTTTCCGCTGTACACTGTCGAATTATCTTGGAGAGTCAGTCATGACGTATCAGTCCTTTCCTTGCTTCCCCCCCCCCCCCCCCACCCCCCAACCTTTCCATTCTTTCTGTCTAACCTGTCTCACCGCGACCCCCTTCGCCCCACCCCCCCCCCCCTCACCCCAGCCCACCTCCATCCTACCTCTTCTCTCCCTCCCGTCCTTCCTGCTCACAAGTGTGTTTGTTTTAGCATTCTTCCTTCATCTTCCTTGTGTATTTAACCTCTTCTTCCTCTCCTCTCCGTCCTTTATTGCTTTTTGCCGTCTCAACTTGTCTCCCCACCTCCACCCTAATGCCCTGTGGCATTACTCCAACGCCGCTCACTCTGACTCCCCCAAACACAGCCGCACTCAGACTTGTCCTATCGCTGCCCCAGGTCCGCCGTCCACAGACAGCACTCAATCAAAACCAGGTCGTCATCATGAGCTCACGAGTTGAGACACTGCACTGCTGCCGACTTACTTGAGTGGTGTTCAGTAGTGCCTGGTCAGATGAAATATACGCTAGCCAACACCTGCACAGCCCTCTTACTGACAAGAACAGTTGCCAGCGTCAGGCCTTCAGAGCTGGTCCCAATGTTGCGGAACCGGCGTGACTGAGTGACCCTCCGGGCAGCACCATCATGTGCAATCAACGACAATTCCCATGTACTTGCTGACATCAAGATTCAGAGGCCATGCACATTTTCGAATAAAAATATTGAAGGACTTTAAATTCCCCTTCCCCTGTCCAAGGACCTTTGATAGAAAATTCGACTGTCATATAGACAACATAAGCCTTTATGCATGCTTCAGTTGCTTCGTAGAGTCGCTTAAGAAGAATCCGGTTAGTAGCAGACGATTTGGGAGAAAAAAGGGACTAAAATGAACTCATTTTTGTTCATATATATTATTTTATATAAGAGTTTGTGTGCGTGTGTGTTTCTCAGCAGAATATGATTTGATCCCTCAAAA
The DNA here is from genome assembly GCA_033310375.1 of Conus canariensis. Classification (NCBI taxonomy): domain Eukaryota; kingdom Metazoa; phylum Mollusca; class Gastropoda; order Neogastropoda; family Conidae; genus Conus; species Conus canariensis. The sequence goes on along the minus strand of CM065718.1, from coordinate 44,820,293 downwards.
TCTTGATTTCAAAGCACGTTCAAGCGCTGAGAGCTACTGATAAGCACTGAAATTCCGGTAAATTTCAAGAATTTTTTGAGCCCTTGAAAAGGGCTCCTCAAAATTCAAGCTTACTTTTAAGGACCTTCATAGCCTAGCAAGTTGTGTGAATCCCGATCCTTCACACATTTCTCTCCCTCTCCGCTTCTCCATCGTTCTCCACCTTTAGGATAAAACCTTGGTGTCCTCTCCTTTCTTCGCCTTTTCTGGGAGGCTGTTTTTGTTGTTCAGATCTCTAAAAGCGAAAGAAAGACAACCCACTCGCAACAAATTAGTTTTTACCTGGCGTTGTTTACCATTAAACCCAGGCCTGTCGACTGTACGGGCAGTGTCTGGGTCTCATCTCTTTCAACCGCTTTGGTGGCTCTTTTGTCTTGGGGTTTGACCTCGAGCAACGCCTTTCCTCAGTTCAGCCCCGTCAGTGCAATGCTACTGTTGCTCTCTCGTCGTCAGTGTTATCCACTACGTCCACCGAGTCCACTTGCTTTGCCGTAACTGCTGTCATGCCTGTTAGTTAGTTGTTGTTGTTATTGCACCTGTAATCTTCTTAAACACCTGTAATCATGTGTCGTAATCCATTATCAAGTAGGGTCTGCCGGGAAAGTGCGGGTTCTCGAGTTCACAGTGTTGCGCGGGCTTCTGTGACAGATTGAGCTACCAGCCTACCCAGACAAAATGGGAGCCTACCAACCCAGTCAACCGAGCAACCCAGCCACCTACCCAGTGATTACGCTGTGTGCTAAGAATAGCCATGACAGCAGCGAACAGAGTGAAAAACATGGAGGGCGGGGGGGGGGGGGGGGGGGGGGGAGATATGGGGGCACGGAAGAGGTTGGGGAGGAGTCGGGACAGGTGGGCTAATCTTGTCTATCGCATGGTTGACCTCACACACACCCCCGTCTCGCTCCACTTGGCACTTTTTGTGACCGAAAGCCATGTCGGACAGTTGGGTCGTTGTGTCTATCGAGATGCCCCTCTCCCCCTCCCCCCGCGCCTCTTTTTGCCCACCCTTCCCTGTCCTTTCCCTCCTGGCTTTCATTGTGAACAAGATCTGATGTGGTTCGTATCTATAAATCTGTATTTATTTGTCACGCAGGAGCAAGTACAGCATGAACACTGGTGCGGTAGGCCCGTTTTAGTGGTGGTAAAGTTGTAGATCTGCGTCGGTGGTGATTGTTCAGACACACACATACACAGAAAGACAGACAGAGAGAGAGAGAGAGAGGCATGCCACTTCTTGTCGTACGGTTAGGGATACGGCAATCGTGAACATGTCTGGCACGGAATCAGTTGATTGCTATAGGGTTCGGACAAGATAAACGTTTCTATTACCGTGGCCGTATCCGGACACATCAGTATCGCTGTGCCCTCTTCATCTCTACTTGCCGTATCCGTAACCGTAAATGAAATCGTGCCTTTTACTAGCAGCCTAAATAAGCTGGCACATAATGTGTGCAATTGACATTCTAAGCAACAGACCTTTGAGGGTGTCCGTGATGACTGTGACCATGAGTATTGATGACAACAGCTATGATAATAATGATAATGAGTGACACACTGACGATGATGATGATATTTTGATGAATTCATGCGCAAAGCAGCACCGAAACCGATTTCGAACAAGAGTACGTCAGACAGAAAACACCATGCTGCACGCTTATTTCGGTACCAAATGTTTCACAGCTCTCGTGCGACATAGGCCTTATTTTGGCACGAACCATCGTTACATCCTGTGTGACATAGCTCTTCTTTTGGCACGAAATGTGGTTACATGACTCCCGTGTGATACTGGTCTTATTTGGGCGCGAAATGTGGTTACATGACTCCCATGTGACATAGCCCTTCTTTTGGCACGAAATGTTGTGAAATGACTCCCGTGTGACATAGCCCTTCTTTTGGCACGAACCATTGTTACATTACTCCCGTGTGACACAGCCCTTCTTTTGGCTCGAAATGTGGTTACATGACTCCCGTGTGACATAGCCTTTCTTTTGGCACAAAATGTTACATAATCCCCGTGTGATACAGTCCTTACTTTGGCACGACACGTGGTTACTTGACTCCCATGTGAGACAGCCCTTGTTTTGGCACGAAATGTGGTTACATGACCCCTGTGGGATATAGCCCTTCTTTTGGAGGAAATGTGGTTACATGACTCCTGTGTGACATAGCCCTTCTTTTGGCATGAAATGTGGTTACATGACTCCCGTGTGTCATAGCCCTTCTTTTGGCACAAAATGTGGTTACATAACTCCCATATGACACATCCCTTCTTTTGGCACGGAATTTGGTTACATGACCCCTCTGTGACACAGCCCTTATGTTGGCACGAAATATTGTCACATGACTCTCGTGTGACGTAGGCCTCATTTTGACCCGAAATGTTATTACGCGAGTGTTATACAGCCATGGGGGGGGGGGGGGGGGGGGGGGGGGGGGGGCACGAAATGTGGTTACACGAGTCCCGTGTGGCCCAGCCCATATTTTGGCATGAAATGTTGTTATGCGACTTCCATGCGACGTAGCCCTTCTTTTAGCGTGAAATGTTACACAGCTCCCGTGTGATATAGCCCTTCTTTTGGCACGGAATGTTACATGACTTCCATGTGACATAGCCCTTCTTTTAGCGTGAAATGTTACACAGCTCCCATATGATATAGGCCTTCTTTTGGCGTGAAAGTCATTCTTTTAGCGTGAAATGTTACACAGCTCCCTCCCATGTAACATAGCCCTTCTTTTGGCACGCAATGTGTTACATGACTTCCATGTGACATAACCCTTCTTTTGGCATGAAATGTTGTTACAATAATCCCGAGTGACATAGCCCTTCTTTTGGCACGAAATGTGATTACATGACTACCGTGTGACATAGCCCTTCTTTTGGCATGAAATGTTACATAACTCCCTTGTGACATATCCCTTTTTGGGGCACAAAATTTGGTCACATGACCCCCACGTGACACAGCCCTTATTTTGACACAAAACATGGCAACATGACCCTCGTGTGACACATCCCCTCTTTTGGCACGAAATGTGGTTACATGACTCCCAGGTGGCATAGCCCTTTTTGGGGGGGGGGGG
>CM065718.1:44735094-44817073 GCA_033310375.1 Conus canariensis | reverse complement strand
TAACGTTGGAGGCGCCTTCTCTTCTCCCACCTACAAAGAACTATCGGTTTGCTTACCGGGACATTGCTCAAAATTGGTGCAGAAATGCAGTAGTATCAACGCCGGGGCTTTGCTCTAATGTCAGTTCTTGATAATCATTTCGGCGTTGAGGGGGCTGAAAGTGGAGCTCTCCTTTCGGTCACAGTTTGACTGTTCATCTTTATCATCACCATAGACTTTCAATTTGAATGTGCGTAAAAAAAAAAATGTACAAAAAAACAAACAAAGGGGGGGGGGGGGGGGGGGGGGGGGGGGGGGGGGGGGGGGGGGGGGGGGGGGGGGGGGGGGGGGGGGGGGGGGGGGGGGGGGGGGGGGGGGGGAACAGGGATGAAAAGAAAAGGGGAAAAAAAAAAAGCTTCGGCAACGTTTCAGCATTTCCAATTCCAGCCCCCCCCCCCCCCCCCCCCCCCCTCCCCCCCCCCCCCCCCCCCCCCCCCCGTTGCTCTGGGAATTACTAAGTGAATTTTCTACTTGGCAACCTGCCTACTTGTCCCGAGGAGGGAAGCGCAGAGAAAAGATTGATTCCCTTCTCCTCGATTGCCAATGCCTCCAGACATGCATATATGCGAGAGGAGGAGGAGGAGGATGAAAAGGGGGTGGGGAAAGGAGGGGGATGAGGGGGTGGGGGGGAAAGGACCAGGACAGGGAGGAAGAAGGGTTGGAGCTGGGGGAGTAGGTCAAACACCGACAGGAGGGGGACAGGATGGGGTGGAGGAGGGAACTTGTTCAGCCTCACTCGAGTAGGGGATGAAAGAACTCTTGGGAGAATAAGGGTGAAGGATGGGGAGGATGGGACCAGATAGCGTGGAAGAAACAAGAGGCCACTAGGCCTGCACAGTACATGGTTCGAGACAGGAGAGAGGTGGGGGGGGGGGGGGGGGGGGGGGGAGAGAGCCTTAGTGTGCTGAGGGGAAGTGGAGGATGGGGGGGTGCAGGAAGAATGATAAATGGCAGAATTTCAACACCCTTCCTCCTCTCCCCCTAGTAGAACCAACCTAGACTTGCAAATTGAATTATGCCAACCAGGGGCAAAATGTGGGAGAGGAACCAAACAAAACAAAACAAAACAACAACAAAAAAAAAGTGGGAGCATGCCCTTGCCTAGTACGAGTTCTCTCATTGCTGACCTCTTTTGTAGGTCGCATTCACTTTTGAGTGAAATGAGGTCATCCCAACCGAAGTGTGTGTTGGGGGGGGGGGGGGGGGGGGGGGGAGAAGGGGGATTATGAGCCAGTCACACTAGGCCATTGATGGGTTTAAAAAATTTTTTTCCTCTGACCCAGCTTCGTTCGGTCAATAACCCTTTCTTGTATAGTACCCCCCCCCCCCCCCCCCCCCCCCCCCCCCCCCCCCCCCATTGTTAACAAAGCAACTTAAGGGCCGAAAGGGAACGCACACTCACGCATCCATGGGCGCAAGGAGAGAGAGATAGAGAGAGATGCGTTGCATATTAACTGGTTGTTGACAATCCTGTTCCAAAAGGAAACACAACACACACTATTGTGTGTGGCACACTCGAAGAGAGAGAGAGAGGCAGAGACAGAGAGAGAGGGAGAGAGAGAGAGCGTGCGTATTAGCTGTGTTGACAATCCAGTTCCAAAAGGAAACTCACAACACACACTATTGTGTGTAGCAGGCTCAAAAGAGAGAGACAGAGACGGAGAGAGAGCATATTTGACTCCATGAGACCCCCCCCCCCCCCCCCCCCCCTCCAAAGAACTCCCTGGAGAGAAAGAGTGGATGGTGTTGGCTGTTACTGGAATAAACATCATAGGCTAACTACTACCACCACACCCCCTAGCCCTCCTTCCCACTCAGGTAAATGACAGAGATCTCCCCATCTCCCGCCTGTGCTGCATCTCCCTCCCCATAGCATTTTCTTCACTGACAACAATGCAGTCTGATACCAAAAGGGAATGCACAAGACACACTCACACAGGCATAGCGTGCGCACACAACACATAACATGCAAAGAGAGAGAGGGAGAGAATATTTGTCTGCATAGTATGCAATGATTTCTCATGAAGATTTAAAGTGATGCTGTAGGCGTATTTCACCAAAGATGTATTTGAGACCTTTTCCCCCCTCATGAACTACTTTCTGGAGAGAGGGGGAGAGAGAAGGTGGACTAGTTGACGTTACGTTATATCCAAGACTACCCACTACCCCCACCCTCGTGTGACCACCAACACTGAAAGATTCTCCCATCTCCCTTCCTCTCCCCCCTGACCTCTCATCTTGCTTTTACCCCCCCCCCCCCCCCTCCTGTGAGAGCGATTCCCCCCTTCGATTCTTCCTCCCCCTCCCGTTAATTTTTGTTTTGTAAACAACAGACTGATTGACAACTCAATGGCCATAAGAACAGCTGAAGTCTAGTGTGCGTGTCAGAAAGGAGTAGGGGATCCTACTGACATTTGAAGTGCTGGACAAGACATACGCACATTTGTCGTACGCTGACTGACCATGCAAATACAATTTCTTGGCCTAGTGCAAGTATTCTGGCCAATGTCATGATAGGTTTGTCGGTTACAGTACCCCACAGATTGATTCAAATCAATTAATGCTCATTACTCTAATTTAGACAATGTTCATGCTCATAAAGTTTAAGACTGGCCTAAATTGGGCTATAAAGATCATGTCAGTGTAGTCCCAGACCAATCTATGAAACAGTTTCTATGTGATGTTGGTTGTAAAATCCTTGCATACACAAACACTGAAACTGACAGGTTTGGGAGACATAGATCATGGGTTTACAATCTGTGAACTCCCACTTTTTCTTTTCTTTCTTCTTTTTCTTTTTTGCTGCACGCAAAGCCTTGCTTAAGGAGTCGAGTTGTAACAGACCGCGGCACAATTAGATCGTTTTGAAAGTTTATTCACCTCGTATAAGAATACCTTCTTCTTCAGCGTTCCAGTATCTGGTAGCGTGTGAACTCATTTTACCCTGTTGGGATACTCACACTATACTTGAGAATATAGTCAGTTCACTCCGACTTCGTTGAATGCAGAAATTTGTGGGAAGAGGTTGTGGAAAAAGATAGATAACAGATATGGTAGACAGAAAGGACAGTAGACGACAGTACAGCAAAGGAGACAGAAGAGCGAAAGGAAAAGGGTACGTTACTAGCACAGAATGTCCAGAAGGTGGGGGAACTATCTGTACAAAAGACCCCCAGTATCCCCACGGGGGAGTATAAGAATATAAAATTACAAGTATAATCATAACATTTTATAACATTCATTTAGTTAGTAAAAACAGCGATTAATATTCTCAACAACAAAATGCTGGATGGGATTCAAAAACATTAGAAGCCATTTTCTTTCATGTGCAGGTGGCGATTGCAGAAACTTAAGCCGGTTCAGTGGTCTTGGCTGTGACAATTTATTTTAGATTTGATTTTTTTAACAAAAATATTGCCAGTAACAGTCGTTTACTCAAGCTTATATCGAGTCTTTGTCTCTGTAAAAAGAACCATATTGACTTGTGACCCAACAGCATGAGACCAGTGTCAGCCTGATTTTTGAGAGTTTCGAGATATTTAAAATTTACAGACTTTCCTGGTTCTTTGATACAAGAATGAATTATTGTTTGATATAAAAATGAATGAACTGAGACAAAAGAACAACAACAACAAAAAAGTTACGGCCTTTTGAAGGGGGTTACTGTGCTGCCATGGAGAGAGAGAGTGGAATCATCATTCTGAACATGGCCCTTTCTCACACACAAGAAACGCTTCCCCCTCACTCTCAACTGCGCACATGCACCCAGCGACACAAGCAGACAATTTTATACACAACAAACTTTCTCCCACACAGACACAGACATGTTTGATCTTTTCAGCTATCTTGCAATGTTGAGCCTGCACAAAACGCAACAGAGACTGTAAAAATAATGTGAGATGGCAAAAAAAAAAGAAAGAAAGACAAAAACCTTCAGGGAATATTTATGGCAAGCAGGAAAGTGCAAGCCCAAGACGGATCATAAAACCCCACTAAAACTAGGGCCGTTAGGCAAGAGGTGGAGGAAGACCGTGGACCAGCAGCATCCTGGTTTAACATCCCTCCCCTCTGTCCTCTCTGAACCATCAGTTCAACTCCATTCTCCTTAACTCCTCTTTCCAAACCTTCTTTCCTTCATCGTCTTCCTCAGTTTTGTTGTTGTTTTTTCTTATAAATCAGCAGACAAGTGGAACATTTTTCTCTGTGTGTGTGTGCGCGCGCGTGTGTGCATGTGTGTGTACGTGTGCGCGCGTGTATGCGTAACATTTTTGTGTTCTCTACACTAAAAAGGCAGTTAACGTTTATTCACTGTCGATTTCCCATTCCACACTGGCAAAGTCAAGGGATAAGGATGATCATAAAAGCACTTTACAGAGGTGACGCATGACAGAAAAATCAATACATGTGACTGTCATTTCTTTTCTAAAGACTTCATCTGTAGGTGGATTTACACAAAATAGGATTTATTCTTTTTTGGTACGTTAGCATCAGCCGTCAGTAGGTATGTGACCTCAAATGGGCTTGTACACTGAAGCTGTATGCATATCCACATTTAGTCTACGAGACAAGTGAATTGTCAAGGAGTCTGCAGACACAGCCTGTTCTGCAGCATTTTGGAGGGGACCAGAGGAGAAGCGGTGGGGGTTGTATCCACTGCATCTTTGGAACAGCAGGTAAACAACTTCCTGTAATTCTCCCTCCAATAATATAGCATTTGATGTACGTCATCTGCAACTGCATCCCTGAAAAATTGCCAGCGCTTTCCTGCATGGTACATTCTGGGAACCAATACGAAGTGGGCCTCCTAAGATCATATGTAACATTCTTACATATAGCATCATTTTCTAAAGGTTCACAACTTACATAACGGACAATGTTTTCTATAATGTGTCCTCAAAATATGTTCTGTGGGGTTCACTGGATGAAAACAAGACAGAAAAAGCCTAGGTGGTGCATGTGACAAAGAAACATTTTAATGTCTCAACAGCAGCAGACTGGAACTTAGGGCTGGGTGGGAATGGCAATGGGTTACAGAGGTTTGTCCTGGCCGCCTACACCCCCACTGTCCTGGCTGCCTACACCCCCACAAACCCAGGGTCCTCAAGGATGCCAATTACGCTGTGCTCCACATCCCCATCAAAACGACGCAACACCTCGGCAATTTGACTGCCCCTCATCTGCGGGAAAACGGCAGCAATTTGTGCAATTTTATCGGCTGGCTGAACATGAGTGTTGGCAGTCTGGGGTGGTCTCGGTGCAGCACTGTCCTTCTTTGCCTCTGAGTTACCTCCCCCAGGCCACGAGGTTATTTCCCTTTCCTGGTCCTCCTGAGAGGCTGTGACCTGACAAGGAGATGCTGGAGATGAAATCATCTGTAATGGCCGCTGTGGAAACCCCATGCAAAGATCTATGTCTGGCAGACTGTCAGAGTCCGATCCATCATTGTCACTGTACCTCATGCCCACTGCATCTTTCTCACCATTCCCAGAATTCATGGTGAAGGTATAATCCAATGGCTGTACCCTCACTCTGGAACTAATCTCTGGTCTAGCATCTGTGTGTGAGGGTGAACTTTTCACTGAATGAGAAAAATGTTCAGCTAAAGACCTGACTACCACAGATTTATTTTTGATACTCTCATCATTGCACAAAGCATTATCAGTAGATCTGATGGTGGTGAGGTGTTCTTCAACATTCTGTTTAAAGTAGACACTGCCACCGGCAGACACATCATGGGTAAGAAAGACAGACTGCTCTTTGGGTTCTATGTCAGGATGGCTATGAAGCTGATGTAAAGATAGGCTGACTGGAGAAATGTGATCGACAGATTTTTTCAGCCCGGGGAACAAGTTTTCCGAAGCATTCGGTCTGTTTGCTGTAGATGAGCAAACAGAGGGGCGAGGAGACAGCCGACCCTGCTCTGAACCCTCACAATGCCCGGAAGTGACACCAAACACTGAGGATGAGTCATCGCTTAGGTTCTGAAACTGGGGTTCAAAAGCTGAATGTTTGGGCCCGGTGAGTGTGGCTGAATCCCCCAGCCTTTCCCTTTCCCTTGTGGCGTCTTCTATGCAGGAGGCCCGTCCTGTGCCGAGCGCTGCACCGTCGGTGGTGTTTCTCCCTGTTACAGCCGCATCGTTCCTTTCCCTGCAGCCTGTGGGGGTTTGTTTGGGGAGATCTGCTGGCCAAATTTGTCTGCCTTCCTCTTCATCAAATACACACGACCTCGAGGGGACCCGCTGAGGGTGGTGAGGGGCACGGGACTGGCCCCGCAAGTCTGCTTCGCTGTTTGACCCACTGACCTATTTTCTTTGTTGACATCACACTGTTGACGTCTCGCTGAGAGCGGTGGGACTAAGGGAGGTAGTTCATCATACTCTTCCAAAAGAGGAAGAGAGGAGTGGCTGCCCTTGAACATTTCTGCCAGTTCTTGTGTTTGGAGCTGATGTTCGATGTTGTGATTGTTCTGTTGGCATGGGGTGGGTTCCATGCTGTTGTCATCACTGTCACCGAGGATGAGGACAGGTCCAGTCTTGCTTTCACCCCAGGAGTCTGGTTCCTGTGCTGAAACTGCTGTCATTTCTGCGATGACCAAGGCATCGAATTCCCCTCTCTCGGCCCTGAAATGACCAAATACAGATGATGCAGATCCTGAAATGATTCAAACTACATTCTCCACAGTATCCAAGATAGCGGCAGCACTGTAATTTGTGAACAGAAAGATTAAATTAAATCAAAAACAAAATCAGCTACACTTTTCAGGATCCAACAACCTTTGGTCTTCAATCTTGGTTTGTGTGGAACATTGTTCTTCTATCATTAACCTTCACAGTAGGTTGTGGACCAGAAAGACTTTTTCATTTAAAAATTCACCCCTCCCCCTCCAAAAAAAGAAAAGTCAAATGTTCATCATAAAGACCCAAAATTTGAGATATGCCCAACTACCACTTACCAATCATGTATGCATAAGTTCTGTAGTTTTTGTTTTGTTAGTGAACCAATAAACAATGTTTGGTTTTAGCATCCACTACTTACACATACGTCTTGGGTCACACAAGGTAAAGAAGAAAAGTGATGATACTTTGCACTCCAAACTTGTAGGTTTCACAGACCCCCAGTTTTCTGAAGTATTATTATGGAGATTTCATCAGACCCTAAGGTTTAAATGCTGTAAGGAACATTGACAAAGAGAGGGAAAAACCAGTTGCAGGTATTGAGGCAGGCAGAAAAAGAGGCAGGCAGCTATGCAGAAAGAGACAAGCAGCAATAAAGGAAGAAAGGCAGGCAGCAACGTAGGAAGAGAGGGACCAAGCCTTTAACAGCTTTCAAACTTCCAGACATAGCCAATGATCAAGATAACGGCAGGCAAAATGGTGAACAGAAAGAGCAAACAAGAGTGTGACGGAATAGACATTTTGAACCAGTCAGTGCACAGAAACAAGTGTTTTGGAAAAGTCAGATCAAGATAGCAGAAACAGATTTGTATCTCTTATCACATATCCGAGACCTGATGAGAAATCCACCTATTCAAAGGACAGCATATATGATGTCCTCGCTACTGTCAATTTCAGGGACATGGGGGGGCAAGTCTATGAAAAACCCTGAATGGCAGTATACCCCTTGAACAGCAATATACCCTAAACACGTTCCTTCTTGTGGATGAACATATGTTATTACACCACAGATGCTCCTTCCTGCAGCACCTGCCCAGATGAGCTGGACAAGTACAGTATAAAATTGTTTCAGCAGAAGACATGGCCTATAATTACATCACAAAACCTGCGCCAGTTTTGAAAAAGTTTGATTTATTAGGTGGGACTGCAGAGAAATGTTGTCATGGTGCTGGTAAACCCAGCTCTTTTGGAACAGAAAAAATGTTACCTGTAACAATTCAGGAAAAAAAAAAGAATCCAGTGATTAACCAATGGTGCAATGGAATGTAGTGTGTGCGAGACTGCTGGTTCAAACCACATTTTTGTGAGATTTTTTCAGCCTTTTGGATTTTAACTCGGAACTGTTGAGTGTGCTGTGTGCTCAAAATTAAGAGAAGACTGGAGTCACAATTTGAAAGTCATCCACAAAAGGACTCGTTTCTGACAGCATTGCTAAAATTTCCTGATCAACATTGCAGCTGTTTACAACTCCTGGGGCTGGTTGATGTTGTGATACATCATGATGAAGTCTCAGATGACTATCACGTCAAAATCCTCATGGATCATTCTGTTAAAAAAAAAAAAAAAAATCTTGTATGTAGTCCTGGATTGTTCTCGTGTTCACCTCAGTTCTGATTCCTCTCTCCTCGTCCACACCTTTGATAACTTCATGTCAAAATCGTCAGTATCAAAAACTTCATTGCATCCGGTGCTTTCACTGAAAACGAGGAAACCCACAGTCATTCTTGCCACCATTAAAATACAAAACAGCCATTGAAAAAGTGCAAGAATCCAGAGACTATGTGCCAACAACAAGGAGACAAAAAGCAAGAACCCAAATCCAGCAGTACTGATCTGAGAACAGCTTCCCTCAGACTCACCACACCTGCCTTGCATGGAATATACTAACAAAGTCTTGCCCTGATTTACCAAGGTGGAAAAAGCAGAGGCAAATGAAAAAAAAAAAGTTTCAAATGTGATTACATTTGTGGTAAGTACAGCCTGCTCCTCTGTTCTGGAATTTATTCTGCAGAACAGGTAAAGCAGTGAAGGTGATCATTTAATCGCAGATTATCTTGATGTCAAGCATGACTTCAGTTTGAGTTCAGCAGATAATACATGTACATCTATTTGCATTCAGGGGTCAGGAAAAAAAAAAAAGGTTAAAGAGAAACAAAGATTGAGAACAATAACCACACATATTTAAATATCCTCATAATGAAAAGAACCTACCATCTTGAAGAGTAGTAAGCGTTCATTATCACTGAATAGTATATTCATTGAACAGTGTACTTTACAGGTATTTTTCTCCACACACACTCTGTGATTAAGTAGTTCTGAACGCTTTGTTCATGATTTTAATAGGTCCTCCCTACACCCCTCCCAAACTGACACTGACAAAAATATGGCCTGTTTGTATTATATTCTCTGACCGGCTAAGTATACTTACCATGTCTAACTGAACACAAGCAATGATTAGTTTGCAAGTCTGGTTTGGACAAATCTCACAGCTAACTCAATACTGAAACACACAACAGGCTGTCTCCACACTTCAGCCTACTGCACGTTTGTTTCTGCTTCATCAGTCTAAGGCCAAGCTTTCCTCATTACCCCTAACCCTAGTATCAACTTTGGTTTCATAAAGCATGATCAATACGGTGGCTCACATTTGGAGCATGGGGAAGACGACAGACAAGAGAAAAAGACAAATGATTCCTACAAAGGGCTGAAACACTCGATTCAAAGCAGCAATACTGCTCAAAGGGTTATAATTAGCTGCAGAATGAAGGAGGGAAACAAGTGAAGAAAAAAAAAAAAAAAGTGCACTTGCAAAACGGAGCAAAAACCTGTTGGAAATGTCTTGCTCAGCGCCCGACTAATGGAACTGGAAACGGAGATCGAAGTGAACAGTAGACTGAAAGTGTGGAGATGGTCTGTGGTGCTTTTCAATCATTTGACAGCAGCAAAATTCAGCCTAACAGAGCTGGCAAGTTGGTCTCACCTAGCATTCTGTCTGACGTGGTACAGTTCATGATGCTACATGATCGATTCTGCTGTGGAATATAATGCAAGGAACTGCACTGTCCAGGGCACAACTAGGGATCCATCATCAAAAACCGACCTGTTCCGTAGATGTGACGTCGTGTCAGCAAGGTGTCTGACGGTATCCAGCATGGAATCCATGGCAACCACCTCCAGGTGAGGATGCTGCTCCAGGTCACACAGAACACGCTGCAACCATCATCATGTGAATTGTGAATCTTCACTCTGAGATTTGTGTGTATAGTCTGGTAAAATCATGACTTTGGCTGTTGAGCGTTTAACTGTATTTTCTAAGCAACATTTTTCTTTAAAAGAATGTAATTCAAAAGAAAATATAACCAGTTAATTTGCCTGATAAGGAAAAAAAACATCAAAGCAAAACATTTGGCAGCTTCACAATAAAATCTGCTAAGCAAAACAGTATGATTAGTTCTTTTTCAATTTCTGAGTTGTAAGAACAATCACTGCAATCTAATGAAGCAAGAAATTCATGCAATGAAAAAAACTGATATACAATATGTAAAACATCTTTTATAACTGGAGAGAGACACAATATGGGGATTCAACGGGCATAATATCTAGAGCCACATTTGACCTGAAGATTTTTTCTACTAAATTTTGTTCACAGACATACTAACAGCTACAATCTTTAGAGCCACATTTGACATTTTGTTTTCTTTTAAACCTTGTTCACAGATACATTAACTGATTGTTCTTGCAAACACAAAACCGACACACTGACAAATGTTTTGCTTCCACTATCCCTCACTGGTTGAGAATCTGGAAGGAAAAAAACCAAATCTTTACCTGAACTTGTTGCAAAGAAGGGTTTCCACAACGGCCCACTCCCTGACATCCATCAGCACAGCGAACGACAAATCCCTCCGGCTTCCCTTCAATGACGTACTGCAGAGTGGCCTGCATCCCCTTCTTCTGAAACTCGTCTTTCTGGGAGGTCATCTTGTCAATTTGTCGCCAGAATCGCCCATCCTTCAGAGAGGAGGCCACGTCATCTGCAAGCAGCAAGATCACCTGCTTGTGCTGCAGTTAGTATCATCACTGGCTGTGGCCAGGAAAAATCCATCCCAAACCCTTATCTCACCTGCTGCAAGGTTACCTTTTCACCTGCAAGCAAGATTATGCAAAAACTACTTCACCACTTTTGTGGAAGCTTGATGAAAAGATGGCATGTGGCCCAGGACAAATCCTCTGCATTTTGATACAGACCCAGATCTAAGGCTGTATCCAGGATCCATTTGACCTCGGTAGAGGACTACACTCTCCCTTCTGCTCTTGTAGTTCAGAGTTGAACTGATATAGAAGCACTGTTGTCATAGACACTGACCTATCCACATCCTTCATTGAAAATGTCTGCATCAAGAAATACAAACCTTGTCCTCACTGGAATTTGCCCTGTTGACTACAGCATAAAACAATGTCCTGTCTGGTCTTGAAACGTTCCACTACAGAAACAAAGGTAGAACTCACACACAAGTCAAATCACCAAGGACAAAGTTAGTAAAGTCACTTAAGAGTGGGCATTCTTGATTTACAAGCATGCAGCTCCATCATCCATTTCTATGACATAGCAGGTCAATCCATCATGTACACTCTATACTGAAAGACATATCAGTAAATCATAACACAGTGCAACAATCTGCCACTACTAAAAAGGCCTTTGTTGGGGATTTTGTTGGGTGAGAAAAAAAAAATTAAGGTAATTCATTGAGAGTAAAAGTCCTTGGCTTCAAGAATTTTATAGCCCAAATTGAAATTTCCCCTTGCCTATTAAATGGCTTTTCATCATGTAAGCATCTTTTACACTCAAGACCTGTGCATCCGGACTTGGCTATTGGGACTATTTCTCATCTATTTTCCTGAAAACTGATGGTGCATTTTTGACACTTTTTGTTTTCAGCAGTTCCATCCTAAAGTTTCTAAAGGAAGATGATTTGTATTTCAGCTTGCTTAGAATTAAAATATGACAATCTTGAAACCGTGACTGCAAATCCCTGTCTGTTTGAAATCATCCCGTTACACTACCAGCAGGCAAATCTCATTCCAAGACTAAAAACTGAAGAAAAAAAGACCAATTTCAAGATGAACAGTGCATACAATTAAACACCTTTTGTGTTCTGTGTATTTTTAGATCTTGTGGAGCACTGTATTACTTTGGGGCATGAAATCACCAGAAGTGTACAGGAGAACAAATTTGGGCATTGACAAGTCCTGTAGCATCTATTGAGATGGCTTTTCATAAAAAAGGTAAACGGCCAACAGATCGTATGCGCAGGATAGGATGGATTTTCCGGCTCAATCTTTTCTTTCCAATCTGCTGGCATCTTTCCTTACTCCTATCAATGGATCACTACTTTCATCCAAAGCAGGATAGCCAATTGCTGTTGCTTATTGCCAGTTGTGGATGCTGCACCCGCAGCCATCTGCGACCTCGAACTCACCGGCTCTTTTTCTCTCCAGCAAGAAGGGCAGCTGTCGTTCTACCCCGTCACATCTCCACAGCCAGTTGTAGTCAGCACAGAGAAGTTTTCTGGTTCTGTACACTGTCCCTGTCTGTTCGATCATTTCACACAACTGTCAACAGAAAAGGGTGAAGGCATTTCTATCATTTTTTTTATAACTGTCAACAGAACCTCACACAGCTGGTTCTGTCATCTCTCACAACTGTCAACAGAACCCTGAACGGATGGTTCTACCATCTCTTAGACTGTCAACAAAACCCTCAACAGCTGGTGCTATCATTTCTCACAACTGTCAGCAGAACAGTGCACAACTGTATCTATCCTCTCTCACAATTGTCAACAGAGCACAGTCAATTCTGTCATTTTTCATGACTGTCAACGGCGCAGTATGAAGTCAGTGCTATCTTTTTTCAAAACTGTCAACAGAGTACAGTAGGTTCTATCATCCCATACAACTGTCACAGGACACCAGACAATCTGTTACATCATCCTGCTCTGCTGTCAACAGAACACTTCACTGGTCTGTCCTTTTATCTCTCACATCTGTCAACAGAACACTTCACCTGTCTGTCCTTTTATCTCTCACATCTGTCAGCAGAACACTTCACCGGTCTGTCCTTTTATCTCTCACATCTGTCAACAGAACATTTTACCTGTCTGTCCTTTTATCTCTCACATCTGTCAACAGAACACTTCACCAGTCTGTCCTTTTATCTCTCACATCTGTCAACAGAACATTTTACCAGTCTGTCCTTTTATCTCTCACATCTGTCAACAGAACATTTCACCTGTCTGTCCTTTTATCTCTCACATCTGTCAACAGAACACTTCACCGGTCTGTCCTTTTATCTCTCACATCTGTCAACAGAACACTTCACCGGTCTGTCCTTTTATCTCTCACATCTGTCAACAGAACACTTCACCGGACTATGCTTTTATCTCTCACATCTGTCAGCAGAACATTTCACCTGTCTGTTCTTTAATATCTCACATCTGTCAACAGAGCATTTGACCTGTCTGTCCTTTTATCTCTCACATCTGTCAACAGAACATTTAACATGTCTGTCCTTTTATCTCTCACATCTGTCAACAGAACACTTCACCGGTTTGTCCTTTTATCTCTCACATCTGTCAACAGAACATTTAACATGTCTGTCCTTTTATCTCTCACATCTGTCAACAGAACACTTCACCGGTCTGTCCTTTTATCTCTCACATCTGTCAACAGAACATTTAACATGTCTGTCCTTTTATCTCTCACATCTGTCAACAGAACACTTCACCGGTCTGTCCTTTTATCTCTCACATCTGTCAGCAGAACATTTGACCTGTCTGTTCTTTAATATCTCACATCTGTCAACAGAACATTTGACCTGTCTGTTCTAGCATGTCTCACAACTATCAACAGAGCATTTGACCTGTCTATTCTATCGTCTCTCACAACTATCAACAGCTGTGTATGATGCGAAAATCTATTTTTCTCTCTATATAATATATATTTTTTTTAAAAGGACAGCCCTGTAAGTGTCATAAACACATTATTCTATAATAACAGATTCTGTCACAGCTAGTGTACAAAATAACATATTTGCAAATATAGTAAACCTCTATGTCACATCTATCATATACTCTGTTTAACATTTCCATTAAGAAGGTCTTTATCGGGAGGACAGTCTTGTAAACTCAAAGACAGAAAAGAACCAGAAAATCAGGTCTTTCAAGCAAAAGATTCTGTACTGTGGGGGTGGGTGGGGTTGTCTTTCTTGTTCAGTTTCATTGTGCATCATCTACTCTGCACCAAGGGCAATGAAGCTCAAATTAAATGCCACATTGGACATGAAACATGCAAAGTCACAAACATACATGGACAGACACACATGTGACTTACCTCCGCAAGGCCACCTGTGTTTCCTCCACACTCCTGGATGTCAACTAATAAGATCACTCTGCACACCCCAAACATTAACCTCTGTCCTTATCCAGCACAGTTGGCACACCCCAAACATTAACTGCACACCCCAAACATTAACTGCTAACTGTATCCCACAGTATCATTCTGCACACCCCAAACATTAACCGCTCTCTGTATCCCACAGTATCATTCTGCACATCCCAAGCAGTAACCGCTGTCTGTATCCAACAGTATCACTCTGCAAACCCCAACATTAACCGCTCTCTGTATCCCACAGTATCATTCTGCACATCCCAAGCAGTAACCGCTGTCTGTATCCAACAGTATCACTCTGCAAACCCCATACATCAACCGCTATCTTTACCCAACAGTATCATTCTGCACACCACAAACATTAACCGTTACCAGTTTCCTACAGTGTCACATTGCATACCCCGAACATTAACTGCCGTCTCTATCCAACAGTATCATCCTGCATACTCCAAATACTAATCACTGTATCTGACCAACTGCAATGCACTTCCTGATCTAAATCACTGACTCCAAAAGGTGACTCGGCATACTCGAATATAATTCACCGTATCCAACAGGATAATTGTGCACACCCTCAACATCAGCCACAGTATAATTTATTTTCAAAACGTAAACATTATTGACAGAAACAGTCCACTTCCACTTAAAGAAAAAAACACAACATGGAATGGCAATCTTGTACTCTTGAAGCAGTGTGTTCAAAGTTGTACATTTGGAAAATAGTCGGTGACAGATAAGCAGGTAGAGGTCTAGCCAGCACAGCAAAGTTATGTGTCTGAATTCAAGGCCATCCATCAGTCTTTTGAAGTAGTGTTTCTGTATTTTTCTCATTTCTGCCTCTTGCTTATCATGTGAACAGCTACTAATCATGGTATGTATGCTCTGTTGAAGTGGAATCAAAATGGTGTGCATTTAATCTGAAAATGATGGACAGTTTTCCACCAGAAAGTTTATAAGCTTAGGACATGTGTCCTGATTTAAAAAAAAAAATCAAAATGAGCTCTGGGAAATCTATATGGCAGGATGCTCATGAAATGTTCCCCTTCTATCATTCTGGTACACTTTCATATGAAAAGAAACAAACAAGCAAACAACACTGACACAAAATAACTGAAATGTTAACAGCAAGTTACACAGAAATGTAATAAACAACTGTTCAAGTTAGTATCTTCATGTATGAAGGTTCAATGTGAACCTAAAAGATCCCCATTTTACTGATATGGACTGGACTTTGCATCTGTGGCTACTGTGCAGAGATAACCATTCTTTGTCCAGGAGTATGACTGTTACAGTCTCTTTCTTTGGCTGCACTGTTCTGGATAAACCAATAGAGTTAGTTCCCATTGAAGTACTGTCGCTTTCACATTGCTGCAGTAAACACTTACAGTCAGTGATAAGCTACATACATGCTGGCCTGAAATCAGTTCAATGCTGTTTTTATATTGATTATACATAGATGCAAAACACACACACACACACACACACACACACACACACACACACACACCATAGTGGACAGCTAGTACCCACATGCATTCTGTCAACATGAAAACGAAATGAGTCTGCTCACCCATTCTGTCCTTTGTCATTGCTGTACATAGCGTCAGTGAGGACATGTTCAACAGGATACTTGACACTTGTCGAAGGAGCACCAGCTGTTGCGACAGATGATGAAGATGAAACCGCAGTGGATTTTGGAGGTATGTCCCAAGTCTTCTTCTCTGCAGGATGAATGCGAGAAATGGCAGTAAACAAACTGACCCCACTTTGGTTTCAAATTAAAATGCAAATTCACACGCAAAAGTGTCACTTTTTGATGTCATGTTGGTTAAGCCTTTCACTCCCGGCCGCGGATATAGCCGCGGTTCAAGGGTCATTGCTTAATTGGATCATCTGACCAGTCACATGATATTGTTTACTTGCTTGCAAATGGCGGCTCCCATACAGCGTGTTTGAAGCGATTTCTCAGCAAGTTTTGGGTCGATTTTGATGCGTTTTTTTTGTGTTTTGTAAAGCGAAAATTAGTCGAGCAGATCAACATGGCTGCCAGAAGATTTACTGCTGAAGAGGTAGTGAGAATTGTGTTTGAAACGCCGTACGAAGGTGAAATTAGCAACGACGAAAGTGAAAGGAAAATGAAGGTGACGTGGTTGTCGATCATCCTGACAATGAGTCAAGTGATTAGGATTACCGGGATGAAGATACTGATCTACCCAGTACATCGACAGGTAGGGGGCGTGGTCGTGCTGGTAGTGGGCGTGGTTGAGGACATGGTAGGAGAGGACAAAATTGTTAAAATGTGACGCAAAAATTGTTAGAGTGTGACGCCAGTGACAGTGGTTAGAGTGTGACGCCAGTGACAGTGGTTGACAACACTTGTTATGTTAATTTTTTGCCAAATTTTTTGTATGACGGGTGAGGTGCTAGTAAACGTCGCATCCCTAGCTGACACTGACATGCATTACTCAATGCATCCCTGAACACACTGTGTGCTTTTTTTTTTTAGTAAATAATTGCACTTGGTTGTTATGTCCTATAGATTTGTGCACATTTCAATACCATTTCCACCTATGATATATTGAGACTTGAATTTTCATGGATTTTTTTTTCAAAATATTGTTTATTTTTTCTTAAAATCTTGGTTATCTTCCCATGATTGTGAGTTATCTCATCCTGTCAACATGAAACATATAATAATTATATTCTCCACTCATTTTCCTTCAAGAAAATGTATACTTCTGAATTTTTGCGATTTTTTTTTGGTAAGGTTGGTGTTTTTATTCCCAAAAATTACAAACAGTTCTGGGAGTCAAAGGGTTAAAGCCTAATAAACTATATCTTAGGGCTGCAAGCAAGATAAAAATGATACCACGTTCGAAAAATCAAAGACGAAGTTTATCACCAAATTAACACTATTCTGAATGAGGTTATATAACATGACATCTCATCAAAGTATAAAGCATGCAACTTAACAGAACGTTTGCAAACACAATTATTCAGAGGTGCTTATCCCCTGCAGGCTCTGACTGTATGACTCGAAAGTTTTGTCAGTATAGTTCTGCACTTGTCCGTAATCCCCCACCCCAAACACCTCCTTTTCTTTTTTCTTTTCTTTTCTTTTTTTTTGGGGGTGGGGGGGGGGGGTGGGGGGGGTGTGTGTGTGAGGAAGAAACAACAACAAAAACACCACCACCACCACCAAAACTGGATATAATTCATGCCCATTGAAACCTTAACAGTCACTCTGTGCATCTTTCTTATTTTCTTTTTCAAAGCTGACTAGGTAGATCACAGACCATACTGTTGCTTGGGGGAACATCAACCATAGTTGATTTCTGCCAAGACAGAGTATCAAGTTTATAAGTACACGCAAGAACAAAAGACGCAGAAAGAACTGACAGACAGAGGCAGTAGAGAGAAGTGACAAGGAGAGGGGGCCAGGGAGGGGATATGTGAGGGGAGAGAGAGATCAAGTTTTGATAGGTAGAGCATATGTTTGTGCAGATTATTTGTGTATGCATGCACAAATGCATGATGGTGACTAAATTAATGAATTTCCAAGTGTCTGACACTGAAAAGCAACAACAAAAACTGGAACCTGTTTCAACAGATTCTACCCTTAGAGCCTTTGGAAGGGAGACAGGCCTGCTCTTTGATATTGCTGATGGGAGCAGAGATGTTCTTTAAAAAACAACAACAACAAACAAAACAAAACACCCAACAACAACAACAAAACAAACAAACTAAAAAGATGCAGAGCCCTTTACCTTTTTGATGTTTTTCACTTTCAACTCTGTCCTCCAAACAGGTACATATGCAGTACCCAGCAATCAAAAACATGAAGAGTGATGGACATAGATGAATACACAAACAGATCTTCATGAATCTCTTTTCATGAATATGTAAAATTCTTAAAATTCTATATACCACAGATGCAGATACATACATGAACAGTAAAGCATTACCTATGGATGGACTTTCCTCAGTGGCTTTCCGCTTCCTTGATCTGGCTGGAGAAGCTACCGATGATGATGACGAAGACGATGTTATTGCTGATGGAGTGATCTTTATGCCTGTATTGCCCAGGTAAGAAATTATCCAAAATTATTTAAAACACAAAATACCAAACCAAACGAAACCTTTCCAAAACAGTCAAGGTTATCAGAATCTGTTTAGTCATGTTTGATGATTCATCATTCTGCCATCATATGACGAGTTCCCTTGAGTGAATACCAAAATTTTGTGTTTGTTAATGTAACGAACACCAAGTCAAATATTAACACCTATGCACCAAACTCCGACATCAACTGCCAGACAAATTTGTAGGTTGCTCTGTGATCAAGCAGACTTTGCAATGAATAAAAATTCTCTATACCACCATTTGGGCAGACACTGTCTGTTTTCTTGGGCAGTAACTAGCATACCTTTCCATAATGACTGAAAGCTGTAATGAATTGCAGGATCTTTCAAATGCCAACTGTATTTATTCATTGTCACATGCACATACTAAAGCGATCAATATAATAGCAACTCTATACACAGCCCTGGGAAATGGCCAGAATCTCTTTGAAAACCAAAGAGCTGTTGAAATTCAAATCATGGGCATAAAAACTGTCCAGCAGTTCGAGCATATTACAACATAAAGTCAGATCTTCCTACTCCAGATTTAGTTCTTAATTCCTTGATCACTATACACATCAAGCCAAGACCACTGCCAATTTTTCTCTGTAAACACTTGACCCAAGTACTAAGGTATCTTCAGTCTCACTCACTAAATTTATCACTCTGTCAAGGCCCTAGGCCTTATCTACTGACATACTGAACCAGAGGGCACGCAGCAGAAATAAAAGGAAATACATTCCTATGACGAAATCTGGTACAACAATCCAATCTTGAATTTTTTTCCCCCTTTTTATGCTGTGCGAAAGTCAACAAGTATGCTGCAGTTTGGAACAACTAGGTCCTTGAAGGGATAATGTTCAAAGCAATTTGCCGATTATCTGAAACTCCACTCAAAAAGAAAAAAATAATCACTTTTTAGGACATTTCCTTGCCAAACAAGGGATAAAGTTAGCATAGATAACTCAGCTCTGGAAATTCATATCATGATGGAAAGCACACACAGAGATGGAAAAAGCCAGAGGGAATGCCTTCTCAGACTTGAAAATTTTGCCTGGAGAGGTGATTTTCAATTTTTTCACTGGCTGGATATCTGGCCTGTGTCTGAAAAGTGGTACAGCTACCGGTACAACAATAAGCTGCAAATCTTCAAACTACACATAAAGTACTCACAGAAACCCAGAGATGATCTACGCCAAACCTTGAAAGATCAGTACTTGTATTTCATCCAGATATTGTCAAAAGGCGCCGTGGATATCCAAAGTTTAACTAACCCATCACTGGGGTCATGATTCACCCTTCCTGTGGATCAACACACTACCTGCAGTGGCAGGCTCCTGCCCCAGACTCTTCTCACGCAGGGACAAAGCCTTGTCCATGCCCAGGGGAAGCAGATGGTAGACGTTGGCTTTGTGCAGGGAGCGTCGCTTGATCAGATCTCTCTTGATCAACACCTCTAGTCGCCACCATGCCTGGCAAAAACCTGTATGAAAAACAAAACAGGACCAAAAAACTCAAATGTTTCAAGAGTGTGTGAGAGTTGCCCAATTTATTTCTAAACTTTAAGTGTGCATGATTAAGAGAAAAAGAACAGCTTTCCCTTTAGTTTGTTTCCATCTGAACATTCTGGGGAGGGTCATCAGGTATACTCGCCCTCACAAGCCAAGATCAAGTCACTCAGTGCGTTTCAGAGTCAGAACAGTGTGAGCATGGCCATTCATAATCACCTCAACATTTAGGCAACAACATTTTGACTTCTGGGGAGTTTCTTTTTAACTCGCTTGTCTTAATGCGTACATATAGGATGGATACTCAAGTTTGTGTTTTGTTTTGTTTTCAAACGTTGAAATTCAGAGCAAAAAAAAAAAAAAAGAAAGAGAAGTAATCAGCATTTTACATTTTAAGAGTTATTGTCATGTCAAAAGATGTCAGGAGAACACAACACATACCTGGGGACTGCAAAGGCAGGAGCTTTTCATCACATATCTTGACAGCTTCATTTCTTAACTCTTCTTCCGAGATCAGTACCACTCCTCCTTGGCTGAAAACAAGTATTTACAGCAGGCATGATAATCTCCTCATATTTGCAGACGCTAACTCATCCATGAACATCACAAATTTGTTGGCTAAAGTTGGCTCATTCCAATCTGGAATTTAGAATTCATACATCAACCTATCTCTGTGTGTGTGCGTGTGTGTGTGTGTGTGTGTGTGTGTGTGTGTGTGTGTGTGTGTGTGTGTGCGTGTGTGTGCGTGTGGTTGTGTTTCAGCAGAGGTGACAGCAGACAGAAATTGAAATGAGCAAAAACTGAATAAGTGACTGCCAAACAAAGGAACATAACAATTACGAAACAAACGGCACACTTCGACTTACTGGATCGTCTTCAGGCAGAACAAATAACATTTAAAACAATGAACGAGAAGGACATACCGTCTGTCCCTTTTCGTTTTGATCTGGGTGCAAAATTTACGTCGGCCAGGGACTGACTGTTCATCCCTTGTTTTCATTGTTTTGAACGTTATTTGTTCTGCCTGAAGAAGGCTCAATAGGTCGACCTGCATTGTGTTTGTTTTATCATTTGTTTGTTCCTTCTTTTGGTTTTTCTGTGTGTGTGTGTGTGTGTGTGTGTGTGTGTGTGTGTGTGTGTGTGTGTGTGTGTGTGTGTTTCTTGCTTTTGCAATACTTTCATGGGTTCAGCGACACTCCTGGACTGCAAGTTTCCTTTCAGTTTAAATTAAAGTCCAGTTGACCAAACAGGCCCATTCAGGGTTCTCTCACCACAAAGAAAACTAAAAAGTCCTGTCACACACATGCACACACAAACAAACAAAACAAAACAAAACAAAACGCCAACACTCCAATTCATAATAACATAACAGCGAAACTGCTGAATTCCTCATGGTATTTAAAACTAAGAGGGGATGAGGGCATCAGCTACTACCTTTCATTTTTCATCTGATGATAAAAAAGGATAGATTTAAAAGATCTGTAATATATGCTATAAAAACATTAAAAAAAAAAAAAACCTGTTGGCAAATATACATTACAGAATGGACAGACAGTGTCTACTCTGATGTGTTCACAGTCTGATGACCATGTCACCAGATCACAACAGAACAGAAGCCTGTTGCCTGAACAGATTACCTGGTATGTTATCAATTCAAGCACGTGAAAAAACATAGGTAGATTCCATAATAAAGGCTGGTGAATGCTTTACAAAAGGCAAAAAAACAATCAACATAAAGAAAAAAAAAATTAAAACCCATCACTGTATCTGAAGGGAAGCTTAGGGTTACTATGCAAAAATGTACAAACAAACAAACAACAAAAAAGGACAAATTGACAAATGAACTGCATCTGCGAGATAGAAGTAAACAGTACTGAAAAACAACAACAAAGGAAATCTTGCTCACATTCATACTTATTCCAAAAGAGGCAAGAAACATGCTTTTATGGATTGCATGAGAAATCCAAACAAACCTCTAATTCAAGTTTCTAACAAATCGAAATTAACGAAACAACTTTCTCTGAAAAGCTACTGGAACAAAGAAAAACATCTTGTACACACGCACGCTCGCACGTACACACACACACACACATGCACAGCCAACCTATCTGCAGCTGCCAGTTCAGTCAGGTTGAGCAGAGCGACCAGTATGGCACCAGCGGAGCTGACAAAGCGACCAGGAGCCGGACGATCGGAACTGTACACGTGGCTGTTCACATATCCCTCCAGACGACGCACTGTCTCTTGGTCAATCTGTCATTACACAATCATAAACTAGGAAGAAATAGCAGTTTGTACAACAAAGCTGAGACTGTATGACAACAATGAACAGCAGATGACAGCCCACATGATCATTCCAATGAAAAAATATTCTGGAGTTTGAACATCAGGCTGGATGTCAAGACTTATTAAAACGTGATTTATTCATGTGTAAAATCTGTTACCCTCAGTCTGGGTAAGATGATCAATCACAATGACTCTGGATTTACACACAGCAATAAAGAGTATGATGATTAGCTGTATTCAAAAGATGAGTATGAAACCTTTTTTAAAAAACTAAAGAAAGAAAGAAAGAAAGGCATAAAGATTAGATACACAGGTCGGACATGTACACTTTCAGGACATGACCACTCCAAACCTTTCCATCAATTACTGACGAAGAAAAAAAATATAAAACAAATTCAAATGTTCAAGAATTTTGCAGAACACACTATATTCTTACAAATGTGATGCCGTGCAAATGTACTTATGTACATGTTTCCACACACACACATCATCATGGCCACCACGACTGATGGAGAATCACAGAATGCACACTTGCAGATCATGCATAAATGAAAGTTTTCCTCTTTCTTGGCCTTGTTCTGAACATGGCTGGCTGTCATTCATCCTGTTACCTCCTGAAGATCTGATACCATTTAATTCTTTTCTTTCCCTTTTTTCCTCAGAAGCAGAATTCACTATCCAACCTCTTCATTAATCCTACATATTCTGATTTAACTGACACGGTTAGCTATCTGTTCAATGCAATTTGCTGTCCTCCTTAGCTTGTAATGGATCAATGCACATCTGTAGTGTGTCCGAGCTACAACTTACTGTCTGCCATTAGGTTTGTCCACTGCTGAAAAAAAAGGTGCTCCCATTTGTTTTCTGGGTGATTTTCTTTCTCTTTGAAACAGTAGCATGCAACCCGCAAATGTGAGGCCCAGAACGGCCATACATTTTTTACAGCTTTTTGTCACAAATACACCTTTTCCGGGACAGGAGGCATCACTGAAGTTTTGCCTTTTTTTTTAAATTAATTTTTTTCTTAGTCTGCCAGCTTCCCTGATTGAGAAAGTGTTAGCAACCCTTTCAGTAGTATTAACAACTGAAACTGCAAAATGTACGGCACTAATGCTGTCTCGCTGCACCAGTCAGAATGATGCTACTGTAAGACTGATAGTTCATTAGTATGGTAAGAAGAGAAAACACACTGTAGGCTTAAAGCTACAACTGATTAAAAAAAAACAACAACAACAACAGAAGTTACAAGCATATTCAGAAACTGATCGTAAAGTCAAGTGATGCAAAGACACCCAGAGATTCTGGCACGGTTGGCACATCAAAAGGCTTCCTTCCTTTCTTTCTTTTTTTCATTCCATGACTACATCTTCACGGTCCTCCACTGGCAAGACTTTGGCTCGACAGGTTTTAATCCCACCATTCAGGCAGCCACATTCTGTTTTCAGAGATGGGTGTCGAAACATCCCACCAGTCAGCATGTGTTCGATTTTCATGTCAACCCTCCCACCAGCACTTTAGGATGTAAAGCTGGAAGCATGCAAGATTTTTCTTTAAGCATGCGTTCATGCACAAGGCCGTGGTTTGAACTCAAATCCAAAGGACCAGGAGAGGATCTGAATGTGAATCTGCATTCATGTTAACTCAGAAGAGAAAATCTCATACAACCTGTCTCTTGTTGGAATCGAACACAGGACGTTGGAGCAAACAGCCCCCCCCCCCCCCCCCCCCTCATGTGAATCTGCATTCATGTTAACTCAGAAGAGAAAATCTCATACAACCTGTCTCTTGTTGCAATCGAACTCAGGACGTTGGAGCAAACAGCCCCCCCCCCCCCCCCCCACACACACCACACACACACATCAAATAATCCTGCTTCATGGCTGTTTTTGTTTGTCAGTTTTTTGTTTTATCTTTTAAAAAAAAAAGTCCCTTAAGAGTGGATAATGATCTGAAATGCTAAGAGTGCACTCTGTATGCAAAGTGTTTGCCGTATATTTACTATCATTAACTTTCAACAGTTTTTGGATTTTTGCATTTTGCATGACGGATGTTCTTTTTTTCCGTAACATTCTGCGCATTATTTAATATTTTTGTGATGAATGTGTCTATTTCGTTTTTTTTTAGGTGATATATCGCTTCAGATAACAAAAATGTTGTTTTAAATACCATAATTCGGGAAGAAAACTCTCGATCACCGGTGATCGAAATTCAAGGGAAAGAACTGAAGAGTTAATATCAAACCTACTGATTCCAGCCGAACAGCTTGTTTGGCAGTGTTGACATTCTTCTCGGAGAGTTCCAAGGAGACAATAGCCTTGGACGTGCACTCTGCAGCAGACTTGAGATAGTGCTTTCCTCTCTGCATCTGTTCATGGGCTTGTAATCCACGCATGAACATGTAACGCTGAAAGTTAATGCAAATTATGAATATTAATAGAACACAAATGAGCAAAATTTAATGTTCCTAACAATAATGACAAATGATAACGTGTGTTACAGAAAAAAAATTCACAAAGCACTAATAAAAGAAACAAAAAAATTATTCTATCACCTTCATCAGCTCCACCCTTCCCATTCACACACTAATGCAATATCGACACACACACAGGCATACACACATCATGAACTGGGAGGGAATCTATGTAAGTGACTGACAGCTGGGAACTTGTTAAACTTGTTAAAAAAAAAGAAAGAAGAGATTTGAAAGAATGCATAAAACATCACCAGAGTACAAAAGAGTTATATGGCATTTCTTTCCATACTGAAGGAGTTTGATAGGAGAAGAGCCCTTGACATGTCCTTGTCTGCACTGGTCAGTATTTTAGACCACTTACAAATGGGCGGCATAATACTCACTAAAACTACAATCACAGAGAAAAATAATGAAACGGAGTAAGAATACGTATCAGCAGGTTGTAATGATTTGCTGAGGAGGTAAGCATTGAACAAAATTTTAATAATAAACTCATCAGACTCACAGACTTAAGGTTTTTCTTTCCCCCCGTATGCCATATATCTATTTGTCATCTAGTAACTAATGAACGGAACCTTTTTTTTTTTTCATGGAAACTGTTTGGCATTGACTCCATTTCGCCAAATGAGTGTCCAATACTATGAGAGTTACCTACCTTTGCAACCTTCAAACTTGTTAGAAAGTCACATTTATCTGAGTGTGAATGTTCATGCTATCACAGCAGGCAAAACTTTCAGCACTGAAAAAAACATACAAACAAACACCTGCTTGATTCAGTTTAATCAGTACCCCTGAAAATTTTTGCTAGAAGTATATCTTGGCCCCTAGCTTTCTGGAAAAGGATGTGAATACATTTTGCTCTGATCTGGATCTGAAACACTGGTTCACCACTGGGATTTTTTTACTTTCGAACACCAGATATGAAGCAAGTCAACAGTCTGGAGTTATTTGTAAGAAACCACGTTAAGCAGTTCTATAACTATTGGAAATTGCTGAAAATCAGACTGTGGTCAACCCAGTAAAAGCAACATCCAAACATGAGTAACAGTACACCTTTTACTAAAAGTGAGATCAGCGTGGCTGGAATTTGATGCTGGCACATTTATCACCAAATTGAATAGTTTAAAAAAAAGGAATTCGGAAACTGCTTCGCTCTTGATAGTTTCTTTACAGCGAGATTTTTCTATCAACTCTGAAGACTTCCCAGCAGAACAAGTACTGCATTTGATCTTGGTAAGCTTCCTTACTGGAGCATGGCAATTTTATAAACACCTTACTTATAGTCCATATTAAAGTTGTAAAAAAGACAAAACTGGGTTTTGTTTTAATTGTGGATATATCACACCTTTTACCTTGATAACATGCAGTGTTCAGTATGTTTTTTGTACAGTGGTGCAAAGATTACACCAAAAGTGCATGCTGCACATGTCTCGGATGTAGACTAGGAAAAAGGAATCACTAAAAGGTTTCATGGGGCAAGTTGGCAATAACTCAGTCTTGTCATGGTTTAGTTCCAGTTTGCTTTGAGTTTGCCTTTGAGTCTGCTATACTTCTCAGTACAATATCCAAGAGATGTGTACAATTATCTGCTTCTGCCAACAGAAGCTGATTGATAAAGCTGGATGTCACCAGCAAAACTCTGTCCTTCTAACGTAGACAATCATGAGTCTAACAAATGGGAAAAGAGAAACTTCATTTCTTTGGGATGAAAGAATCAAGTTTGTTCCACTCTATGTGTTCTTGGGGACACAGAGAATCTGTGAGAAGTGGTCAACAGGAGGATGGTTTGTGCCGTTTCTTTTAAGGTTGCAGTGCTGCAGAAAGTGGATCATGCCGATGATGACAAACGAGGCAAGTGCTGATCTAGTACAGAAGACAGGAAAACGTATCTTCCTCCGCTCTTCCAACTTAAAAATTCTTCAGCTTGACTGTTAGCCACATAGCTTAGTGCACTGTTTATTACACTACGTAATACCTGTTTGGCACTGTATTGCTTCCAACTGGTATTCTTCATGGGGATTTCATTCCCTGGCAGTTGAGGTGTACTCCCTAACAGTGCAAACCATGGTGGTGTATGAAGTGGCCTCAACTTTGCTGCAGCAGTTCTTAATGATGTGATGCAGAAAAACAGTGTCAATTATATAATGTTGGCTTTCATTGCTGTCATCTTATTTTGCTTTGGCCTGCAAGACTTGGTGATCAAGACCTCCAACACACCTCAGTACAATACATTATACCGCCACACACCATGGCACAACACACTACCATGTTGTGTTCATAGACCCTTAAAAGTTCTCTTGACAAAGTCAGAATCTTCCAGTCTGATAGAGTCCGAGTCACTATAGGGCAATGCACAATGATGCAATATGCAGTATGTACAAAACCATGCTCCTGCCTTAAGAAGTTTGAAGCATTTGATTATGTACAAAAAATAGTTGCATACACTCGTCTGTATATGTTACACATTACTCAGATGAATTTGCTTCAGTTAATTTGATATACACTGTAATTCAAATTTATGGCTGCTAGGCACAGCCAGTGGCTATTCCTTTTGTCCTAGTGTGTGATCATTTGTCCTAGTGTGTGATCATTTGTCCTAGTGCGTGATCATTTGTCCTAGTGTGTGATCATAGAGCAGTCTTGGCTACGATTACTTTCACTTGTCTCAGAGCAGTCAAAAACTAACCATACACCACCCCAGAAACAACTTCAGTTTTTTTATGTGATGGCATGCTTTGGAATGCACAGTTCCCATGTACGAGAAGTCACTTTTACAATATCAAAGTAAACACTGTGAGTGAGCATTAAGCTGCAAGCATGCACTCTAGCTGAATTAATTTCAGCAGTGTTTATTATTCATAAAAACCAAAAACTGAACGCAGCTTTATCATGGATACTGACTGCCAAATCTGACTTGGTAAAAGACTGTTTGGATAAGGTGGCTCTTTGATTGAAAATGTTTCCATTTTCAAGCGCAATCCATCCAATATCCGATGTCTAACAAGCAGATGGCTAGCAATTTAGAGATTCAAGCCAGCAGTAACTAAGACTGGTTATTTCATTCCAAAGTTTTCATAACTGTTTTTGTCTTTGGATGCTTCATATTCTGAAAAAGCTTTGAGTGGACAGTGGCATAGGTGAGCGTATTTGTCTCAAAGACTCCAGTGCTTACCTTACTTGTTCAGTTCATTTTGTGACTGTCAGTGTAAGGTATCTCCATTTGGCTACCAATCAGGCAGGGTTTCAAACTTTTTTTCCTTCGTATTTCACAGAAGGCAAATTCATAGTTTAGAGCCTCCACCCTGACCTACCAACCTTCTCCTCACTTCTGTGTCAACATCATTGACCTCCTTTCTCTCGGACAGATTCTCAGATCAGTAAATAACAAATAAGTTGGGTAACTCTTGCTCCCATGATGAAAAATCACATGCCCGTAATTCCAAAGGAATGCTGCTTACAACTCCAAATTGCCTAGCAGAAGGACAACACAGAGCACACAGTACAAATGAGGAGACCCCCCCCCCCCCCCCCCCCCCAAGATGTTTCAAGCCTGCCCATATACGATACCTTAGAACAGCCGGTTTTTTTTGGTTTTTTTTGGTTTTTTTTGGAGGGGGCGGGGGTATCTCCACGTTTATTCTGTAATCGCTGCTACATGGTTTGGAGTCGTATGCAGCATTCATTTGGAGTTACCCACAAATAATTATTTCATCATAGGAGCAAGAGTTACCCTTCTTAAACAGTAAATAACATTTACTGTCTACTGTTCCCTGCCTCATTTAAGCTTTTTTTTCTTCAGAGATTGGCAGTCAAGGTTCTCCGTCCAAAATCCTGCTAGAGAAACCTCTCTCAGTCTCTGTTGTGCCACGTCATCGACTGGCGATCTCACAGACTTCTTCTTCCATTGAGTCTCCACAATCAACTGGCTGATTATTATGAGACTGTGAATCGGGGGATCTGCTTTTTAAGAAAAAATATTAACTCCCCCCCCCCCCCCCCCCAAAAAAAAAAAAAAAAAAACGAAAAAAAACCAAAACAAAACACACATTCTACTTCCTATTTCATTAGCATGGAATTACTCACATTCATACCACAAAGTGACCCCCTCCCCCGAATTGTTTTCCTCTGAGGGAGCGCTAATCAATATGACAGAAACATATTGGGGCTTCTATAACAGAACTGTGCGGAGTTCGATGCTGTGGGCGGGGCAATCCGCCCCAGTCGCAATGGGTAAATAGCGTGAGCATCTGCACGGAGTTGACGATACTTGTTCTCTTTCTAGCCGACGACATCAAACAAGTTATACTAATTTTGTATAAGAATGAAAGAACTGCTCTCATACAATATCGGTTTACAGGAATCTTCAATCTTTTTTGTCCTATCACTCTAACATCTATGAAGAAATCGTGGTAAAATCAATACCAGATCAAAATACTTGCGCTTTCCCGCCATCTTGTCAGACTGGGGTCCGCATTTTAAGCGCAACATACACGAATTTCAAGGACATGTCAGGAAACGAACAAGTTGGAATTCATGCTTCATTTCAAAGTTCCTGCACACGTTTCTTTGTGAGTGGTGACTTTACTCTAACGCGTTTGAAACAAGAGGTCCACCGCAACCACAAAAGAAGCTAACGTTTACACAAAAATAAGTATCATTAATGGAGATATGTTGATGATGATGGCTGATGATAACTTTATTTCCGAGGGTAACTAACACGATAGCTTTTTTCACCCGGCCTTAATCCAGAAAAGGGACTACGCGTGACAAGCAAGCTAGAACACTCTAACTTTGAAAATGAAATGGGGAGGGGGGAAGGGAAAAAGAAAAGAAAAGATGAAAACGCTTCTGACCGACAGGCATAGCGCTACATAACAAATGAGAACTTGGAACTATATTATTGCAGTTCTCTGTCAACACATTAACGTAAAGATGACTCAAACAAACAAACAAAATGAAACAAAAATAATACAGACGAATCGATAAAAGCCTCGGAAACTAGTACGAAGCGATCGATCTTCCTGTAAGCATTGAAATGTTACAGTTATCCCCAAGCGAGAGAGAGAGAGAGAGAGAGAGAGAGGGGGGGGGGGCATTATTGTATGTCTTTTTTGCCCGTTGACATTGGTGTGCAACACTGTAACACTTCTGGCAGTGTGAATTAATTTAACACAGTGACAATACACTCATTTACCACGATGGAATTCAATGTATCAATAAAATAATTAGTAAACATAACATTCATTTATCATGATGTGATTTCATATTTAAAACAATGTGAAAAGTAAAAAGGAAGCGGCTTCATTCGTTAAAAACGCAGCTGTTTACACAGCGTTTGTTTATAAACTACGCAGGTCATAAAAAGTAATGCTTTATGAGGCTTAAATTATCCAACTTGGAATAGATGTTTCCTTAAGTATTGGGGTAAGACAGCCGACTAAACGGGCACGCCTTGAGATGCCTACTGAACGGGTTCGAATCCCGGCCAGCGCCAGCGGGGATGACAGAAAAAAAAAAAAGGAAGAAGTAATAGTAGAGGGGTATATATTAGGGAACCATGACCTCTACCACTGTAAGAAAGTCAGTGCAAGGAAATTTGTTCTCTGAAGATCTGCTGTCAAGCTGTTTCTCTCTCTCTCGTTGCTTCCTACTGACCTCCTGAAATATACTGGAACGAAAGACATATTAACAGAACTCATGCCTTCGTCAAACTTAGTACTACTAGTACAAATGGGAAAAAAAAGGAAGGAGACATTAGACGTGGCAAGGCGGAAAACCTCACGATGAATGAAATAACCAGCAACACACAGACAAGGACTGGATCGCATGGTGGTCGAAAGCAAAGGAATAGATAGACGCCAAGAGAATCCAGAAAACAGTTCAGCAAGGCCAACAAGGACAGTGCACTGCAAAGAAGTCTCACCTGGATTGATACCTGCCGTACCTTTCAGAGTCAGCTTCATCCTCATATCTGTAAATATGACCTGCCCCTCCAATTCCAGCCTGGTCAAACGGGGGAAATCACTCCACTCTGTCACGGCAAACAAACAGTGGAACATGACCAGAGGCACAACCAAGTGCTCAAGGAGATCGCACATGCTGTTAGTACTGCTGGGGGAAGGTCTATGCCACCAGCAGCTCCAGCAACAAAGTCCTACACGACAGGAGGCCACAATCCATGTTCAGAGTGGCATGAAACTAGATTTTGTTCTCCACTCAGGTTCATCAAAACAAATGATGACCCACTGGTACCATTCGAAAACAGAATGGAGTAAGCGCACCCTCTATAAGACTAAGAAGTATGCCAGTCTAGGCTCCTGCCACAGAAGTTGGAGCAAGGGGATTTGGTAGGCTCATCAGCCTCATGAAACGGCTTGGGATTTCAGGTAGGAAGGAGGACCAGAACCCTGAAGGCAAGAGGCAGCCGAAAAGAGGAAGAACAAAAGTGAACTTCATCAATTTTCCAACTGATGGTGCCCCGTTAGCAGTGGGGTAAGACATCTGCCTAAAAAGGCACGCCTGAAGACACACCCATCCGGAAGTTGCGGGTTTATCCCGGCAACGGCAGGGAAAGGGAAAAAAAAGGAAGTTGAAGATTTGGATGCGCCTCGGTCTACACTCTGAGGTGAGTGTAAAGAGTTCAGGGCCGAAACACTTTGTCTTTTCTGAAGACCTTCTGCTACTGTTTCTTCCTACCAATGCTCCTAGGATCCTCCGAAAGGGGGAGAGAGAATGCTGACCACGACCAGAAACGCACAACGGACGATGAGTAAATGAACAAGTGGAATTTCTATGTGTCTGTGTCTCAAGTGAGCGCGTCACAGAACGGAAAACGACTGTATGAAGACTCTGATGAATGAACAGCGGCTATTAGACGTCGGAAAACCAAGCTAGCATTCAAACCCACGCTGGTTATTCAGACATAGACTTTCTACATGCTCTCGATGCCAGACCCCCCCCCCCCCCCCCCCACACACACACACACACACACACACACACACACACAAACTCAACTTGCGAAAGTGGAATGGGGGAAATATGATGAAAAGATAGTCCACAGACTGGATGCGCTGACAAGAAAAAGCACACTGGGGCAAAAACTGTGACTGCATTTGGAGAACATTGTTTGTGGAACTTATGGAGTGAAACAACCAAAACTGAAGACACCTCCTTAAAAATCCAGACGCCATCGAGAGATGAGTAACATCCGAAAGAAAAAGAAGAATCTCATTACAAGACAGACTGACGAAGGCTGCCTCAGAAGCAGAGAAGAAAGGGTTCGAGAAGCTATGGGAAGATCTTCAGGCGCACAGTACTCTCAGCAAAGCAGAATCAGCAAGAAGAAGGAACAAAAAAGAGAAAACCCAAGATTGTTTCAGGAATGGTTCGAGCAGGACACTCACAGCGAGCAAAGAAACACTTGAGCAGCATCTTGGGGAAACATAAAAGGGGTCGCAGGGAAACATATACTGACCCCCAGGAGAGGGGGAGGGGAAGGTCGACAGAGGTTAAAATAACAAGTACAATCAAAGATGGCTTGCAGTCACACCTGGTCTTTCTGACGTTGTGCTCGGAGTACAGTTGCTTAGCCAGGAAATCCATCGTCAAGGAGTACCAAATGGGAAAACCAAAATTATCAGCCATGTTTCAGACCACGCGGGAAAGGAGCTATGGTTGCAAGACAATCCAGCTCAAGCAGAACTGACAGACAATGGGAAATTCGGAGTCAGTGAACGTGGCCAAAGAAAAGCCACATGATCAAAGACACACTCAGACCAAGCGGCAGGGAGTGGAATCCACAGAAATGAAGTGGTGTTACACACACACACACACACACACACACACACACACACACACACACACACGTACAGACACACTTACGAATGCGTGCTCAGGCATAGATAGATAATTACTTACTCGGTGATATCAGCTCATGAACGACTTGGTCAATTACTAGAATCTTGTACTCCTCTGTTAATTCCACTCACAAAGACACATAAGTAGGCGCACACACACATTCGCACACGTACACACACACGAACATTCACAAACACACGTACACATCACCCGCGCACTGCGCTTGCTTGCTTGCGCGTGCGCGCGCGCGCACGCACGCAACACACACAACACACACACACACACACACACACACACACACATCTGGGCGATATTATCATTAAACCTGAGGAGAAGAAAAACTTATTAAAACCCGACGGTTTGGTACCGCACGGTCCGATATTTAAACGTCGCCCACCACAGGTGTCGCTCTGCAGGCTTTAGATTTCAACAATAACGATGCAACAGTATGAAATAAGAAAACCAAAAAGGATACAACAAAACAGAAGATGAGAAGAATAAACAAAGAAGAAGGGAAGAAAAGAAAAAGAAGAAATGGTAGAGGAGAAGGGGAAGGGAAGGAGGCAAAGCAGAAAAGACAGGAGTTGCCTTTCGACAGGTTCGCGTTCTACAACTGTCTTCAAATGAACTGTAGGGAGCTGGCACGATGAGCTTCTGAGTTCTGAAGGCAGATGGCAGAACGCAGAACCATAGCATGCACAACTAAATGCAAACTACATTTTACGGAAATGAACACAACAAAACGTTGGACATCGTTTTGGTCAAGCTCTCTTTCCACAGTCTGTGAATGATGTGGTGCGAACTGGTATGCTGAGCAATGGGCGTCAAATGGCAGAAATGAACTAGATTGTGTGTGGACTTTTGTTGAAGACTGTAGAGCATGCAGGTTTTGAGCTTTTCCTTTGGGGGGAGGACAAAAAATAATAGCCAGAATTTACGGCAGCCTTCAGCTTGGCATTTCCCCTGGCCACAAGTTAAAAAAAACAACAACAACCTGCCCCCCCCCCCCCCCCCCCAAAAAAAAAAAAAAAACCCGAAAAGCAGCAGTGGGATCAAGCGTGCGATTATGCAGGTCAAGCTGGGAAGAGAAGCCAGAAGCAACGGAGCACCAATGTTAGGGTTGAAGTTTGGGTACTATTCCACTCTCCGTGATGTGCCAAGCATCACTGAACTATGGACAGACCAACCTTATCGTGTGAATCGAGACGGGGAGAAGGAAGAGAAATGATAATGTGTCTTGGTTTAATGATTCTGTTTAATAATCTTGCTGGGGCATGGACTGACCAGCCATTGAGACGGCGGGAAGTATACTCAATATTGGGTCTAACCACACAGTCCCATATAGTAAACTGAATGGAATGTTCATTTTTTATGCACTGGATCCACATTCATTGATTATACCATTTTTTAACCATACACATGAATTGTGGACTGCTGTTTTAACTTGAATTGTGGTCGTTGTCTTTCCCTGAACCGAAGCAATTTTGTTTTCTGTTTGAGCCTCTTGAAACAGAAAATCATCACAAAATTGTTAATGATCTGACGGCATTTTACTATTTTTGGCATACTGGGAAAACAGTTGGACAAAAATAGAGCTTGATAATATTGAAGTAGTTCCCTTTTTGGTCCCTAGCCCTTACAGACAACCTTTAACAAGTCTATAAATATTGAGTAAGATGTTGAAAATCAATGGGAAAAAGGTGAAACAGACACTGGGTTGATTATTTTTTTTCTTTTTTTAAATCTGCTTCATTTGTATTCTTGTGTATGTAATGTGCATGTGCGTGTGTGTGTGCGTGCGTGTGAGCGTGCGTGTGTATGCACACATGCATGCGCGTGTGTGTGCGCATGCATGCATGCGAGCGTGCATGCATGGTGTGTGTGTGTGTGTGTGCATACGTGTGTGTGTGTGTGTGTGTGTGTGTGTGCAAAGCTGCTTATTTGCCCAAGTATAGTAATACTTTATTGCAACTGGCGGTAGATTTTGCACTGCATTTACCTGTTGTAACAACGGAGGGGATTCAGATACGAGTTTCATAGAACCTACAGATTCTTGTGAGTTTGGCAATAGGAGGGATTTCCTGGCACACTCTCATGGTGAGTGAGGCAAGACATTGGCGAGAGATCGCTAGAGTACCTTGGGTTCTCATATGCGAAAGAAATGGCTGACAGTGGTAAAATGTTTTAGAATGTTCTCCGCGAGGTGCATTAAACAGTCAGTATCCTGGCCTTCGTGCCTGGTTCCCATTTCTTGGCTCCTCTCCTCTCTTGCTTTCCTTGCTGCCAGCCAACGCTCGCCACTGGTGTAGGCCTATTTTCATACCTGGTTCTGAAGGAAGAAGGCGTTGATTCAACGCCTTCTTCCTTGCGCTGAACCCTGCGAAGTGATCTGAAGCGATCAAAGCTAAGTGAATTTTCATTGTTTTATTTGTTAATGTCTCACCTGATGAAGACCTAAGAGGTCGAAACACGTTGTGTTTCGTCTTGTGACTCGTTTGTCCACGTTCTCTGGGCGGTTCGCTAACATTTATTTAAGATTTGTTTAGATTTCCGCCTGCAGTCCTCTCGCTTTGCAACTAGATCTATTTCAGAATCAGTTAAGGTTATTACCTTCCGCAACCCTACCTTTCCTGACATATACACAAGTGCACCCATACATAAACCCATATGTTTTGTGCAAATAAACACCTCTTATGGATGATGTGGGGGGGAACTCTGACATATAATCTTATATATGTTAGTGTGCATACATTTGTATGTATGCTGCTGTGTGTGCATGTCCATTTTATTTTTTTAAAATGAGTCTGTCTGCAACTTGTAACTGTCTGCATGGGATGAATAGTCATTTTCAATTGAAATATGAGTGCTGTACCTGCGTGGGCATATATTGTGTGTGTGTGTGTGTGTGTGTGTGTGTGTGTGTGTGTGTGAGAGAGAGAGAGAGAGAGAGAGAGAGAGGACCATCTTCTCTAGCTCATGTAACTTTTCTTATAGTATGCACACACACATCCAAATGGAAGCAGACCATTATGTGTCTAAGAATCCAATTTAATGTTCAAAACAGTACAAGGAATCAAATATCACAGCATGTTGTTTAGTCTCACATAAAGTATTGCAAGTGTTTATAGTTTATTCTGTAATACCAAGACAACTCATTATCATTAAATATTTATACATTTTTATTGACAATGATAACCAGATCTTATTTCTTCTTTCTCCTTTCTAATTCTTGATGAACAGATCTTTTTATCCCTCCTGAAAAACTCTGTGAAAAGCAAAGATTCAGTAAATCCACCCAGAGGAGTGTGTGTGTAGAGTATATGTATGGTGTATGTGTGTGTGTGTGGTGTGTGTGTGTGTGTGTGTGTGTAGAGTGTATGTATGGTGTGTGTGTGTGTGTGTGTGTGTGTGTGTGTTAGTACAGGACTATGAAACAGTCTTGCTTGATAAAGTTGTACATTACCTTGTTTTTTTCAGAAGACAGTACAGTGGTTGCATGTTCATATATGCAATCTGCAATCATCTTAGCCCATCTTTTCACATGTTCACATGCACAGAATACCTAAAACATTTGCACAGAATTCGTCTTGGACAGATTTAAAGCAAGCAGTGTTGGAAGTGAGGGCAGACAACCTGAACTAATATACTGGAATATTGCATACCACAACTTTCAACGTAACTTGAAATACAATCTGCATTTAACCCTCAGCTGCCATGCCATTACCCAAACACACTGAAGAATGAGTAATTAAGAATCCACCACCAGGGAGAAGCTGTACACATACAGATTTATTCTCTCTCATATGACC
Organism: Conus canariensis; assembly: GCA_033310375.1. Classification (NCBI taxonomy): domain Eukaryota; kingdom Metazoa; phylum Mollusca; class Gastropoda; order Neogastropoda; family Conidae; genus Conus; species Conus canariensis. The sequence continues at coordinate 44,780,862 of CM065718.1, read as the reverse complement.
ATGGTTTTAAACAGAAATATTCTCATATGAACATTGTTTAATGTAGAAATATTCTCATATGACCATAGTTTTATGTAGAAATATTCTTATCTGACCATAGTTTCAAGTAGAAATACTCTCAGATGATCAGTCTCGTACTGAAATGTTGTCATATGACCATCGTTTCATACAGAAACATTCTCATATTTTCAATTTCATATTACAATTGTTTTACCTTTGACTTGAAACTGTTCACGCTAAGTCTTCCTTCCCTGTCAAAAGCTAAACAAAACTATCTTCATTTTGTAGTCTCTTTCTTGCTCTTGTTCTCGATACTTCATCCCTCTCATTTTACATAGTTTCAGGTCACACTTTTCTGCCACTTTTCCTAAACATGGAACTTTTTTTACCACCACAGTATATACCTAAACCATGTCAACACACACACACACACACCACTTCATCTCTTCTCACCATGGAGCTTGACCAATGTGCCACCAATCTCTTCTACTTTAATATTTCTTTTAACTGTTTATCGCAAACTGTCATTAAGTAACCAGTTTTGGTTCATTTTAATCCCATACTCCCAGCCAACACAACAATCATCATGCCGGTTCCTTGTGACTCTTGCAACCATTAGTTTTGCGTGAAGTATTCTGTAACTGTTGGTTCACTCTGAGCCCGTGCTGATGAGGTTTTCCAGCTGTTCCAGCTTGTGTGATGAGCTGGTGATGAGATCCTTGCTGAGTTTGAAGACTCGAACACTCCCCCCCGCATCCCCTGTGGCCAGCAGCTGTTTTCTGCAATCGTCGACACAAGTTGGTGAGATTGTACACATGAAAACAGACAACAAGTTCATCAACAAAGAAAAGACAACAATAGAAAAATAAATAAAGCACTTATCATAAACAAAGAGAAAAGATAACAATGGAAAAATAAACAAAGCACTTATCATAAACAAAGAGAAAAGATAACATTGGAAAAATTAATAAAGCGCTTGTTATGAACAAATACACCTGTGCATTTGCAAATCAAATGTGAACCTTCAAATTTCAGCCAGCTGGACTTTGCCTACCAAAAGCATGATGTATACATATACACATGAGTGTGTGCGTACACACACATGCACAAGCCTGTGTACTCACAGTTCCACTATCATACCAAATTATATAAATGTGGAGGAAAAATAGAAAAGAAAATACACACAGATGAATTAAACAAACAGCAACATACCAACACACAGAAAAAAGAAAAAAACAATACTTTGAAAAAGACAGGGACCAAATCCTACAGAAACGGACAACTAAACCACACCATCCACTCAACTGTTTCAAATTAAACTGTAAACAAAAGACGGGCTGCTTGGCAGGGCTGGCCTCCACTGTATGAGCAGGCACCAGGTTGGGTGAGTGAGGTCGTACAGTAACAGATGGCCACTCTCCGTGGTGGTGGCAAAAACTGTGGGAGACACTGGGGACCAGCTGGCAGCATACAGGTAACCCTTCGCTGGCTCAATCGTCACCACTGGCTGCGCCTGAACACAGCACACACAGCAGTGCAGGAGTTGTTAGAGAAAAAGAAACTGGAATGAACTGTATGTAATACTGTCTACAAAACAACATGAACCATCTTGTCTAGAAATTCAAATCTGGATCAGTCAGTGAGTGGTAAGTATCTTGCACAAAGGATAAAAGACTGCGGCTTCAAACCCTATCAAAATTATCACATCACTGTAAAAAAAATTCAGCCTTGGCTTTTTCTTACCCACAGCTGTTAAGTACATTATGAAATCAATGGGTAAACTGGGACCAGAGATGTAGAGGGAGGGACAAGTATCTTTTGCTAATCTGAGTGCCATTGCACATACTGAAGGCATTCATCAGTTCCTGTTGATCTGACTGGCTCTCTGTCTGCCTCCTGTTGACGGGTTGGCTGTTCGTTTGCAACACTTCACTATCAACAGTGCCAAACTGTCTGGTTTGACAAGCACGCACAGGGTGGCTCACACATGGGCAAAACCTATACACAAGCAGTAGTCCTATCTTGCTGAGCAGTGGGCAATATGAATCTGGCTATGTGGTTACCAGAGAGGGCAGCCCAGTACACTGAACAATCCTCTTGTAACATGTGGTGACCGTAGTACTCAGAAGTGGCTAGTGACCCACATGAGCAAAGATGACTCAATCAAAGGCCAATAGTGGGAAAGCAAGAAAAGATACTTATCCTGTCTTCTCTATATCTTTGCTGGGACCAAACAGTTGAGTTTCATCTGCTTAAGAGAAGCTATCTTCGAGTGCATTACTGAAGTTTACTGAGCAATATTAGCAGACATTCGTACTTCTTGGCCCTGATTCTCACTTGTTTATATTATGAAAAGAATAGAGTTCAGCCTTGTATTGTAATTTTGGACTACAAAGAAACTCCACAGTATCACTATCAACTGTCCCAACCCAGTATACGATAAAAAAAAATAATGAAAGGGACATCAGGCACTGCTCTCATGGTGCCTCAAGGTTCGTTTCCACCCAACACCCTGTGGTAAGTTTTTGTCAAGTTTTCGGTGCCATGAGGACTGTTGTTAGGAGGATGGTGGTGGTGATACCCCTCCACAAAGTGCAGGGGGAGGCTCCCTCAGTCTGATTTCATTACTAAGTGATTATAATCCTTCTACACACTGTGCCCGTCTTCTTTGTCTTCTACAATTCCATAGTGATCAGCTCACTCCTTTTGAAGTTTTCTTGTGGACAGACACAGAAACAAACAAACAGAGAGGAAATAAGAGACTTGACAACTTTTCTTCAAACGGTGAAATAAAACTAAGCCCACATACTCCAAACGATACTGCTTTGAGGTACCCAGTCACTTGGCACACAGGAGACAAGCAGCATACAAACTTCCTTAAAAAAAAAAAGTTCCAAGCTTGCCTGTATACTTGAAGCTGACTCATGCAGACAGCAATAACAGCAGAAGAAATGTGCAAACACAAGACAACATCTATCAAAGACTTTCTGATTAGGAGTACTCTCATGCAGAACACAACCGCAGGTAACCTCTACATGGTTGATATGAAATGAAGTTGTAAGGATACGAAAGGAAGTTGTAAGTGAAGTGGGGAGATGTAAGCAGCAAGTAATAAACATGGAAGGTAAGCTTTTCTTCTATGATGAAACAACCACAAGCACAACTCCAAACTAATATTGCCTGCAGCACCCATTCACCTTAGCACACAAATAGACAAAAGACAGACAAGACATATAAAACAATACCCTGCTCTGCTAGGTAATCCACCATAGAGAATAACAGTCAGCAGCGTCTACCTGCAGCAGATTATAGACTCGCAGACACTGGTCCTGCCCAGAGCTGACAAACGCATGGCGATGGTACCGTGAACAGTCCACCGCATGGACTGGTCCATGGTGAGGGTTGAAGGTGAAGGTCACCGGGGATCGTAGAGGTATTGATGACATGATGTGACCTGGTACATCGACAGAATATGTTGGTAATGGCACTTCAAGGTTTTGAGGTTATAAGAACTACAATCAAAACAATGGATGGAAGAAAACAATAACTGTTTGTGTCCTCAAGAGGAATTGTTATTTTCTTTTTTTTTTCCCCTATAAATCAGTTCATCACATGTTAAAACCAAGTGTTTCCTCATCACTGCTGCGAACAAGAGGGCTAAGCCTTCTTCAAACTAATGCCCATCTATCTTGGCATAAAATGGCTTGTATTTTATTATTCTCTGAGCCACTTACTTTTTTTCTTTTTCATACATGGAAAAGACACTGGAGTAGTGAACTACTAGTGCCACATCTGCTTCTGAAGAGTCAATTTAAGCATCAGATCCTTCACAGTGGCTTGAGTACTAGTCTCAAGAATGAGATGATATGTAAGGAAATCTTAAAAGTAGTGTCTGCAAATGGAAGTATCGAAGGACAAAACCAAAAATTTTGCAGAGAATTTTATGTGAAAGTATAAACACATATTAATAAACAAAAAAAAAATCATGCTACCCTTTGAGACTACACTCTGCAATGAAGCCAGCTCAATGTATTTCATACACATAAATGTTTCGATTAAAAAAAAAAAAAGCAAAAAAAAAAAAGAAAAAAAGCCCTAAACTGATGCAATGCAATGATATGAAATATAATACGTACAACATAGTACAAAATATAGTACAAAACACTACAGTTCAAAACATAACAAAACAACACATCACGCGACTGAGCAAAATAGTCTACAATACATGTTGCAGTGCAGTACAGCACAGTACCATACAGTGCAGTGTAGTTAAGAAGTGCAATACAGAATCCTACAATACTGTGCATACAACTTGAAGAAAAGCAACAAAACAAAAGATAGTTAAGACTATACACTTATTTCCAACAGGGCTTCCCTTGGCTTCATGGAGCAGCAGAATATACAGCCACTCTCTTAACCCGACAGTGCAGTGCATTACGGAATAGTACAATATAATTCTATGCACAAAACTTGGAGGAAGAAAAACAATGAAACAAGCGATTCTTGATGGTGTACACTTACTTCCAGCGGGGCTTCCCTTGGCGTTCATGGAGCAGCGGAATATACAGCCACTCTCTGACCCCACCAGGAAAGTGTCGGGGTCCTCATGGCTGAAGGCCAGGCTGGTCACTCCGATCTCCTTGTCCCCTCGCACCCCCCTCACCTTCATGCCCCGGGGCAAACTCTGCGCCATCACGACAAAACTGAAAAACACCATGTGTGACATCCACATTAAACACTGCGCAAATAAAGTCATACTGTAGCTGATTTCCATTAACTGCTTCAGTTATGGGTTGTTAATTACTATTTACCCAAACTTTGATTACAGCTGTATTCTTGTTTTCTTTGCTTTATAGGACCAAAGAAAAATGTGCTAAACAGACCAGAGCAGATCATCATTTTTCACCTACGGACAAGACACAAGGGTTTGAACCACCACTTCAACAGATGCTTCTCCCTTGTGCCATCACCTGCCTGATCCTGTGAAGAAGCCCACTAGACCACCAAGCACATTCTCTACAACTTTGGTGACTTCATGGAACTGAGAGAGGAAAGACATGGCCGATGACCACTACTCTGTAAGATAGGCAGTGTGGGTCTGCGAAGATCAGGAGAATGACTGTGCAATACATTCTGAGGGTCACTCTCCAAGAGTGGTGGCATCAAGGAAGAACAAGGAGTGGAAAGAGAAACTGAAAACTGATGTCAACGGCACAGCATGGCATACAAAGCAAAAGGATCTGAGATTTTCTTTTTCATTTCATGATGCAGACAAGAATTATGCACATTCATGATACATAGGGGATCTGGTCTGGTTCAATGATTAAAGACAAAACGGAAACATCTGGTTGTTATTACATGTCCCACCACACATATGGCCCTACCATATGGGCACCAGCAAACACTGTTCAAAGATGAGAGCAACACTATCAAGATGCTTCTGTCATGTTGAAACTCAGCTGTGTGATCTAACGTTTGCTTGTTGAGCTCTCAGAGTTCTAGACTCTGGGATGTTCCACACAGAGCTGGAAAAGTCTGAAGTAATATATAAGCTCTGGGGCGTGTGTGTGCGTGTGTGTGTGTGTGGTGTGTGTGAATCTATAACTCTGTAGTCATCAGAAAACAACGCTAACCACTGCATCATGGTGGCCGATTAACACAACTACTGATACCATACCGTCCTTTGAAGAAGTACTGCATTTACAGCAGACAGACAGGTCTAACAATTCTCAGCACAAAGCTTTATGTTCACATTTTGAAAACAAGTATAAACGGGGGAACAGAGAGAGAGAAAATGACAGGAAGAAAAAAGATCAGAGAGAGAGAGAGAGAGAGAGAAAAGAGAGAGAGAGAGAGAGAGGGAAAGAGAGAAGAGAGAGAGAGAGAGAGAGGGAAAGAGAGAGAAGGGGAAGCAGATAGATGAATGAATGACAAGACTGATCAAAGGAAGCAGAAGCACTTTCAAACTTTTAATGAATAGGGGTGTGAACATTTTACCCATCCAGAAGTTTGAGCCGGAATCTCTTTGGATCCACCTTCCAGACCAGGATTTTTCCATCCCCACCAATACTAATCACCTGTAAAACACACCAATAATGTTTACCTGTCAAACAAACCAATACTAATCATCTGTAAAACACACCAATAGCATTTCATTCATAAGCATTTAAAAAAGAGAGAAAGAGAACGAGGGGGAAGAGAGAGAGAGAGAGAGAGAGAGAGGAGAAAGAAGAGAGAGAGAGAGAGAGAGAGAGAGAGAGAGAGAGAGAGAACAAGAGAGAAGGAGTGAAGGAGATAGTGAGATGGAGATACAGAGAGAAAGATCTGTGTTGTTGAGTACCTAGCCAACCACACTGACCATATCAGAGCTGTAGATCATTACAATGAGAAAACAAGCACAAATAAACCACGGATGAAACAATTCCACATTCAACATAACCCCAAAAGCAAAGACATTTTTTTTTTAACCCGTAGAGTGCCTTTAAGCCGTCAGCTGACGCCGCATTAAAAATGCTTTCCCAGTGCCTATGGGCCGTCCACTGACGTCATGCATTTTTCTTGAATTTTCATTCGTTACTATTTCTATCAACGGACTTAAATAGAGTGTGCATAGTAAGCCTTATATGTCTGTAGTATTAAAATGATATGTAAATGACCACACGTGAGGGGAAAGCCCATTTATTCTCATCACTGACTGGATGACCAGCCAGCACTTCGTCTCGCTTGCAAAGATGGCGGCACAACCTTCGACAAGCGCAGCGACCAAATCAACGTATTTACACAGCTGAGCAGGCTCTGCTAATGATTTTTGACAAAGACAATAATCTTTTATTCAACGACTCACTCGAGCATGAAGGTGAGATGATGATAGTGATGGAATTGCCGACCGTATTCGTCAGTTATTGTGTCGGGCTGTGTGACCTCAGTGTGTGTTCAGCTGACTGGTTTGCCAGCGTCGAACGAGCTCGCCTAGTGTGTACTCTGCACTGCGTGCCAGTGGTCAGTGACGTGATAGTCAGCGCAAGAGGGGAGCGCGGCCTGCTCGCGGCGTGGCACGGGGCAGAGGGAAAGGTAGGGGAAGAGGAGCAGTGAAAGAGAGGGTTGAAGTCCAGCAAGGGGGCGTGGTGGGGAGAGGGGGGCGTGGTCGTGGACTGACCTGTCTGCATAGAGTGTGAGCGTCTTGATAGACTTCTAAACTGTTTTACTTTCATTTACAGGTGTAGTGTGACAATACAAACTTTATTTTCAACTTTTTTGCTTTGTGTTCTTGTTTGGATGTGAAGATGTAGTGGTAAATACATATGCTTTTGATCGTGCAAAAAAATCTATCCAAATCTAATTGCCTAAATACTTTTTTATTATCAAAATTAAAACAAAAGAAGCCCAGATTCAAAATCTTCATTCAATTTCCTTCAAAAATCATATATATTTCATTGTTATATCTTTTGTAGTTTCTGAGCTAGAATTTTTTGTTAATATTACCCCCAAATCATTAGATTTCCCTGGCACTGGGAAAGCCTTTGTTTGTAACATTTTCAAGCAGCGAACGGGTTAAAGTAGAAAGATATAATCTTAGTTACACTGATCATAATAATATGCCAAGCAATGCATTGATCTCCTGGTAAAACTTAACAATTACACCTGCAGGAACATCTCTTACAAGATTTTTAAAGAAGTCTGTGGTTTAGAGCTTAAGCCTCATGTCCCACAAATCTTATATTCAGTAAAAAAAAAAAAGGTTAAAAAGAGAGAGAGAGAGAGAGAGAGAGAGAGAGAGAGAGAGAGAAAGAAGAGAGAGAAATCAAATGTGGGGCATGGTTAACTGCATGCTGGAAGTCATCTTTTGGTCTGCAAAAACTTAAAAAACAACAAATATATGAACAGTGAATTGATCAATGTTACAGGAACCAAACCAACAATTCTGCGAAAAAGCAGATTTTCCCACGTAGTACTATTGTGCTACCAGATAAAGTTAAACTTGCACTGCACTGCTTTAGATTCTAATCCTCTCAACAAAACTTTTACATCTAAAGTACCCTTTAATCACTCATTGTAAGCAAAAAAGTTACCAATCATAACAGTAAAGCACAACCTTTTCTTTCTTTTATTTTTCATTTGTTTCTGTACATGTACATCCGAGAAAATAAAGCATAGATTTATTTTTGCAAACACGAGTTCTGACATAAGCGAACAAAGCAAGATGGAAGGACCGAGGTAGAAAGTCATGACCAGTAATTCTCTCAACTGTGAGGTCTGTCTTATTTATAAAAAGCTGTTTAAAGGATACATCCACAAACACGCCTAAAACAGCGGTGATCTTTCCGTTCTCTCAAGCATACACACAGAACACCATTACTCTTTCTTCCTACTCAATAATACCCCACTACCCCAGACCAATGCCAAAAAATATCCTCACATTGTAGCGCATTTTCTTGGAGGATGTGTCTTTAATCCAGTGGACGCGGGTGACAGGCTCACGATGGGCATCATCCCCGATTCCTGAAGTGGCCAGCAGCAGGTCATCCTCCCGAGAGAGGTCCCACACCAAAACCTCCCCTAGGGATAAAAATGTACAGAAATGAAAACAAGTCTTGGAGATTCACATGCTGTCCATGCACAGTCTCTTGCCACTCCCTGCATAAGCAAAAATGTACCATGGTGTTTAAAAGTTTGTCTTGAGAAGTTTTGTCACGTTTGTGTCTGGAAACCTTAAAAATTGTGTCCAGATACTGGGCCTCAAAATAACTCGATAAGATTTTATGAAGGCCTGTTGAACTGTTTTATGGTTATTTTGTGGACTGGAGGATGTACTAATAGCCAAAAAGTGAAAAAACAAAAAACCCACAGTACAAGGCTGCATTTTGCCTGTGTGCAGGTTAATAATAAACACTACTACTACTACTAGCACTACCACTACTGCTACTGCCCGTTATGATAAGTCACAACAAACATACAGAACAGGTAATGGTACAAACTAAAAACCACACAAGGAATATCCAGATTCACTAACAACTGAACAAAAATACATCCAAACCTCACAAGACTGGTTGATTTTTATGTATACACCATCAAATGATGCCCCTTATTCAGTAAGAAACAAAGTTGAAACTGGAACACAATTTATCCAAAACTGCCTTCTTCAAGAACGTCAAGAACAAGTGGGTGCTCAAAAGAGATGTAGACTGCCCCATGTTCTAAAACAGCTCACGAGAACAATGAAACAAAGCACTGACCACTGAAGGACTGAAAGAACAACAACTCAAAGTCAAGAACGAAAACACATCTTGTATCATACCCTCCAAACGGTTTGGCCAATGTCACATGACAGTTTTGCTAGGTAACAGGCCCCCCATTTTTCTTTTAGGCAGTGAGTATTTGAAAGCTATTTCATGGGATGTCACAAGATACAATACAAACTTCAAAATGCCAGGTTTGGGCATCTGTACTGTACAAGCAGCTTGTACTGTTATAAGCTGATGCAGAAACAAAAGCATGATATGGCCATTATCGTAGTCAACATATACTCTTTCATTTCCAGAAAACTCACTGGAGTTGTTTCCCTTTGTTTTTCAGACATGTCCTAGGACATAACAATTTTTATCATGGTGGCAGCCAGGTGTGAGATCCAAGTGAAAATGGGGTCTAAACTTCACATAAAAAATGTGCAAGCAGGAAAGCAAAATTGTTAACATATATCAGCACACTGATAAGAAGAACAAGTTGTCAGCTATCTTGTATGTTCAGTTTTAGTTACTCCCAGTATTAACTGCAGTTTCATCTTTACTGACAGGAAGAATACAGTAGCTTGCTTGCTCATCTCTTCTCATAAGCTTCTGTGCCATCAACTGACCCACCAGTACACAATCATGTCAGTTAGGCCTGGTGCACAAACTCAAGAGTCAGTGAGACCGCCTGAATTTGGTTTCTCTTTTCGCCGGCCTTGTCTTGCATCCCACAAATCAATTAATCTTGGAATGCAGTGACCAGACATTGATCTTTTACCATGCTAAAAATATGAAGCAGGCCTTTTCAATTTTGACATCTATTTTCCCTTCATGCAAGGCACAGCCACATGTTTAAAAACAGTGTCGATCATCCGATCAAAAACTTAATCCCTCCAAATCAGATCATGTTGCGAAATGACAGGTAACAAGACACATACATTTCTAACAAAGCATGTTGGATTTGAAGCACAAGAAAGACCATGATGCACATTTATTTTGGCATAAAACACCATTTGGCCACTCCTGTGCCCCATGGGCCTCACCATTAAAGTTGCCGCCGACAAGCCAGGCGGGGTTGTCAGGATGGAACTCCAGGCACATGACACAGCATGCCGAGTCCAAGACGGTGTCCGGCTTGTCTTCCTTTACAGAGCGTCTGTCCAGATTCCAGGTGGCCACGGCTGCTCGGTGAGTGCACCAGTCCTCGTGGTCTAGCGACCATAGGACACAGCTACAGTGCTGCCCGTCGCATTCCATGATAATCCCGTCACCTGGAGCTGTGAACATAAATCAGTAGAGAGAAAAATGCTTTAGACATGTGCATCTATGCGCTTTAGTCATGCACATTTATCACCACCGCAGAAGATTACAATCCAGCTGAATAAAGCTTTAAGCTACGAAGCTTTCTTTCATATCTGGAAAACAAGCTGTGCCTGTCTGACGCTTTTTTTGGTTGTTGTCAAGAAACAAAAACAGATATTCATGTGGTTTCAGAAAAGGTACTGCTTAAAATAAACTGTATTTCTAATAAAAATCTCTCTGAAATACTAACAATATAAACTGCTGTCAAATACAACATACATCATCTGCAAAATTCCTTTCTAGACTGGGAAAGATATGCATGCATTTTCATTATGGAAATCTTGCAACATTTCTATTCTGGAGTTGTTGGCACATAACATGATGAGTTAATGACTTAGGTTTGTAAATGTCTATGATGAGTGAAGAGAGTGAAGAGTCAGATCTAATGTCAGTATACCCCAAATATACTCACTTCACCACTGAGTTCAGAGTGGGTCAGAGTATGCACACAAGTAACTGATGTTGATTCCTCTCCTGTGCTGATGCCAAAGTCTGAAACATCAAAGTCAGCATCATCAGCACAGAAACAGCACAGAGATTCCTACACACTATTTTCACATAGGTTCATTGCTGCTCGGTCAAAATGAAACAACAACATGCAAACAGACTTGACAAAAAGACAGAAACCCTGCATTCTTGAGTGATTCCAGTGCCATAGAAAAACATATCTCCTCTCAGACAAGAATGAACAAATCTTTTGAGAGTCAGGATCTAGGGATCTGCACTGACTCAGCAATATGTTGAAGCATGACAATCACTTTACTCTTTCGCTGTTTTTTTTTCCTTAGGCACTTTTACTCTCACAGACTTAAAAAAACTTATCATCTGCAGAGTCTACAAATAAGCTCGTAACAGCAGATGAAGTTCTGTCCAGTGTACAGAGACAGACAGACAGACAGACAGACACACGCTCACAATGTAATACAACACACACACACACACTGACACACACACACACACACACACACACACACACACACACACACAACACAGGACCAAATACATTATGCTGATCTTTTCATCATAAACAGCACATTTATTTTTTTTTTAAAGTCATATCTTCCATCCCTCTAAGTATATCACTACCATACTGCTCCCCCACTAGCACATTGCCACACACAAACTGAATTCAGTTGCAATGTTAGCAAAAGCAGTCCTTCGGGAGATACCACTATTAGGTCACAATGACTGTCCTTCAGTCATGCCTGTAAAATACTACCATGAATTCATAATTCTACCTTACCAGCACTCGTACACAACTACTCCTATGATTTACAAAAGAATTACACTGACATGATCTCTACCAAGCATCTCGCAAAAACAAACAAGTAAAAAGAGCAGTAAACAATTAAGGTCTTCTTCTCCCACCTTACTTTCACACATGCGCTAACCTTCAAAAGCCCTTGTCTTGTTGTTATCAACCAGAAAGCTGGTGATTTCCGGTTCTACTGACAGCAGAAACTGCAACAGGTGAGCTTCGTCCACCTGAGCCATTGTCAGCTGCTTGGCACTATCTTCTTCTGTCTGTGTCTGTTTGGAAAAAAAGGAAACAAGCCCAAAGCAAATGAGGAGAATGGCAGACTGTTTCAAAAAGAAAACGAGATCAAGTTTGCGGAGGTGTATGTGACTAGGTGTTTGCCGAGGTGTATGTGACTAGGTGTTCGCTGAGGTGTATGTGACTAGGTGTTTGCTGAGGTGTATGTGTCTAGGTGTTTGCTGAGGTGTATGTTACTGAACGTTTGCCGAGTGTATGTTACTAAATGTTTGCTGAGATGTGTATGTGACTAAGTGTTTGTTGAAGTGTATGTTACTGAACGTTTGCTGAGTGTATGTTACTAAACGTTTGCCAAGGTAAATGTGACATGCATAACACTGCAAATCTGCTTGAAAAAGACAATAAACTTAGATTTGTTTTAAAAGCTATGACTTACTTTCCAAATCATCCAGTTTCAAATCTTGAGTTTTCAAGCCAAACAAAATGGTCCATTAAAAAAAGAAAAATACAAAAATCATCAAAACAATTTTATTTTATTTTACTAAGAGTTAATCACTATAACATAACTGCACATGTTGGAGGTGTGTGGGTATGGAATAATATGAAAAGAAAAAAGATGCTGACCCCTTCTTCATGAATGTGCCAGGACTGGCAGCCAACCTCATCTGTCTGGATGACTCCTGTTTGTGCAGATGCCTCCGACATCTGCCTGAAATTGAATATTATATGGTATCATCATCATCATCACCCTCATTTAGTGAGTATGAATATCAAGAAAATCTGGAAAACACAGATACACACAGACACAAAGACTGATGGACACACACAGAGACACACATACATATGCGTACGTACAAAATAAAAATAAAGCTGACTTGGATGTTGCTTTATGACGGATGAAGTACACTTCAATAAAGGTGACTAAAACAAACTACAGCGATACATATAACAAGCCAGTATACAAATAAACATATGAATAATCATGCAAAAGAAGGTACAATGCAAAGCTTATCTTACAATAAACAAAACACAACAGATAAGTCAATTTTCAACAGACAACACAAATAACAGACATGTAAACTGCACAAAACAATACTTCGCATGTGGCTGCCAGCAGGAGATTCTCTGTGAGAGGCTTAGTTGTGAGAATGTGAACTACAAAAGTCATGGTGATCCTTGCTGTACTTATTGCTTGTTCAGGACGGGATAGACTTACACTGGAGGTTTTCTTACAAATACTTCTCATGAAACTGTAAACATGATTGTGAAAGCCTTCTTGCTGCTCTATACTTTGTTCCATCTTTTTTTAAAATGTGAATATGAAGTTGGTATGTAATTTTAAGGGGCATGTGGTGTATATTGAAATGTGTCACTAGTGAAAATTTTACTTTTACTGATATTTTTGTTGATCTGAATTAAAGATTTTCATTTGTCCATCCACTCCCCCCATTCTACTTCCTGAACACCAATCAAGTTCCAAAACTATCACAACACAAAATGTCATAGCTATCAGCAGATTAGTGTTGGACATAAATGGGCAGAAGAAGAAGAAGACAAAATAATCATTACTTTGTGTTTTCTTTACTTTGCATTTGTTCGTATTTTGGCTTGTTCAATAATGATAACTCATTATCAACTGCAAGTTGATTTTGCCTGGCCATATGAGGTATATCAGCATTTTGAGTAATCTCCTCACAAATGCACTGATATTCATTGTGTGCAGTTTTCCCACTCACATTTTGTAGATATGTTGAAAGAAAGAACCGAGAGCAACAAAAACACTTACCAGCCTGTGATCTGTCAGTTTTCAGTGCAAAGTCAATTTCCTATACTTTTTACCCATGGTGTGCATACCCCTCTTCCCACCCTCTTCACATGCCCGCTTTCCCCTCCAACTTCTCCACTTAAAAGAGCCATAATATTAGTCAACAGCAATGAACTGTAATAATTATCAGACAAGCAAACATCAGAAATAAGATTTGGCCATATGTGCAAAGCCAGCAAGTAGCACACAGGACTATACAAAGATCTAATGACATCAGTTGAGAAAAGAAACTATGCCAGTATGGCCATGTAATAAGATCCAGTAGCCTCACTGAGGAAACTGTTAATAGTATAGTATAGTATAGTATAGTATAGTATAGTATAGTATAGTATAGTATAGTATATAGTATAGTATAGTATAGTAAATATAGTACAGTACAGTACAGTACAGTACAGTACAGTACAGTACAGTACAGTATAGTATAGTATAGTATAGTATAGTTGGCTCCAAATGCAGGTAGGCCTTTAGGCCTGTCGCCGATTCTTTTCAGGTCTCAGTTCTTTCCTTCTTATAATCTTCTGCTGATCTTTTGACCAGTAAAGCTATCTACAACTTTTTACTAAAAACTACTGATCTTTTGATCAGAAACTGAAGGTGGGAGGCACATCTAAACTATATATGTACTGTTTCATGACACACCACACGTTGAGAGAAGTTTTGTTGAAGACTTGTGCTGCATCTGGTTTGTTTTTTTAGCTTAAAGCTATGTCCCCTGGTGACTGTCCTAACCTCTTTCTCAAACATGGAGTTTTCCAACATGTACCGTCCATGTGTATACTTATACACTTCTATAAGATCTCCTCTTATCCTTCTGTAAGACATGCTGGGTAGTTTCATCTTTTCTAGCCTTTCCTCATAACTCAAACCTTTCAGTCCTGGAATAACTTTTGTTACTCGTCTTTGCACTCCCTCAACAAGTTTTTTTTTTTCTTTTTCTAGATGTGGAGCCCACACAATGTTTCCAAACTCTAAATGTGGACGAACCAATGCAACAAACAAAAGCTTCATGGATTCAGCATCCAAGTGATCATAAGATCTTCTGATAAGACCAAGGAGTCTATTAGCTTTGTTCACCTGAATCTCAATATGTTTAGAAAATGTCAGTTCCTTGTCCACGTTCACACCCAGATCTTTCTCTAACTCAGTAGCTTGCAAACAAACTTTCTCCTCACTGCCATGTTTTCTCATATCATCATTGAACTGTGGGTTTTTCTTGCCTAAATGCAAGACCTTGCATTTGTCAGCATTAAAACGTAACTGCCATGTATCTGCCCAGTTGACAAGACTGTCCAAATCATTCTGAAGCTGTTCTCTATGCTCTTCTTTGTCTACCTGTCTGTACACTTTTGTATCATCTGCATACATTGAACAGAGACTAGACACAACGCCTGGAAGGTTGTCAATAAACACCACAAACAACACAGGCCCCAGCACGCTGCTTTGTGGCACACCGCTCTTCACTGCTGTCCAGCTGATGCAGCTCCCACTGACACTAACTTGCTGGCGCCTAACAACCAAAAAGCTCCTGATCCACTGAAGTGTCTGTCCTAAAATGCCCTGAACCTTCACTTTTCTTAAGAGCCACTCATGAGGAATGGAATCGAATGCCTTAGCGAAATCTAGGTATATTGCATCTACTGAAAACCCAGAGTCGAACATGTCGGTCCAAATCCTCCAACATGGTCAACAAGTTTGTGGTACACGATCTGCCTGATATGAAACCATGCTGACACTCTGACAAGCATTTATTGCTGGTTAAGTGATGAATAACACTATCATGAACAATGCCCTCCATAACTTTGCACACTACACTTGTAAGACTAACTGGGCAATAATTGTACTCTTGTCTCCCTTTTTGAAAAGAGGAGTAACCTGAGCGTCTTTCCAATCTGATGGTAAAATACCCTCACTGAGGGATTTTTGAAACACTAAATCAAGTGGCTCTGCAAGTTCGTTTGCTAATTCTTTCAGTACACGAGGGTAGAAAACATCTGGTCCTGATAACTTGCTCAGGTTCAAACCTAACAGTCTCTTACGCACAGCCTCGTGACTAATAACTATATCTGAAAGAACTGAGTCCACCTTTGCTTCATTGCAGGACAGGTCACTAAGATCCTCATCCGTAAAAACACTACTAAAAAGGCATTCAGAAGTGTAGCCTTGCCCTCATCTGTTGATACTTTACGTTAAGGGAAGGAGATAAAGGGGAACACACACACACACACACACACACACACACACACACACACACACACACAAGTCACACACACTCTCTCTCTCTCTCCTCTCTCACACACACACACACACACCAAGGATGGATTGACGACACAGCAGAATGGGTAGGGAACCCTTTTGCAGAGATCCAAGCCTTGGCACACATCCGACAGAACTGGTGGAACCCTGTTAAGTTCTTCTGTGTAGTGCCCCAGTGACTCCCCATGAAGTTAAGGAGGATAATTCGAAGAGGTAAGATGCAGATTAGAAGAGTGATGATCTGAGACTGAGAGAGAGAGAGAGAGAGAGAGAGAGAGAGAGAGAGAGAGAGAGAGGGGAGGAGAGGGGGGGGGGGGGGGGGGGGGAAGCACACCCAAACCGTTACCTTTCTTTCCTCCATGTTGACTTAAATTCCACAGGTTCGAGACTTTCACTTGTAAACATCTTCATGGAAACCACGCAAGCGAGCCGACTGAAAACATTTGTAGGTACGCACTGAATCAAATTAAAAATTACTGAAATTCATCATCTGAGATTTTTGTCTTGTGTCATAATTTTACTTGTAATGAACCTTTTGCCATTATTTTTATCATTTATTTTTATTTGAGTGTATATGTGTCACATAATTTATGTTAACGACTGAGTCAAAAACGCTTTTTTTGCTGCGTTATTGCAGTGTTTCAAAATGGAGGGCGCTCAGACACGTGTGAAAAATGCGATGAGCACGATGGTCTCGTCCTTAGACAAGGACTGCTTAAGAAATATGCAGGTAAGTCGAGGAAAGAGTGATTATAGAGCGTTAGTCAGTGAACTATAATTTTCCATTGATCCAGGAAGCGTTAGCTTGATTTTGACTTGTAAAGTCGACACGAAGGAAGTGAAGATCACGGTGACTTTGAGACCCGGCATGTCTCAACCAGGCAACCGCGGGTTTTTCAATTTTCTCAGACAATGGGCGACACTTTCACAACACATTGCAGACAGGGGAAGTGCTGCCACTCCTGTCCAAAATGAGCGAAGTCTACTCTCTCCCACTTTTCCTCACACACACACACACACACACACACACACACACACACACACACACACACACACACTCCTCACACACACACACACACACACACACACACACACACACACATACATACATACACACACACACACACACACACACACACACACACATATGTATACACACACACAGACACTAGTCGGAAATCTGAAACAAAAGGAAAGGGAGATGCTGAGGTTGTGCCGGCCTAGTGTATTCCCAGGATCTGCTCAAGACGTGAAATTATCAGTGGGGCCTCTCTCTCTCTCTCTCTCTCTCTCTCTCTCTCTCTCTCTCTCTCTCTCTCTCTCTCAAGATCTTTCCCCTTCTCTTTTTTTTTAACATCCCCCAGTTGTAAGTGGTGTCTTTCATCAGCTAAGATGTTGGCCACTCAAACTGAAGAAGTAGAAGGACTAGATGGAAAAAAAACACAAATAACATTAAATATGCCTTGTCTAAATTTAGTAAAGAATTAACTTATTAAGTTTCATGTGTGATCAGCGTCATCAGTTGAGCTTCTTGCAAACTTTCAAGAATGATCACATGATCATGCAGAAATCAATCAGTATTTGTGCACTTTGTCAATGGTATGGTCTGAACCTATCAACCTATTGCAGCAACACAGCATGTTCTTTTTGGGGAAAAAAGATCACGTTACTAGCATTACCTGTATAATAATGTTCACTTCCAGTTTCCTTGTGTTTCAATTAAACATAGATGCTTACCCAGTGAAAGCTGACCTTGTATCTGTTGACTATCTTGGTAGCAGATGACCTATGTTCATGGAACAGAATCCGCTGGGCAGCAGCATTATTATTATCATATCGTTCTTTCAACCTGGTCAAATATGGATTAAGTCTTGCATTGATATTTCTTGTCTGCAGGTGGTAACATCTCCAATATGATTGAGTTTCAAAACCTTCTCCGTTGCTCAGAGTAATGAAGATGTTTGAAAATGACATGTACAATAATCTCAGCAGAAAAAGCATTTTGTTGTCATGATGCATGTTTTTCTGTCAGTTATCGCACATTTTAAAGTTTCTGTCATAGATAATACTCAATAATCAGCACACAGCAACTGATTGACATATTGCACAGAAATCGATCATTGTTTTTACGTGATTAGTGGATTTACCAAACATTCAAGAACATCCATCGATCTTACTTGAAGGATGAAAAAATTGTACCAATTGTCAGATTACCCATGACATGTGCATCATCGATTGATATCTAATTTAAATATTCCTCTGCCAACAACCATATGAACATTTTTGTTTGTGTGTGCATTTTTTGTCTTATTTAGTGTGATGTCTGAAGACATCCTTTTTTGTCAGAAATGTACTTGACTGTTTTACATGATACATTTCATTTAGAAACATTACATTGCACCTTGTTTATAAATGTGCCAATGTATTTAAGAATGTTAACAAAAGTTCATTCCTGAAAATGTTTCCTCAGTTCTTGTCATAACTTGGTTTTAGTACATATACACTACTCAAAACAATTGAAGTACCACTTAGGAAAACTGCTGTCATTCGAAAGAAAACAAAGCTGAACATAATTTAATGATTTAATATTTTATTTTTATTATTCCTCAATCCATTCAAATTTATTCAAACACCGTGACAAAAAATTATCTTTGTTTTACACTTGATTAAAGAGGCATACCCCCAAAATGAAAAGTAACAAGAGTCTATGGTAGATGTCATGATGTTAATAACGGGTATGACCACCGTTCGCGTTCAAACAAGCGTCACATCGACGTCTCATGGAGTGCACCAGGCGGCGGAGAGTGTCCTGGGGGATCGCCTGCCACTCCTGCTCCAGCAACTGAAACAGCTGGTCCACGGTGTCTGCTGGAGGGTTGTGGGCCCGCACTCGCCTTCCCAGCACGTCCCACAGATGCTCTATGGGGTTCAAATCTGGTGACCTGGCAGGCCAGTCCATTCTTGTCACCTGCTGCCCTTGTAGGAACTGATTCACGATGGCGGCGCGGTGGCACGGCGCGTTGTCGTCCTGGAACTGGGGGCCCTGGCCAACTGCCCTCAGGGCGGGCATCACAAGGGGGCGGATGATGGTGTCGCGGTAGGTGGCACCGGTCAGGCGGCCTTCAACACGGTGTAGGGGGTCCTGTGACGTAGGCTGAATCCACCCCACACCATCACGGACCCACCTCCATAGTGGTCATGCTCCCTGACGGCAGCGTCAACGTAGCGTTCTCCAGGACGTCGCCAGACGCGAACCCGCCCGTCGTTGAACCTGAGGGTGAACCTTGACTCGTCTGTGAAGAGTACTGTTGCCCATTCAGCTCTTGTCCACCTTCTATGACATGCTGCCCAGGCCCGACGATGAGCTCGATGCGCTGGGGTCAGTATTGATCTCACTGCTGGGGACCTTGACCTCAAGTTGGCGTCGTGGAGCCAGTTCCGAACTGTCTGGGTACTGACGTTGACGTTGCTGGCTTGTCGTAGCTGGTCTCGGAGTACTGTGGCACTGGCTGAACGGTCTCTCAGACAAGCGATAACAATGAACCGATCCTGCTGTCTGGAGGTGCTTCTCGTCCGTCCACGTCCCTGCTGTTCTTCAACACTTCCAATGTTAAGCCAATGGTCTCTGAGCCTCAGAATGACTGGGTGACTCACTCCAAGCCGTCGACCAATCTCCCTCAAGCCAATACCTTCTTGGTACCATGCTATCGCTCTTCCTCTGTCGGTGTTGCTTAGTCATTGTCTCGCAGGCATGGTTAAATCTTCCTAAATTTCGCGACTTTTTATACCCGTCAAATGTGCTAACTGATTGCAATTCTGCTCAGAAAAGACCTTGCTTTCACGTGCATCACATTTTTTTTTCTTGCTGTGTCTGTGTCAAAATCTGGGAGCGACACAAGTTCGATAATTTCTCGGGATTTTTTTGCCTCAGATGCGACGCGGTAGATAACTGCGGACCGACTTTAACATAACAAAAATGCACGAGGAGTAGTATTTGAGAACCGAGTAAGCTTATCCAGCAGAGTTTATTCAATTATCAATATTAATTGGTTTATCAGAGCTTTTTAAAAATTGCATACAAAAATTAGGGGTGGTACTTCAATTGTTTTTAGTAGTATATATCTCCCTCAAGGAAACTACACATGCAGGTTGGTCATACAAATAACAGCTACTTCTCCTCTGTCATTGGAAAGATTTCTGTGCCCTCTCTTTGTCATTGACTTTAAACATCAGTATTGTTAATCATAGCAAAGTTAATGTTAAGTTAAATGAGGCAGAGAACTGTAAACAATAAGTAATGGGCATGTAATTATTTCAACATCGGAACATTCAACAAGTGTTTCCCTACGTTTTCGTTATAACAACGTTAGTAAACTACACACATGTGGGATTGTAAAACATCTTATTAAGCCAGCTCTCGGACACATTTTCCCAAAGTATCACTAGATTAGAACAGCCTGTCGAAGTGTACTTTTATGGAATATGATGGGTAAAAAGCTGAGAACAACAAACACATAAATCTGACCAAGAGAAACAAGGGGAAGAAAACATGTAACAAATTGACTATCTAGAGACAAGAAGAGATGGCTGTCCTGTAACATAATATTATATTAACAAGATACCAGTAAATCTATTTTGAGGGTGGAGAGCGGTCGGTTGCCTCATTATGGCATGATATTGATTGCACACTGTCGACTGTGATGCTGGGGCAAAAGTGAGTGTGGATGCTTTTGGAGGGAGTTTGAATGAGCAGTGTGAGAATAATGCCACTGGTGGAGAGAGGGGTTGATGGGGTGGGATGGGGGGAGGGGCACAGAAGGTGAGATGGAAAAAAAAAAAGGCATGAAATGTTAGTCATCTACAGATGGAAAGCCTTCAGCCATCAATGCAGAAATCACTTAGACTAGTAAGAGCAGGCTAGCAGTCAGAATATACCATTTTCTTTAAAATATTGAAAGCTTCAGTGAGACTTACTCTAATATCAAATTTCAGGCATGCAGGTCTACCATCAAAATATATCTTGCTTTTGATCATGACACTGTTTCAGGCAGAGATGTACCGTTGCAGTACCAGATGCTGTGAAAACAAGACCACCTCCTTAGAAGAAGTACAGAGCTGCATTGAGAAATGTTCCACCAAAGTCAACCAAGCCCAGAGCTACATCCACAGTGAAATTCAGATGTTCCAGGTACTTCATATTTTCCTTTCTGAATCATGATTTTAATGAAAATTTTCATGAAGTAAAACAAACAGAAAAAAGAAGCAGATTTTAGATTCCTCTTGTTGGGGAAAAAACAGAGGATACCTGTACGTTTGATCCATATAAATTTACTGAAACAAAAGACTGCAGCAAAATTCACAATAAACACCTTCCCCACCCTCACACAACTATCCTTTCTGGCTTACCTCCAATAAAGTAATGCCAACAATTTTTTTGGGGGGGGATGGGGGGGGGGGGGGGGGGGGTAAATCTGTACCTGTGAGTTTAATGAAGTTTAGCAAAGTTTTCAAGGTATAAGTAAATCAACACCCACAACATCTGCTTCTATCCATCCACATGTACACACAAGCACACTCACCCAGTTCCACACCACCTCTGTCCCTTTCTCAAAGACTTCAGTAGTTAGTTACCTGCATGCTGAACATTCAGCCCCAGGAGAGTGAGGGAAGGGGATCTGTCTCGCACTATTCTGCTCCACCAGAATGACAACACATGAAAGCGGGCAATGAAAATTGCAGTTTCTGTGTTGGGTGGCAGCATGATTTGAACTGGAAACATGTGATTGTGAACTCTGTACTCTACCAAGGGAGCCAACCAGGCACATAGCTTTGCTTATTTTCTGGGGATGGTTATCCCTGTCAGTGATATTACTAGAGGTGGGTGTCATCAGTTCATCTGGAGAACAGTTTCAAGTTTCGTTTCTTGTGGAAACACTATCCTCTGTTTCAATGTTCAGATCTTTTTGTGTCACAAGCGAAGAAATTGATTGTAATGTTATATCTGTCCCTACCTTTTTTCACACTCGCATCTTTGTCATATTCATTACTTATGTTAATGAATTGTTGTCTTTTGTTCGTATGTGAGTTAACTGATTTTCATTCTTTTTTTTTTTTTTTTTTTTTTTTAATGTGAAACTGGGTCCAGTTTCAGTGTTGACAGATGAAGGCAGTAACATTGTAAAGAAAATAGGATTTAGAAAAGCAGGCAGGTGAAGACTAGTAAATCTATCATTTGCAGTAGCATTGGATTGGTTTACAAATAAGCCTTCATTTCCTACAGAAGTTCCCAACCTGCTCTTCCTTACTTATTAGTCCTGAATGGCTTCAGCAGACTTCATTGAAAGTCAGATTTCAGATAGTCTCCCCTTATAGTTCAAATTCTCGTTTATAGCCCAGCCGATCACAAAGGGCCCTTTCAGGGCTGTCACAAAATTGGGGGAAACTCATATCCTGAAAAAGAAAAACAAACAGACACACAAACACCAAGACGTACATATGTAAAACAATGTTATAGCTCAACAAATGGCATCTTTAAGTTTGATGAAAATAGTTAATTCAAGGGTCGGCAGCTTAATTCTCCCTCCTCTCTCCTCTCCTCCTGTTTCTGATTACAAAGAAATTCTTGAAAAAAGAAAATTAATGAAAAACAGTATAAATATATCTAAAATATCTATAAAGAGCCATAAAGAGCCGGAATAGCTCAGTTGGTAGAGCGCCTGACTCGTAATCTTGGTGATCACGGGGTTGCGGGTTCGAATCTCTGCCGGGGCGTTTCGGTACAGGGGGATTTTTCCCTCGGAGTTAACATTAGTTCTGACTCCATTTCCCATACAGTCCTTCGAATGAGACTATAAACCGAGGTTCCGTGTGTGAACGCACGCATAATATCTTGCACACACGTAAAATCCCATCACCAACTTTCGGAAGAGTAGGCCAGTTTGGCCGTTGGTATGGATGACACGTTACACACAGCATGCACCCTGCGTAAGAAATGGAAAAAAAAAAAAGAATGAAGGAAGTAAAGAAACTGAGTGAACGATATTGACTGGATGACACGGGAAACGACTGAATGAAGCGCCAGCTGGCAGCTCTTCAGTCGGCACTACCCAGGTAGGCAGCCCGTTGTGTAAACGAGTGTTGATGAATAAGTGCAAATGGTGGATGTAAGCGCATTGAGTTGTGTAACAAGAAATGCGCTATATAAGTATTATACATTATTATTATTATTATTATTATTATATGGGCGAAGAGACACTGCAATATGGATACAGGGTTCGTACAGTCCTTAAAAGTCTTTAAAAGTGCTGAATTTTGGGGGCCCCCTTTTCAAGGCCTTGAAAGTCCTTAAAAAGCAGGCTTTTGATCATAGGTCCTGAAAAAGTGCTTAAATATTGTCACTGCCAATGATTTTGAATAAATTCTGTGTAAAATCTTGTGTCTGTTTAAAAAAAAAAAAAGAGATTGAATTAAAAAAAAAGTCTGAAAGTAAAAGAAATCCAAGTCAGAGTTGGCTGATGATCTGCTACATGTAAAAACACCAGAGTTACCAGCTTTCATGGAGCCCACACACATGGTAGAATGATCTGCCGTCTTGAAATTGAGAAGCCAACATGCTGGAGAAGTGTTTGTTTAATGTTGTTCGGCAGGAAAAAGAAGAGAACAAAGAATGGTTGCAGGTAGACCCAGGTGGAGACAAAAGCAAGGCCTTTTGCCATGTATGGAAAAGGTCCTAGACAGTAATTTAATTTGTGTTAGTATTTCATGATTATTTTTCTTAAAATCATCATTGAAGTAAGTCCTTGAATTGAGAAAAAAGGGCTTGAAAAGTCCTTAAAAACCCTTGAATTTTTTGGTCAGGAAATCTGTATGAACCCTGGGACAACTAGTATCACTCTGGACATTGTGTATCTTGGCCATATTTTTTAGATTTTTGCAACAACAAAAGCTGGTATGTTGTAAGATGTGAATGATGAAAAAAGTAAAAAAAAAAAAGAACTATATTAAAGATATGAAAGTGGGACACAAAGATGAAAAAAAAAGGGAGTAAAGAAACACATAAGTACAAAAATTGAATAGTAAAAAACACCAACACTCAATAAACATATTGCAAATTTTCGGTTTATTTATAAAATCTTTATCAAGCTTAAAAAACCATGGGCCCACTAACTGACAGCCTGAAGCACAGCTTTTTAAAAAAAAATCCTGAAACTGATTATTTTTCACTCTCACTTTACTTGAATTCTCACTCACGGCTTTAAAATCTTGTATGCTTAATCCCTACACAGAAGCCTACCAGTTAAAAGAAGAAATGCTAACAATGAGCATCATGTGAAATCATAAGTCCCAAAAGGCAGTCAAAGAGAGTCACAGAAAAGAGAAAAGAACCAGCGTGGAACTTTCAGAAAGTGGGGGTACAGTTTGTGTTGAAAGAGTACCAGGCATCCCAAACCTGCTGTGTGCCATGCTTTTGTCTGTAGTTCCTACTTTACAAAGCCCCAGATTACGGTACTACGGAAAAGTGAAAAAAAGTGTTCTTGCAGACCACAAACCCTTCATTTTCTTTCTCGTTATATTGGTTTACCTGATGTCTGGGACTCAAGGGAATAGCAGTGGTGTGATGCCAGTGAAGGAAATGTCTTCACTCGCGCCAAAAAACGGTGTCATAGAAGCAGCGCAAAACGTTCTGAGTTGGAAGCCGGTGATGAAAAAGAAAGCGGAAGGGGAAAGTGCATGGGGGTGGGGGGAAAGGTGGGTGGGGGAAACATCTTGTGATGAAGACAGTATAGTGAGCTGTGTTTGACAGATGTTTTGATGGGGAAAGGGAGAGGGGTGACAATTGTCAACATAGAAACCATGAAACATCTAACACAGACTCCAAAATGTCAGCTCCCCAAATAACGCGTACCTGTTGAGTATGACGCCTTTAAAAGCTTTGTCAGTTGGTGTTTTTGTTCAGTTTCTGGTATTTTCTCCTCCTACCCATTCTGGTTTTCTAATTTCCAATTAAATTTCTAATCTTAACATTGAAAATTTTTGTTGTTGTAACTCTTTGATAATGTTAAAATACCTTTGAAATTTTGGGTTCTGCTGCTGAGGGGTACCTTTAGATTTGGCAGGTTGTGCATCCCCACAGAGACCATCGCTCTTTATTTTTTGAAATTCTGAATTTTGAAATTCTGAATCAACTCACCCTTCACAGCTTAACTCTATTAACAGCATTCTTTTTTTTCAGAAGTTGGTGACCTTAAAGTTATGGTCGTAAGCAGTCTTGTTTTAGATCACAATTTCCAACACCCTCACCTTGGCGATCTTTAGTGATTTTCTCTCCCACATGTCACAGACCTACCTCCAACCATGACTTGTGAATTACATGCAAGATTTGTTTATGCGCATGCATTTTGATGAAACGCTGTTGCAGTCATTGCCTCAATGGAAATGTGTTTACGCACATATTAATGCATTAGCATACTTCATTTTCTCGCATGAAACATTCAGATCACCATCTTCTCTTTCAGGATCGCATGCAGCGTTGTGTCATGACCTGTGATGACAACATACGTCACAGGATTTCCCCCTCCACCACAGAAGAGCAGAAGGCCAAGTTGTTTGAAGAGGTGGAGGCATGTGCTGTAAGATGTGCCGATGACCATGTGAAGCAGCTCCCAGGATTGACCAAAACCATGATGGAAAACATGAAGAAAAACAAATTTTGATGCCAAACATGTGATATGGAAAGATGGAAAGTGACACTGTGTTTGTTCTTAGTCTTTGAAAAGAAATAGTTTGTGTGGGATTGCATGTTAGTGTAGGTTCTTCCATGTGTGTGGGTGTCTCAGTTTGAATATGTTCAATGATCATTTTGATGTGATTTTTTAAAATGTAACTGTTGATGACCATTGAAGAACATTTTTACTGTTGATGAACAAATAAAGAGTATTTTACATATTGGTCATCAGCTTGATTGCCTGTTTTAAGTACTCTGCAGTACCCATTTGAAAGTTGGCTTATATTTGGGGTATTCAATTTCTATACAATCCAAGCTGATTTTATGCAAGTTCAGGATTGTAATAGATTCAAACACTGTAAGAACTAGGCACCTGCGCGCGTGCGCGCGCACACACACACACACACACACACACACACACACACACACACACACCACACACGCACACACACCACACACACACACACAAAAGAAAAGAAAAGAAAAGAAAAAGAAAGAGGCCCCTAATAGGAACAAAATGATGACTTCAGGTCTAACTTTGGCAAAACTGACTTCAACTAACCAGTTTCGACAGACTGAGCTTCAGCCTTGCTTTGTGTCACACGACGGTCTCTACACACACATTCACATGTAAAGACAATCATGCACCATGCACGCCACCACCCATCTGACTCCTTTCTTTCAATGAAACAAATCAGGATTCCATTTTAAAGTTCTCCCACAGTAGAAAAAAACAAAGGTTACTTTCTTTCTTTCTTCTGCACCTCACTTCTTTCAGCATGTGGGGATTTTAATTTTTCCTCTTTCTATTTTTTTTCTTTGGCCAATATATATATCATTCAACAATATTCCGCAAAAAAAGTTATATCACAGGCTATTTTTGATTCATACATTCATTATGCACTTTTCACTTTTTTTTTCCTTTCGTTTGGGTCACACAGATAATGAACCTGCCCCACACAAGCAAATCACTCTGGGTTTATACAGCCACAATATCTTCAGAAATATTCAGGATGATCAGCTAAAAGAACACATTCATATCTGCATCTGGACATTAATTTCAATTTTCCCAGTACATTGTTACAGTGTGCATGGCATATTCAGTGTTATCAGCCAGTCAGTTCTATTGCTGTAAACAGTTTTTTTTTCTTTTCAACTTGGAGAGGGTTTAGCTTTTGAGGTTCGACTGTGGTCTCCAACTGTACGGCTTTAACTGTTTAGGTTGCAACGTTTTCAGTTAAAGGAAAAATAAGGTCAGAAGTTGACTATTTTAAAATGAAAATCAAGTCATGACGCGTAAATGTGGGTGTGTACACATGCACAGTTACATACACACAGCTCAATCACACATATACATCTATCAAAAAGATGCAGGGGCGAATACCATGGTGCTGAACTGGTCTTCTTGATGACTGATGAGTGAAATTACGCTGTTGTGCAAGATTCAAAACAGAAACTGCAGGCAGTTTCCCTAGCCTGCACCTAGTGAGAAGTACGTCAATACTGTCTCTTCTCTCTTTATGCGTTCAATGTCTACTTGAAGAGTGCAAGAGATGTCTGCATTTCAACATTTGATGGAAATTGGAAGGCAGCATCTGTATAATCTCCCTTTTGCTGATAACATTAACCAGTTTAGAGGTTGTGAAGCCCATCTCCTTGAGGTCATCGTCACACTGGAGAAAGTAGCATGTCGATATGGACTGGAAGAAAAACAAAATCTCGGTCAACAGTCGCAAACAGTGATCAGCAGTCCACATCTTGCTGAACGGATAGAGACTGGAAGAGACTGACTGCTTCAAGCATCTTAGGTCTGTTGTAAGCAAGAATGACAATTCAGCTAAGGAGGTGAAGACAATACTTGCCCAGGCTAAGACAGATTCAACTTCATTTGGAAAGAAAATCTGAAAAGAGGCAGGAATTGTACATAGTAAACAAGAAACAAGAAGGGTAACTTAACTCTCCCTCCCATGATGAAATGATTCTACACCCGTGACACCAAAGGAATGCTGTTTATACGATACCAAATCGCCTAGCAGAAATGCTAGCACAGAGCACAAATCCGTGGGGATGTCTTTTGTTGTTGTTGTTAATTCTGTGTGTTCTGTGTTGACATTTCTGCTGAGCGATTTTGGTATGGCATACAGCATTCGTTTGGAGTTATGGGAGTGTAATCAGTTCATCACAGAAGGAAGAGGTATCCTACTTGTTCGTTACTCATCTGGTAAACCAGATTTCTCGGCTTCTTCGTGAAGATGACAACTCTACGTATAACTGGCGATAACCATTCTTCTCTATGGATGCAGGAATTGGGCACTGAGAACACGTCTGGAGAGGAAAATCCAGGTGTCAGAAGAAAAAAAAATGCTGTAAATCATTTCTTCACATAGCATACATGGAACATAGACAACTGCGTCAGGCAGCAAGAGAGAACTCGTATGCTGGGAGACAAGAATATTCTCTCATTGTTGCCAAATACCGCTAGCCTGTCCGCTACAGGTATGAATTTCGCCACGACTCCATGTACAAGACCAAACACCATAGCACAGCAGACTTGCACTTTACCAACACACTAGACACGTCATCACTCGGCTATTTTACAGACAACGCTGCCCATTACATGACGATCAAATGTGTATCAAGATACTGACAGTTCAACAGTGCTATGTACCCTCTCTTCAACCCTAGTCACAAGTGAGTCTGCATCTTTTATGCATCAGTGAAATTGGTGATAAACTGATAATCATGCCGTGTCATTCCTGTGATAGGGAGGATTAATTCGCAGGTCTGTTGCACCTGCTAGGCCTATACCGACGAGGTGGTCTGTCTCGTTCAAGTAAGGGACAGAGTCTGGTTGGAAGCATAGCTTCACGCAGTGACCAGGCCCTTTACCGACAGAGGTGATGATAATTTATCGTCACTTCGGCCACATCAGTCTGGGGACCAAAATTTGCTTGGTGTGTGCAGTAGCGAAGGTCTATACTGACAGGAAAGTAATTGACAGTCCGTTTTGCATCATGAATTTGGAGACCAGCTTTAGGTGCAGTTTGCAATGACAGGGACTTGTATCGACAGCTGAAATTCATGATCAGTTTGACTTCGTTGACTAGAGGACTGTGTTTATTCAGAGCACACAGTGGGTGATCTGTGTAGGCTTTTAGGCTTAATGCGATTTCTGTGACAGTCTTAGATTCCACCAATCAGGATCCAGGACATTCATGTCACGTCAGTTTGACACGATTGAAGTAGGTGCGATGTAGTCTCGAAGCATTTCTTCTGTGAGATAATCTTAGAGAGTCAGCTGCGTATTCAAACCACAATTAAAAGTTTGACACATGGAGGTCTGCAAGAAAAAGGGACCCAGCATTGGGTGAGGGGCCCAACTAGGATCTCCTTTTCGTCATGTCGCAACTGTGGGGCTGCCCGCCGACGACGTCTCAACTCAAAGCTTTCCCGCCTTGTAGAAGGCACATACCCCGGGTATCCGCTACATGTGAAATTGTGAGTTTCTGTACCCCTGCCTCACGTAGTCACTGTATTTTTCTATTGAAAAAAAAAAATTAAGAAAGAAAGAACAGAAAAAAGAAAGAAAAGGGTAAATGGCTATATTCAGTAGACTACCGTTTTTGTTTTTTATTTCACCTTTAAGAATTAGGCCTATTATCACAGTTCACAGATCTTTTATGATGTGCTAAACGGACCAACGTATTTCAGGTCGTGTATCTAATCGTTTTATTGCCTTTTTCCTCTCCGTATGCAGTTTTGGAGGATAGATAGGTCCAAAGAGGAAGAAGACGCCGATATCGTGTGTTACGGATGCTAAAACAGCCGGGTCTAGGCCTATACCATTTTCCGCTTCGCTGATACTGGACTAAGCCGCTGCCCAGGTCTGACTTTTTTTTGACGTTCAACAGAGGACTGTTCAGTTTTTTGTTTTTTTTAATGACTTTTCTGACTTGACCCTCTATAAGTAACATTTCTTTGGGTTACTTGAACCCCCCCCCCCCCCCCCCCCCAAAGTCTTCAACGAATAAACATGGGAAAAAACTCGTGCGAAAAAGGTGACTAAGTGTAAAGAGTTGTTCCCCTTTGTCAGTTCTTGGTTGAGTAATTCAGCGTCGAGATGTGTGGAGGTTGGTTGGTTGGTTATTTTATTTCATTTTTTTTGTTGTTGTTGCCCCCTCCCCCTACCCCCTCTCGTGTAATTCTCGTAAACTGCGATATGAAATCATCAGTCAGATTAATGTTGTTTGAAACTGGAAATTAAATGAGGCAGGGAACAGTAAACAATAAACAGTCAACAAGTGGGGTAACTTTTGCTCCCATAAGAAAACCTAACACAGAGTAACTTTTATTCAAGACTGGCACAGCCTTTTAAACTTGAATAAAGTCAGACAAATACAAAGTCGAACAATTTTATAGTGGGGGAAAACAAGCGCGGGCTAACAACTCAATTGTCTTCATAGTAATGACTTGGCAAAGATTTGGACTTAAGAGATATGGAAACGCCAGGAGCGCAGACACAACCAGCCGTGTTTCCCTGATGAGTTCCGATCCAGCGGATGAAAGGCCTTGGAGCAGGCAATACAAATATATCTGCCTTCAAAAGGGATTGCGATGGTTCCCTCATGCAGCTAGTGAAGAGTTTCCATATCTGTAATATATTTTCTTAATTTCATGTTCCCAGTTTCTCCATCTTCAACCTCGCCCCCCCCCCCCCCCCCTTAAGTCCAAATCTTTGCCAAGTCATTACTATGAAGACAGTTGAGTTGTTGGCCTGTGCTTGTTTTTCCCCCACTATTAGATTGTTCGTCTTTGTATTTGTCTGACTTTATTCAAGTTTAAAAAGTTGTGCCAGTCTTGAATAAAAGTTACTCTGTGTTAGGTTTTCTTGTGGGAGCAAAAGTTACCCCACTTGTTGACTGTTTATTGTTTATTGTTCCCTGCCTCATTTCATTTCTAATTTCGTTTCGATTAAATCGAGGTTATTTGTATTTGTTTCTGTCCATCTGTGTGTTTGTCTTTTGATCTCCCTTGCATCCTTGGGTGGATCCTCAAGCGTAGTCTCAAAGATTGTCCCCTACATTTTATACTATTTGCATAATGTCTTTAGCTTTTCAGCAACTTTTTTCCTCCCCACACTTTCGTTTGGTTTCATTTACTACCCTTCACTGGCTGCTTTTGGGGGTGCTATTGAATTCTTTTTTGCACCCTTGGTGGTGAGAACACCACGGTATTATGGACTGTGGTGTGTCTCTATTTGACGCCAGGAGGGCAGACACAACCAGCTGTGTCTGCTTGATGAGTTCCGATCCAGCGGACGAAAGGCCTCGGAGCAGGCAATACAAATATATCTGCCTTCAAAAGGGATTGCAATGGTTCCCTCATGCAGCTAGTGAAGAGTTTCCATATCTGTAATATATTTTCATGTTTCCAGTTTCTCCATTTTCAACCTCACCGCCCCCCCACCCTTAAATTCAAATCTTTGCCAAGTCATTACCATGAAGACAGTTGAGTTGTTGGCCTGCGCTTGTTTATCCCCCACTATTAGATTGTTCGTCTTTGTATTTGTCTGACTTTATTCAAGTTTAAAGGGCTGTGCCAGTCTTGAATAAAAGTTACTCTGTGTTAGGTTTTCTTATGGGAGCAAAAGTTACCCCACCTGTTTAATGTTGTTTGAACAATTTATCACCTTGTACATCTGGCTACAAAATGACATTTAAAAAAAAAAAAAGTATTCGTGGCAATTACATCAGAGCCTCTGAAAATCCTGGATAGCTGACGACCCCCAAGAAATGAGATTTCACAGGTCTCTGTTTTTCGCTCACTCGCTCTTTCACGAAAAAAAAAACATCCCCCCCCCCCGCCCCCCATCTTCTTGGAGGACTCTGTGACTGCTCCCACAATACCTATGCAAACATACATAACACTCAGCATGACTCCCGCTCTTTCCGTCTTTGTTGGACTCTTAATGTCCCCGTCAATGGTACAGGAACACGAAGGAGTGTTCGAACATGCTTATCTCCACCGTCCTTGCTGACACGATCAACTCTCTAAATCCCAGGTGGGACAAAATCTTAGTTCAGTTAAAACATCGGAATTTTCAATTTTCAGAAACGGGAAGAAGTTGCACGTGACCCTGACGGCAAATTCCAACGCTGATCTGACGATGAATAATTACTTGAGGCTGTTTCTTCTGTCTCTTCCTGAAAAATAAAGTAACATTAATCGTGAAAGAAAGATACCCCCCCCCAAAAAAAAAAAACAACAACAAACAAAACAAACAAACAAAAACAAAAACCAAACAACAACAAAAACAAACAAACAAAAAAATCACTCAAAGAATACTAACATCGAGGAAGGAGGGGGGGGGGAGGGGGGGGGGGGGGGGGGGGGAGTCATCGTATTTTATACTTTCCCTCCTTCCTCCTTGTCTCTGTGTAAAATAAACATGGAGGAAGGATGGGGGGGGGGGGGGGGGGGTAAACTTTAAACACACCCTTCCTCGTTCCTTCCTGTGTAATTTTCTTTTCTTTCTTGTTAATTTCTTCCAAAAGCAAAACGTGATCACAAAGTTGTGCAACACTGGCTGGTCCTACTCGGGGTCTGTTGGGAAACTTGTCCGTGACAGAGACATGAAAACAAGACACAAGACCACGGGCAGAGCGACGTATTGTCTTGTGTGGGAGTGAAGACTGACGTAGTCTAAATGGAGACAGTAACAGTACTCACTGTGAATTTGTAGATTAAGTATAAGAAAAGGACGTACCTACCTCACTCACCCTTGAACACACACACACACACACACACACACACACACACACACACGCACGCACGCACACACGCACGCACGCACGCACGCACGCACGCACGCACACACGCGCGCCGCGCGCGCGTGCGCACACACACACACACACACACACACACACACACACTCGCAAAATCCGAAGAGTGATGTTGCCGCATGTCAGTCACATGCTACACACCAGAGCGCGGTTAAGCCTACCTGTGCTAATGAATCATCAATACTGTTTTTGACGGTGTTCATCTTAGACCGCAGTATAGGACCGACAGAAAAGCAACAGAATGTAGCCTACTATAAAACAACGGCGTCAGTTATGATTACCGTTTTCATGGGAAAGGAATAGACCTAATTATGAGTTGTCTTGAAAAAAAAAAAAGAAAGAAAAGCGCCTGGCTTTTGACACTGTTAATGCTTCCATGCGAAGAACTACGTCAAAAGAGAAGAGATTTTAGGCTAAAGAGCCACTTAGTGATGATGAGATAACAGTATTGTCCTCACTCCCCATACGTTCGCCCGGCTCCCTCGGATACCAATCGTTTCGCCTAAGTCGTTTCGTTTATGATCTTGGCGGTTTCAGCTGTTCCTAAACCGTAACTGCTGTTGTTTTGCTTACAGTATAGCCGGAATTCATTTTGCCTTTTATAAACCTCGGCTTATTATGTCGATGCTTAGTGAAAGAAAACTGTTTCTGAAGTATGTTAAAAAACACACTTTTTTCTTGTTCTTCTTTTTTTTTGGGGGGGGGGGAGGGGGGGGGGGGAGGGGGGGGGGCTCTGTTTTGACCCAGTTTTGGTTGTTGTTTGTTTGTTTTTCTTTTTAATGAAGTAATCATTCTACCGCTACCGTTGTGTTCATTTTAAAGAGGATTGTTTTAATCTGTTTCAGTGAGTAAAGCTCTGGCTGTGATTGGATTTTGCTTTTTAATGAAGTAATCGGTCTACCGCTACCGTTGTGTTCCTTTTAAAGAAGATTGTTTCAAGCTGTTTCAGTGAGTAAAGCTCTGACTATGATTGGATTTTGCTTGTCGAAAAGTAACAATCGATCGTCATTTATCATCATTCATAAATCATGCGAAGGAGTTTTCATTATCAAATCACAGACTTGAACCCCAAACTGGATTTTTACAGAATGAAACGCGGTGGAAATGCTTTCTTAAAAAAAAGTACAGTGTTTTATACTTAAATGCATGTTTAATTAAACTGGTTTTTGAATATTCATCCGGGGGCCGGAATAGCTCAGTTGGTAGAGCGCCGGACTCGTAATCCAAGGGTTGCGGGTTCGAATTTTGGTACAGGTTGATTTTTCCTCTCGGAGTTAACGTTGGTTCTGACTCCATTCCCCATACAGTCCTTCGAGTGAGACTATAAACCGAGGTTCCGTGTGTGAACGCACGCACAACATCTTGCACACACGTAAAATCCCATCATCAACTTTCGGAGAGAAGGCCAGTTTGGATGACACGTTACACATAGCATGCACCTTTTCCCCGAAGATGGAGTATGGCTGCCTTAATGGCGGGATAAAAAAAAACGGTCATACACACAAAACTCCACTGCCTGTCTATACAGGCAGTGTCCGCAGGAGTATCAGCCTGCGTACGCAGAAAGAAAGAAAAAAATTCATCCTATTCAACACACACACACACACACACACACACACACACACACACTAATCAACACAGAAAATAGCAGGCAATGTAAAACAACTCGGCTTGAATAAAAATGTACAGGAGAACTGACCTAGGCGGAGTGAATGTAGAAGTGCCCCCCATCCCCTTTTTTCCCCTTCACCTGAACGACTTAGGGCTCACTCAAACATGTAGAAATTTGACAGGCTGGATACCATTTTGTATAGCACGTAAAGCCAGCCTAGATATACCATTAAAAATTGTCTGTGACACTGACAGCCGAGTACTGAAAGATTTACAGTCATGATCTGTTTTGAGTTTTGTGAGTTGGCGTGTGTGTGTGATGTGGACGTGATGGCACTGCCTTTACAAAAAAGACAAGGGATATGGTAAGAACGGGTAGTGTTATCAGGAGGGGGGTATTTACGGCACATGACGTCAGTGTACAATGAACAATGAAAACTGTTCCAGATTCTTCTGGCATCATGTAGTGGCACCAGACTGTCTATTCTAGCATCATGTAGTGGCACCAGACGGTCTATTCTAGCATCATGTAGTGGCACCAAACGGTCGTTTCTCAGTGTGTAGTCAAGACTGAAAAGATGATTGCCTTGTGCATGCGGGCGTTATCGTACGATTGTCATTATGAAACAAGATCAAAAGAACTCGGAGATAAACAAGCCTTTCTTCCCTGACGGACAGAAAGAGTTCACACCTTGTGCTGCAACATACAGAGACAACGGCACACAGAGACAGGGCAAGGACCCCCCTCCCCCTTCCCCTCTCTCTGTGTGTCCAACCCCAACCCCGTTTCAACACATTTGGTGAGAAATTGCTTTCTGTCATTCCTGAAGAAAGCATACTTATATATGTTATCTTGACAATCTCATTTTGCTTTGATGAAACAAACAACCAAAACAATTCAAAACAAACAAGCATATAAATGACTGGATCAGTCTTTGTTTGTTTGGAAAATAGCGTTGAAACGGATGTTTCCCCCCAATTAAAAAAACAAAAATCTGAATTTATTATTTTTTTTACCTCAGTGCTCGATTCTTTTGAATGCTGAAAGAACTTTTTTCCGATTTATATCAATTCCAAAGTCACATGAATGGAAAATTGTAATGCACTATCTACTATGATGCGTGTCAAAGACTCCTACGACATGGCAGTTGCAAGTTTGATAAGAACAAGTATATGATTGTGGAATTTTTCCAATCCGTAAGGCTCCTGCCCAAAAGTGTGTCGAGTGTGCAAAAGGCTTAAAGTGGAAGACTGGAACCACGCATTCGGGCTTCAACTGTGTAAAGAGCGTTTGCCCCGCCCCCCTCCCCTCCTGCACCCCCACTCCGCTCCCTGAAGGTCTTGGTTAAATTTCTTGACCATCGCTGCAAGTATTCCGATCTCTTGGGCCTGGGTGATACTAAGGATAAAGTGTAGACCACAAAGTCTCTGAAACTGCAAAGCATCGTCGTCCTTATGTTCATTACCTTCTTTATAAAACACACACACACACACATACACACACACACACACACACACACATGCGCCCACGCACACACATGGGCCCATGCCCACTCATCATACACACACGCGTACATTCACTACTCACACATAAAAAAACAAACAAAAAAAAACAAAAACAAAAAAACATGGTACGTAGGCACTCAAGGTCTTACCAGCGCGTTGGGCCAATGCGTAGGTCAGACATCCACTGAGTCGCAGCCACGAGACCCTCTTCTTCAATTCTCTCATCTTAGTTGTTAATTCATTTACCCATCAGCTTAAAATCATGCGTAGTGTGGTCTCAAAACTTAGCGGATGTGGTGTAGTGTATATGGACTAGTCCGCACGCGGTGACGCCTCCTTGATGAAACTGAAACTGAAACTACCCCCCCCCCCCCTTCAGGGAATTCTGGGAGCATCTTTCGTTTTTGTACTAGTAGCAAGTTTTCCGAGTGCAAGGTGGGGAGCCTGCCCACAGAGCCCGTAGTCTAGTCTTTCCCAGTGTCATCCGGTCTTTCCTGGACATCCTCCAGACTATTCCCGGAAGTCAATGGTCTAACCATGTGTCAGTAGGAAGAAACTCTAGGGAGAGCTTGACAGCAGAAGGTCTTCAGAGAAGAAACCCCACTCAGAGAAGTGTTTTGGCCCTGAACTCCTTACACTCTGAGTAACGTTCGTGGATTCTGTGTACGTCTTTCAAATGCGTTAAAGATAAGGCAGGATTCCCTTGAAAAATTTGAGAGAGAGATCATGTGACTGAGGATTGTTTGTTTACACGGAGGTGGGTTGATGTTAAAACAATTGTCGTTTTGGTTGCCGTATACGCCGTCACAAGTATGGGTTGTTGTCGTTTTTTTTGTTTTTGTTTTTGTTTTTTTGTTTTGTTTTACTTCATTCTAGGAGCTGGTGGCCTGGAGAAAAAGAATTTGTTCTTGTAAAAATTTTCTTCTCCCTCTCCCTCTCCATCATCATCTTCTTCTCTCTCTCTCTTTCTCTCTCTGCCTCCTACCACTCATGTGTGTGTGTTTTGTTTGCAAGCATGTTTCAGCGTGCATACTTTCGTGTGTCAGTTTGCGTGCATGTATACGCGTCAACGTTCGTTTGTGTGTGTGTGTGTGTGTGTGTGTGTGTGTGTGTGTGTGTGTGTGTGTGTGTGTGTGCGCGCGCGCGCATGATTGCGAGCGCGTGCCTGTGTGAGGTAAAGGTAGGATAGCAGAAGGGGGAACAATTTGAAGGGGGGGGGGGAGGGGGAGAGTGGGGGAAAGGGGAAGAGTTGAAGGGGGTGGGTGGAGGGTGTATAGGAAGGCAATACATGAGCCCCTTTGGGGCCATTGTTTTCTTTCTGTCATGCACACAGCGTGACCAGCGATCTAATCAGATCAAACAGCTCCCAAGATCTGTCTTCAAAACCAGCTTCCTTTTGCTTATTCATTCGATTCCCTTGGCAATCAAGACAAGAAGATGAAAACTAATTGAAGCCACCTCCGATGCTTCGTAAAGATCCGACCCCTTTCCTTTGATTGATTGATATATTGCCGTTCCGAGGATGGCACAGAACAAGGCACACAAGTCAGATGGTTCGTTCAGTCCGCGCTCCTTTAGCCTACGTTTGAATACATGTGTCGCTGATCCAACGCGACTCTCCCCTACATGTGTCATTCATCCAACACTACTCTCCCCTACATGTGTCATTCATCCAACACTACTCTCCCCTACATGTGTCATTCATCCAACACTACTCTCCCCTACATGTGTCATTCATCCAACGCTACTCTCCCCTACATGTGTCATTCATCCAACGCTGCTCCCCCCTGCATGTGTCATTCATCCAACGCTGTTCTCCCCTACATGTCTTTCATCCAACGCTGCTCTCCCCTACATGTGTCATTCATCCCACGCTACTTTCTCCTACATGTGTCGTTTAAGATATGCAAAAACAGAAACTGGTGTACACATGCAAAACACTTGTTAAAGTCAGACATTTGTGTTGATTTGCACGTTAACCTGTACAACAGAAGTTATTGTAGACTTGTATGACACATGTATTAGACCTTAACAGTAATTGGTGTAGACCTGTAATACACAGAGATTATTGTAGACCTGTATGAACTCTGTGAAACAGAAACTGGTACACGAAATTTAGTGTAGGCTTGTATGAACCCTGTAAAACAGAACCCGGTTCACAGACATCAGTGCAGACCTGTATGAACCCTGTCAAACAGAAACCGGTTCACAGACATCAGTGCAGACCTGTATGAACCCTGTCAAACAGAAACCGGTTCACAGACATCAGTGCAGACCTGTATGAACCCTGTCAAACAGAAACCGTGAACCCTGTAAACAGAAACCAGTTCACAGAAATCAGTGCAGACCTGTATGAACCCTGTCAAACAGAAACCGTGAACCCTGTAAAACAGAAACCGGTTCACAGACATCAGTGCAGACCTGTATGAACCCTGTAAAACAGAAACCGTGAACCCTGTAAAACAGAAACCGGTTCACAGACATCAGTGCAGACCTGTATGAACCCTGTATGAACCCTGTAAAACAGAAACCAGTTCACAGACATCAGTGCAGACCTGTATGAACCCTGTATGAACCCTGTAAAACAGAAACCAGTTCACAGACATCAGTGCAGACCTGTATGAACCCTGTATAACAGAAACCGGTTCACAGGCATCAGTGCAGACCTGTATGAACCCTGTCAAACAGAAACCGGTTCACAGACATCAGTGCAGACCTGTATGAACCCTGTATAACAGAAACCGGTTCACAGACAACAGTGCAGACCTGTATGAACCCTGTATAACAGAAACCGGTTCACAGACATCAGTGCAGACCTGTATGAACCCTGTAAAACAGAAACCGGTTCACAGACATCAGTGCAGACTTGTATGAACCCTGTAAAACAGAAACTGATTCACGGAAATCTGTATAGACCTTTATGATCCCTGTAAAACAGAAACCGGTTCACAGAAATCAATGTAGACCTTTATGAACCCTGTAACTTGAAACCGGTTCACAGAAATCAATGTAGACCTTTATGAACCCTGTATAACAGAAACCGGTTCACAGAAATCTGTACAGACCTGTATGATCCCTGTAAAATAGAAATGGTTGCATACCTGCATGATGCTAGCAAAATACAGAAATTGGTGTAACCCTTATGATACCTGCAAAACTGAAGTTGGTGTATATCTGTGTGATAGCTGTAAAACAGAAATTGGTGTATACCTGTATGATACCTGCAAAACAGAAATTTGTGTAGACCTCTGTGATGTCTATGAAGTAAATTGCTGTAGACCTGTATGACACATCTAAACAACAAAAATAATTGGAAACCAGATGACGTCTGCAAAATTAAAAAAACAAACCTGATGTAGATCTTTGTGATACATGTAAGATAGAAAATGGTAGAGGCTTTTAAATCGTGAAAGTTAATGTAGGACTGTAAAACACAGCATAGCTGCATGACACTTGTAACAAAAAAAACAATAAACTGATGTTGACCTGTATGACAGCTGTAAAACGCATGGTATCTGCAA
Source organism: Conus canariensis (assembly GCA_033310375.1). Lineage (NCBI taxonomy): Eukaryota > Metazoa > Mollusca > Gastropoda > Neogastropoda > Conidae > Conus > Conus canariensis. Next base: position 44,741,499 of record CM065718.1, on the reverse strand, counting down.
AACACAGAAATGAGTACAGGACACACACGGGTATTTTACAGGTTCATGGGTCACAGTTTAACCCATTCTGTCTGTGACTGAGTCACTGCCATGGGTCCCCATGGCCGCTTCTTCACTGGCACGCCAGCTATACACAGCTAACCTCACCTCTTCAGAGGAGGCCACTGGCCTATCCGCCACCTGGGGACGCGCCTGGATGGGATGGTCACCCAATGCTGAACTCAAGTTAGCATAGCCCAGGTTGTTTTTTTTTTTGTTTGTTTTAGCCCAGGTTTTTTTTTTAAACAATGCATTTTCATCTTTCCCTCATAAACCACTGTGCCTGCATGGTCTCATTAAACAAACATTCTGCATTTTCATCATTAAACCAGTCCACCATTTCTAGGGGGAAACAACAGTCAACTTTCTACCATATTTGGGATCTGTTTACACACATTACATTCCCTTTTCATTACGTTTCTCATTATCGTCATTTCTGGGTGAAACAAAATCATTCAAGGTTCACTATTCACTTACACACATACTCATTCTCTTCTTGTTTATCATTCTCAATCTTTCCACACACACACACACACACCACACACACACACACACACACACACACACACAAATAGATGTATAATTCAATTCAATTCAATTCGATCAACTTTATTGTCCATCTGAAATCATTTCACAAGTACATAAGACCATAAACACATTCCACTTCCTTTTTCATAACCCATTTTCATCATAGTTGTGTGTAAAACAAGACTGACAAGACTGATCTGCTTTGGACTCAAATAAAATCTATTTACAAACATATTGCACTCCCTTTTCAGTTTTCAAGCAATCATTTTCACACTTTAAAGCAGACCAATTTTCTATATATTGTAATGACTGAAAAAAAAAAAACCCAACAAAAAAAACCCACAAATGCCTTATTGCACAACTTTCATTTCTCTACGAATTTTTCATTGCCTCTGTCATACATGATATCTTTTCTTCTCTCATTCTTTACACATCATCTGAAGTATCTGTCAGTCACATCAATGGCACCCAACTATATCACTGTACAGCTAAATGAAACTCAATGAAATATATATGGTTCAAATATAAATGAAATTAATGAACAAATACATAAATGAATGAATAAATAAACAAATAAAGCGCCCTAATGGCAACGAACACTGCAGGATACGCACCGACTGCCCACCCCACAGTGTTTACAATAGCACTAGCCAAGCCCTACAAGTATGGAGTAAAAATGAGGCAAGTTTGCGCGAGCTGAAAAAAATTATCTCTTCAAGCAACTGGATGTGAACCTTATTCTTCTGTGTAAAAAAAAGATCAATCTGCTTTTGATTCATACAAAATCTATTTACATACATCCATCATTCCCTTTCAGTTATAGTTCTCATTCTTTCTGAGTAAAAAAAAAAAAAAAAAAAAAAAAATCAGCATGCTTCGACAACATTCAAGTAATCATGTTCTTAATTTCAAATAAACGAAGTCCTATAATTGTAAAAAGAGAAAAAAAAAAAAAGGCCTTATTGCATTACTTTCATTTCTCTATACATGATATCTTTTCTTCACTCATTATTGCACATCATCTTGAGCAACTCTCAGTCACGTCAATGGCACTGAACTGTACTAATCATATTACTGTTTAAATTAAAAAAAACCCAACATAATCAGATAAGAGGACAACAAATATATTCAGTATCGTAAACCGCTGAGTTATATCACTACCAAGTAAATAATAATCAATGAAATATATCTGGTTCAAGAATAAATGAAAATCAATAAACAAATAAGCAAGTAAATCAATAAATGAATAAATAAACACATAAAGCGCCCTAACGGCAACTAACACTGCAGGATATGCACTGACTGCCCACCCCACAGTGTTTACAATAGCACTAGCCAAGCCCTTCAGTAAGGTGTAAAAATGGGGCAAGTTTGCATGGGCTGAAAAGATTTATCTCTACAAACAACTGGACGTGCTCATTATTTTTTTCGTTTAAAAAAAGATCAATCTGCTTTTCATTCGAACAAAACCTATTAATATACAGTCATATTTCATTCCCTTTTCAGTTACAGTTCTCATTATTTCTGGGTTAAAAAAAAAAAAAAATCAGCATGCTTAGACAACATCCAAATAATCATTTTCTTCATTTAAAGCAAACCAATTTCCATCTATTACAAAAAGAAAAAAAAAAAAAAAGGCCTTACTGCATTACTTTCATTTCTCTATACATGATATCCTTTCTTCACTCATTCATTGCACATCATCTTGAGCATCTCTCAGTCACATCAATGGCACAGAACTGTTCTGATCATATTACCGATTTAAAAAAAACAAACAAAAACAATCAGATAAGAGCACAACAAATAAACCCAGTATATGTTGCTAAGTTATTTCATTACTAAGTAAATAAAAATCAATGAAATATGTCTGGTTCAAGAATAAATGAAATAAATGAACAAATAAACAAATAAAGCGCCCTAATGGCAACTAACACTGCAGGATATGCACTGACTGCCCACCCCACAGTGTTTACAATAGCACTATCCTAACCCTACAAGTATGGAGTAAAGATGGGTCAGTGTAATAATATTCACAAGAAGTAATGTACAAATCCATTCAAACGATTAAGAAATATCCATCAGTCAGACCTTGACCACACTATGCCGTGGTCATCTACAGACTGTTCATCATTGGAGGTGCCCATATCATCATCATCAATAGACAAAGTGTCCACCTTCCCTCCTTCACACTCATTCCACCATTCCTGCCCTAGGAGGGCAAATGTCCTGTGGTAATGAGCGTTACGAGCCACCCAAGCAGCAGCCAGCGTCATGTCCACATTACTACAGTAGGTTCCATTTTGCAAGAGCAGCTGCCTGCAGGTGCAGGAGGTGCGTCCAGCAGGGAAGTTGCCGGTACAACAGAAGATCCCTGCCTGTACACACTCACACTGAGCGTCACAGATCCCTCCCAGACACCGGCACCCACTGTGGGCCGCCGCGCTCTCTATGTCCATGAGCTCGAGGAGGTCGACTCCACGTTCGTGTGGACTGGGAGCGCCTTCATCCTCCAGCCCGGGATCCAGGAGGTCGCGACGGCACGGCAAGTCCAACGCTGGAAGCTTGTACCGCGTGTCTTTGTCTTCGCTCAGGGCCTCCGTCCTGACATGGAAGGGGCTATAGTCCATGCCTGCGACAGACAAGTATCTCGAGTTCATTTGCCTGCTTTATTCCACTGCCCTGGAGTAATTGTTTTGCTCTCTTACATTTTTCCCTTTGTTCCCAAGATTAAAGAATCACCGCAATAAACTACGTTATGAAGTCCTTTACTCGCTTGCAGATTAGAAACTGTGTAAATGCATTCAAGCTAATAATCCAAATAATGAGTTCAGTTGTTTCGCCTGTAATTTCTTTTAAATCAAAACTTTTCCACTAACGATCTCTGGACGGAATGAAACAGTGAAACAAGACTATCTTTAGGGGGTGGGGGGCCGGAAATCAGTCTAATCTTCTGCAGTGAGCTCTGGTGTACACAGAGCTTACACCTCCAGCTCTAAAGCGGCCATGTGTGCCACTGACTGAAAAGAGGACTCAGGCCAAGGGAAAGAAAGGCAGACTAGGGGTGCACTGTGTACATCAAACATCCAGCTTTAAAGCTGCTGTATGTACACAGCCTGGCTCAGAAGAGGACTGGGGCCTAGGCAAATGGGGGGCATACCAAAGGTGTATTGTATTACTTCCTCATCACAACAGATTTCTCTGTGGGAAGTTTGAGATGCTTTCCCATAGCAGACTGTATTGTTAAAGTTTGATACTGGTTTTTTCTTCTTTTTTTTTTCTTTTTATGGTATGTTTCGCTTTCCCTATCAAAGTGAATTTCCTTCAGAAATCAGCCAGGGATGGCTCCCTTTATGCTGTAGTTTTGTGTGTGTGTGTGTGTGTGTGTGTGTGTGTGTGTGTGTGTGTGTGTGTGTGTGTGTGTGCAAAGAGCACACCACAGTTTCATTGAAAGGGCATTTTGTGGAACATGTAGTATGTAACAATTTAATTTGGGGGGGGGGGGGGGGGTCAAGGTTGACAGTATGTTAGAACATGACAGAATTCTATGTGTACAATGTTTTTTCCTAACAAATAAACTGCTGACATGAATGACAAATTCCAGCATCAACAATACTATTTAAAGTACAGGTGATGAACAACAGATATGCAAACACATTAAGACAGAAAAAAAAATCATATCAACGTGTCATTAATAAAAGGCACAGTCAACAAAACAAAAAGTAACAAACAAGAAGATACACAAATATCATGACATTGTTAACATATCAACATGCCATTGATAAAAGACACTATCAACAATACCAAAAAATGATAAACAGAAAGATACACAAATAACACAACATTACAAATATCATTTACGTTCACCACTCAGATTATGACAATCAGCAATGTCGAGTGAAGAAGCATACATGTATGCAACACCAACAATCATTAATATGAATGAACCAGACAGTGATTGAACTTTTTGTCCTTCAGCCAGTCCACTACACACATCAAGATGCTGTTGAATGGAACAGGAGCCAGGAGGGAAGGGGATATATATCGAATCAACGCACCCTTGATTCATTGCTAAGACCGTTTCAAAGTGAGGCGACTGAAGGCCAAAATTGAAGCAAATTTTAAAAAGAAAAGTTACTGGTTCTGATGGACAATCCTGTAATGTGTTTGTCTAGTTCGTCCTGCAGAACCAGTAACTTTTCTTTTCTAAAACTGCTTAGATTTTTAATCTTGTCGATTTCTTTTGCGTTTATAGAGATATCAATTTCCAATAAGGTTGCATTTTTATTCACTTTGATGATCATTGTTCTTTATCTTTATCTCACTTTATCTGTGCAATAAAGAATAAGTTTTACTGACATTTTGGAGCAAGCGCTGTACTTCATGCAGTTCTTTTTCTAGCGTTGAATAAACCATAACTCTGTTTCTTCAAAACAAAATTGTGGACTTTTGAAGTTTAATGATTTGTGATCAGCTGGTTTGAAAAACAGGGACTAAAAACACTGGGATTCAATAATGGAAACCTAGTCTTTAACAATCCAAAACAGACTGGTTGTCAACATTTTTTGTGTATATGACTGTTTCTACCCCCATCACATGGCACTGTGCCAAAGATAAAACCATCCATTTACTGTAACATGCATAAATTGAGCAAAGAATTTTGTTTTCTTAATGCACATGCACGCTGCAAACAAAGAGAAATTACATGGGCAATAAACAGAACCATTTAACTGCACACAGGTCTTTCCATTACTCTTACTAAAAAATCCCCAACTCTTCCAAAACAAGACCCTCAATGATTTCCTGAAAGCTTTGGTTATAAAACCATGCTTTCAAATGATCAATTTAGTATCGATTATGCTTGACCTTATCTTTCTTTTGATTTCCTTTTCTTCGTTTCTCCCCTTCCTTTTTTTTTTCCCCACCTCCTTCCCTCAAATCTACGGGCCTTGGGTTCTAATCCCAGGAACATGTGAAGATGAATACTTCCAATTCCCCCCCCCCCCCCCCCCCCCCACCAGTCTGAAGGTCATGGGTGCAAATTGCAGCAATGGAAGCAGGGAGAACTTTACACTGGCTGCCTTAATTGTGAGGTCATTGGTTCGAAACCCATAAAAGGGTTCAGAAACAGTCATATCATTTGTCCTAAATTTAAAGGTAATGGTCTGCAACCCAAACTAAGCCTATCAGGTGCAATTACATTCTTTGCCTTTAAAGTTAGTGCACACCACAGACAGGACATGCGTCATTTATTGAAAGGACATTTTGTGGAACAAGCAGCATGTAACAATTCAATATTTTAGGGTAAAGTTTGACAATATGTTAGAACATGATAGAATTCAATGTACAGAATGCTTCTTTTAAAACAAATAAACTGCTGACATGGATTACAAATTCCAGCATGAACAGTACTGTTTAAAGTACAGGTGCAGAACAGATGGTATATAAGCAAACAATGTGGCATTAAGACAGAAATAACGTATCAACATGTCATTAGTAAAAGACACAATCAACAGAATAAATAATAACAAACGAGAAGATATACAAATATCATAACATTATTAATATACCAACATGTCATTAATAAAAGATCCAATCAACAAAACAAAAAATAATAAACAGAAAGATACACAAATAACATAACATTACTAATATCATTTATGTACAACACTCAGATTATGATGATCAGCAACGTAAAGTGAAGAAGCGTACATGTATCTACACACAAACCACAACACCACCAACAATCATCAACATGAATGAAACAGATGGTGACTGAATATTTTGTCATTCAGCCAGTCCACTACAATCGTCAAAAAGCTGTTGAATGGAACAGGAGCC
>CM065718.1:44731709-44734994 GCA_033310375.1 Conus canariensis | reverse complement strand
GGGGGGGGGGGGGGGGGGAAATAATATAAGAAGTGGGGTTTATGAACGGTGGTGGTGCTATCTTCGACATACCCATGGAAAACATGAAAAGGGCTGTGTCTAGCCTGTAAAGAAATGTCTTTTCAAAAAAGCCCTTTCTGTGAATGTTACAGGAAACTGCTTTATGCTTTTTCAATACAGGACACCTCACGCTGAAGCCCAGCAAATACCTTCCTGCCCCTTTCAAAGACTTCTATTTAAAAAAAAAAAAAAGATTTACTGTCTTTGCTTGTTTTATTTAAAGTGGAAAAATTCCCCCTTTTTAAAAGCCTCACCCCCTGCTCTGTCTCTCTCCCCCCCCCCCCTCCCCTTTTTCTCTCTCTCTCTCTCCCTCTCTTTTCCCCCCAAAGACACCACACCCAAAACCCCACACACAACAACAACACACACCCACACAACACACCCCACCTTTTTTCAGAGACGGTTCGGGAGAGGTTGCTGTGTGTTAACTTTTCTACAAAACTAAAATATTGAAAATGTGTGACGGATCAGGTATTTTTCTGACTAAGTGGTGCCCCTTAAAGATAGCATAATAACCAGTACAGGAGTCACGGATCAAAAAACTTGAAGGCTGGGAAAAAAGGAGGGAATGGAAGGAAAGAAACACAGCACAACACACACACACCCACCAACACCAACACACACACCACAACCAGTGACATTTTTGTGTGCACACATACACACAACAACATACATACACACAAATACTCTGTCTCACACCGCACACACCACACACCACCACACACACAACCACACACACACACACACCACACACACACAAGCACATTTAGAGTGACATAGCATGCACCACACAAAACCAAAATAGGAAATGGCACTCGTGCATGACATCGGTTTTTTTTTAATCACAGTTATACAACCCATAGCACAAACGACAACAAAAAAAGCAGAACAATGTAAACAATTGTCCCTTATATTGTTTGTAATTTCAGTTTTAACTGTATACTTTTTAGGAACAAAGGGATGACATTAACTTTCACAATGCATGCATACATACGTGTTCACATGTGCATGCATGCGCACACACATCCAGGCACTCATGCACACTCCCACACATTGCTGGATTGAAACTGTCGAAATAAAGACATAAGAGATCACGCTAGGTTTTCAAACCAAACCAAAAACAAAACAAAAAATCTTTTTGTCATCATACCAAACAAAAAGCAAAGAGTATTTCTTCACAAGGACCATTTTAAAAACAGAGATGTCTCTAGTTTTCTTTTTTGTTTCTTATTCACATGGGAGAATGACTTTTCCACATCCCCAGATCCTCAGCAGACATACATCAGATGTCTTCATTGTATGCTCACATGCAGTTCAAAATCTGATTTGTACACAGTGTCTATTTGATTCCCTTCCTGCCTCCCCAATTTTTCTCCCCCTCCTCCCAAAGCTCAGTCACTGCCTTGTCTCATATACACACAAAGCATTCATAATCTCATGGAAGCAAATCTCTCTCTCTCTCTCTCTCTCTCCTCTCTCCTCTCTCTCTTCTCTCTCTCGTACCGACACACACACACACACACACACAAAAACACACACAAATATGCGCGTGCACACATACACACATGCACATACTCACACACGCACATACACGTATGCATGCACACGTGCGCACACACACACACACACTCTCTCTCTCACTCTCTCTCTCTCTCTCTCTCTCTCCTCATACAGACACACACTTCAACACACACTCACACACACATTTGAATGCACACACTTATTCTCACACACACACACACACACACACACACACACCACACACACACACACACACACACACACCATTCAAGAACCGCTACAGAGGCAAGAAAAGAGGAAGGTTGTCCACAGATCAGAAAGTGGAAGTTCCCATGTTAAGCACGGCTGACAGAGGTCTGGCAGAGTGATTCATTCTGTGTGTGGACAGGCCAAATGCCAGAGGCCAGTGGTTACCGACGTGGTAAATACTGTGACTAGGCAAAGCCTGTTATGAAGTGGGTGACCTTTTCCCTGCGGCTACAGCACAACTGGCTCATGGGGGGGAGGGGGGGGGGGCACACCAGTGAAAGTGCATAGAAATCACATGGCTGGTTCAGTTCTTTTCCCTGCTCTCCTGTCCCGCCCCCTTCCCCCTCCCCCCTCCCCCACTTCCCCGCCTCCCTTTCCACACCTGTAATTTTTAAAACAAAAAAGAAAGAAAGAAAAGAGTGTACAGATGTATATGCAGTTTACTTTAAGGTTAGGAAGAAAGAAAGAAAAGAGTGTATATGTATATATGCAGTTTACTTTAGAAATTAATCCAATGCAGAAATATAGACATATTGCTCTCAATTGGTAGAAAGTACTGACAAACACACATGCATAAAAGGAGGGGGGGGGGGGGGGGGGGGGGTGGAGTGAGGTCCATGTTTGTCGTTGAAGGGAACAAATTTTTTTGAACACTTTTTTTTCTACACCTATGGATGTGTGGAGGATTGAGAGAGAGAGAGAGAGATGATAGAGTGAGTGAGAAATCATGCAGGAGAAAGAAAAGAAATGTTCGAAATTTGTGTGTAAACATATGGATTTGTTTTTCAGTATTTCATCACTTACGTTAGTTTTTTTTTCATATATATGTATGAGCCATAGAATCCAGCACGAAAAGTCTTGATGACAGCATATTGTACATTTGTTGTTGTTTTTTGGATTAGAAAGGTATGAGACTATAAATTTAGTGTGTGTGCGTGTGCACGCATGCATGTGTGTGTTATGTTGTTTCATTTCCTCAGTTTAACATCTTTCCACTCAAACTGTTACCAGACAATTTGTTGAAGGATGTGGAATATGCTTGTGAATCTGTATGATTGTGTACTTGACAAACTTTCATATGCACATCAGTCAGTTAGGATGATGTGAGATATGTGTAGATCTACAAATGTATATGAGCTTTTTTTTTTTTTTTTAAGATAAACACACACACACACACACACACACACACACACACACACACACACACACACACACACATATGCTATGTGTGAAGATGACTGGACATAGTTATGCGTTCACATGTATGTTTGCGTATTTCTGCATGCACGTGTGTGTGTGTGTGTGTGTGTGTGTGTGTGTGTGTGTGTGTGTGTGTGTGTGTGTGTGAGACAGTCCGGATTAGCAGAATGGATGACACAATGGTGTACTTGGCAGAACACCTTACAATTCAAAGAATAAAACTGACAGGGTAAAACGCGCGTGCCTCTGTCAGTC
>CM065718.1:44696709-44726709 GCA_033310375.1 Conus canariensis | reverse complement strand
GGAGATCCCTGTGAAGACCCATATTCGAGACATTTTCAGGGTGGTTGTAGGTGATTTGACTGTATCGTCAAATCCCTTAATCATGGTGGTTTGTTTTGTTTAAGTGTATTTTTTTGTTTTCAAAGGAAATTTTAGACTCCACAACTGACAGCATTCTGCATAGAAAGTAGGAATAGGGATCTCCCTTTTTCTGCAGCATGATTGATCATATGATGCCATTTTAGGGAACTATTAGGCTTGGGACCATGATTGACATTGACAGGCTGCATTTTTTGGCATCAACAAAGTGGGTTGCCTCTCTTGACAGGGGTACCCCCCCCCCCCTCCCCCAGGGACACAGCAGCCCTGATGTGGCCTTTGTGGTCAGATGGGCAGAAACTAGTGAAAGCAACTTAACCTGACTTGACTGACACCAGCAACTATAGCCAACAAACTGAGCTTCTCTCTCTCTCTCTCTCTCTCTCTCTCTCTCTCTCTCTCTCTCTCTCTCTCTCTCTCCCCCCCCCCCCCCTCCCTCTCCCCCTCCCTCCCTCGCCTCCCTCTTCCTCACATGGTCTATTTTCCCAGTCTGTCTCTGTTCCACTTTGTCTGACTCTCACTTTTTTTTAAATTTTAGTTATACCCATCCTTTCCTCCCTGTCTGTCTGTCTCTCTCACTCGCTCCTTTCTCTCTGCACTCCCCCCCCCCCCCCCCCCATCCCATTTCTTCTGTCTTATAGTTGTTTATACACCTGACACATATCTAAACAGCATATCCCTTCAAGTAAAGATAACTTGGGAAAAGACGTCTTCCAGCATTTGGCCTGTATTAATATTATTTTTCCCCTCCTGTTTGCTCAGCCCTCAACACCATCCTCACGGTTTTTGTGTTTGTTTTTTTTCTCTAAATAAACATTTTTTTTAGTGCATTTTTTGAAAAGTGAATTATAACATCAACATATTAATGAAGAAAGAAGGAGAGAGGGGAAGAGGGAATGGGAGGGGGGCATAGCCCATCCCCGCTGTTTGTTTATGAAACCTGAAATAGTTTTATTGCTGCATTTTGTTATTGCATATATCGTAAGGTATCATTTTTTTTTTTAGTTGTAAATTTGGTATTTTTGCTTATGAGAAAATGCAAGTTAGCTCCCCTCCCCCCCAGCAGACCACCCATTGCTTAATGAAAAGACTTGTGAATAAACAGGGAGTGAATAAACAGCGCAGGGAGGGGAGAAAGGAGTGGGATGGGTGGAGATGGGATGGGATGAAGGGGAATGATGGGGGTGGGATTGGGGGTTAGGTGTGAGTGCAGGGGAGAAAAGGGAACTTTAAAAGTTGAAGATGGTATTCATCACATGCATTGAGGAATCTGGTAAAAACAGGAAAGTTGAGACAATATTCATTAACATAATGTTTGAAATAGTATAAATACATGTGAAATGGAGAACACAAATGAGGCTCTTCAAAAGAATGAGTTATTCCTATGATGTTTCACTTACTTTGTGAGTTAATCACAAAGAATCTGTCGAACCCAAGCCACCAGGTAACCCTGTTGCCACACATGCTGGGTGGGTTTGTTGATGTCATATTGATGTTCTGATACATGGTCAGACAGTAGGTCATTGTGAGAAACAGAAATTCTCTCCCACCCCCCCCCCCCCCCACCCCCCCACCCCACCCTTTTTTTTCCCCTTCTTTTCTTTTCCGTGTGTTAATATTTTCATATTACTTGAAACTTTGTGATCAGGGAACGAGCAAAATAGTGCACTGGAAAGTGTCATGGTGTACCTCAGGGTTCAAACTGTCCATGCATTGGCTAATTTCTGTGTCAGTGGTGAAGATGGTGCTTGTGGTTTGATTGCTGATACAGACAGATGTTACACATTTCAGGTTGCTCTGCTGCTACATCATGGTGAAGAGAGTGTCTGTGCTATGGATGCTGAGATGTTACATGTTTATAGTTGCCCTTCACCTACAAGGTGAAGATTGTACTTGTGGACGCTGATATAGATGTGACATATTTCAGGTTGCCCTTCTACTATGAAGTGAAGATAATATATTGTGGTTGTTGAGATAGATGTGACACATAATTTCAGATTGCCTGTCTACTACGAAGTGAAGTTAGTGTTTTGTGCCGTGGATGATGACATTGACATAGATGGTATATATTTCATGTTGCCCTTCTACTTTGAGGTGAAGATAATGTTTGTGCCGTGGATGATGACATTGACATAGATGGTATATATTTCATGTTGCCCTTCTACTTTGAGGTGAAGATGATGTTTGTGCTGTAGATGCTGATGTAGATGTTACATATTCCAGCTTGCCCCTCTACTATGAGGTGAAGATGATGTTTGTGCTGTAGATGCTGATGTAGATGATACATATTCCAGGTTGCCCTTCTACTATGAGGTGGAGATAATGTTTGTGCTGTAGATGCTGATGTAGATGTTACATATTCCAGGTTAACCTTCTACTATGAGGTGAAGATAATGTTTGTGCTTTGGATGCTGATGTAGATGTTACATATTCCAGGTTGCCCTTCTACTATGAGGTGAAGATAGTGTTTGTGCTATGGCTGCTGAGCCCCATGACCAAAGGGTCCAGCTTCCTCTTCAAGAAGTTTGTACATCCTCACCTGGCACGCAGAGAGAAGGTTAGCTTAAAGGGAAGAGAACTCTCTTATAGTTTCAAACGCACAAGGAGATTGAAATGACAACTGAAAGAGAACACACGCACACACACACGCACACACACACGCACACACAGAGGAAAATAAACAAAACATACAAACGCAAAGTTAGCTGCCATCTCCCCCCACCCCCCACCCCCTCCCCCCAAAGAAGAGAAAAGAAAAAAAGAACTAGACCTGTGCACACTTATATCCTTTCACCCATACATGTGCACAAATACACACATACACAGAGACTTTTCAGATTTAATCCTGCCCTCCACTTCTAGCCCATGAGTGTGTGTGTGTTGTTTTTTTTCCTGTGTTGCTCTCAGAAACGAGAAAGCATACATGTACAAACATGTGCACTCATACATATTTTACCAGCTTTACACTTAAACTCTGCACAACCTAAGTGTACCCTCTATGTAATGAAAGTTCTGTGTAGTGTATTCACAGTTATTTTAAACATCGACTTGGTTTAATGAGCATGAGAGATTGGCCTCTTCACAGTATCACTGGGGTGAGATCAAGGGGAAAAAAGTGGGGTCTTCACTAAAACAAGTGCAAGTACTGAAATTGTCGTAATATACTAGCAGTTGGTTCCGATAATGTTGAAATGCCTTCATTTTTCATTGGGAAAAAATGTCAAGTCTAGAAGTAAAAGAACTCAAGTTTTCTGAAAAAGGCACAGACATGGGATGGAAAATAATGCAAGTTTCACATGCACAGGCCTTCACACTTTTTGTGTAGTTATATTTCTATAATTGACGTGTTGACCTAGCCCAGGAAAGAGGAAATTTAGGTTTCTGGATGAAAATAATCCATTTTATGGTAGGTGATGTGAAAGTGAATCAAAATCAGCTTTGATACATATATGTCAATTCTGTTTTGAGCAAAGCATCAAATTGTCAGTTCTAATCATATTAGATTTATTATAGTAGCATAAAACTTGAGGATCTGATGCAATCCATTTTAGAATAAGACAAAATAAAACCAGAATGTATTGAGAGAAGAAAAAATTGGGGGGTTCGGGGAGGTGGCTGTAAACTGTGCAAGCACAGAAATTTTGTGTCCTAAAAAAATGAGTATACAGAAGAGAATATAGGAATGTCCTTAGTCATTTATCTTTAAAATTACTTTACTTGTTAAGTTAAAGTAACTTTTTAAACATTCATATTGAATGTTTCTGTCACAGATTCCAGCTTTCTAGTGATAATGGTAAACTGTTATAAATTTGCTTTTAATTTTCATTATGAATCACTGGTTAATGTTTTCTTTCTTTCTTTTTTTGTTGTTGTAAAAATTGTTTTTCTAACGATGCTTTTGTTTCTTTGTTTGTTTGTTTCTGATCCAGGACATAGATGAGATGATTGCTCAAGCTAGAAACCAGAGTTACAACACTCTTGTGAATCTAGGGAGTCGAGGTCTGACCTTAGCTTCTCAAGTGGTCGTGAAGACCGCTATGATGGTAAGTGCTCCAGGGCTATGATAGTGTGTTGTAGTGAAACAGTATGATAGAAACAGTTCACTACCCGTATTTATTTATTTGTTGTGAGGTTGATGAACTGGTTTTAACATAAAATAAGAGAAGACAATTGAAACTGGTTTTCCTTCTTTCCTTGCTCTCTCTCTCTTGATTTTTCTTTTCTCTGTTTCCCTCACTCTCTCCCTCTGTCTGTCTGTCTTCCTGTCCGTCTGTCTGTCTGTCTGTCCCTCTCTGTGTCTCTGTCTGCCTCTCTCTCTCTCTCTCTGTGCCTCACTCTCTCTCTCTCTCTCTTGATTTTCCTTTTTTTCTTTTCTCTGTCTCCCTCACTCTCTCCCTCTCTCTGTCTCTCTCTCTCTCTGTCCGTCTGTCTGTCTGTCTTGCTCCCCCTCCTCTCTCTCTTGGTTTTTTCTTCCCAACATGCACTGATTATCAGCTGTGGAGAGACATAATTTGAACAAAATTATGTGAATTCTGTCAGATTTGCAAGACTTTAAAGTATTTTTTGCCACAAGCCACAACACTTTTGCTCAGTGTGTCATAAATGAATGCAAACAGTGACACTTGTTCAATGGAAGCAGTTTGGCCTTGGTTCCTTTGCACCAGACGACTGCGTTCAGAACCAGGAAGGTATTTTCCCTTCTAAAGCTTCCACCTCATCTGAGAGTGAAACTGTCCATGATGGCGCTGCAAGCAAAACATTCAGCTTCAAAGAAAGATTTTCTCAGTGCAGTTCAATTTACACCCCTTAAATTCTTGCTGGAGGCGGAATTGCCCTATAGTTTTCTAGTAAAGGATATCAATACACCTTGCTCTGAGATGGATCTGAAATACTGATATGTGTGTGTGTGTGTGTGTGTGTGTGTGTGTGTGTGTGTGTGTGTTTGCAGGTGTGTGTGTGTGTGTTCGCAGGTGTGTGTGTTCGTGTATGTGTGTGTGTGTGCATTCCCATATCTGTCCGTGATAGTGAGTGAGTGAGTGAGAGCATTGAAGTAAGCAACTAAATGTTCTTGTATGAGTGTGTGAATGCAACAAAGGGGGACAAAGCTGCCAATCCTCCCATGTTATGGAATCCTCCTGTATCAAAAATTATTCTCTAAATCTAGAATTTAGTAGAATTTCAGTATTTGGATATCATTTTTTAAATTGGGCTAGCATGTTAAAATGTTACTAAATAAAACCAAAACTGATGTTCTGGCAAGTTCAGAAACTAGATGCAGTGACAGGTACTTTCCTTTGCGAGCAGTTGGGATAAAAATGGCTTCCCTACATTGGTTTTAGTTGAAGGAGTTGGGAATAATGATAGTTTCCCTACATTGGTTCGTAGAAGTGGCTGGGAATGATAATCGTTTCTCTACATTGGTTTTCGTTGAAGCAGTTGTGAATAATGATAATTTCCCTACATTGGTTGGTAGAAGTGGCTGGGAATAATAATGGTTTCCCTACATTGGTTTTCGTTGAAGCAGTTCGGAATAATGATAATTTCCCTACATTGGTTTGTAGAAGCAGTTGGGAATAAAGGTTTCCACCATAAGACAGACTCGACTGCATGTCCCTCGGATCACAAATTTGGACTCCAGAGGTTGGCTGCTGTGGTCATTTGTTGTTGGTGTTTGGAAGTATCTTGTCACAGATATGATTGAAAACAGTAGGAACATCCAGTTAAAACGAGTCAATCCACAATTTACACCCAGATCATGTGAGTGACTTATGATGCACTTTGTTGTCTTCCAGGGCCAGACCAAGCTGGTGGATCATCTGCGGCGCAGCTACAGCACCAGCGACCTCTCCAACGATGGTGCTCACCTTTTGTCCCGTCACAGACCTCTGGATGACCAAGACGACGATGAAGATGAGCTGGGTAACTGTTTAAAAAAAACAACAAGAACCCCCCCCCCCCCCCCCCCCACTAATGTTTGCTGACTGTTTAAACTGGGCAAAATCTGATCTTGTATGACATGGGTTAAGGGGAAAATGAGGGATGCAAAATAATACAATAACTGAATGGTTTGTCAGTGTATGGGAAGATTTTAAATCCTGGTGCTCTTAAGGAGGATGAAGCAGCAGAGCAAACCTTTTCAGGGTTGACTCGGTCAACTACAGGCCATGTTGTTGCTAACCCTGTCCGTCCCAGGTGCTCAGGCAGCCTGATGAGCCATGCCCTCACTGTGATTCATTAGATGATTGCCCTATATTCTGCCCCCACTACATTTATAATAACAGTCATGAAATATGAAACACCTTTGCTAAACAAACCTAAGCTAAGTGAGAGATATATATGTATTCAACACATGTGGCATGATGTTCCCGATTGTGTGTGTGTGTGTGTGGAAAGAGGAAGAAGAAGACAAAAAGAACTGTGTGAGTGAGAGTTTCTTATCATACGAATGATTGTAGGTTTGTCAGGTTGCTTGCAAATTTCTACTCCTTGATGCATGAAGGGAATGGGAATGATACAGCACAAAGCAGAAAAGTCAGGGGGAGGGGGAGGGGGGGGGGGTAGTGGGCAAAGGGATGAATGATTAAAAGAGTCATGGAAAAATAAATCTTCATGCATATTTAAAACCTAACTGTGTTATGGGAAATGATAGTTCATGAGTTATAACAGAGAAAAAAGCAAAACAGTCTTCATGCTCAGACTGGGTGGGGGAGGGGGGTGGGTATTGGAATGCATAGAATTTTACAGTAATATCCAGAGGAGAGGGTGAGGAGCCTGAAGCAGTAGGGGAAGGGGTAGGGGTCCAGGATTGGACATTGGGAGAGCAGGGAGGGGAGCATTATTATTTATAACTTTTTAACTATGAAATCAAAAAGGATTGAGATGTACTTGGTAAGAAACCAGAACTGTTCACCTCGCCTGCAGCTGCTGCCCATGGGTATTTGGATCAGTTATCTCCCCTGAGTTAATCTTCTTTGAAATTTAATCAGTTGACCCCATGAAATAACGTTTGGTAGTGATGATACTCAAGTGGATTCAGTTCATTTGGCCAGAAAAGGAAATATAAATCGTTGGGATTGTCTGACCAACAGTGTTCTCAAGCTTCAGTCTCGCACACTCACGCACACATGCACGCACTCACACACACACACACACACACACACACACACACACACACACACACACACACACACACACACACCTCACTCTCACACAGTCTCACACACTCACACACACACAACACATACACACACACACACACACACACACACACACACACACACACTCACACACACAGAGAAATATAAACATGCACATAAGCACACGCATCCATGTCATTTTTTTACTTTACATATGCACATTAATACACAGTTCCTGCTCACCAGCACATAGTTTATATGCATGAGCGCACAACTGTCACAAATGGCTATTATAATGGTAGTAGATGTTACTTAATATGTAGTGAAGCTGAGGCTGGAATTAGTTTGACAGTATTTCACTTTGTTAGGGAAGTAACCACAATGTAGAAATTCTCTTTGCAAGTTGTTCTGTGTCTCTGCACAACTCCTGACCCCTGATATCATCAGCTGAAAATAGGGCAGCCCCATCTGAATCTTGAAGGTCTCAATCAGGGACAGAGCTAGTTCTTATATCATTTCTAATTAAATGATAAACTGGTTTAGTTTGGTCAGTAAATGTTTTTTTGCATGAGGACTGAGAATTCTGCACTTGCTTAGTATTGTTTTGGAGGGGCTAATGGTGGTTGTGTATGTCTATGTGTATGTGTTAGTGTGTATGTTTGCATGGTAGTGTGTGTTTGTGTTTGTCTGTCTGTCCCCATAGGAATCAATTGTATTTGATGGACACTGAAGAAGGAGGGAATGGGGTGAACTTCTGTGCAGATAACCGACTAATGGAGGACCAAGCGGAGCTGACTCGGAGATCCAAGGCCAGCAAGCGGGTCACACGCAGCAGCAGTATGTCAGCAGGTACTGAGGTAGCGACGGAATGATCCAGAGAGAAGAAAGACAGAGATGGTTTCAAGAACAACTTGAGTCTGTTCCTGTGCCAAATATCTGGGCACATCATGCTAGCAAAAACATCTGCTTGGGACATTGTGCATTTTGGCCTACAAAGGGGATGTATGGTCACAGCATTGCCTCTGTCATCCTTTTTTCCTGTGAATTTTTGATGGGTGCTAAATAAGGACAAGTCTCCGTATTGTGAAGTTTTGGGTTTCTCTATAGTTTTCCAGATATGTATTTAACCAGCATATGTTCATTCACCTCAGGGTATCATCAGTTTTGAGATGGTATCATTCAGGAGAAGGGCATAGGACAGCTGGAGAAAGAAGGCATCACAGGGATCCTGTAGGAGAAGGGCAAAAGACAGGAAGACGGGGTCACAACAGGAGAAGGAATATATTGCAGAGAGACTGGGATGCTACAGGGTAGTGGATATGAGACAGGAAGTTGAGGTCGTAGCAGGTTAAAGAATAAATTAAAGGGAGAAGGGGGTCCAAGAGGAGGACAAGTGTGTGTGTGTGTTTGTGATTTGGTGTTCATGCATCTGTGCACTTTGGGGTGTGTTTGTGTGTGTAGTCATAATAGTGCTTGTGGCTGTGTGTGTTCAGGGCTGCACAGTGTGAGGGAAGAGGAGGCTGAAGAGGAAGAGGTGAGCAGGACAGAGGAGCAGCACAGCATTCCACAGGCCACCAGGCAGCACTACTCCCCCAAGGAGGTGAGCCACCATTCTCTGTCCAGTGTCTTCGGTATTTATAGTCCCCTGCATTGTGGGTTAGGCTGCTGTTGCTGCTCTGTGTCACATGCAAAAATGGTATGGACAGTCGCACATGCACATCAATTGGGTAGGCTGTCGTAGACGTACACACACACACACACACACACACACACACACACACACACACACACACACCCACTTTCACACACTCACACTCACATTCACACACCACACACACACACACACACACACACACACACCACACACACACATACACACACACACACACATACACACACATACACATACATGATGGTTGCCTTGTTTTTTTTTGTTTTGTTTTTTTTATCCCCCCTCCCCAGCTTTTATGTTTTTTTTAGCTTTTTTTTTTGGTTGCTTTTTTTTTTTTTAAAGTCTTGGGAACATTCCCCACTCCCTTCTCTTTTTCAATGATAATGCAGAAATTTGAATAAAAACTTTATGAAAGTACGTTTGAATGAAAACTTGCTGAAAATATGTTTTAATTTTCATTTTCATTCTGAGTTTACAGTCACTACAGCCATTCATACTTGTGATACTCTGAGATTTACATGTGACTATGCAGATAAAAGTCTTTGTGCACTGTCCTCTTTCTGCGCACTTGTACTTCTCCAATTATTCGAATAAATATAAAGAAAAAAGAAAAAGAAGAAGAAGAAAATATACTTTAAAGCTTCAAATCTGTTATTTTGCGATGTGAAACAGGTGCTGTAGAGTACTGGCTGTTGTATTTTCCCCTACCTATGATTGCACCTTCTGCTCTTGCTCAAAGCAGCCTGATTTGTTTTGTCCTCTTTTTCATCTTGGGCAAGCTGGTATGTCAAACAGCACAAAAGTTTTAAAAAAATGTGTTTCCAGGTTTGTAAAGAAGAAGATTATTAAAGAGAAGAGATTATTAAAGTGTATGAATCTCAAAACAGTAACTGATGTTTATTGTAATATTAGTCACTTCAACAATTCTCCATAGGAGATATGGGGGGGGGGGGGGGGGGGGGGGGCAATATATATATATATATATGTATACTTGACTCTGTCAAGACAACCCACTGTACCCCTCTTCATGCTCCGAGAACACTACAACCACAGTACATTCTCACAGGACACTATTTTTGGCTTTTAAAAGAATTGTTCTTTTTCAGACAGCTACAAAACATAGTAGATAAATTTTCACAATTCATGTACAGTCATTCCTAAGCTTCGTCTTTTTTCCAGCTGATAGATTGCAAACGAATCTCAATTGTGATTATGTCCAAGCCAGTTTATGTGTGGTGTGATAATGCTTGTGACATGTTACAAAGCAGTGAGGCACAATTTGCGAGCAACGTCATGTGTGTCTGAAAAATGAAAAAAAGAAAACATCCATTAAAAAGTGTCTTCATCCTGGTCTTATGAAGAAGGCTACATAACCTGCTGCGTATGACTCAGTGGATGAAGATTGTGTGCGAGTACAAGGAGGGTTGGTGATTAACATCTACCCCTTAAGCACCTCCTCCAAGGAGGGGATGTTTTCTCTTCATGTCGATTGGTTGGTTGGTCTGTCGGCAAGATGAGTCAAAAACTCTGAAACCAGTGTTAACAACACTTGGTGGACACTTGGAATATGGCCCAAGGACGAATCCAGTGAACTTGCATGGGGATCTGTGGTGCAGATCTGGATCAGGGGGTGGATCCTGGATCTGTTTGACCTGGGCGGAGTGGTCCCTCTTGTTTGCCTTGGAAAGAGATGGGCTTGAATGGGTTTTCTTGGTTGTGGTTCATGTACTTGGTGGTTGATGTTTCACTATTTATTTAATCATTTTGTGTGTGTCTTTTGTGAGGTGTGGGGTTGGGAAGGAATGGGGATTGGGAAGGGGAGTGGGAGGTGGCAGGGCGAGTCCCACTTAGTGGAAGTTGTTCTTATTAAAATCGAGAATAAATCTTCCACATTTTAATTTATTGCCTTGCTGCTTCATTATGCCTTTAACATATTGGAGAGTGTTTTACCTCATTTTGTCGCATTTTAGATGCTTTTTATCAGTCAGGTTTTTGCAAATATACTGTTTGCAAATAGAAAAAAAAAGAAGTATTAAAAATGAAAAACTTGACCGAGTAACAAGAATGTATAATGTTTTAGTTTATTACTTTTGCATTGTTTTGTCTCAAACTGATGATTCTTTAATTTTTCTTTCAGCTTGAAGATGTATGTATTCATAACTTGCTATAATCGACAAACTAACATGTTGCTGTGGCTTTTAATATGATTTATTTAGAAAAATATGGCTATAGCCTCTGGCAGCACTGGAGAAATTCGTTTTCTGAGCACTGAAGAAAGTGGGGAAAGGATTGCTGAGTTCCTTATTCACAAGGGTTTTGGTGGAATGGGAAGGGAGAGGAGAAATGGAGAGGGAAAGGAGAAACGGAAAGGGAAACGAGAACATAGCTGCCAATCCTCTGGGAGTTTTTCAGGAATGCCCCTGTTTGGAAAAGTATTTCCCAACGGCAAAACTCAGTGGAAAAAATCTAGAATTTCAAAACTGCTGTTAGGATAAGATATGGGGCATTGAGGTCATTATGAAAAGAAATAATGAATTGCTGTAGATGATATAAACCAAATGCTAGCAGCAACAGGATATGAAAGGTACATGTTGTTTAAGTCCTCAACCCATCAGGGGAAGTAATAGGGAGTAGTGATGCTTTCGGCTCAAAGCCACACTGCCCTGGCTTGTGAAGTTAGACTTCAGAAGGTTGGCAGCTATGGGAGAACCTCAGGAGATCAGACAGAAACAGTGCCAACCAACACCATTCTCACTACATGCAGCTTACACTTTCAACTGGAGCAATATGGACATCATACTACTGAGAGTTTGTACATTTTAAGCTGTGGCCAAGTATAAAGATGGGTATGTTATTTGGAAGTCATATTTTTAGTATGATAGCACCATTTCATTCTGTCTATCGCAATTCATTTATCTCAGTCTGTTTTGCTATCCTTCACGGTTTTTTTTCCCCTGTTCTATCCCTATGTATATTATCAATCTATTCAGATATGATGTTTGCTGTTGCACTGCACAGGACACATGTTCAGTCATAGGAATTCAGCATGTCTCATGCTAGTTCAGTACTAAAGCAGTTGTCTGTATTTCAGTTTCAATCGCAGTTAATTAAAGAAAAAACAACAACATTACATTGGGTTTTAAAGGTAAGAAACATCAGTTCTATTCTTTTTAGTACAGAAATACGAACTTGATGCATAAAAGTGGCATATATTAGATCAGCCACATGATATGTTTATCTATTTATTCCACAGCCAAGTGTATTTTAATGGAATGGTGAAGAGAATACGGCAACAAAAGTTAAGAGGAGATTGTTGACTACAATTCAAAGAAGAAAAGAGCTAAATGTCATCAAAGGGCAATAGAAGACACCTGAAGAAGAGATTTTAGATGTGTGAGAAAAAACAAATTAGACCTAGTAATGTGCACATGCACATTCCTGTGCACACAGTTCTCTCCCCCCTCCCCCTTTCTCTCTCTCGCTCTCTCTCTCTCTCTCTCTCTCTGTCTCTCTCTCTGTGCTTCCCTCTGGCTCTTGAATGTGTTTCATTTCACATGTCTGGCACCGTTAACATGGTGCAAAGTCAATAAATGAAGATAGAAAAGAAAACAAGAAAGCATTGGATATGATCAGTAGAATAAGAGACATGTATTATATGCTTGGCCTCAGTTGTCCAATCTTTAGTCATACCTTCAGTTCCTTGAAATAAACTGTAGGTGATGAGAGATTTAAAAACGACTGATTCATAAGATATTCTGTTCAACATGGATAGCAAATTTTCTTCAGCTTTTCAGCAGCTTATATCATTTTCTGTTTATCACTCACCTTTTGTTGGTTTTGGTTCAAGTGGTGTGGGCGCTTTGGGTTCAAATGGTGTGGGCGCTTTGAACTGTTATATATATTTGTTTATATATCTGGAGGCGTTTGTTGATGTAGGCAGTATTCACATTGCTTTTCCTCATGTTTCTTATCTATTGTTAAGCAGGATGAGGGTGTGGAGGTTCATTCTTTGCTGTTAAAAACTTGTTTTATTTGAGTTTGCTTTTAACTATATGATGTATGTACTTGGCACACTGCAAGTATGTTGAAAACTTTTGGCCTCCTTTTGGCCTGTGCATACTCCTTTTTCCTTTATGCTTAGTGAAAAGAGCTTTATAATAAGTTACAGTTACAGTTCTGTTAATGTTTATCATCACTGTAATTTGGTACATGCTTTCAGCAGCTTTTCTAGACAAAAGCTTAAATGTGTTTATGAGTTTGTAACAGTTTCAGAAAAACAGAAAAGAAATATCCAAGAGAGATTATGATTGCCTTATTTTTTCTTCTTTTTTTTTTGTTGATTTGATTTTTGTTCACTTGTTTGTTTTTGCTTCTTTTTATTTGTTTTTTGTTGGTTTTTCTCTGATGATGGGTGCAGGGAGAAGACTCAGGATTTTCCTCATGTTCTTCCTCTTCCTCCTCTGCTGTCTGTTGTGTCTCCCTTCCCTCCACTCCTCCCTCCAGAATTCAGTCCAACCTCTGGAGGTCATCGTCTCTTCCCCCCACCAGCCCCCCAGACCGTGAGAATGACAGTGGTAAAGAACTCACAAGGCATATGCAGTCAAGAGCAATGTTAAGCCATCAAGCAACATTTGGTGCTTCCGCTGCTGCCTTTTTGGACCGTTACAGTTATCCTGGCAAAGGAAATCTGTGCAGTGTATCTCCTCCTTCCTCAGTGCATTCCTCGTTCAGTCCGTCCACCCGGATACTTGTTACCACCCCTGAGTCGTCGTGGTCACACTTGACATCCCGACAGCAGAGATGGGGATCATGGTCCAGCCCTGGGTCTTCCACATGGCATCTGTACAGAAAGTTTTGACAGGATGTGCTGGACGAGGCGGGAATACTTGCCATGTCCTCCTAGAGGCTGTCTGCTCTTCTGCAGACATCATGCGGTGATTTGACTTTTCACCTTGTGTCCTTTCCCTCCACTTCCACCCGCAGGGTGCTGTGTGATGCCACAGATGTAGAAAGTAGAGCAGCTCACTTTGCTTCATCTCCAAGTAGACGTCGGAAAGTAAGAGGTTGGAAAGGGAATTCCCATTTCCTGCTAGACAGACTTTTTTTTAACGCTAAAATCCCATGTCAAAATCCTATTCCATTTCCAGCTTTAATTTTCCTCCATGTCAAAATCCCATAATGAAAATCTTATTCATTTCCGGTGTTTTGATATGA
The DNA here is from genome assembly GCA_033310375.1 of Conus canariensis. Classification (NCBI taxonomy): domain Eukaryota; kingdom Metazoa; phylum Mollusca; class Gastropoda; order Neogastropoda; family Conidae; genus Conus; species Conus canariensis. The sequence continues at coordinate 44,712,609 of CM065718.1, read as the reverse complement.
ATGTCCCTGTGTGTTTCCCATGTGACCTTTCCTGCTGTTTCATTTTTTTCCCCTGTATGAGTTTGAGGACTGAAACTAAAGTGACCGTAGCTTTTTCCCCGTAGAGCTTCTTTGCTGCCATAGAAGTCCGAAATTGATTCCTGTTATTTTACCTGACAATTGATTTGGTTTTCAAAACAGGAGTTCTAGAAGTGCAGGTAGTTTGATGGAATCCTTTGATAATTCGTGTTTTGTACGGCAAACATTAAAACACTGTAAACACTTATACAGGTCAGGGAAATGTGTGTCTTTCTACTTTTTATGATTTAATTCTCTCTTGTTCAGTATCTCTTTGCTCCTGTCTCTGTCTCTTTGTCCATTTGTCATTTATTTATCTTTCTTTCTTTTCTTTTAATTCAGTTGTTGCTGGTTAGCGATTGATCCACAGCACAAAACTAGCAAGTTTGGTGTCTATGGCAAAAATATTGTAGAAATGCTGTGGTTACTTGATTTTGTTTGATTTTTCTTGCATTTTTCTCAGTTGACAGTCACATTATTTGTATGCACTGTGTGGGAGTGTGTATGATTAATGCATTTAAATTGAGGATTAGACAAAAAAAAAACACAAATAGCCATGTATGTGCGTGTGTGTATGTGTGTGTGTGCGCACATGTGCTACATATACGTCCTGCTTGTATTGTCATTTATCATGTATTTTCGAATAGATTGTTGTCTGTTTTCCTTTTGTTTTGTTTTGGATAATTACTTTGCAGTTACTAAAGTCGTTACATCAACATGAAGATGTCCTCTTTTTTCTGTTCTTAGATTTAAATTCAAATAGATTTTGATATTGCTATAGCCGAAAAACTGTGGAGTAGATTTTTTTGTTTTTTTTATTTTACAGTACTTTAAATGATTTTGTTGTATAAGTGCAAAGCATTAGAAGGGTTGTGATGATAAGACAGGTAAGAAGTGCATAAGACATCCATTACAAAGTCACTGAACGAAGTCCTGGTTACAGCTGATAAATCAAAGGAGAGGAGATACATGGTGGGATCATTATAGAGTTGAACTTTAGAGTTTACGGCCCCTTTTTATACTGCTTTTTAAATATGGAGTTTGTTTTCCATCAAAGATGCAAGTGAATTTTCTCATCTAGATGATGAGAATGTTCAGCAGTTGCTGATGAAATGTGTGATCTCTGACAAATCATCTTAGATGTATTTAACAAAAGTGTGAAATGTGTACAACTACAAAACATTTTTGCATGTTAAGTGGGAAGAAGATAGACAGAAGAAGTTTTAAAAGACTGGTAGTTCAGTTTGTTTGTAACAATCTGCCATTGGTCTTTTTTTTTTTAAGGCCCCTGCCCTCATCCCACCCCATCACCCTCCATTTCCCCCACACCCAAGAACAGGGTTTGTCTGAGGGAGAGTAGGAGACTCAGGAAAAGCTTTGATTAAACAGCAGATTATATTAACAGAGCGTAAACTGTTTCTTACTGATTTCTCTGAGAGTAAAACTGGATGTGTTTCACCAAAAAATGTAGTGTCTGTACAGTGAAAAGTTCTGTTCTTTTTCTTAAAGCAAACAAGTGAATAATTCAGTAAATTGATGATCCTTGTTTGACCCTAGCTTAGAGAAACCTGAACTCCAAGTGTATAGAATAATGTAACCTCCTAATCTTTGGCTTGAGAGAGAGTGTATTCGTTTGCCTGTTGTGTATTAAGTGTGATTCCATTTTCTGTGTAATATGCTATGCGGTGTGTAATTATGTGCCCAGAAGTTAATGTTATATTCTGATAATTTGTAAGATGAGAATAGAATGCAGATTGAGGATCGATCTCATATCAAGGTCTAATAGTATCTATGAATAATGAAGTGAATAATGAATAAATAAGTTGATAAATATATTATAAATGAATGACTTATGGAGATGGTAAGAAGTCAGAATTACAGATAAAGAAAGGAAGAAAAATGACTGACTGAATAAAGGAATGTATGAAATGTTTGAGAGTGTGTAAATAACCTTTGAAAAGGTGATAGTGGAAGTCGGACAAAAGCACAAGGGCATACCAGTGTTTGATTTCATCATCGGAATGGCAGAAGTAGGAGACTAGGTGAATGACCCTGAGTTTTTTTTGTTTTTTTTTTTAAATTCATTATGACAGTGCTTGCAATGTCACTGCCATGTCTGATGCAATATCAGGTAGTCTGCAGTTCACCTCCACACTCTTGTCAAGGTCATTGAAGATTTTTTCCCTTCTTCATTGTCACACAGCTGGTGCAAGCCCATATGTTTTCTGTGTGTGTGTGTGTGTGTGTGTGTGTGTGTGTGTGTGTGTGTGTGTTGTGTCTGTGCATGCGCGCATGCATTTGTGTGTGTGTGTGTGTGTGTGTGTGTTGTGTGTGTGTTGTGTGTGCCACATCGTGTGTGTGTGTGTGTGTGTATGTGTGTGTGTGTGTGTGTGTGTGTGTGTGTGTGTGTGTGTGTGTGTGTGTGCGTGCGTGCATGCGTGTTGTGTGTGTGTGTGTGTGTGTGTGTTGTGTGGTGTGTGTGTACATCACGCGTGTTCTGTGGGTGTGTGCAGACATTCATGTTGGTATTGTGTTATCAGTAAAATGGGTTGATTGCATGGATGGGTTGGAAGAAGATGGACAGCTGACAGGCTTCAAGGCTTTTGCTTCTGTTTTAAAGTTTAAATGATTTTATCAAAAAAAGAACACACACACTCTCACTTTTAAATCATTTTATTGATAAAAGAAAACCCCTCTCTCTCTCTCTCTCACTACCCATCCTCACCCCATGTACCTCCCAGCTCCCTGTGTGCTCACTCACTCATTATCTCTTACAAGTCATGTACACCATACACGAAGATTAATGACCATCAAGAGCATTTGAAAAGAGCTGAATTTGTTCTGTTTCATAAAGAGTGATAGGCATTTATGTAGGGGAGCTGGAAAGTTTTTGTCTCACCATTAGGCCATAGTTCCTCTTTGGCCTGTATGTTGATATTTTATTTCTTTCCTGCTTCTCTGCATCTTCAGTATGCACGTGTGTGTGTGTGTGTGTGTGTGTGTGTGTGTGTGTGTGTGTGTGTTTACAGACTAAAGTTGTCAAGTTCTGGGTATCTTAGATAGGACAGATAACTGGGAATGACCCACTGACATAACCAGGCTAGTTTACTTTGGATTTTAAGACAAAGTTAGGTTTAGAAAAAAAAAAAGAAGAAATAGAAGAAGAAAAATTACCGTGGTGAAAGTTCTTAGTTGGCATGCTGGAATTAATGTGACAAATAATAGAATTGATTTGACGAAAAACAGCAGTATGTTAACAGGTTTGTTTTTTTTTAACAGAGGGAACAATCTAATATTCTGCGAATAATTCATTTTGTTTATTTTGGGCTAGCCATTTGCTAAGATCACTAGTAAGACCTGTGTGTTAGAACATTGAAAGGAATGTATTCAAAGCAAAAGATAGAGGAAACTGAAACAGGGAAAAGCTGTGCTCTTCAATGAAATAAAGCTGCGTTAAGAAGAAAATCGATCTGGCTGGTGCTAAAACTGTGCATGTGTATGTGTGTGTGCAGCAAAAACAAATCAACACCTATGGCACTATACCTCGCTCCCGGGGCCGTCAGCGCAGCACCAGAAAGACGGTGATGTGAGAGGAAATGCTGCCTTGGGCTCCTTTCTCTGACGAGAAAGGGGAGGGAACCTGCCTCTTGTTCTGTGTGTTGTGTGGACGTGCGTTGTGATGATGATGATGACGATGATCTCCCTTGTCTTCCTGTCAGTAATAACGTCCCCCTGTTGGAGGTGCTGGTCCATGCGTGATAGCCAAAGGCAGGTTGGGTCGCTGGCCTCAAGGATGTCCACTACCACCGAGCTTTCATGGAGTGGAGACCTGTGAATGTCTGTTGTTTCTGTCTTCTTGCCTTGTTTTGGAATTTCGTTGTGGTCTTTCTTTTTCGCCCTCTTCCGCTGTTTGGGGTTTGAGCGATGTGAGCAGTTTGTAGTGTGCTGTGTGCTGCACCGGGTGAAAGGTTTAAGAGTGAATTGACACTTTTGATCTGTTTTGTAGTCCTTTTTTTTTTTTTTTTTTCGTTTGTGTGTTTTTTCGTGTAAAGACATTTTCGGTTTCTTGTATTGCACTTAATTTTCTTGTGTGTTTTTGTCTTTTTTTTTTTTGTATCCTGCAAGTGACCAAGTTTGGAACAAACGTTTGTGACTGTTGCCAGCATATGCTTAATTTGCTTGGGTTAATTAAGGACAGAGTAGACCAGCACTGAAAATGTGTGCAGAAGAAAATGAAAGAAAATGTGTGGAGTTGAAACTGTTGGTCTGATATCAGCTGGTTATGCAAAAGTTGATCCCATGCACATTTTGGGTACCATTTGCTCAGAATGTTGAGTCAGAGAACAAAAAATGTTGTTTTTTTGTTGTTGTTGTAGAAATCAGTTTGACTAATATTGCATCGCTCAGAGTGTAGTGTGTTCAATGTCTGGTTGGTTGTCTGTATCGAGTTGACATTAGTGTCTGATTGGTTGTCTGTATTGGGTTGACATTAATGCCTGATTGGTTGTCCATATTGAGTTGATATTTTTGTCTGAGTATTGTCTGTGTAGTTGATATTATTGGTTGTCTGTATCTGGCTGACATTAATGTCTAATTGGTTGTGTATAATTGGTTGGCATTAATGTCTAATTGGATGTCTGTATCTGGCTGACATTTATGTCTAATTGGTTGAGTATAATTGGTTGGCATTAATGTCTAATTGGTTGTCTGCATCTGGCTGACATTAATGTCTAATTGGTTGAGTATAATTGGTTGGCATTAATGTCTAATTGGTTGTCTGTATCTGGCTGACGTTAATGTCTGATTAGTTGTCTGTCTGGTTGACGTTAATGTCTGATTGGTTGTCTGTATCTAATTGACATTAATGTCTGATTGGTTGTCTGTATCTAATTGACATTAATGTCTGATTGGTTATCTGTATCTAATTGACATTAATGTCTGATTGGTTGTCTGTATCTGGTTGAGAGTAATGCCTGATTGCTTGTCTGTATTTGGTTAACATTAGTGTCTGATTAGCTATCTGCATCTAATTGACATTAATGTCTGATTGGTTGTCTGTATCTGGTTGACATTGTTGTGTGGTTGGTTGTCTCTATTTAGTTGACATTAATGTCTGATTGGTTCTCTGGAACCGGCTGACATTAATGTCTAATTGGTTGTCTGTATCTGGCTGATGTTAATTTCTGATTGGTTGTCAGTTTCTGGTTGACGTTGTTGATTGGTTGCCAGAAACATAACCTGTATCAGTTAAACTCAGCAGATTGGCTTTCCTTTAGTGTCGTTGATACTCAGTCGAGTTCTGCATTGTTTTTTTTCAATATGAAATAAATGTGCATCAGTGTGTCAAATTCATCATTTCAAGATGTGGTTAGCTTACAGATATTTCATTCTGCAATACCCTCATTGGAACAAATAAGCACACTGTTCAGACACATGCCCGACAGCATTGGCCATCCTGTGCCCTCCCTTAATTAACATGTCAAGAGGAGACAATCACTTTTTTCCTTGCCATACCTGTGGTGATTGCTGTCACCTGAACATCATGATCTCATCAGTTCTGCGGATGTTTAAGGTTTCCTGTCGGTTGCTGTTGATCCATTGCAGAACGTGTTGCAGTGTTGTGCCAATATCTAGAAATCTGACAACTAACAAAATTGCTGTTTTATCAAACAGAGCATTATCTTGCAGATGGTCTACACAGTTCTGAATGACAATGATTGAAAGAATATGTCCATCACTAAGAGTAGGGTGCCCCTGGCTTGCTGTCTAGAAACCCTTTCATATGTCCATGGACACGATGCTGAGGTGTAGTGGAAAACAGTGCAGCACGTTTTCAGTTCTGAGAAAACCTGTTTTTGTTGCTTTCTGAAGTTGGATGAAGGAGGGAGAAAGGATACAGGGAGGTGCTGAATGTACAGAGAATGAGGGATTGCTGTGCTGTAATGTTTGCCATAAGACACCATGTCTCAGCTCTGTGTATGCCAGAGAGGTAACCCTCGCGCCTGTACGCTCCTACTGTCTCGTGACGAGACCTAAAGTGATATGGATGTATATATTTGCTTTGTAATCAGAGGTGTTTGTTTGCAGTTATGGTCTTAATTCTTTTAATTGTGAGTGAGTTGGGCTCTTGATGTGTGACCAGTTTCTGTCTGGAATGAATAACCCATGAAGTAACTGTCCTTTATCAATCAAAGGGATCATTACTTCAGTTTTTAAAAGAAATCTGAACTGCAAAATTAGAATGGTAAACCAGAGCCAGACACTGGAGATTATTTTTGGACCGTTTCATAAATCTGGTGCTTAAAAGCTGGGGTTTGTGTTTGTTTTGCATGCTTTCCATGGTTTACCATCAGAAAAGTCTGTACATCATGATTTTTTTTTCTCCCAATCCTTTCCATCTAGATTTCTATGTTCTATTTCTGATGTTCCTTGATGCCATCCATCAGGAATACTGGCTTTGTTCAAGCTAATTGTATCTGAAATCAGCTGTGATATACTTTTTAATAGATATGCTTTGACTGTACGTTGTGTATTGCACACTGTGTAAACAGACCTGTTTCAGTGTTTATTTGAATTGTAATTTGCCGCGGAGGAAAACGATAGAGTGATTAACACACAAATTGATTGTGTGATTTGTTTTTCATTACATGCATGTCTGTCTAAAGCATGGATATTTTTGCCCTGTCAACATCTTACAATCTTACTACTAACACACTATGATCGTTGGGTTCTGAACGTCATGACAGACGTGACCAGTAAGCATTTCAAACTCTTTTCACTTACAGGTCTTTCGCATTACTGATTGGGAAAAAAAAAAAAAAAAAATCAAAAGTTGCTGCACTTCAATATACATGTTGCTGAGATTGTAAAGATGTGGTACCATAGGTTGTGGTATAAACACAGCAGTGCTGTTAATGTGAGCCTTTGAGTTGTTATGTCGCTTTTTACTTTGATACCTGACTGTGCCCCAAGGCTCTATGGAGCTGGCTTTTTTTTCACACAGAGTAGGAAGTCGACTGTGGATCACACTGTACTCCACGCAGTCCTTCATTTGTGAACTACTTGAGGCCAGTAATTACTGGTGTGGCTTTTATCTCTCTGCATGCGTTCCATTTCACTTCCAACAATCCCTCAAGTCATGGTATCTTTTCTTTCTGTGTACCGCTTTCCTTGACTGTTGATGGCATGGTCTACTTTTTGTTCAACATGATATCTTTCACTTTTTTTTTTCCTTTTTTTTTTTTGGGGGTGGGGTGGGGGGGAGGGTTGATTCATCTGTATGAATGAATTTAAAATCAATAATTAGTAGAAAGTTAAGCTGACATTAACAAAATGATAAAAGAAAGGAGAGATGACATGTTTACATTTCAACAATCTCTTGCCCTCTTTCTCTTGATCTGGGTATCAACAACACATACGCGAGCACACGCACACGCACACGCACACACACACACCTCTTCACCTTTTCCTTTCATCCTATTTTTCTTGGGACCATTTAATCTTTAAAGAATGGTTTTTATGTTACTTTCCACTTTAAGGAGCCTTTTTTCAATTGATTTTCAATATGCTTGATCCCACTGTATCACCCAACAATTGTTATTGTTTTGATGTGTGTGATCAGGATTGTTTTGACGTATGTGAACAGTGTGCCTTCAAATCTTGTTCAGCATTCATTTGTCCGTTCTTGTTTACAAGGGTATAATGTACTGTCAATCAAAGGCATGAGGTTGGTCTACAATACTGCTGACTCCTCTCTCCACTCCACCCTGCTGTCTTGAAAGTACAATGATCTGACATTCCAAGCTTTCACCTGCCTGCAGCTGTTGCGTCACTGAAGGCTGATCCTGATGTATAGAATCTCTGCAGCCTCATTCATTTCCACCACCCTTTTTCAGTACATCTTTTCTGTCCTTCCAGACTCTCTCCATTACACTTTCTATCCTAGTTCCATGGTTTGTTCAGTTGTGTGGTTTTTGTAACATGGGCTGGTTTTTGCGTGCGCTTATTTTAAAGGCAGGCATTGTCCTGTCACAGTTTTCATGGAGATGAAATCTTAAAAGAAAAAGGACTTTTCTTTGGCAAGACTTTCTTTTTAATGCCTTGTCATTCTGTCAAGTGCATCCTTTTCTGTTGACAGATCTGGCATAATCCATTTTAGGTTGAGATTATTATGTTTTCAAAGTGGTGATATGTAACTCAGCCAAAGTGTACAAGATGGGGTAAAAAGCTGGTACTGAAAAAGTCTGAGAGGGTTGTTGAGTAAAGAGTGGGCATGGTGCTGTCACTCTGTTAAATGTGTGTAAATGCAAGAGGCCAAGAGCAATACTTTGAAAACTCCTAGTGACCTGCCTTAAAACTAGCAGCTGTCAGCTATGTTCTACCTCAAAGTATAGGATATCTGGAAGGAAAAAAAAAATAATGTCCATTGTTTGCAGCCATGCTAACAGATTGAAATGGCAAGTAGGTAGCTGCGTTGAAATGAATGGGAAATGATATATTTGTCTACGTCTGTCTGGGTATACTTGTCAGTGTCCTGTCACCTCCCAAATTCACTAATTACCCTACCCGGCGTCCTTGTTTTCCTGTCAGATGTGTGCCCTCCTTCCCCCAAAAGATGGTTTCCTGCCCAAGTCATGTTGCTCATAGCCCCACCAACTGTGGAATCCTCATCAGGTCTGTCTATTTTCCCGCTTCCATGGCCAGAAGCATTACAACAGAATTAACAGTTGAGGGGTGGAGGTAAACAAATGCGGCAATACAGAATGTGTACTTCCCTTTTTCATAACCAGTCTGGGACATGAGTTTAATCATTCTCTGTGTGGTCACAGTGCTCAAAGGGCCCTGTGTGGTTATCAGCTGAGTTTTCCTGTCCTTGTTTCTGGATGTGATGTTGCATCCAAATCAGACATTTCAGAGCTGTTGTTAACTGAACAAACTTCCAGCTGCGAACGTAGTGAGTCGAGTTTACAATATCAGTGATCCTTGTCTTTGTACTTAATTACATGATTTTTGGTTCACGTTCCAGGATTGGTGAGGTTTGCAGATCTCACTGATCCTAGGTTCACAGAGAAAAAAAAACAAAAACACTCTGCATGTTCAGGGATCTGTTTGGGCTCATGCAAAAGGGATTGACTGATAAAAAAAAATCAGTTTGTGGCTAGTTGACAAGGTCTCCTGCAATGAAAATCAGTTTGTGGTTGCTTGGCATGAATCTGCATTGTTGATTGGTAAATAAAAGTTGTTATTGGTACAGCCTAAATATTCATGTCCACCATGCTTTTAGAATGAATAAGTGAAATTTTTTAAAAAGAAATTGTTAAAATAAATTTTCACCGCCTATTCTAAACGGTTCCAAGCACAGTAGGCTTACAACTCATCAAGCATCAGCAAGCAGTATTTTGCAAGGTGTTAGCCTGTCCTCCAGAAAAGATTGTTCAAACTTTAGTTGAGGATCCGTCTGTTGTTCATCCTACTTGGTGATCTCCAAGATGTAGATGGTGGATCACAGTACTCAGAATGAGCAACAGTGGTTTGTTCAGTAGAGAATGGCTTTTATAGCTGTATGTAAAGAGTCCATCATGTTGCTAGGAATGAAATCACACCAGCTGCTCCATCAATCACTTAAGTCAGAATGCCAAGAAATCTGTTGCTTGTCAAAAACAAAGGACTCCAAAGTTTGGTGGTATTTGGGCTATACATGTCTGATTTCTTTTTCTTTCCATTGGAGAATTTGCAAGGAAATACTGTGAATGGAAGGGAAAGGGATAACAGGAGGCAGAGGAAACATGTTTCATCAAAAATTCTTTACCAGCTGTAAATCAAAGAATGTGTATTACTTGTGTGTGAGCGCTGGAAAAAGCTGAATTTTCTTTGTATATCTATCTATCATATTGCTGTGACGTTATAAACCAGGGAAAATAATAACCCTTGTGATGATATATCTGTTTCTCTGGAAATCTTTCAGGTTACTGCACTGTTCAAGGTATGTTTAACCAGTTGAACTATTTTCATCAGTTATATAGATGTTTTGGGAACGAGCAGGTTGTGAAAATCTCACTTCAAATTCTTGAGCTTAACAGCTAGTTTTCTGTTGTTGCAATTTCTCTTTAAATGTTTGAAGTAAATTTTCAGTAGTAGGCTCAGTATTAACAGCTAGTTTTTTTTTTAATTTGCAATTTCTCTTTGAATGTTTGAAGTAAATTTTCAACAGAAGGCTCAGTATTCTTTGCATTTAGATGGCCTCAGAACATATCAGTCCATGGTATGATACAAAGAAGCTGTGCATGACCTTACACTACAGGCAATAGCGTTTGAGAGAAATCTTCAAGCAAAATGTGATATTCTCTAGCGTCTTTGATTTAGGAGTGTTTTCCAGGTCACTCTTATTATTGTAGATTTTAACAAAGTTTGTGGCATTACCCTGACAATTGTTTACAGAAGCCTTTAGTCGACAAACATGGTGTAGTGAAATTAAAAAGTTGTTTGGATTTTTTTCCCCTCTTTGATGAGAAAGTAATTGACATCCCGTCCCCTCCATGTCTCTCTTCCCACCCTCTTCCCCTTCCTCTCTCCCCCCTCCACCCTTCTCCCACCCCTCTTCCCCCTTATCTGTTGTCCATTACAAAAAAAAGGTGCGTCGCAGAAATTTTCTCTTCTTTGCACAGTGAAGTGTGTGTATGTGTGTGTGTGTTAACATCCTTGTGCAGAATCTCACAATCAAATCTCAGCAGGTCTGACAGTTGTGAGGAATAGTGGATTTTTTTGTGTCACTATGGTTGTTTGTCTTTGTGTCTAGATAATAGTTGATTATAGATTAAGGAGATGATTAACTTCATGCCTTATTGATGAGGTTTATAAGAAAAAGATACCCATGCAGCACCGAGCTGAATGAATTCCAGTATGTTCAATACGAACACATTACCCAATAATAGTCACAGCTTTGCCATGCGATTTGATATTATTTATTTGTGGGACTTTGGCAAAAATGGAAATGATCATTGCTGTTTTGGTCTAGTCAGTAGAGATCAGTGTATTGGTTTTATCCCTTTTATAGAAAAACACCTGATAAAGCATTCAGAAGATTTTACACAGGAATCATAATGTATTAGACAGAAATTTGATGCTCTTTTCTGAGAATGTGTTTAGAAAGAGAAAAGTAAAAGGATTCTAACAACCATAACAAAAGAACATATTAGAAAAAGAAAACTGTTAACGGTTGTACAATACCTTTTGCAATGGATTTTCTGATGTAAAAGAGACCTTACCTTCCAAGTTGAGCAACACTGTTATCCTTACAATGAGCACATGCTCCCTACCTGCCTCTCATTCTTTCTCCGACATTCAGATCCCTCCCTCCATATGTGCAAACAGAATTGTTGTAAGCCTGTCAAAATGCTTGTATACCTCCCATCCTCCTCTTCTCCCCCCCCCCCCCTCCCCCCACCACCACCACCCACTTCCTCTGCCCCACTTCATCATTTTACCTTTCATCCCACAATCCCACAATTCTTAGTCAATGAGTAAATGTCGGAACAGCATCAAACATAATGTGGAAGAATTTATGCCAAGTCGCAGCATGAGGTTGTGCATGTCCTCAACATTGATGTTTGGTGACATTAGCCTTTTGCCAAGATTCCCTGCCCTGAAAGAGTCAGTGTGGTCAGCTGGGCTATTAGTATACTGAAAATGAAACTGGTAAGATTGGAGGGTTGACCAAAGAGTATTCAGGGCCCTGTAGGTCTTTTGTGTCTGACACGTGTGCATTGTGTTCTGAATGCAGGCTTCTTGCACTGCATTGAGAGAACTTGGAGGCATTCACTTTGTTGAGAAAGACAGATTTTCGTTATCTGACTGCGAAAAGATCATTATTCATAATTTATCAAATAAAACAATCGCAGTATAAGGGATAGAGCATGAAATCCAATTTTATTTGAAAGAAAAAAATTGCTCACATGGTGTCATAAGGTGTTTGAATCAGGGTCGTGCAAAATGTTCTTGCTTGTTGCATGTTCTAGAGAGGTGGTGGTTTGTGTGCATGTCAGTGCTTATAAGGGCTCTGATGATCATGAGGAGGCTTTTGTGGAAACCCTGTTTTGCCTGGTGACTGCTCCTCTCAGTGCATTAGTCAGTGCATTAGCGACAGTTTTGTGACAGACATCTCCTTGCCCTTTTCTTCCCTACCTTTAGCATGCAGGATGGAAACCTGTCTGGTAACCAATAGGGAAGGAAGACAAAGTGAGTGTGTGTGTGTGTGTGTGTGTGTGTGTGTGAAAGAGAGAAAAGCAATCTTGGGAGCATTTTGGAGGGAAAAAATTCTTTACTAATGATCAACCACTTCTATTTCATTGAACGAAGAAAAAACAGAATTAGGTAAGTCTGTTAAATCAACCGTCTTTAAATCAGCATTTCCACAACTGCTGTGAGTCAATTCATGATTGAAAAAATACAGTTATGTGTGACAGTACTAATACCATGTACACGGTGGATGGGGTAATGATACCAGAGTCACTACAAAAAAGATGCTTGTATATAAAAAATGTAAGAGATTGATAGGTGTAAGTTTTGTGCACATGTATTGAGAGTGTGGTATATTGACTGGTGTAAGTTTTGTGTGTACATGTATTGAGAGTGCAGCAAAAAAAAGAAAAAAGCAATCTAAATTACTGTTTATTTCGGTGGCTGGGTATTTACTTTGATATATTCACCATGAATGTGAAGTGTAAAGACGTGTGTACAAATGGATTAAAATTTTGTAAAAATTCTGAAATAGTAAACGCATGCTGAAATATCAACATCTGTGTGTCAGTGCTGATTCTTGTTTTGTTTTGTTTTTTTAATAAAAAAACTGTTTTTGATCAGTATGAAAACACAGTGATACGCACAGGATTTTGTTTACTCTTCATGTTTATTTGTTTTCCTTTCAACAGTATTTGGTTGAAAGACACAGCAGTTTGTGTCTGAAAGACACAGCACTACAGGCTTGTATGAGAACCAGTGTAGCGTGCGTTTGAATCCATACACTTGTTTGTTTGAAAATCACAATACAACATGTTTGAAAGTGGCAGTGTTTTGTGGCTTGTTTGAAAGAGAGCACCCTGGTGCATTGATTTGTAAACTTCATTTTTCTGAATCGGTGTTTCGGTCGTCAAGTATCACATGCTCATGGAGAGGTTAACAGTGCTCATACTGCATCCCACGGTTCACGTCACAATAATTAGCTTGATTCAGGAGGTGATTATCTCTGCCCTCATTCATCTAGATGTCTCTCCGCAAGATTATGCAAAAACTAAGTGGTATGAAGCGTGGGTGAAAGATAGAATGTGGTCTAAGGACAAAGCCTTTAACTCATTTAATCCTGTGCCTTAGCGATGCTAGGGCAACGCTGATGAATGCCACAAACCTGTGCCAGAGCAGTGTATGGCTAACAGCTAGTGTATGTCCATGAGTTTAATGAAAAACAATGAAATTAAGTGGTAAGAAGTTTGATGTAGCTAACAACACAATAACCGTGTATAACATGTTAAAATTGTTTAGTCTTTGGACCTAAACTGAACCTGCAGTTTACACTCGAACATGCAGTTATGTAAAAATTAAAATGATGTTCTTAGTTTGGGGGTCAGGATCATTATTACCCAATTAGTGCATACATCAACTGGTAAACAAATGTCACATAATACTGGACATGTAGATCTGAACCGACTTAGGATGATGAGTGAAACTCAACTGTTTGTAAACACAGTGTCTGCATTGTGGGAGCACCGTTTCACACTTTTGACATTTTCTGTCACTGATTGAACTGTAACCAATGGGGCAAAATAGACCTGTTCCAGAATAAAAAAAATCAGTGGAAGATGACGCGTGGCTTTCCATTGCAAACAAGAGTTATCATTTCTCAGTTTATGGATCATGCAAATAGATCTAGAGAGTCAAATATTTGAGTAGAAATACACACCAGAATAACAGTTGGGATATCGACTGTTACAGACGCACCAAAAGTGCATTGGACACGCTCACTAGCAACATTATGTCTCGTGAAAACACTGGAGTCACTTCGCTGAACATACGGGCAAACCCTGATTATCTCCCTTGCAGATTTACGAACTTTAATCAAAGACTAACAACTCTTGTTTGCTTCTGCATCACGTCTGACTCTGTCTGCTTTTTAGACAATATGCCCTGAAATTATGGGCGTGGAAAAGGTGGGAGGGGGAGAATAGTGAGCGAGCATGAATTTGTGCCAAAGTTTTATGAGTCGGGTTTGAAAGTAAGTTGTTTTTGAAGAACCTATTTTACCATAGTTACTTCAAGGACAGGTATCCCGCAACTCTGCTGTTTAATTTCAGTTGCAGGCCCTCCAGAATTTTGCTGGAATTTCCCAAATTCAAAAATGATTTTCCAAATCCCGAATTTAGAGGAAAAAAATTAAGACTTTAGAAACTTTACAAAATGTGGGATTTGGGGAATCATCTTTAAAGAGGGATGGTGAAAAACTCCTGAATAAAACCTGAATGGTATGTGGGTGTTGGCATGTATATGTACGTAAAATGCATTTTCTTTGTAAAACTCGCGTATGTCAACTGAAACATGCTCGCACGCATGCACACACATACACACCATTGGAAACTTCGGATGTTTAGTCACAGGAGTTTGTTCATGTTCAGCAATATCCCAGAAGTATGTGTCAACTTTTCCCGGCGTTGTTGTTGTATTTGTGCCAGTTTCTACAATGTCCGCTGTAAAGGATGAAAAATGGATGTAAAGGATGTACAAGCAAGTGTTCAACAAACGGTAGCCGACATAGGATGGGCAAGTCTGGAGAGCCGGAGGAAAATCGCACGGCTTACCATGATGTATAAGATTATTCACGGCCAAGTACATGCGGAGTTTGGAAAGGCACATGCAGATGGAAAGGATAAACTAAGAACGGCAACCTCACGCAGAAGAAGACTGCACTCTCACCAGATAAACTGCATCCAGTGCTTGAGAGACTATAGATTGAACTCGTTCCTGCCACGTACAATCAGGGAATGGAACGATGAACTGACAGAGGCTGCAGTAACATCAGTTACTCTTGACCTTTTCAAGGCAAGAGCTCGCAGCCTCATCCAATAAACGAACCTTTTTTTTTTTTTTTTTTTTCGTCACAACCCCCAAAAGTGTCAGAATAATCAGCCTGATGATTGTGGACACTTAATGGATGATGAAGTTAAAGATTGTACGCTTTTTGTGATTGTTTACAAGCCCTTGAGTCTAGTAATCTGTGGTAAGGTTAACGAAACAGGTGAGCCTCAGAGTATCAATGTGCAGCCTAAAACTGTACCAGAAAATTCAATGCTGGTATTCTTCCCACTAATTTGACTAAAGACACATCACACTATGTTGCAACCAGTACTCTGAACCAGAAAACTTCACAATAGTGATGTGCTCTTCCCATTACAATGTCATTTTTGAGGAAATCTTCATGGGTACTCCATTTAAGAATCTCACAACCTCGGCTTCAGAATGCAGACAGTGACAAGTTACTTCCCACCTTCCAAATGTCAAGACGAGGCTAGTCCCATTTTGATCACGATACCACTAGTATACCTGCAAATAACAATGTGAACCGAGATAAGCTCTCACATCCTTAAAAAAAAAGAGAAGAAAATTTAAAAGACAGATGTACCAAATTCAACTATTTGTAGCCCAGCTGACCGTCAGGGGCCATATTAGAGCTGCCACATCCTTGAGATCGGTTCCATATAAGATGAAAGTGTGGTTTTAGCACCTAATCCCATCCACCCTGCTGCACTTGACGTTTCTGGTCCTTTTTCCACTAATGTGTATCAGTCTTAGGACACCAGA
>CM065718.1:44679209-44681709 GCA_033310375.1 Conus canariensis | reverse complement strand
CTCTCTCTCTCTCTCTCTCTCTCTCTCTCTCTCCACACACACACACACACACACAAGCGCGCGCGTGCGAGGAGAGAGAGAGAGGAGAGAGAGAGAGAGAGAGAGAGAGAGAGAGAGAGAAGAGAGAGAGAGAGCGCAAGCACGTGATTAACACACACACTACAGACACACGAAAGCAGTAGGCCTATGCCGGAATTCGAAGTCGTATGCATTACGTAACTGGACTCTCCGCGCGGTGCCACGAGCAGACACAATACGCGTGTGTGCGCGTTGCGCGAGACAAGATCGCAGAGGTTAAAAAAAAAAAAAAAAAAAAAAAGGTGAAGGTCGTTTACCCTACCACCCGCCACATGTTACATTCAAGGGCTGAATGCTGCCGTCGACTGGTCAGTGAAACTCAGTGATCGACTTCCCATTCCAACTGGACACAGGTTCACATTGCATCATCAGCTGTTAGAGAAGCAGCAGGTATGTGTGCAGCTTGGTCTAGTGCAGACAAAACGGTGTGGTTTTTCTGCAAAGACGATAGTGAGCACTATGCTGGCATGCAACAACATCCCGTCGGACTGGAGACGCGAACGCAAGGCTTATTACGTGAAGTCGGTCGCAGCTACGCTTTGAATGCAAACCTCAAGTTTCGGAGCTTCCAGCTTTGAACTCTCGCTCAGCGAATAGCTTGCAAACATGATTTCACCAATGCGCGTTTTAGCTCCGTTAAGCAGTGCGGAGAGCGTACTAGGCCCAATTATTTTTGACAAAGTCCAGAGCAAGTTTCAATACTCCCGTAACGTTCTGCGAACATTGAAGTAAGAAATATATAAATGAACATGTGTCCAGCAAGAAGTTTCCTGTATCTTTTATAAATCTTAGCGTAGTTTTGAAATGGGGGCAACATTTTCAGGTTTGGCCGTTTGATTGTAGCCAGAACCAAACACGATGTCTGTTTGAAGAAACCAAAAGTAACAAGGACTGGGGAACTCATCTTTCTCAGTTAAATCAATTGAAACATCCCTGGGAGGGAAACGGCCAAGTTAAATTTTACCAAGTGCTGATTCAAGTTCATTGTGAGTCAAATGACTTTTTACTACCACGATTAACAACATAGCCCTTCGTCTGTCCCTCCACAATCAATTGCCATCTTTTTCCCAAGGCCAACCTTTTCCGATTCTGTGCTAGAGCCTGCAAATCAAAGGTGAACACAAGTTCACTGACACGGAAAATGCGTACAAACATGGCGGACAGATGTAAACAATAGTGAGAGTACGGGCAATAAGAGTCGAGTTTTTGCTGAATGAAAGATTGTATTTCCAGGGGGAAATTCAGCAGTCTGTAAGGGCCACGTGTCGAGTCTGGGGGTTGGATGAGAAGTGTGATGGTATCAAAATGATGATGGCGGATGTTTAAAGAAAGAAGGAGGACTGTAAGCAGGAGGTAACGGGGAGACCCAGATTTCTTGCACAAAATCTGCGTAACTGTCACTGCATCCAAGTGTGTCGGGAAGATCGTGTCTTCTTCCAAACATGTTCAGTTATATTTAAGCCAAGGCTAAAAAGATGATTGCTGTAAACTTGAAATCCCTTTTCATCTGTGAAATGTACAAATTGTGTCAAGGGCAGTTGTCTTGGAAAATCTGAAGTAAGTTTGAGAAATCTTTAACAACATGGCTGAAGATTTAGGTTCAGGTTTACAATTTTAATAAAGAAAAAAAATGCAGCATCTGCTTCTCAGTGATAGTTTCAAAAGGCTTTTAAAATGCTTAAACCTTTTCAAAATGGCACATTGAATGATTTGATGTAAGGTATTGTTTGGCTGCCACAATGGATTCAGTGTAGGTTTCTCAATCATCTTATTGAAAGTAAATAGACTAGTTTCAAACTTCATTATTGCCCAACAGAATTTTTGAAAAGTCTTTTGGTAAGTTTAGGCTTAATGAAAAAAAAAATCTACATACTTTGGGGAGTTCAGTGTGTCTTCATTTACAAGAACAAGAGCACTGACACCACTGCTGTTTGAAATGCCTCCCCAAAACATGACCTGAGCTTGCACACAAGGTGAGGGATCATTTGGGTTCCAAGAATTGCAGGATCATAATATGATTCGTATTGTTTTCATCTTCTCCTCAAACAAACATTTTCTCATCATTGCCTCCCACCAAAATGGTCTTATTCAGTCTAGATCAGCATTGTAGTATTCTGATTGCCCTTGAGATCTCAGTGTTTATTGTCACAGCTCTCACTTCAGGTGAAATGCCTTCAGATACCACTTCCAAATTGATTAACCCAGTCAAATGAGTTTATAAATTCAACTTCATTCAGAGTTCTTTCAAAGGTTTTGTTACGTTTGTACAATTATTTTTCACAATCTTGATGAATACCTGATATGTTCATAAGTCGGTCAGTCTCAGCCTTCATGATCAGTTCCATGGGATTCTCTTCTGTCGTGAGATTCACCTAATTTTGAAGCATGTCGATTGTGGATCCACGTTTGTCCGACATTTTCA
>CM065718.1:44604209-44674209 GCA_033310375.1 Conus canariensis | reverse complement strand
TGTGTGTGTGTGTGTGATAAAATGAAAAATGTTTGCTGTGACAGAATGATGAATAGCATCCGTAAAGAATGTGGAAAAAACATGTTGCCATAATCTAGCCTGTGAAAAATCAACAAATCAAATGACTGGTTTTGCCATTGTTATGATGTACTATTTAAAACTTTTGTACATTAGTCACTGATAAGTTGTGTGCCTGATGCTAAACCTAAACTCTGTGTAAATCATACACAAAAAATGAAATTTATGTTGCAGTTTTTTTTTCCAAATAGAACAGTAACCAGAGTCAAGCGCCAAAATGCTGAGTCGAATGCGCCAGCCAACAAGCCAGGCTGCCCGACAGTGGTTCAGTCTGGTGGCCAACAAGTCTACTCAGGCTGCTCCTGCTGTCGGCCCAGTCAAAATAGGGGCACCCTCGCAGACCATCTTCAGTCGGGAAGATAAATTTGGAGCGCACAACTACCACCCTTTGCCTGTGGCTCTGGCGAAAGGGGAAGGTAGGGTAAGATGCACAGAGGTTTGCTGTTGGCATTCTAGTGCAGTTGTGCATAATTTAGAATCTTTAAAGGATGTAAGTGTTAAGTTTCGAAATAATTATAATATCAATAAGTGTTCTTGGCGCTTAGTCTATAAATAGCCCCCAAGCCCTTACAAATTTCCTAACACACACACACATACATACACACTCACACACACACACACACACACACACACACACACACACACACACACACACACACACCACACACATGCACACACATGTGCGTTCCATTCCTCTTGCACATGATGTTGGCTCTTCTACAAAGAAGATGCATGATGGTATATGGCAGTTTTGTATGTTTGCTTTTTTAATGTATGTGTTGACACATATTTAAAGTCTTTTGAAGGTGGGAGGGAGGGGGGCGATGAGGGGGTGTAGAGTTTGCTCTGATATAGACTCATGAGAGAATAATTGTGTTCTCTAACCTGGCTGCCTTGGAAGTGTTCAACCTGAGATCCTGGGATCAAGAGACCAGTGGTCTATCCACAAGGCCAAGGGTCTGTCCACAAGGCCAAGGGTCCATCCACGAGGCCAAGGGTCTATCCACTTGGCCAAGCAGACCTCATAGGTTGACAAACCACACAGACAGGACCATATAGATAAAAGAAGGCCAGGAGGGAAAGAGCATGATGACACAGGATCACACAGATAAAAGAAGGCCAGGAGGGAAAGAGCATGATGACACAGGATCACACAGATAGAAGGCCAGGAGGGAAAGAGCATGATGACACAGGATCACACAGATAGAAGGCAGCGAGGAGGGAAAGACCATGATGACACAAGACCACACAGATAGAAGGCAGCGAGGAGGGAAAGACCATGATGACACAAGACCACACAGATAGAAGGCAGCAAGGAGGGAAAGACCATGATGACACAAGACCACACAGATAGAAGGCAGCGAGGAGGGAAAGACCATGATGACACGAGACCACACAGATAGAAGGCAGCGAGGAGGGAAAGACCATGATGGCACAAGACCACACAGATAGAAGGCAGCGAGGAGGGAAAGACCATGATGATGCAAGACCACACAGATGGAAGGCAGCGAGGAGGGAAAGACCATGATGACACAAGACCACACAGATAGAAGAAGGTGAGGAGGGAAAGACGATGAGAAGGGAAACCTGTGACGCAGTGCATGAAACCTGAATCGAGGATATGGTGAACTGTTTATTTTTACTTTCTATGGTTTCACTTTCAGGGTTAGGCTAAACTGACTAGGTGACTTTGACTTTCAGGAAGTCGAGGACTGTGGGACAGGGATTGGGTTAAAGTAGTTTCCTCGGTAGTTTATGATTTCTTTCTTTCTTTCTGCGTACGCAGGCTAATACTGCTGCGGACACTGCCTGTATAGACAGGCAGTAGAGTGTTATGTGTATGACCGTCTTTTTTTATCCCGCCATTAAGGCAGCCATACTCCATCTTCGGAGAAGGTGCATGCTATGTGTAACGTGTCATCCATACCAGCGGCCAAACTGGCCTTCTCATCCAAAAGTTGGTGATGGAATTTTACCTGTGTGCAAGATGTAGTGTGTGCATTCACACACAGAACCTCGGTTTATAGTCTCATTCGAAGGACTGTATGGGGAATGGAGTCAGAACCAATGTTAACTCTGAGGGAAAAATACCCCCGTACCGAACTTTGAACCCGCAACCCCAGGATCATGAGTCCGGCGCTCTACCAACTGAACTATTCCGGCCCCCTGTTTATGACTTCAACTGATGCTGTTTGAAAAATACCTAAGTTGAAAGGGAACTCAGGAGAAGGGGAGGGAGGAGAGAACAGTGTAGAAATTACTTCGGACTCAAGGAGGTCATTTCCTACCCTTGTCTGATGATGTCAGTGACAATGAAATGAAAGCATGTTTCTTGCAGGTAAAAAAGATGCGTACAGGCTCAGTAACTTGTCTGATGATGTCAGTGACAATGAAATGAAAGCATGTTTCTTACAGGTAAAAAAGATGTGTACAGGCTCAGTAACTTGTCTGATGATGTCAGTGACAATGAAATGAAAGCATGTTTCTTACAGGTAAAAAAGATGTGTACAGGCTCAGTAACTTGTCTGATGATGTCAGTGACAATGAAATGAAAGCATGTTTCTTACAGGTAAAAAAGATGTGTACAGGCTCAGTAACTTGTCTGATGATGTCAGTGACAATGAAATGAAAGCATGTTTCTTACAGGTAAAAAAGATGTGTACAGGCTCAGTAACTTGTGCAGAAAGAACAAAAAATGCAAAGACGCACTAACATGAAATGAATCAAAGCAACAGAGATGAACAGCTGCCTTGGTACATTATAACGATCGCTTTACATACAATCACAAACATGTATTACTCAGCCCATCTCATGGAGACAAACACACAAACACTAGCGCGCACATGCACACAGTATAAACACACACACACTAACAGACAAGTATACATGTACTTGTACACAGTTCCTGTAAGGCCAGTTCAGTATTGGGAGAGTTAGGAATCTTTTTCCCATGTTCTGATGGTTACCTGCCAACTGTGTTTCATGATGTAGGAATCATTTTCCTGGTTATGAGTTTTAACCCGTCCACTGTTTTGCAGGGGTGTTTGTGTGGGACGTGGAGGGAAACCGATACTACGACTTCCTGAGTGCCTACAGTGCCTGCAACCAGGGCCATTGTCACCCCAAGATTGTCGCAGCCCTGAAGAAGCAGGCTGATGTCTTTACACTGTCCTCGCGTGCCTTCTACAACAATGTCTTGGGAGAGTACGAGGAATATGTTACCCGTCTGTTTGGCTACGACAAGGTTCTTCCCATGAACACAGGTCGGTGCATGGAAAGTTTTGTTTGGCTTGTCTGTGATGGTCACCTGAATGCTTGAATGTTGTGAATTTTTTTTTTTTTTTGAATTTCAGAGGAGAGGAAGAAGGAAGAACACAGATGAAATCTTGGGAAAAAAAACTAAAAAGAAAAGAACTTAAAGATTAAAAAGTGAAAGATTCCACTCAAAATGAAGGGAAATAATTCAGAACGGATTGAAGTTGATGTTGTTCCTGTAACATCATTACTGCTGTGAGGAAGACGAGCTGAAAGAGAAGAAAATCTATGCCCCCTCCCCCCCCCCCCCTTTTTTTTTTTATATCAAAGTAGAATAACAATCTTCAGAATGTTTCTTAACATGAGACCAATATGCAGGAAATATGCATGACATAGATTGATCATACTGACTAAGGAGTGAAATAGTAACATTGAAAGGTTTCTGGTCTGGAGTTCTGGTGGTCTGAGTCGCGGTATTACTTGGTTGGCTGAGGGTGGTGAAGTTTAATAGTCTCCCAGTTCAACGTGGGTTCAGATCTGGTTGTCTGAACCTCTGTACATTTAGAAAACTGAAGTAAGCTTCATATGTTCATATCAGTGTAAATTGTCTGCCACTTCTACTTCACCGAGGCTGATGTGGACGACAAATCTTTGGACTGTTGGGTGCTAGCTGCTGATGAATGTGCTATTCACATTAACAAGAGACTGTTCGTCGAGACCGTTCTAAATACATTTCATTGTCACCAGTATAGTTGAAATTGGACATTGCCTTACATATCCATTGCTCGTGTTTCCCTTGGTCACTGTGAAGAGGAACGGCGCCATCAGGCATCTGTGGTGATTCGTTGTAAGCACAGTTCCACATGGCATCTTACCCTTTTTTTCCACAAGTCAGAACTCAAGCCGACACCCCCTCCCCCATTCTGTTCACCTCCCCTGCCCCAGTAGATGTCATGGTGCAGTTAGCAGACTGATGGTGCTGTCAGGATGTTTAACAGTTGCATTATTAGAACACTTAGCGGGCTGTTATCTTTATGTCATTGTCAAGTTCCAGATGAAGATAACAAAGGCAGTCTCCCTTTTGATAGACTGATGAGTGTTCAGTCTGTCAGACAGTGCAGGTCAACATGAGATGTGGTATGCTGGTGCCTGTTGTATAGTGAGATAGGATGTACTAAATACCACCGAAATGGATTTGCTGCAGTGAAGGCTGTGTGATTATCTAATATGAATTGCTTGTTTTGAGTACGATCTTTGGATTCGGTACTGATTGAAATGTGAATGAATAAGGAGTCTGACAGAGGAGAGCATGTACAGTGCTGTCAGCGAAACAGACTCAACCAGATACTGAAGGGGTCAAATTCAAAGCAAACCTCCTAATTAATAGGAAATACAAGATTCAGACCTGTCTACAGAACAACAACAAAAAAGGTGTTGTACCATGTTTAAAATCAGGTAAGTGTCCACATCTGTTGTATGAGCTTTCTTCTTGAATAGATCAAGATGTTCACAAACGGTTGTTAAAGTCTTTCGTGGCATTGCAATGGCACTTTATGCTTCTCTATGTTCTGAGCATGCTTAGAACTGTTGGTAAAGTGCAATTTTTGCATTTCTTATTTTCATTTTTTCAACACCTTAAACAGACATTAAAGCCTATTTCTGTATATCAACAGAAAAGCAGAACAGGAACTTTGCACTCGGTATACTATTTAGAAACAACTTTTTAGTATCACATTGCTGTCATGATGAAAACGTGACCTAGATGGCCGACAGTCTTTACGTTTGTTTGGTTGGTATGACAGCAGCAGAATCGGGGCAAAATGTTGGGGAAATGTGAGACTTACCCTGAACAGATGTGGAAAAAAAGTGTACAGAATGGAATCCAAGTGATACTCAAAAATGTTAATCACACAGTAATGTTTCTCTAATGCACAGCCATAATTTCATGCGGTGGTCAGGCCTTCCCCTGCCCGAGTCCAGATACCAGACATTCCTGGTTTGTGAATTGCCTTTCTTCTTTGTCTGTTCGGGTCAAAAAGGTCATCTTTATAACAAGAAAACATTTTTCATTTGCTTGGAACATATTTTTTGAAGTGTTTAATGTGGTTACATCATGTTATCAGACACAGAAAAGTGAAAGGATTGTCATCGATTGGCAAACCAGTGGTAGTGGATGTGTTCACAGGAAACTGCAGTCTTGCTTACTTGTGGTGGTTGGTTGGTTGTTGTAGATAACTGTTTTGTTGCTGACCACTGTGAACTAGTCCATCAGCAAAAACTGAAATTTCCATTGAACTATGAAATAACTTGTGTATAGATTCCATGCTTCACGAGATACAAGCAACCACTACCTGCAAACCCCAAAACATTGTGGAATGATGGTTATAAATGGTAAACATTGGCTGTTCTGTAAAACAAAACAAAAGTGTTAGTCATTTCATGCTCCCCCCCCTTCACACTTCCCACCCCCTGCCCCAGTCATCAAAGTGTCAGCAAGTAGGGATTCTGGAAGCACTAAACACCAGAAAAAAAGCCTTCAGAGGGGAGGAAGTCTTTTGTATATGGGAGGTTTCACTGTAAATGCTTAGTTCCAGCAGTTGGAGGCAGTTTAGACTGGGGCATGTATACAGCAGCCTCAGCTGGCTGGGACTCCAGCACAACATGGAGGTCAAGATGTGCAGAGCCACCTGTGCTGTGGAGCAGGGTGGTACAAAATGATTTGATGGAAGACTGTCCAGCCAGAGAAATGAAAGCAAGTGCAAGGTGCAGGCCAGAATCTCCAGAAGAGAAGACAGTCTGCTGAGTAAGGCTGTGTTGGGTGTGAGAAAAAATGTGATGGATGTTCCAGGCGTGGAGGGAGGGGAGACGGCCTGCAAGTTGGCCCGTAAGTGGGGCTACAAGGTAAAGAAGATTCCAGAGAACCAGGCCAAGATCATCTTTGTGGAGGGCAACTTCTGGGGCCGTACTCTGGCAGCCATTTCCAGCTCCACTGATCCAGACAGCTTCGGGGGTTATGGCCCCTACATGCCAGGGTTCTCCATCATCCCCTATGATGACGTGGCTGCTCTGGAGGTATGATGGTTATGATAACTGTGTGAAAAAGTCTCCTTTTGCTTTTATACTTGTTAGATCGAATACTTGCTGACACATTGACTCATTCATGCAGATGCTCATATGAAAATACTTATACATGCATGAGGCCTATGCACACGCACTGGGGCGTACACACACATTCTCATTGGGGTATGCACACCTGCGGGCATACACATACGCACACAGAATTTTTTGGCCATTCACTCTGTTTCTATTTATTTCTGTTTTTTCTTTTTACAAATGTTTATGCAACTGCTAATGCTGTACTTTATGTGGGGAGAGGGGGGACATCAAAAGTGTACATAAGAAAAGACAAAGAAAGACGCAGACACAAGTGCACGTACCTGTCCGATGACCTCTTCAGAGATCACAAACGCATCCACAAATACATACATCTTTGAATAGGTATATATGTAAAAGCAAGAGCATATACCTGTGAGTGGATTTTACAGAGACAGATACACATGTGAACCACATTAAAGAAGTAGTCGGTACATGCATGCATGCAGGCACACGCACACACGCACGCACACACGTGCACACGCACACACACACACACACACACACACACACACACACACACACACACACACACACAAAGAGTTTAATCTCTCAATCTGATGTCTTCATGTCCAGTCAAAACCATGCATTACGTTCACAGAAGGCAGTTCAGGACCCCACAGTGTGCGCCTTCATGTTTGAGCCCATCCAAGGGGAGGCCGGAGTGGTGGTGCCACAGGCAGGGTATCTGAGCAAGGTGCGCGAGCTGTGCACCAAGCACAACGTGCTGATGATTGCTGACGAGGTGCAGACTGGCCTGTGCCGCACAGGAAAGTAATGGACTCTGTCATGTTTTTGTTTTTTTCTTTTCTAACCTTGCATGTTTATGGTGTTCAGGAGCAGGAGGGTGTTCAGGCATGGATCAGGGAGAGTTGAGTTCCCTAACCTGTTTCCTACATGCCATCGAGCGAATAGAAGAAAAAAAAAAAATTCTGTAAGCAGCATTACCAATGTTTCTGGAGAAAAAGAAATAGAAACTTGTCATCAGGAAGATACTTGAAATGCCTTGGCCCTACAACTTTTTGCTTTGCACCAAAAAAGAAAAAAAAATCATGTCTCTCCTTGTCCAGTAACTTTTGTGGAGAGTGCTGTTCACTTAGTAAACCTCCTGTCTCTTTGCTCAGTAATGTTTTGGTGATTGTCCTTTGGCGAGTGTCCCTGCCCAAGAACTTTAAAATGAGTTCTTCATTTGGTGAATGGGCAAGAAATCACTACGCTGCCCTTGTCCACTTGCACAGTTGTTTGGCCATTGTTGACCTCTGCAATTGAAACACTCCATTGGTTGGATGTATTTTCCTGTCTGCATGCCTACATGATAATCCGGGATGCAAAATTGGTTTGATTGGTCCCAGTAGTGTTATCTGACTGACCTGAAATTTTAGTTACCCCAACGTTTGGCCAGTCTGAAAACAAACTTTTGTCTCTTAAAATTTTGGGTCAAGTGTTCTTTGATTGCAACCACTGTCTAGAAAATGAAGATTGTAAGGGGTTAAAATGGATGCAAAATTGATAATCCCCTCCCCAGCTCTCTTCTGCCTTTCATTTATTTTCTTGCAGGCATCATTTTGTCACTCCTCCAGGGTAGATGGCTGTCTGTTGATGTGTCTAGTGTTTGTCCTGGTATGCACATCTTTTTAATTTTGTCAGATTTCCTGTTTGTTTTTTGACCCCATAGAGCTGGCATCTCTGACCACCCGAAAAACTAGGAACTGATCTTCAGATTTCACAATATTATGTAGTAAGAAAGTAGCAAAGCATGTTTTTGTTTGTCCACAGGGTGGTGTTGACGTGTTCAGTGTTTACATCCTGATCTCTGACATTTTATTTGTGAAGTAATATATTGAAATAGGTTGGTTTATATAGAGTTGGATGATACTGTTTCCTTACATGTCTGTCGTTCTTTACAAAAACTTTAGCAGAGCTGTGTCTTCTTTTGTCTGACATGGAAGAGTAACAGTCTCATTTTTCATCAGACACGTATATTTCTTTGTTGGCATGTCCTGGAGTATAACTGCATGATGTAGAAGACAATTAAGGTTAATTTAGCATCTTTTTCAGTGGAGGGGAAATAGATAAAACACAACTGAGTTGATCAAATCCTAAAATTCAGTTATTTGGCTGGAATATTCAATCTGGCTTGTGTAAATTTGGAATTAGTCCAGGGGGACTTGAAAATATTACTAGAATGTGTTTGTGTTGTGTGTGTGTGTGTGTGTGTGTGTGTGTGTGTGTGTGTGTGATGACAGGATGCTGGCCTGTGACCATGAGAATGTGCGTCCTGATCTGCTGGTCCTGGGGAAAAGCTTTGTCTGGCGGAATCTTGCCTGTAAGTCAGTGTACCTCTGCTTGTATGTGTGCCTGATCATCATTTTCAGTGTGTGACTGTTGCTGTTATACAACAGTGTCATGTGCTTTTTCCGTCTGATCTCAAGTCTCTTGCTCCTGCTTATGCGTCTAATCTGTTCACTTGTGGGTTTGTCTGTATATCTGTCATGAATTGTGTACTGGTCTGTTCATGTGTATCTACCTAGTGTTCGTTAGTCTGTGCCATGTCTGTTTGTCTGTCATGGGTTGTGAGTATTAATCTGTGCTGTGTGGATCTGTCTTGTACTGTATGTTGTCTATATGCTCTGATGTGTGCTGCAAGTACCTGGCATGTGTAGGGTACTGGTCTGTACCATGTGGGAATATGTCCGTCAAGTGCTAGTCTGTCCATGTATGTCTGTTACATACGGTGTGTTCTGGTCTGAGCTGTGTATTGGTGTGTGCCATGTATCTCTGTCATGTGCTATGAATACTTGAAACTTGGCTGTGTGTATCTGTCTGTCGTGCGCGATACTATATACACCTGTCATGATAACTGTGTAGAGGTCTGTGTCATACGTATCTATCTTTCATGTACTGTGGGTGCTGGTCTAAATTAAGTGGGTTGGTCAGTCATAAACTATGAATACTTATCTTGGCTTTTGTGCATCTGTCATGTACTGTGTATACTACCAGTTGGTCTGTTTCATGTGAATGCCATCTGCTGTGGGTATCTTGTCTCACATACAGTTATGTGTTAAGTGTATCTTCTTTTTTTAGTGTTTTGGGCTGTGCCATCTCCTCAAGATTACCTGTATTTGTTACTGTTTGTCTGTGTGCTTGTTTCACTGTATTTAAGATCGAGAAGACTGTGCCAGTCTTGAATAAATGTTAATTTGTGTTCATTTCTCCAGTTGTTGCTGTATAGATGTGTCAGGCACAAAGTGTATGGGCAGGCTTGGAGCATCCTTTTCGGGGGACGTCTCCTTGTTTGTTCTGTGTGCTCCGTGTTGTCATTTCTGCTAGGTGATACGGTGTCGTAGGAGCATTTATTTGGAGTTACGGGCGTGTATGTATTTCATCATGGGAGCAAGAGTTATCCTGCTTGTTCACCATTTAGAGTTTACTGTTCCCTACCTCATTTCAGATTTCCTTCCATGTATATCTGTCTGTCATGCATAACATGTAACTGTTCCATGCCATGTGTATGTATGTCAGATAATATGTATACTGTTCTGTGTCATGTATATCAGTCATATAATGCACCTGGGTCTCTGTAAATGTCAGTGATGGACTGGGAACAGTTGATTCTTAGGTTTTTCCTGTATCTGATGGTATGCCATGTCATGTGCTCATCTAAAAAATGCTCCAATAACTGAGGTTATAAGTCTTTCATTGTCATTTGGATTGCTCTTTGCTGCTTTATGGCAGTGTTAAGGAGTTTAGTTCACTGATATGAGTTTGTGTGTTTGTCTCTTGTCTGGTGATAAGCACTGGTGAGAAGGACGGAGTTTGGTGAGTGTGTGTGTGTGTGTGTGTGCGCACACTTCACTCTTCATTTTTTTTTTCAATAAAATCATGAAATGAAAAAGGGATTTTGGGTTGAGTCATTCATGTCTTAGCATGATCCATGAAAAAGTGTTTTGATCAGGTAGCATTAGGGTGTTGGTGCCAACTGTAGGTGAATAAACATGCATGTGTACATTCAAACAAATGTATGCAAACTGTAGGTGAATAAACATGCATGCATACATTTAAACAAATGTGCCAATATGTTTCATGTTGATGTGTTCCAACTTATACATCCCGACGCCACGAAGATGATGTTCATTTCTATTACATGGTTGCAGGTTTCGGCAGTGCTGGCAGATGACGAGGTCATGTTGACCATTTTGCCAGGGGAACATGGGTCAACTTTCGGAGGCAATCCTCTCGCCTGCCGGGTCGCTGTGGCTTCTCTTGAGGTGAAACTCTAAGCTAAACCATAATGCAAAGAAATAGAAGGAATCATAGTATTGATACAATATATATATATATATATATCTAATATATAAAGGGCAAATTCTGTGTGTGTGTGTGTGTGTGTGTGTACGCTATAGACTCAAAAACGGCTCAACCGATTGTCATGAAATTTGGCAGGTACGTCTGTTGTGACCCGAGGATGGTTTTGGGCTAATCTCTAAAAAAATAAAACCGTTAAAAACCGTTAAAAAACTGTTATAACGGTTTCAAAGACATCTTTTTCCTCTGCTTTTCATCAAATGGCCGTTGTGACATTGCACAGGTACAGGACTACTTCTCTAAAATTAGAACCGTTATTTGGCAGTTAAACGTTATTTATAACAGTTAAAAACCGTTAAAAACACCAAACCCTATAAAAGAAACTGTTTAAAACCCGATCTTCTTGAAATTTAGCAGGTATGTCTGTTGTGACCCGAGGATGGTTTAGGGCTAATCTTTAAAGAAATAAAACCGTTAAAAACCGTTAAAAAACTGTTATAACGGTTTCAAAGACATCTTTTTCCTCTGCTTTTCATCAAATGGCCGTTGTGACATTGCACAGGTACATCGAACCTAGAGGGACATCTCCCGAGTAACATAGGGTCATTGGACAGTTTCTACGACAGTTATTTATGACCGTTAAAAACCGTTAACAACACGTACACCCCTAAAAACGATCAAAAATACAATCTTTTCTGATGTTGGCGGCAAAGGGAGTCCTCGGATCGCCACCAAACTTGGCATGAGTCTAGAAGGACATACTGTGAATAACATTGGGTCATTCGATAGTTTTTATGACCGTTATTTATCACCGTTAAAAAGCGTTATTTTCTAAATTTAGACCTTTCTTGATGAAATTTGGTATACAGGTGTAGTTTTCAATGCTGAACAATGATATACAACTTACACGAACCGAAACTTAAAATTGACCGTTAAAAACCGTTATTATATAAATTTAGACCGTTCTTGATGAAATTCGGTATACAGATGCAGTTTTACACGCTGAACAATGATATACAACTTCAACAAACGGAAACTTAAAAATTGACCGTTAAAAACCGTTATTATATAAATTTAGAGCGTTCCTGATGAAATTCGGTATACAGATGCAGTTTTACACGCTGAACAATGATATACAACTTACACGAACGGAAACTTAAAATTGAGCGTTAAAAACCGTTAAGATCCGTTATTTTCTAAATTTAGACCTTTCTTGATGAAATTTGGTATACAGGTGCAGTTTTACACGCTGATCAATGATAGACAACTAATATGAACAGAAACTTAAAATTGACCGTTAAAAACCGTTAATTTCTAAATTTAGAGATGGTATCACCGTTAAAAAGCGTTATTTTCTAAATTTAGACCTTTCTTTGATGAAATTTGGTATACAGGTGTAGTTTTCAATGCTGAACAATGATATACAACTTACACGAACCGAAACTTAAAATTGACCGTTAAAAAACCGTTATTATATAAATTTAGACCGTTCTTGATGAAATTCGGTATACAGATGCAGTTTTACACGCTGAACAATGATATACAACTTACACGAACGGAAACTTAAAATTGAGCGTTAAAAACCGTTAAGATCCGTTATTTTCTAAATTTAGACCTTTCTTGATGAAATTTGGTATACAGGTGCAGTTTTACACGCTGATCAATGATAGACAACTAATATGAACAGAAACTTAAAATTGACCGTTAAAAACCGTTAATTTCTAAATTTAGAGATGGTATCACCGTTAAAAAGCGTTATTTTCTAAATTTAGACCTTTCTTTGATGAAATCTGGTATACAGGTGTAGTTTTCAATGCTGAACAATGATATACAACTTACACGCACCGAAACTTAAAATTGACCGTCAAAAAATCGTAGTTGACTTCCCTGGAGAGGAAACTCTGTACAGATCTGTTGACGCGGCCAAGAATGATGATGAAGCAGTCCTTTATCCACAAGAACTCCTGAACTCCATTGAGATTTCTGGACTTCCACCACATGAACTGTTGCTGAAATCTGGAGTCCCTATTATCATTCTCCACTCACTGGACCCGCCAAAGGTGATCAGTGGCACCCGATGTGTCTTCACCAGACTGCACAGGAACGTTGTAGAAGCGAAAATATCATGTGGCCCCCACAAAGGTTAACCGGTGCTGCTCCCCAGAATTCCTCTGGAACCCATGGACTCACCCCTGCCATTCCAGTTCTGATGGCTTCAGTTTCCCATGAAACCAGCTTTCGCTCTCACAATCATCAAGAGCCAGGGTCCGACATTTTCATCCCTTGGGGCAGACCTGACCGTTCCGTGTTTTACACATGGAATGTTCTACGTTGCAGCATCACGAACTGGAAACGCAGAAACACTGACTATAGCTGCGCCAAACAGGGAGACCAGAAATGTTGTCTACCCAGAGGCCCTCCAATAGACATGATACATCGTGAAAATGCAATCTTTTCACAGAGTTGTCATGTTTGAGTTGGATTTAACGTCCATGCCCAAATCAAGGATATGCAGGTGGCTGGTCCGTCACATTAGCCTGACACCAGCGGGGCCAGGGTGGACATCGGGGTGAACTACGGTCATTTTAGCTGGAAACATTCCACGTTAAACTTTCCAAGACCAAGCCGGGATTCGAAACCACGACCTTTGGATCATGAGTCCAGCGCCTTATCCACTAGGTTATGGTGGCCCCTACAGAGTTGTCATTTGGAGCACTTCAATCAAGGAATTGAGAATGCATCAGTAAGTTCACAAAGTACAGGCATCCCTCTATGGACTGTGTATCGTATTACGAAAAAAATTCGTGAGGGAAAACAGATTGAGAGGCAAGAAGGGAGTGGGCGTCCGAAGAAATTGGGTGAAGTAGATAGGAGGAGGCTGGGGCAATTGGTTCAGCATGGGAAAAACGAAACAAACCCAAGCTGAATTTTATTGTATTGTCTTTTAAGTGGTGAGTGAGAGGGGTGGCCAGAAAATTATTGTACAGATATACCCGAGCGAAGCCGGGTACACCGGCTAGTATATATATATATATATTCAGGAGCTGGCAGCTAAACTGTGTTATGGAATTTCTGTTTTATTTGTTATTTTCCTAATTTTGACAAAAGGGAAATGATGAAAGATGAGAAAACCCAGTGCTGACTTGTCCTTGATTGGAGTGAAGTATTCTGTGTGTGTGGTACTGTTTCCCAGTAATAGAACCTGCTTCATCTTAATGAACGGACCATGTTTACAGATTCTGTTATGGCCTCAGGAAGGAGACATGACCATTCTCTAATCGCTCCCCACCCTTTCTGTTCTCCTTCCTTCTAATTTTGCTTTGGAGAGACTGCCAGGTATCTTAGCATTATTGAAGAGCAGCTGTGGCAAACTTTGCATCTCTTTGTCACAAAAAGGTAATGAAAAGTTTTTTCTCTTTGGACGACTGCTGAGGGGAAAAAGTGTTTATGACATAAATGCTTTTTACTAATAAGCTTACTTTTGGTTGCAGTTCAGAAAAATGTATAAACTTCAGTGTACTGTAAAAACTTTGTTTTTTTTTATGTTAGGATAAAATTTGGACAGGTTTACCTCAAGGTACACACCATACTCAGGAATGAAGCTAGAAGTTTTAATGGTAGGCCAACTTCTCTGAGAGCTCCCAGTTCATTAAGCCATTTTTAGGCATTTTTATGCCTGTGTCTGGAACAGTTTCTCTGAGACTTGAGCAGTAAGTTGCCATGCAGGAATTCACTCAGAATATAGAGTTGATGCATCATCAACTTTGTATTTCTAGTCCTACTACCTACACTTACCCAACCCACACCATATCAGTCATTCATTGTTAATATTTCCCTGACCTTTGCTTTTCCTGAAGGAGAGAGATGATAAGCTAGATACCACTCTGAGAGGGTTTGTTTTGGACAGCATTCCCAGCTCATGAACAAAATTTCATGACAGGGTTGTCAAAACACAAAAATGAACATGCAGAAATGAGGCACAGAATGCTGGGAAATTGGCA
Organism: Conus canariensis; assembly: GCA_033310375.1. Taxonomy (NCBI): domain Eukaryota; kingdom Metazoa; phylum Mollusca; class Gastropoda; order Neogastropoda; family Conidae; genus Conus; species Conus canariensis. The sequence continues at coordinate 44,659,417 of CM065718.1, read as the reverse complement.
ACAGAAGCTACACCATAATGTTTTAAGCAATTCTTCCAGATGTGTGATCTGTTAAGGCAAAAACCTGAATCCCGAGAACCTGATTCTTGTCGTTGCTGACTTCTTGGATAAGCCCAGTGGGCGATTTGCTAGGGACTGATTTCTAACTACATCCCTGCATGCCAGTCCCATACTACACACAGCACTAACTACTTTTGCTAATGGAAGATGAGGGCATTTTGATGAAGCTGAGAGCGCTTTGTAATCAAAAATATTATGCCACTGCCTTTATTGATAATTGATTTCAAATGGAGACTTAAAACTGGAACCATCAGCATGTCTTCCTGCTTAATCAGCCTGTTGCTGGCAAGATTTTTTCATAGAAGGATTCAAAGGAAAAGGTCCATCTTTTGCTTCTTCTTCTTCATTTAACAGTTAGGCTTGATTTGAATTGATTCATGTTGCTTATAGCCCAGGTGACCGCTAAGGGACCTATCAGGGCTGTCACCCTGTTGAAGTCAAAACTTTCAGTATACACACACGCACGCACACACTCGTGCACATGTTCATACAAGTAGGTTTTAAGAATGGGCTCTGGAATTTGATATGTTCACGATTGGTGAGATATTTTTACGTGATCATTCTTAATCGCATTACTCATGTAAGCACATTTCATTTTCAGGGAAAACGTTGTTAATTCATAATTATCATACATATATCCAGCTGTGCAGGTCATTTCAGAGGGAACAGAGAGTGCCCTCTCTTTCATCTAACATCAAAGGGTGACCTGAAAGATCATCAAAAGCACCATTAATTTTGTATTTGTAACCCAGCCGTTGCTCAGTGCTGTCTGCACAATTGATGCTAATTGCCAGAAATTTGTTAATTACAATGATAATGGTTATATTTATAGTACAGTGCCCAAATTCAGTGTGAGACAATTTAGAAATCATACTGCTAAAAAAAAAAGTGTAAAAAGTCAGGTTGACCTTTTTTTTTTTTTTAGTTTTCCTTCTTCAGCGTTTAAATATACTTGTGTCATGATAAATTTTGCTATTGTGGAACTTGTTTGGGGGAAAATGCAGAGCAAAATAACTGAGCATATGGATATATTTGTGGCAAAAACTTTTGCCTGTGAACACAGATGTTGTTGTTGTTGTTGTTGTCGTTGTGCCCTGGTTAAAAGACTCCAGGGATCATCCAAAGAGCCAAAGTACTTGAACACTATGGTACAAATGCATCAGCTGGGGATGAGAACATTACGTGTGTGACTGTTTTTGATTACCCTGCCACGTGGGCAGCCACACTCCGACTTCGGGGGATTTTGGAGACAGATAATGTTATGCTAGGAACTTGTCACAACTGAAGACAATCCCGGCATAACTATGCAGAGTGTAACAACATTTTGATGTAGCCTTGGTGTCAGTTGGCCTGACACAGCCTTAAGCCAAGGCGGTATAAACACATGATGGCAAACATGGAAAGTCATGGAATGAAGTCATTCAGTTGTGTGTCCAAGCAGCACTCGGGTGTTGTTGAACAGCGCCATGATCCATGCCCAAGCAATGTTCAGGCAACACCTTGTGTATTCAAACTGATGTTAGTCCAAAACTTTGCAAGTTACAGCATTCAATTTAATACATCTGAAAATAAGCCTTGTTTACAAAATGTTAAAGTATTGAAGTCGTTGAACTGAAATGGAGTCTACCATTGTACTTTCAAACACAGATTTACATCAAAGATATAATACCGTTTGAGTTTATGAAAGTGTGGAAAGTCCAGAGATATATAATGTAATGTGGAATTTTAGTGTGTTGCCAAACAATACATTTTGTAGAAATAGTGTGTAAAGTTTTTCAGATGTTTAGAGTTGAAACGAAGTATTTAGTCTGTTCTGGTGTTCATTAAATAGTAAAACAATGTTTTTGCTAATCAAAGCATCAAGGCATGAAAACACTAAAGCATTATTTCACATGCAATTGTGATATCATGCTATGCAGTCACTTGGCAGTAACTAAGTGATTTTTAACATTTTTCCTGTCAGGAAAATAGTTTTTTGAGATATTGGTGTTTGATAAAGTGAAATATCCATCCATGTTTATCAGATCAGCCCCCAGGTAGCCGAGCAGGAGAAGCTGCCCAGGTTAGAAGGGTTGATAGGGTTAATGAAAATTTTCCAGGACTGGAAAGTCGTGGAAGTATGGTCCAAGTCATGGAAAAGTGATGGAATGGAAACAAAGCCTTCCTGGAAAGTCATGGAAGTATGGTCCAAGTCATGGAAAAGTAATGGAATGGAAACAAAGCCTTCCTGGAAAGTCTGGAAGTATGGTCCAAGTCATGGAAAAGTAATGGAATGGAAACAAAGCCTTCCTGGAAAGTCGTGGAAGTATGGTCCAAGTCATGGAAAAGTAATGGAATGGAAATAAAGCCTTCCTGGGTAGTCATGGAAGTATGGTCCAAGTCATGGAAAAGTAATGGAATGGAAACAAAGCCTTCCTATAAAGTCATGGAAGTATGGTCCAAGTCATGAAAAGTAATGGAATGGAAATAAAGCCTTCCTGGAGAGCCATGGAAGTATGGTCCAAGTCATGGAAAAGTAATGGAATGGAAACAAAGCCTTCCTATAAAGTCATGGAAGTATGGTCCAAGTCATGGAAAAGTAATGGAATGGAAATAAAGCCTTCCTGGAGAGCCATGGAAGTATGGTCCAAGTCATGGAAAAGTAAGGAATGGAAACAAAGCCTTCCTATAAAGTCATGGAAGTATGGTCCAAGTCATGGAAAAGTAATGGAATGGAAATAAAGCCTTCCTGGAGAGCCATGGAAGTATGGTCCAAGTCATGGAAAAGTAATGGAATGGAAACAAAGCCTTCAGGAAACACATGTTTGGTTTGAACCCATGAGTGTCAGTGTGCTCAAACCAGGTGAACATTTAGTCTTTTACAGGCATCTCTGAAACGACCATTTTGACATCAGCAGGAATTCCTTTTGCCTGTGCAAACAGCTCAGCAGCAGTAAGGGAATTTCTCAAAATGGCTTGGAAAAGTTATGAAATTTTGAACTGTTCAACCTGCATAGACCTGTGCTGGTGTTCAGGTTATGTCAGAAGGGCTGAACGCATTGTCACTGTAGATTTTTCTACATTCCATTCCATTGGAGAATATGCATAGCTTACTCATATGCACTTACCTATACACAGACTGTTATACATACTTATGTGGTTGTGGTGGGATGTGTGTTTGCTTGAGCATGGGTGTGAGTTTGCATGTGAAGGAGAAGAGGGGGAGAGTGTCCGCGTGTGTGTGTGTGTGTGTGTGTGTGTGTGTGTGTGGTTTGCATGTGCAAAATAGAGATGCTGTGTAGAAATGTGCTTTTCTTATACTGTAAGGGGCTTTGAGATTTTGGAAAGGGCTATAGAAACGTCCTCAGATTTTACATAGGTTCAAGGAGAATACAGGTTTTACATAATTCATGTTCAAGAGATAGGGTGGCTAATTTCTGGGTACACAGATTATACATATGTTCAAGTGATAAGCAATCAGATTTCTGAGTATACAGATTATATATACATGTTCATGTGATAGGCAGGCAGGTTTCTGAGTATACAGATTATATATACATGTTCATGTGATAGGCAGGCAGGTTTCTGAGTTACAGATTATATATACATGTTCATGTGATGGGCAGGCAGGTTTCTGAGTATACAGATTATATATACATGTTCATGTGATAGGCACGCATGTTTCTGAGTATACAGATTATATATACATGTTCATGTGATAGGCAGGCAGGTTTCTGAGTACACAGATTTTGCATATGTTCAAGTGAAAGGCAGGCAGATATCTTTTTGAATACACAGATTATGCATATGTTAAAGTGATAGATAAGCAGGCAGATTTCTGAGTATACAGATTTTTGCATATGTTCAAGTGATAAATAGGTAGATTTATGAGTATACAGATTTTGTAATGTTCAAGTGATAGGCAGGCAGATTTATGAGTATACAGATTATGTATACACGTTCAAATGACAAGCAGGCAGATTTCAGTACACAGATTAAACATAGGCCAAGAGATAAGCAGGCAGATTTCTGAGTACACAGATTGTTCATACCTTCGAAAGATAGGCCGGCAGATCTCTGGGTGCACAGAAGTGGGTGCAAACTCGCACATACACTCACCGATACACACACTGGCACACCTTTTATTACAGACTGGACATGATGTGTGTTGGTGCAGGTGTTGCAAGAGGAGAAGCTGGCTGACAATTCTGAAGCCATGGGTCAGATTCTGAGAAAGGAGCTGAGCAAGCTGCCCAAAGACGTTGTCAGCGTCGTGCGGGGCAAGGGACTTCTGAACGCCATCGTCATCCACACCAGTGAGTTCTTTGCAGGGGGTCTTTCTGCATCAGGCCCTCTGCTTTAACTGTTCACTTTAAAGTTTTGTTTCCATGGTCCTTTAAAAAAAAAAAAAAATTTTTCCCCCTAGCAGGTTCGTGCCTTCCTTTCTTGGCTTTGATCTCTATTGTTATCAGTTTTTACAAATATGGGTGCACTTGGAGTGGCATATGCTTTTTGCAAAAGTGGGTTGTATGATGAATACCAAGACTTGGTCATGCCAGAAATCTTCAGTAGACTCTTAAATTACTTGAACAACCAATGAAATGGTATTAATTTTAACAATCTTTTGATAATGTGATAGAATCTCCCACTTATGACTTTGAAAAATCGGCTGAAATTAGGTTTAAACTGGGAAGCGGGGGGGGGGGGGGGGGGGGGGCAGGGGGGAGGTGTCTTAGTATGGATGATGAAACAACAGTACAGATATTCAGAACCAAGGATCCAAAGGCATCCATGCAGTAAATCAAACTGAGAAAGACATAAATTTAGAAGTAACGTTTATTATAAGTACAGCTTAAAGTTGTTACAGCAAGCATTTTTTTTTCTTTTGGCCTCACAGAACCACTCTCCAACCGCTTTATTGTTGGCTCTGTGAGTCATCTTTCAAATTCTGGGCAACTCCCCAGTCCCCATGTCCCCATCTGGCTGAAATCAGTTCTTTATCATTAAGTATATTTTGTTGAATCTGTGTCTTTTCTTTCCAGAGATATTTGACATTTGAAATAAAGCTTCCACCCTTTTCGCTTCTTTTGATTAATTTGCCCCATTCTCCAAAGATCGGCGCCTTTTTCTCCTTCACGAGTATGGTACAGTAATTTAGAAGGAGGGCGCAAAAATGCACAAGGGAAAATAACTTGGATCGGTGATTATTTGGAGGCATATCAGTTTACTGGGCTGATCATCGCAACACTAATTTTGCTGCATTTTGTGTTGACCCCGTTGCCTGATATTTTGTGCCAAAGTCATATTTAGACCAAGACGGTTGGTCTTAGGTCGAGTTAGAGGCAGTTGTAAAGCACAATTTATTTATGTAATGAAGTAGGTCAGCCATTTTCATTCAAGTCGCATCAAGGAAGCAGTCTTGATAGAGAAGATTGGAATAAGCAAAAAGTTATTTTTGAAATTTGCATTTAAACAGGATTTGGAATTAAAAAGTGCAAAAAAAAAAAAAGGACATTACTTTTTTTTTTTTCAAAAGCATGTCCTAGCCAGTCCTCCTTTTCTTGAGCATTTATTCAATGGTCTTTTGGACCATTGGATATTTTGTTTACAGTTTCTCCACCCGCTTCTTTTTCATCTTAACTGTCCATATGGTTTTATTTCCTATTGAAATGTGTTCCAAATACTTTGAATGGAGATGAATCTCTGGTGTCATCTTCATTTTTCATGTTACAGTATATGTGAGTTAACTTGGATATTTGCTGATAATTTGGTAAGTTACTATTGGTGCTGCCAGTTAGTTTGAGTGCTTGTTGGTTATTTGGTAAGTAACTATCAGCGTGGTTAGTTTCATTTTGAGCATTATCGGTAGAAACGAACGTTACATCAGTGCTGCGTTTTCCCATGGCTGGTGATCTGTCAACTTTTCAGAGCATGACGCCTGGGATGTGTGCCTGAAGCTGAGAGACAATGGTTTGCTGGCCAAACCGACGCATGGGGACATCATCCGATTTGCCCCGCCCCTCGTCATCAACCAGCCGCAGTTGGAGGAGTGCTTGGATATCATTTCTCGCACCATCCTCGAAATGAAGTAGATGTCGACACTGCCTGGACTGGGTCAGAGAGAGAGGATCTGGATTTGTAGGAAGAGGAGGAAGGGGATCAGTATTCCATGGATGCAGGCGCCAACTGCACAATAAAGACAGAAGCGACCTTTTTTTGTTTGTTGTTTGGTGGTTGCGAAGACTTTTTTTTTTTATTTGTCTGTCGGGACGGATGTCAATGATAGAAGTTAGAAAAGTCAAGTCAAGTTCAAGTTGGTTACATCAGAATCAAGGGGAATGATGAAATTGATTTCATGTCAGCAGCTTTCAGAGCTGCTGTCACAAGAGTAGCTTCGGTCAGGGGCAAATTATGGCTGTTGTATAACACACTTGTTTTACCACCAGCTTTGACGCAACCGACGTCAACTGTGCATCTTTTATGTGCCATTTCATTCTGTTGGGAGAAAGTCGGACAAGAAATTTGCAGGCATGATTTTTCTCATTTCTTTTGTTAGATATTATGGAGATACGGGAAAAGAATAGAAATTAATGCACACGTTCAATTGTAAATTTTCCTGTGTTCATGCTTTGTTGATATGTCCATTTTTTGTATATGGATTACTGCACATTTAGTCTAATGTTTTGTTTTTTTTTCATATTCTGATCAACATATCTACTGATCGACATGGTCTGTGTGAAAAATGTGGGCGAGTTTGGGACTGGATTTGGTCTTCGAGGATTCTTATTGCGTCTGATGCTAAACGTAATCCATACTTTTTGGAGCAGATGAAGATGAAGATTCTTTTCGTTTTCATTTGTGTTACAGAGTTCTTACAGAGCTTTCTTTAAAAGATTAAAAGAATTAGCAGAAAAAAAAGATATATCTTGACCAGGTTTCTTGGTTGCCGGTTGATTTTTTAATGTATTTATTTTTGTATACATTTGGACTGGACAATCATGTTTGGGATGCTTCACTAGGTGATGCTCCACCTATTGTTTTCAGCCTAGTGCATGAACTCCACAAAATAAAAGTGTGTTGCTTTCTGCTCTGCACTGCAACTTATATTTTTGTCAATAGACTTTACCACTTTGATGTTGTTTCGTGGTCAATCGCTTTGACACCACAACTAGAGATAGTCATCCCTGTGCAGCAGACTTTACATCATTTTATTGGTTCACTGTAGAAAATACTTTTGCCCTTTCTTCTCTGCTTGCTATGTAACTGTGCCTTTATTCTTTTTCTTAGTGTTTTTGAGGCGTGGTGGCTCACACCTATATCACTGCATATAGTCTGTGTTTATTGAGTATATATGAAATGTATAAACATCCATCCTTGCTGATTGCAAGTTGAGGTATGTTGGTGTATTATTGTTTCCTGAGCAAGTCGCATGTTGATCTGAATAAATTGGTTTGTTGTGAAATTATATGTAACATGGTCCCCATATACTGCGAGCGAAGGATTTTATATTTTAATGCCCGCAAACAGTCCTGATGTGGCCCATAGCGGTCGGCTGGGCTACAATCAACATAGTCCCTCTAATACTCTCTTTTCACTCTTACTTTCGTACGCCTCTGCTCTCCCCCACTCCCCCTCCCCCTCCCCTCCCTTTTTCTTTTTGTTTTTGAATCTTTTCCAAATCATTGTTTCAGTGATTGAGGAATTTTTTACCTGCATTTTTTACCTTTCAGTACTTGTTCAACATACACATGTGTGTGTGTGTGTGTGTGTGTGTGTGTGTGTGTGTGTGTGTGTGTGTGTGTTGAAAAATAAAGACATCCTGTGCTGTGAAGTTCAATGCTTGCAGTTTGTTGTGTCTTGTGTACTCTTGTTAACTGTCAGCAGCTATATCAGTTGTTCTGTTCTCTTGTGTTGTTTTGTGTGAACATGAGTAGAGAAATAGCAAATTTTGTAAGACCTTTTTAATTTTTTATAATGGAAAGAGAATAATGAATGTCATTATGAAGGGAAAAGACAAGCTCTGAGTAAGTAATTTGAACTTAATTTGTTGTTGTCAGTAGGCATTTAAAGTTTTTAAGGAAGTTCAGTTGCTTGTAAACAAATGTGTGATTTGTTGTCAGTGGGCATTTGAAGTCTTAGCATGTATCATTGCATTTATTAAACAAATCCATCTTCTTCTGTAAGTGAGCATTTGAAGTCTAGGCAGATTTCATTGTGTTTATTGTACAAGTGTGTCATCTTCTGTAGTGAAGCATTTTAAGTCTTAGCATATGTCATTATATTTAAACAAACGCATGATTATCTGCCCTAGCATATGTCATTATATTTAAACAAACGCATGATTATCTGTATGTGGGCATTTTTAGTCCAACCATATTTCTCTGCATTTAAACAAGTATGTCATTTCTTGCTTGTGGGAACTGGAAGTCTAAGCATGTTCAGTGGATAGGTTGTGTATTCCAGAATGAAAATGAATGTCCCTTTGTATGTAGACGCTCAGACAATGTACACACTGGAAGACAAATGCAGCCCCGGAAACCACCTGTCTGTCATTATAAAAATATGAAGCTCCACTCGAATAGAGAAACAGAGAGTTAAGATGGAGTATTGGAAAGTTGAATCAGAGAGAAGAGTGGAAGGCCTAGTGTCAAACGACACAGTTTCTGAGTGAAATCGACCATTCCAAAGAGGCCCACACAACAATGAACAGTGAGTTTTTCCAACCTGTTTAAAGTAAGAACTGTGAGTTTTTCAGATCTGTTTAAAGTAAATCATACATTTAAAATACCTACGTCAGAATGCCGGTACGTTTGTTTGCTCTGCAATGCCAACTGCTCGGAAAAAAATAGTTATCAGCAACATCCTTTTTTAAAAAGCTTTTTTTTTTTTTTCTGAAATGCATGTGCATTTCAATATCCAGTGTTGTGCCCCATAGATTAAGCGGTGGTGGAAATAACTGGTCGGAAAGAAAGTTTTTGTCATGTTAAGAATTTGCAACGAGCCTATCCAGTTTTTGTCTGCTATTTGATTGTCAAGCAAGATATTGTCTTTTGGCTGTCAGCAGCACCATTTATTGGCTCATGATGTAAAATGCAAGAAGTATATATGCCAGACAAGAGCACACAATGAAATGTGAAGTAGGTGTGAAATCTTTGTCTTACAAAAGTTTGTCAGACAGGAAACACATGAAACGCTGCATGAATGCCGATTTCAGCATGAAAAGTTACTTCGCTGCTGTCATGTGACATAGCCCCAAGTGAAAAGGTAAGCCCTTTCACAACAAAAAACAGATTTTACACAGAGAGACAACTCTGTTGTCATTGTTATGGAAATGGATTTTTCCATGAAATGGTTCCAGGTCAAACTCTGTCGTTTAGTCACTGACATGGGTTGAGGGTTCAGGCTTACAGATAACCTTGATGTATCATTTGTTCTGAAAAGTGGCCCCCAGACCACCATTCAAGGTGCCATGCAGGTGCAGAAGAAAGAACTTCAGGCTCTCTTGTGGCTTAAACCTTGGACTTGGAAGTCTGGCGTCCATGATGTGCCTGCCATGGATAGTTGTGTGCCTGGACTTAATGTGTGAAAAATTGCGTTGTGCCAGCCATCTGTATGGCCTTGTATGGAAAGTGCATTGTGCTTGCTGTGGAAATATATTGCATGGTCTTGTAAGAAAAATACACTGTGCTTACCGTGGATATCCATTTGCAACACCAACAATGAAAAATGCGTTGTGCAGTTCAAGGACATCCGGCTGCATGGCATTGTATGAAATATGTGTGATTTGGTCTCTCAAAAAAAAAAAAGAAGAAAATTGGAAGAGCTAGGAAGTTTAGAATCTCTCATGCAATCGGCCATTACTGTGCTGATTATTGGTCATATTAAAGAGCATGTGTTGATGATTTGGGTTGCTTGTCTGGCCTCGTCAAGAAAAGAAAGAAAAAATGAAGATAAATGTCTGGATTCTACGATGAGGAAGTTGGAATCTCTTGACTTGTCAGCCCTTTGGAAAGAGCACTTTGAATCATGTGTTCAGTTAACTGTCACGCCCATCGCTGTTTCAGTTGGTTTGGTCATTGTCGCTTAAGACCACGCAGATGTCAAAAATTGGTGGCTGTCTGAAATCCATGGGAGATTAAAATGAGAAAATCAAACTCTTACATGTCTGTTGGTTTTTTTCTGTTCTTTGTGATGCTGTGTGAATTCATGCTTTCTCTGCCTACCTGTAGATTGCGTGTGTCTGTGAAGCTAGTACTTTGTGGGAAAAATGAAAGAAGGTGGAGGAAGTGTATAGCTCTTCTATTATCACTTCTTTTGGACATGAATGGGTTGAAGCGAAGGTGAAGTGAAAGTGAGATGGGGCTGGTTGGGGAAAGAAATCCCTTGTGCATGCCAACACTTCAGTAAGTAATTAATGTGAACATTTTTGTCTTTCTGCATTTTTTTTGCTGAGAAAGTGTAGGTTGTAAGTGCTCCCAACTCGGATGAAGTAAGGCAGGATAAACTTACATCACCCAGGGTTAGACTATATGAAAGAGCTTGTTTGGATGGTGTGGAATATAACCTTTGAAGAGGACATGTAAGATGAAACGGCAGAGGGGGAAAAAAACGACTTGCAGTTCAAAGTACATTGCTGATAACAACCAACATCATGCAAGAGCTGTGCAGTGTCTCCACTGAGGAGTAGCCTTATAGGACCTGGCATTTGTATAGCTCTCTGTTGTGGCATAAAACAGGGTATCGATGTATGAGTGAAAGTTTGAATGAACGGCTGGAGAAAAAAGCCAATAAGGCTCAGAAAATTGGATGTTTTTTCTAAGAATTCAAATGAATGCAAGTGAAGAAAGCACTGAAGAGGAATGAGAATAACTTCACAAAGATAAACAACAAACAAAATCAACTGGAGACAAAAAGAAGTTGAAAGGCAGCGAAAAGCTGGGAACGTCAACACCCGAATCTTGCATTCCAGTTTCGTTGTACGCAACAAGTACATCTGCTGGTCAAGCAACAGAATATCGTTAGTGCTGAAACAATGTAGATTACTGCTGAAGTAAGAACTATGGTGGCTTCATGCTGAAGTAATGTGTTTTAGTGATGAAGTTGCGTAGTTTAGTGCTGATATAATGTCGATTAGTGCTGAAATAATGTTTGTTTTAGCGCTGAAGTGATGTGGACTTGTACCGAAGTACTGTGGATTAGGTCTGAAGTGAAGTGGATTACTGCAGAAGTGATCTGGTTTAATGTTGAAATAATGTTGTTTAGAGCTGAAGTAGTGTGGATTAGTGCCAAAGTAATGTGGATTAACGCTGAAGTAGTGTGGTTTAGTGCTGAAGTAACGTGAATAAATGCTGAAGTAGTGTGGTTTAGTGCCAAAGTAATATGGATTAATGCTGAAGTAGTGTGGTTTAGTGCTGAAGTAATGTGGATTAATGCTGAAGTAATGTGTTCAGAATGTTCGGAAGTAATGTGGACTATTGCCAAGGTAAGATGGATTAGTGCTAAAATAATGTGCTTTAATGCTGAAGTATTGTGGGTTAGTGGTGAAGTAATATGGTTTGGTGCTGAGGTAATGTGGTTGAGTGCTGAAGTCATATAGATCGGTGCTGAAGTCAATGTTGATTAGTGCTGAATTACTTGGACTCGCAGGATCCGCCTTTCCGCATGTTCTCAATGGCAAATGTATGTCAAAAAGAAGTGAAATAGAGATAAATAATGTGGGTGCACTAACTCGCCATCTTATTTTGCCCGAAACCCCCTTTTCACAAACAAATCTCGTCCATCTCATGCTACTTTTTGCCAAAAGTAGCACCTTTCTTACAATCAAAATTAACATGCAAACCCCTCCAAAAATTGACGTAATTGTTATTTTAAAATGGGGTCTTCGTGCAAACAAAGATGCGCAATTTAGAGGCACCCACATTATTTATCTCTCTCCTCTTCTGATTAATCTTCTATCTCAAGCAGTACTAATAAATTAGAGCAAACAATAGGGTTTCCATTTTGATTCGTTATATCTACGCACAATGAATTTATCTGCTCACGAACTAATTCTTTAAACTGAGCGTCATTAAATGTGTATGACTGATAATCGCAAAACCCCGCCTTAGTCGCCAGTAGTGTTCTTAGAACTGTAGATGGATTTCCATTATACAAATTAGTATCTGTTTTTAATTCGCGTAGATTAACAAACAACATTGGATTAATCAGAAAATCGGATGGTCTACTGCCTACATATTCATATAGACCGCTGTCTATATACGCGTGTGTATTAATACGATAGGTTTCACCACTATCATAAAAGCCTAAAATTCGAGCAAGGCCCTTGGGGAAAACGTACTCCCTTTTGTCTTTATGTTTTGGTAAAAATATAGTAATTATAAGATTTGCCTCATTAATTTCTAACCGTATGTCAAATTTGTTAAATGCTTCTTTTAAAGAACAAAAGCTGTAGTAACCATCAGGTATTTTTAAACGTTTTAAGCGATTGCCCCCCTCATCATAAATATCTATCCAATTATTTTGGGCTTTTTCAGATATGTTAAACACCTTATTTTAAACCTAAGTTCTCTAAGAGCAACCCTACACTTCCCGCCTTTATTGTCAACTGAATACTTTAAAAACATGCGCTGGTTTTGCTTGGTTATATAAAGGAACATCCTTTTTAAATCCTTTTTAAAAAAATCTATTTAAAAATGGAACCTTTTAAATATAATGAAAGTGCCACTTACGACGTAGGAGGGGTTTATGAGCCCAAATCTTTGGACTTTAGTAACCTAACCATCGCAGTGGATGAATCATATGGCTTTCTAGTCAGACTTGTAAACCCACTAACTAGATATTTAAATCCTCCAATAAAGAGTGATAGAGTGCCATCAGCATGGTCAACTCATCCCATGGCCTTTTACCAGAATCAGTTAAATTTTGCAGTTTACTGCTCAACCACTGGCTGCGGTGTTTCATATGCAAACCATTTAAACACCCCAACCTCTTAGTAAGGTCAGTATATAACTTTCATGTTTATTATCAGTATAGACGCATACTAACTGAACTACAAGTACGCCTCCCCAACGACAACGCGTTTAATCCATTTCTCAGCTCAATGGACAATAATGCATATGAAAGAATCTGCAACGAATTTAACATTAACCCTTCAAATAACTTTAGACAAAAGTTAGACCGCAATCACGGGTTGGGCACATTGTATTTGTGGGGCCAGCGTAGAGAATATAATTTTGACTACTGACCTGGCCACACCTCTTTTAAGTCAAACTCCCAAGTTAGATTGGGGTCAATAGAACAAAAACACCCCAATGCTTGGGCAACATTTATCTTAGATGAAAGTAAAGGCCTAACAATGCCAGGAGTGCAAAGACTCAATGACTCCATACGGACGTACGTTTGGTGTCTATTAGGAGCGCAAGCACAGACCAAGTCTAGCATAGTGGATCAATCTACAGGCTTTGACGCCAGAAAACAATTTCTAGCCAATTTAGAAGATGCTATTAACTCTGCTGTTGATTTGCCTTCCAGCATACAAAGGTACCAAAACGTTCTTTCACATGCTAGGTCTAAGGTTGACTTTGTTGTGGGTCATGGATTATACATGCTGCCTTCTGACCTTAGACTGCAGATTGGCATGATACAGAATTATAATAATGAAATCCTCATAGCCGGAGACGATCAAAACTTAGGGCATAATCAAGGCTTAAACACAAGGCCAGCACCAACCATTTTAAAAAAAGTATCTAGCCCAGAACCTGCAGAAAGCGACCCCCCACCAGTTATAAGCAGTCCAGAAAGCGACCCCCCACCTGTTGATGTACCTCACCCCGACAGACACACTAGTGAAAAGACAGCCCTTGTTGTGTTTTTAACTTTTACTGGATTAGCCATACTTTATTTCACTAAAAATTAAACCAGCAGCCAGCACCCCCAAAGTCCACAGATGGTCGGCCATATAACCAGCCACTTTGCCTATGGTAGACAAAACCCAACTAACAACACTGCCTATTATGCCAGGCAGAGCATCAAGCGCTTTGACAGCTAACTTCTTTAATAGGCTTGCTAGATGGTGCAGTTGTTTTCTAATCCAACTTTTACCGGGCTGAGGCGTTGGAGGTGCTACTGGCCCTGTTGGCGCGCCGCCAGTTAATGCATAAACCAGTGTAGAGATAGCAAACCCAACAGCTGTTAATATACTAACTATTGTAATCCCCTGCTCTCTGAACAGAATCCTTATTCTTTCTGCTAGCGTAGTATTTTCATGAAGTATTCTGTGTATAGTTTCTCTGATTCTGCCTGTTTGGTATGCTATTTTTTCTCTGTTAGTAGGCAACGCCGCTACCCTGGCTGCCCTTTCTGTCGTTAACTCCTGTATTTTCGCCTGTATTCTAGCCTTTTCTTCTAACCCTAAATTGTTATCATCTGCATCGCCCAGTTTATGTTTTTCTTCTCTTATCTCTATATCTAACTCACCAAGTTTTGACAAGTTCTTTTTTAGCTCGCCATTTATTCTCCGTAGAGCATCATCAAGACCCCTGAGTTCACGTATAGCAGCTTTAAGATTCTTGTGTACACTCTCAGACAATGGAGGATCATCAATTGTTTGTAAAGCTGCTTCTTCTTCAGGACTCAGCTCACGTTCTCTTTGACTAGGCGAACCGGCAATTGTTTTTAACTGTGTCTCCTCATTAAAACTCGACTCAAGTTCTGCTATTGCTTCATCTGTTCTTTGACTTAATTCTTGAAGAGGTATGTTTTGCATTTCAGACTGCGCTGGCAACCTTTGCTCCAAGTTCTGTAAAGCGCTAACAGCCTTAGACCTTAGAGCAGACTTCCTTGGATCTGCAATATTTAATCGCCTTCTGACCCGAATAGGAATCTCCCCAAGTGAGCCCGGAGTTAAACACTCGGAGGGGTCCCGGCTATCAGTAACTTGTTTACGCATTTGTTTATTGCCCTTCTTATAATTTATAAACAAATGACCTTCCTCGTCTCCGCCCACTTTTCCCATCTCAAAATCGTTAAAATCGATCGTGTCTGGCAGCTCCCGTCCTATACTTCTATAGAATAATTCAACTCGTTGTCGCAATAGTTCTTGACGCTGTCTATGGAGTGAAGAGCCTACTCCTAAAAGTTTTTGACGAGCACTAAGGAGTGAAGAACCTACATCTTGAGGTTGTCTAGGGAGTAAAGGACGTGCTTCTGCCCCCTCAAGTTCATCTTGCAATGAAGGACTCGGCTCTCTTTCTTCATCTTCATCTTCTTCAATAGGACTAAGCGCGTCATAATCGCCCTCACCAGACATATTTATATATTTATTATTTTTTGTTTTATAAAAAATGAACCCATACGGCTGCGACCTTGATCCATTCAGAAAAGCGAAGGAGCCCCATGGCATAAAAGGCATAAGACAGACTGTGCGCGTTGTAAATAATCCATCAACAATTGAGCCCAATGAAATGTTAACAGTAAGATTTAGTGACCTTGGGCCTGACGATGTTATAATGCCAGGCACTGCCAAGCTATTATTCAAAATAGATATTGAGTCGGCGGATCCTAATGCTACTGTCGTTGCTAACCTGGGCAGGGCCATCATTAAAAATATGGTAATTAAACTGGAAGGTAGAGAAGTCTTCTCACTGAGTAGCGCAGACATTTTTAATCTCTATTCTGATCTATGGCTGCCTAGAACAGAAAGAAAAGACAAAATCTTTCAGGGGATCCAGAGCCCAAACGGTCTTAAGCACAGGCTTAATGCTGCAGATGCAAAGGAAGACGAGGGAGACCAGGCAATAGCGCGAGCATTTAAGAACAGATTTTGCATCCCTCTAGATTTTGAACTGTTAAAAACCCATCAGCCATATTACCAAGGCGCACTAAGAGACAAACTTACTTACGAACTGACATTCAATGACAGCGGATCTGTTATTTTATCAGATGACCCTCAAGCCAGATACACTATCAGTAACATCTCTCTTAATTTTGATGTTGTTACTAACCCTGAACTAGCTAGAACAATCTTAAACCAGTATAAAAGTAGGACGGTTGTTTACTTTGAAAGAGTTTTACACCACAGTCTAGCGATTAAAAACAAGCAAGACACCGTCTGGGAAATAGCTATAAGCAATTCTTTAAGATCCCTAAAGGGGGTTCTCTTGCTATTTACTAAACCCTCAGCTCCTTTTCAGAGAGAATCTGAGGTGTTTTACAACCCAAAAATTGAGCAACTGTCTTGCACAGTAGATGGAAAGCCTTTTCAGCTGTATTCGGCTGGACTTTTACCCGACCAACACTTTGATGAAATAAGAAAATTGTTTGCTGGAGGCAGACAGACAAGCCCCACAGCCGATCATGTGTGTAAAAAACTTCACCTTCACGATGTAAGACTCGAAGATTATCTAACAGACAAATATGGACTATGGCTGGATTTTAGGTCACGTATGACAACAGACTGCACGGGAGTGGAAGAAGGGTAGGGTCAGATGGCATACTCATACAGATTAATAAGGAAGAGGAGGAGAATGGCCAGATACAAATGCACGTTTTTGTGGTTTATGACGCCCAGCTGAACATTGAAGAAAATAGACTGAAAGAAATAGCCTATTAAAACAGATGGATAGTTTGAACTTTTTGCCCAAAGACCCGCACTGTTCGCTTATTTGTGGGATTACTGGATGTGGGAAAACTGTCTTCGTACTTGATTTGTTACAAACAGTCTACAGGTTTCATTACGAGTACATTGTTATATTCTGCACAACCATTAAGCACAACAAGTCTTATACAGAAAGGCAGTTTGTTTGGACAGACGAGAATATATTTTTAGTTGATCCTACTGACAAGCTAAGCGACTGTTTAGAACATTACTATAGGCTATTTGAGGGAAC
The DNA here is from genome assembly GCA_033310375.1 of Conus canariensis. Lineage (NCBI taxonomy): Eukaryota > Metazoa > Mollusca > Gastropoda > Neogastropoda > Conidae > Conus > Conus canariensis. The sequence continues at coordinate 44,642,492 of CM065718.1, read as the reverse complement.
CGAAACGCTGTTTATTATTGATGACTGTTCAGCCGAACAAGACATTGTTAAAAAAAGAAGGACCCTGTCTAAGCTAGCCTTTAGCGGAAGACACGCATTAGTTTCTGTTTGGCTCTTAACTCAAAAATACAATGCTGTCTTAAAAGACTTTAGATCGCAGTTAAAATCAGTCATCTTATTCTATACTAAGGACAAGGATAGTTTTGAAGAGTGTTTAAGTGAAAACTATATAATCAGGGACAAGGATGAACTAAAAAAAATAAAAGAGCAGCTAGAAAAATCTAAGCGCGCTAAACTATGCTTACGAACTGACCCGCCAGTTCAATACGTTTGCTTATTATAGGTTGTTTATTATAGATTGTTTATTATAGGCTGTTTACAACAAATTGTTTATAATAAATTGTTTATATTAAAAAGAATGTCTCGAGGGCCAGAATCAAAAGCGGAGTTAGCTCCTAAATGCGTTGCAGTAGAGATAAAAGATCTAGCAGACACAACGGACTTTGATCTAATAGGAGTGGCAGGAAATGTTTATGGATTTGAGTACACCGACGATGGCGTTTACAAACGAATAGAAATTGAAGATAAAAAACGACAGCAATATCCTACCCTGGAAGAGATAAGAAATCTAAGGGCAAACGATTTTGGCAAACACGAATACAAACTTCATAAACGAGAGAATGCCTGGGCGTTACTTCCTGACATTAACTGGAATTTAAAGTTTGAACTACGAAGCCCCTATGTATACTTTGATAAGAAATACAATTTTAGAAAAGCTTTGAATGAAGGACGCCTTCTTGCTAGCCTAGTCCCAGGAACACAACAGAAAAAGCAGATTGAAATAACTAAGCGGGGCTCTGAATATATGCTGCAGAGAAAGAAGTCCTTAGCTGAAGTGGGGGATGACACCGTTGGCTTAGAATTTAACCCAAAACTAGAATCACTGCCTAGAAAAATGACGATGCTTTTTCGCTTATTTATTACTCCAAGGGAGTCTGATCCTAGTTTGCCAGAGCATACGTTAATCAGAGGCGTACAAATAAAGTCTGAAAACTTGGATGGGCCTCTTAGGCTTGTTATTGTTATTACTAAAAACGGGGATGAAATAAACACTTCTGTATCATCTGACAAAGTCACTGTGATGGTTGACAATACTAAACTAACAGTGCTTGATTTTATTTTCATTAAGTATGTTGATTTTATTGCGTTTTACTCTGTTGATGAAGTGCTGCCAGAAGGGTTAATAAGAAGATATGTACAAGATTAACCTTAATTAAAAATTAATCTTAATTAAAAATGGATGATCAGGCTCAAAAGTTTAGGTTAGAGCAAATAACTGAACTTCAAGAAGAAATAGAAAGTGACTTGGATAAGTATAGGGTTACTAGAAAGAAATATGCTAAAGTTTTAAATACTCTTTCTTATATAATCACCGGCTCATCAGCTGTAGCGAGCGTAAGTGCTGGGTCTAGCGTTGCTCTTTTAGCTACTGGGGCCGGAGCGCCAGCCTCTTTAGCATTAGGGAGCCTTGGTTTGGGTTTAGGTGCTATGTCTATGATTGTGAGTGCTGTTTTAAAAAAATTAACGCCTAAACTACAAAAGCACACTGCCATTGTAGCCCTAGCATCAGCAAAACTTTGTTCATTAAGACTGAGAATAAGCAAAGCATTGCAGGATGAAAACATTACAGCTGAAGAATTTGAGCGTCTTATGGCTGATGGTGAGGATTACAGACGACAAAAAACTGAACTTCAAAAGGAGTGGAGAAAGACTTTTACTTCGCAACAAGTAGACACTGAGACAATCAAACAGAACATTGAAAAGCAAGCAAACAATCAGTTAAACCCAAAAATAGACTAAAAAAATAAGATGTGAACTAAATAAAATAAATCATAAGTTTAACAAAAAAATAAATAAATCATAAGTTTAACAAAAAAATAAATACTATTTTTTTTAACTAATCGGCACTGTGTTTGGCGGGACAACTTGCAACTCTTCGCGAACAAACGATCTTTTAGGGGCAGGCTTTTTAGACGTAGAAGAAAGAGTCTCTCTTAAATAATACACGGGAGGGGCTGTTTTCATAATTCTTTCAACTTCATATACATCTACGCTCCATATAGGGTCTGTGGCTCTAATTCTAACATCGCCCTCTGCCTCTCCAGGAGCATACAAGTATCTTACTTTTAGTCCAAACGGTAAGAGTTTTTGATTACCTTGAATGTCTTCAGTAATACTTATTTTTTTTAATTTGATCGCGTTCACTGGCTTAAGACCTGTTGCTTTAAATTCTTCATTGTTCATGGCGCGTAAGACTGCTGGCAATCTCCTGACCCATTCTGTGTTGCGTGTTTTGTCCATAAGGTCTCTATGATATTGATAGGTAAACAGCCGCTCAGCCAGATTCTTATTAAAGTTTTCTACTAGAGCCTGGGAGCGATGGTTGCCTGGAATCCCTCTCTTAACTGTAACGCGGTGTCTTAAAAACAGTTGGTTTACAGCTCCTTTAAACTCTTTCCCATCATCAACCTGGATCAACTAGGATACTTTAATGGGCCTCGCATGTATATTTGTTGTAAAGCCACAGCCACAGCAGTTGAGCTTTTATCTGTTAAAGGCTCAGCGTCTTTATACCTTGAAGCCATATCAACAACTGTAAGAGCATACTTAAACTTTTTTCTTCTAACTTTGTCATGCGGAAGATACAGCAAGTCCATCTGGTGGGTGTCATTAGGAACTGAGTTAACAAATCGAGGCCTTATTATTCTTTTTGAGCAGGCAGATATATTTGCCAGATCGCTTGTTTTGAAAGCCAGTCTTTCGCTTCTGATTCAGACACCCTAGCGGCTTTACTCAGTTTATTAATAGCGGCCTTTCCTTTCCAATACCCTCCAGGAGAATAATATATTTTGTACTTTGTATCGTCCATAAGAGACTGTTTTTATTACATTTTTAACTATTGTTTTTAGATTGAATATGCAAGAAGAAAGATTGCTCCCATAGCGCCTATAATAAAGCCTATTTCTACCATTTTCTGATCCTCAGATGGTTCATAAAAGTCAGACAGTTCTGGCGGTGGCGATGTTAGAAACTTCTTTCCTGTCACTAAGTAATATTCATTCATTGCTTCATCAACGTCTGTAAATGTGTGCTCTGCATGTCCCTGCTCTCTTAACTTTTTATTAATAAAGTCTAAGTGAGCAATTCTCCTTTTCTCGTAAGCGTCTCTTGCCTTAGCTAAATCTTCCATTGCCTTGTTATGGCGTTCTCTCTCTTCATCAGACCGCAATTTACTAAACATATAATTGCTGCCAGAGAAAGCCAATGCATTAACAATAGCTCCTCCCACCATCAGAACTATTCCAGACATCTTTTTTATAAATGAATGAATCTTTTTTATAAATCAATCTTTCTATGCATTAATCTTTTTTATAAATCAATCTGTCTAAATGCTTTAATCTTTCTATGCATTGATGTTTTCTGGGATAATCCCCTGTGCAACAAGAAGTCTTTTGAAGCAATCCCTGCAGTTATTACAGCTATAACCTTAACAACATCCTCAATGTCTAACCTTCCTAGATCGGCCGGCCTCATTTTAAACATGTTTTTTGCTAACGTGCTAATATCCTATACTAAGGCCGCTGATTACAGCAGAGTGGTAAATCGTATTAATAATCTTTTTTTCGCTCATGTTTTTTATTAACTAAAAAAATAATTAAAATAATCATAATATGAAAGACTGTCTATGTGCTTTTTAATCAGATAATCTTTTGTTGCTAGAGCTAAAAATAAGGTTGTAACTAGTTTCGGCGAATCTTCTATCTTTCCCATGTTGGGCGGTTTTATTCTTAACAAACATTTTGCTAGGGTTGAATAAACTATAACGCCGCAATGGGCACTGCATAATTAACCAGCGTTATACTCATGGTTTTATTTTTTTATTTATTTAATTTTTAGATTTAAAATGGCGGCCAAACACAGCGAATCTGATCTAATGATTTTAATAGAAAATTGTAATGAACTATTTGACGAAACGATGAAAGTGTTAAACATTGATTTTAGTAAATCTGGGTTTGAGAATGATGTAAACAATTTAATCAAAAATCATAGTGAACTATTTGACAAAGCAATCAAAGAGTTAAACATTGACTGTAGTGATTCAGAAAAAGCTAAAGTATTGGCAGGCGTTCTTGTAAGATTAGGGTGTCTTGAAGTATTGCAACGCCTGGGTGAAGAATAAAAGAGCATTTACTTACTTTTACTTACTTTTATTTTTTTTTAATTTACGTAAATATTGTGAGTTAAAAAATGAACCCTACAAGTGAGTCCGAGTTTGAAATACTACCTTCCAACAGTACGTTATTGGGTAGTAACAAATCATTAAGCAATATGTTCATTGAATTAGACATGGACATCATTAACCCTACAAACGTTCAAGAAAGCGTAACACATGCTATTTCTAAAATCCCGGGGTCTCTTCAAATTAACCCGCCAGTAAAAGTGTTGTTGGCCATTCTGATTGAATATATAACCCCCGATGATAGTAGTATGCAAGTCTGGGTATCAACTAGGCAGAAAGAAGTAATCAGCTATTACGACTTTACACCTGGCTGGGCTGATTACATGCTTACACAGTTTAACTATGCAAGTGAAGAAGCGAAATTGCGCGGCTCCGGCTGGTCTGAAGGAACAGTCCTCGAAATCAAATTAAGACAAACCAAATACTCTCCTATAGTCGGCAATTCTTACATCCCTCTCCCCAGAGAGCTAGTTTTTAAACGGGCAGTCCTAAACATACAAAATTCAGATAACTTATGTTTCATGTGGTGCGTTTTGGCGCATTTACATCCTGTTAAAAAGAACGCAGACAGAGTTTCTAATTATTGGCAGTATAAAGATAGTCTGAACTTTGATAACATAACCCTTCCAGTGAGTATAGAAAGTATATCTCAGTTTGAAGAGCAAAACAGCCCAATAACTGTAAGCGTATACACATGGAATTCCGTAGACAATCTAGTCCCTCTAAGGATCTCTCCCGAAGCCCCTACTTTAGGCGAATCACTTGAGAATCATGTAGACTTGATTCTGTTTGCAGACGGTTCCAAGAGCCATTATGTATTAATCAGATCAATTAGCAGACTTATGACTTATACTACAAAGCATAAATCTAAAAAAGAGCTTTGTAGAAGGTGTTTAGTCAGGATCCCAACTGTAGAGGCGGCTGTCAGCCATAAGAAACATTGTAAAAGTTTTGTAGACTGTAAAATCGAACTTCTTACACCCAAACCAGGGTCTAAGGTTGGTTTTAAGAATGTACACAAAATGCAGATGAGCCCATACGTAGTCTATGCTGACTTTGAATCAATCTTGCTACAGTACTATGGTCCACAAGAGCGAGCACAACAAAAAACAACCTTATTGTCCCGTCATCAGATCTGTTCTTATGCATTTGTTGCTGTTAGGTCAGATGGCGGACACACACAGCCGGAGATTTACAGAGGCCCCAACGCAGCTGGTCGATTTTTGGAGCAGATGAAACACCTTCGCAATCAATTCTCTAATCAGCTGAACCTTTCAGACATTAAGATGACCCCCGAAGACCAAAGGCGCTATGAATCAGCCACCCACTGCTGGATATGCAAATGCAAGTTATTAGGTGACGCTGTAAGAGACCACGATCACATTACTGGCAAATTCAGAGGGGCGGCACACAACAGCTGTAATCTTCAACTCAAGGTTAACCCCGAAAAATGGAAACTACCAATCTTCTTCATAACCTACGAGGCTACGATTCGCACTTTATCATGCAAGCAATAACTTCGAATGTAAGAGGGTTAGCTGTATTGCACAGTCATCAGAAAAGTACATGACCTTTACTGTAGACTGTTTATCCTTCTATGACTCTGCCCAGCATCTGATGGGGAGCTTAAGCAAATTATCAGAATCTTTACACGTCTATCCAATCACTAAAAAACATTTCGACCCATCTTTAGTTCGTAAAGGCGTCTATCCTTATGAATACATGGACTCGTGGGACAGGTTTAACGAGCCGGCGCTGCCAGCAAAGGAAGACTTTTACAGCCGGCTTAGAGGTGGAGGCATATCTGACGCCGACTATGAATACGCGCAGAAAGCCTGGACAGAATTACGCTGCCGAACAATGGGCGACTATCACGATCAATATTTATTGGCCGACGTGTGTTTATTAGCTGACGTCTTTCAGAATTACAGAGCTACTTGCATGAAACACTACGGTCTAGATTCATCACAGTACATCTCTGCCCCGGGCCTTTCTTGGGATGCATTCTTGAAGTCTACAAACATTCAGATCGACTTAATATCTGATCTGGATACACTTCAGATGATCGAGGACGGGCTGAGAGGAGGCATTAGCATGGCTTGTCATCCTTACCGCAGAGCCAACAACAAGTATTTAGACGATTATGACCCCACCAGGCCATCCAACTATCTAATGTACTTAGATGCCAACAATCTGTATGGGTGGGCCATGAGCCAGGCACTTCCATTAAGAAACTTTAAAATGATAAACGGGCCTCATGACGTTGATTGGGTGGTAGGACTATTGTCACAGCTTACGCCCGATAATCCAATAGGACTAGTCTTAGAAGTGGACTTAGATTATCCTAAAGAATTGTACGGCCCCCATAACGATTTCCCCTTAGCCGCAGAAAAATTAAAGATGAGTCCCGCCGAACCACCTAAACTCGTGCCTAACCTCTTTAACAAAACTAAATATGTCTGTCATTATCGGCTGTTACAGTTTTACTTAAGACATGGACTGAAACTTACTGCCGTTCACAGAATAATTACTTTCGACCAAGAGCCTTTCATGAGGCCATACATCATGAAGAACACCGACCTTAGAACCAAGGCCACAGATGCATCAGAAAAAGACTTCTTTAAGTTGATGAACAACAGTTGTTTTGGTAAGACGATGGAAAATCCGCACAATCGTAAAGACGTAAGATTAGTTACAAAAGAAAAACAAGCAATTAAGCTGGTCTCTAAACCCAACTACCAAGACTTTAGAAGATTTAGCGATAGCCTGGTTGGCATTACAATGAAGAAACAGAATGTGAAGTTGGACAAGCCGGTGTTTATCGGATTTGCCGTGCTAGAGTTGTCAAAGTTATTGATGCTAGAATTTCTATACGACTACTTTAAGCCGTTATACCCAGAATCAAATGTCCTTTACACAGACACTGATAGTTTTATTCTGGACATCCCAACTAAAGACTTTTACAAAGACATGGAAATAGAAGTGGCAAAAGGAGCTGATGGGTGGTACGACACATGCGACTATCCTAAAGATTCGCCTTTACATTCAACCGTGAACAAGAAAGTGATTGGAAAGATGAAGGATGAACTTAATGGGACGATTATACAAGAATATGTTGGCTTACGGGCAAAGATGTATAGTATTGCTACCCAGACTTCTGTGATAAAGAAAGCTAAGGGCATAGGTAAAGAAGTTGTAAAAAAATATATAAGTCACGACAACTACAAACAGGCTCTCTTTGAAAACAAAGTATTTCATCACGCAAATGTTAATCTGCGCTCTACTCTTCATCAAGTAAACACAACTGCTGTTAATAAGAAATCACTAGACTCTAACAATAGCAAGCGAACTTGCGTTAATCCTGAGCTTTCATGCGCTATAGGCCCCCGGAGAGCCAACTTGGCTGACTTAAATTAAGATCTTAACTAGTACTTAACTAGTACTTAAGATCTTAACTAGTACTTAACTTAAGATCTTAACTAGTACTTAACTAGTACTTAAGATCTTAACATGACTTGCACTTTACTTGTACTTTACTTGCGCTTTACTTGTACTTTACTTGCGCTTTACTTACACTTAACTTGTTATAACTGACCTAACCAGTACTTAGCTTGTACTTAGCCAGTACTTAACAACACATTTAAAAAACTAATTTATTAAAAATGGGTCTACAGCAGGAGGTTGTACTTTTTTTTGCAGAAGCTGGTTCTTTTACTGTTTTTGTGGGGGGTTGTGACTTTGTTGCTAAGTATGGCTTTAGGCGCTTGTATGCTAAAAGCCCTCCACCAACAACAATGCCCCCCAGTACATAATAATACATCTTATAGTTTGATTGTGTTGTTGTTGGTGACGGTGGCGGTGCTGGTGCTGATGTTGTATTACTATCTAATAATTTTTGTTTTGCTGCTTGGTTTGCTTTTTGCAGTCTGTTCCATTCAACTAGTTTACGACCGGACTCAACACGCCCAGGATTTTTAGACTTAGTAACACTACTCACTTGTGGGACACTCAGTTGTGGATTCACTTGTGGGGCACTCGCCTGTAAATTCACTTGTGGGGCACTCACCTGTGGAGTCTTCTGCTCGCTCATTTTTTTTAGTCTGATTAAAATTAATATGATTAAAATTAATATGATTAAAAGTAATTAATCCCATGATGAATGGACATAACAACGTCCCAAATCTATAATACATGTCACAGGCAAGAGATTCTAGGGACTTGGTTAAAACCGGATCTTGTGTTAAGTCATATTTTAAATCTTCTTCTGAATCAATCGGCGCTATCTTGCCTACTAACTTAGCATATAAACTAATCATTGTCTGTCCCACCGATCTAACCATTTTTGACCCCAGCTGTGCCTCGTACCTGGCGTAATACTTCTCAACGTCTGATGTAGACAATTGCTGAATCTGTTCGATACTCAGTTCAACGCCTAAATACTGCCTGGTTTTCCCGCACGCAGCCAGCGAGTATAATCTTTCTTTATGACAGAGGTCTGCTGCCTCCTCACACTTTAATAGCTCGTCGCAATCCATTTTTAAAAGCAATAAAACATAATAAGAAAAAAAAAAAATAATAATGAAAGTGATTTGTCTCCCTTTAATTATGCATAAAAGTAATTGTCTTCCCCTGAATTAATTATCTATTTATAGATTAATGAGATTATTAAATTTGATTATTAAAAGTTGTGTTTTTGTGTTTAATTTGCTAAAGCTTTTAATATGAATATTGTACAAAGTAGTAACTAAAAAGTACTTTAACGTACAGTTGTTGTTAACCTTTAAAAAATATTCTGCTTGAATAAAAAATAATTTTAACAACAGTCACACTTATGCATAAACACCATAAAACTATGAGAGCTTTCAGTGTGTACAGTATATATATTAATCCTAAAAGTGTAAACTTGGGAATATGCCTGCAGTGGTTTTGTACTTGTTTGTCATGGCATTTTGAAAGTCCAAATGTGGCCCTATTCTCTGTCCTCTAGTGACTCTTCCAATTTCGTTCGTGTTTGTCTGTCTGGGTCACTGGTGAGGCTATAAACGCCCGTAAACCGAAATGTGGTCACTGGCGAGGCTATAAACGCCCGTAAACCACAAGGTGTATCCTAGGAAGAGTCACTACAAAGGGGGTGAGAGAATTGCCCCAAATTAGGCAAATTGAAAGTAGACAACCAAGTATAAGAAAATACCACTATTAGAGGCATATTCCCAAAACCCTTCACATCTTGGCCACATTAGGCGTGACCCTCTGGGTCTGGCTTGGGGCCCTAGGGCGCCATAGGGTCTCAAGTTAGACCCAGAGGTGATGTCCTGCACGTAACAAAATAATCTTAAGACACTTCTGGACTCCATCAGGGCAACTTGGCAGCAGTGCAGTGTCTCCTTTGGTCGGTTGCCTCAAGACAACATATTCGCTTAGAATGGGGTGTTCATTTCTTGTGACGGGAGTGTGGGAGTGTGGTGCATTTGTCAGGGTGAAAAACCATGTCCCATTTCTTTTCCCATACCTCAAGGTTTCACAGGTCTTCCTGAAGCTGGTGTATATCATCCGTTCCTGTTACGGTGGAGTAGATCGCTGTATCGTCAGCAAAGATTCTTACTTTTGAGTTTAGCTTCTTGGGTAGGTCATTTATATAGACCAAGAACAGGCATGGTCCTAAAACTGAGCCCTGTGGTTCTCCAGACTTGACGCTGGAAAACTCTGCTTTCTCTCCGTCAACAACAGCAGCTTGGCGCCTGTTAGATAAGAAGCTCTGGATCCGTCTGTGGATATTGCCCTTGATACCGTAGCCATGGAGTTTATGGAGTAAGAGGCTGTTATTTACTTTATGAAATGCTTTCGCAAAGTCAAGGATAAGCATGTCTGTCTGAAGCCCATCTGCCAAGTTTATAGTTAACTCCTCGACTAGTTCTAGTAGCTGTGTTTTGCAGGATCTGTCTTTTCTAAAGCCGTGTTGCTGATGACAGAGTAAGCTTTCCAATAGTATCCTTCATAAAATGAGGCAACTTTCACAGACACGAGAACGCGCAAGGTGGCTTGCTCGTCCTAGCGGCAAGGGATGTAAGAGGTGAGGGGAGGAAGGAAATGGATGCAAGACTAATTCAGTTCACGATGTGACCACTTCAAGCTTTTCTTGCTGTTGAAAGGTCAGTGTCCGGATCGTTTTCTGCACCAATTGGAGAACATTATTTTTTTCATGCACCAATCACAAGGCATCACAGCTGTTAGCCATTTTGTTTCGCATGCGAGAGAGCCTCAAGACAGTCAAGTGAGTTCTCGCCTGTTCCCAGCTCCGCTCGCCGCGAAGGAAACGCCAACGCTCGCCAAGCGAGCAAGAATTCCCGTCACCTACACATACACACACACACAAACACACACACACACCACCACCACCACCACAACCACCACTAACAACACAGTGGCTGTAAGATACAAAGTCACCGTTGATCATTGTAAATTGCTCATACACACGTCCTTATTCGCTCAATCAGTTCCCGATCAGAGAATGCGCTAAACCTACAGGGTTTGTACCCAGGAGTAATATCTGGGGGTGGGGGGGTGGGGGGGGGGGGGGGGCATAAAAACAGGTTTCTTATCACGAGAAGTGCTTCCCCCAAATAAATGGACCTCGACGTTGCACGCAACTTACAGGTCTAATTTTGTTGTATTCTCATCACCACGGGTACAAAAATAAACATCCGACGTAATTCTGATTTCTTTCTTTTGCACCGCAGTATGTGCCACAATAGCGAGTCTACAAGTAACGTCGACAACACAAACATGTTTGTGAAGGAGATTAACGGGTGTTCCAGTTTGCACACACACACACACACACACACACACACACACACACACACACAACATTCTCTCTCTCTCTCTCTCTCACGCACGCACGCACACACACACACGCACACACACACACACACACACACACACACACACACACACACACACACACACACACACGCACGTGCGCGCTCGTTTGTCGGAAATGAAAAGTGTCACGAGCATCATATGGCGAAATATGCTGACAGCATCACTTAATCACCCACATAAATCTTTATAAAGTTCACATAAAATGTAATATTCTATCTCGTTCTCTGTCTCTCTCTATTTGTGTATGTCTGTTAGTGTGAATGCATTGTGGCGTCTCTCTCTCTCTCTCTCTCTCTCTCTCTCTCTCTCTGCAGTTCGCATTATATTTGAGCAAAGCATTTAAGATTCGGAGGTCTGTCGCAGCATAGGTTAATTTTTCATCAGTATATTCATGATAGTAGCATTTGCAAACAGCAAACAATGTGCAGTGAAAATAATTAATGCTACGAAGGCTTAAATCGTAAAAAAAAAAGATTGTTTTTGTGGGTATGTTTTATTTTGTTTGCTTCTTTGCTTCGGTTACAGAATATTGTTCTATCTTTGTACCCCCTTCTGAGGGGCTATGGCCTAACAGAATAAAGATCTGAATCTGAATCTCTCTGTATTTGTGTGCGTTCCAGTGCGCATGCATTGCTGTACATGCTTCTGTCTCTGTCTGTTTGTCTGTCTGTCTGTTCTTCTCTCAGTGTGTGTATGTGTGTGTGTGTGTGTGTGTGTGTGTGTGTGTGTGTGCGTGCGTGCGTGCGTGCGTGCATGCGTGCGTGCGTGTGTGTGTGTGTGTGTGTGTGTGTGTGTGTGTGTGTGTGTGTGTGTGTGTGTGTGTGATCTGTTCAGGACAGCTGCCAGTCGGCATTCGTGGGGGAAATGTAATTCCAGTTTCGCGTGAAATCTGGGAACGTGATATCTGTAAGAATTATGCACAACAGCCTTTACTTGGATCTCCCTAAAAGATGCAAAATCGCACAGATCGACAGTGTGTGTGGTGTGTGTGTGTGTGTGTGTGTGTGTGTGTGTGTGTGTGTGTGTGTGTGTGTGTGTGTGTGTGCGTGCGTGCGTGCGTGCGTGCGCGCGTGCGTGCGTGCGTGCGTGCGTGCGTGCGTGCATGCGTTGTGTTGGGAAAAGGTGGGAAGGGTCCAGGCCAACAGTATCTCAACCCCTGGAACATTTTTTTTTTAAAGTATTGAATCATGTAGTGGCGTGAATAGTATTGCATGAATGTCTGCTTTTTGTCTGGTGACAAGCAATTAACCGTTCCTACTTTACCAACAGTTCCTCTAACGGCAGAATTACACTGTAGGACAACAGATTTTTCATTTCTGCTTCCTGTTCTTCAGAACCTAGCGAATGTCATTAATGTTCAGCAATACCAGTGATATTAATGGAAGATTTTTTTTTCTTTTCTCCTTTCTGTGCTTAAGAACCTAATGAATATCACTAATGCTCAGCGATATCAGTGATGGTAATGAGGGATTTTTCTTTTTTCCTCCTGCGCTTCAGAATCTTATGAATGTCATTAATGTTCAACAATACGGTAATAGTAATGGAAGAACAAAACATTCACCTGAACATGTAACACAAGTGCAGGCATCTGCATAATAATTGTGTACATACATGCTCATGCAGCGCCTACGTAGCCTACACAAACTGAAGCAAGTTTGTCATAAAAATTAACCCTTGGAGTCTGGAGTCAAATGGATAGGGGCGTTCGGCGTGTAGAGCTGATGCACTGAAAGTCAGAACCGCTCGTGCCAGAACACCATGTCCTCGCAGGATGATAGGTAGGCCTACCTAAATCATAAACAATAAACAAGTAGGGTAAGTCTTGCTCCTTTATTGTTTACTGTTCCCTGCGTCATTTTATTTTGAACAACCTAAATCAGTTGAGGGATGGTTAAGGTGACGTAAGAAGCGTTTGGGTTCTATCTTCCATAATTATGCTGTGCCTAGACACTAACACTAATCCATTAACACAAACACTGATCCATTAACACTAAACTAATCCATTAACACTAACACTAATCCACTAACAGTCCATGTATTTACGGCTATTAAGGCTTTGCCCGGATTTTAATCTTCAGTCCTCACAAAACACACACACACACACACACACACACACACACACACACACACACACGGCGCACGCACACATGCATGCACGCATGCATACACTCACACCACACGCTTCAGAGTTCAGGGTTACGACACCGTTTGACTAGATGAAAATCGCCCTCGCTCGGTGAAATTTTTTTTTTTTTTTCGAATGTGAAAAAGACGATTTAATCCTGGAATTTGGGGTCAGTTAATTAGTTCAATGCCATATATCAGCAGTGACAGCAGGATTATGCATGTTTCGTGGACTATATTTCTACGCCATTGGTAGAGCACAAGGAGTGAAAAGTCTTGCAGATAACAGGAAAATGAAGGGTCGTGCGGACCGTGCTGTAATATTAAAAGGAACAGACGCTGGATCTGCCTCAAAGTCGGGCACAGTATGAGTCAAGGCTGGACTGTGCGATGAATATGTTTTGGTACTGGCTGATCTTCTGACAAAAGCCAGCTTTAGATTGGAGTGTTATAGAAAATATATAGCGTTTTGGGCCTGATCTGTAACCGTGGACACAGACCTGAAGCACGCTCACGGAGGAGCCTTAAAACGGCAATTTGAATTGTATTGGTCTCCCCTGTTGAAAGCAGACGCCATGGCATTGACAAGCCGCCCAGTTCGGGCAGTGTTGCTCGATATTTCTGGAGTTTTGAAAAACTGCGTGGACGAGAAAGATGTTGCCATCGAAGGTTCTGTTGAGGCGGTAAAGAGGTAACGTTGCATGCTTCTTTTAGGGTGTACATTTTCAACATCGGCGCAACTTTTTATGTTGCAGAACACTGAGTCTTGGTGTCACAGTGTCAGCATTAGTGTTAGTGTTGTGTGTGTGTGTGTGTGTGTGTGTGTGTGGTGTGTGTGTGTGTGTGTGTGTGTGCGCGCGCGCGCGGTGTGTGTGTGTGAGTGTGTGTGTGTGTGTGTGTCGAACCAAACGGACTCAAACTAACAGCTAACTTCAGCAAGAAAGAGGAAGAGATTGAGGGGGCTGTAAGATTAAACAGGACTTCGCCAACATTCTGCTTCTTTCGTCAACCGTCATCGATAGTTTTGACTCCGCATGATTTAGTAAGTAGTTCTCTCGCACTGAGACAGTGCCAGGGACGTCAGATTATGCAATAGATATTGAACCCTAAAAGCTAAGACTATGCCAACAGCAGATACTGCTCTGTGATTAGAGGAACTGGGAGGAAATGAAGAAAGACATGGTCAACCGTGGAGCGCAAATGGCAGAGGGAAGCCAGGACAGTGAGGAGCTGTGGTCTACGTTAAAAATCGCTCATCAATAGAATATTACTAAGAATATGCCACACAAAGCTAGCCCTGCTTTACGCTAGTCTTGAAGCTTTATAAGCCAAAGCTTATGAAGTGTAATGATAGGATATAAGATTAAGAAGATGAAGAAATACCGGAAGACCAAGGTCCAGAACATGTAGCAGTTAGTCAAGCGCAAAGTGCATCAGGCCTATTGTACTTTCCAGGATAGCACCTTTGCCATAGATGTGATTCTTTGCAGACTATCAAGAACAAAGGCTTAGGACTTACAGTAATGCTCAAGAGGTTGTCCTGTGCAGGCATCTCACCATTGAAAAGGGATGGTCGATGAACTCAGACCCAAAGACTCAGGCTGAACTTTTAAATGACCAATTTCAGTCAGTTTATAAGGGAGGGAAGGATTTCTACACAGGCACGGTTCCAATTGAAGACTGGAATGACAGGCATTGTCTACTCTGTCCTGAGTAACATCAATGTCACCGAGGCTGGCATCAACTAACTACTCAAAGATCTGAATCCATAAAAGGCATGTGGACCAAATGCCAGCAGCAACTGCATACTGAGAGAACTTGCTGTGGAAGTAGCTCAACTGCTGACGATCATTTACCAGTCCGCCATGACAGCTGGAAAAGTCCTGTGTGACTGGAGAGAGGCATTCGTCAGACCAATCTTCAAGAGAGATGAATGTAACAATTCTGTCAACTACTGTCTGTCATCTTAAACCAGCATCAGCTGTTAGGTGTTTGAGTGCATAACTGTCAGCCACATTATGGACCTTCTTGAGAGCAGCTAAATCCTATGTGATCATTGCTATGGATAAAGAAGAGGGCAGTCACACAAGATACAGGTTCACAAGTTTGCTGACAGTGATAAGCTTATGGAGAATATAGAGGGAGGAAAGCAGACTGACATGTTTATCATGGACTTTCAGTTTTGCCACGGTGTTTAATAAGGTTAACCCTAAGTCTCCTTCTTCGTAAGCAGCTATGGAATCCAGGGAGTACTCAATAGATAGATTGAAACTTTCTCAAAGACAGATGCCAAAGTAGTGGCAGTGGGTGGCTCATTCCATGCCAGTGTTCACACAGGAGTACCTCAGAGCTCATTGTTGTTTCTAGCATACATCAACAACCTCTCAGAGAAGCTTACAATACCTACCCACAAGATATTTGTGCAATTGACACGGCAGTGTGCGATGTTGTGGCCTGTGCACAAGACCAAACCCAGCTGCAAGAGGATCTCCACAGGTTCACCGAGGGGGAAAACAGCTGGGATATGAAGGGCATCCAGGCAAAACGCACAACTTTGAAGAAAAAGAAACACCCGAAGGTGCTGGGGAGGACCCAGAGAAGCACTGTCTTCACCTGCCTTTAGAGCAGTCCTGTACCACCCTTGGAGGCCTGCGCTGTGTTGACGATGGGTACAGGCACGCGCAGGACACTCCATTAAGACATCAAGGGACATAACTGCTCCTGAACAGAGGTAAATCAGACTACAGGATGCAGCTCATAACAGCCTTAAAGTAGCATCCCCATGGGTGTACCAGCCCGTATTTCATGACTGCAGAGCCCACCGGCGAAAAACACCACCCTCCAGCTGCCGAGCACACCCCACAGACCCAACCACCCCTGCCCACGGACAGATGAAGACAGTGCCACTCCAGACACAGCCAAGCTTTCGCCATACGGTCTTATGTGCCCTCAAGAGAGAATCCAAAGTTGTAGTCTTTCCCACTGTCAACAGGACTTTCCCTGTGGTCAGTGGGTCTTTCCTCACCGTCACTGGACCTTTCTCCAGGGTCAGCCTAGTTAAGGCAAAGAAGAAAAAGAAACACCCGAAGGTGCTGGGGAGGACCCAGAGAAGCACTGTCTTCACCTGCCTTTAGAGCAGTCCTGTACCACCCTTGGAGGCCTGCGCTGTGTTGACGATGGGTACAGGCACGCGCAGGACACTCCATTAAGACATCAAGGGACATAACTGCTCCTGAACAGAGGTAAATCAGACTACAGGATGCAGCTCATAACAGCCTTAAAGTAGCATCCCCATGGGTGTACCAGCCCGTATTTCATGACTGCAGAGCCCACCGGCGAAAAACACCACCCTCCAGCTGCCGAGCACACCCCACAGACCCAACCACCCCTGCCCACGGACAGATGAAGACAGTGCCACTCCAGACACAGCCAAGCTTTCGCCATACGGTCTTATGTGCCCTCAAGAGAGAATCCAAAGTTGTAGTCTTTCCCACTGTCAACAGGACTTTCCCTGTGGTCAGTGGGTCTTTCCTCACCGTCACTGGACCTTTCTCCAGGGTCAGCCTAGTTAAGGCAAAGAAGAAAAAGAAACACCCGAAGGTGCTGGGGAGGACCCAGAGAAGCACTGTCTTCACCTGCCTTTAGAGCAGTCCTGTACCACCCTTGGAGGCCTGCGCTGTGTTGACGATGGGTACAGGCACGCGCAGGACACTCCATTAAGACATCAAGGGACATAACTGCTCCTGAACAGAGGTAAATCAGACTACAGGATGCAGCTCATAACAGCCTTAAAGTAGCATCCCCATGGGTGTACCAGCCCGTATTTCATGACTGCAGAGCCCACCGGCGAAAAACACCACCCTCCAGCTGCCGAGCACACCCCACAGACCCAACCACCCCTGCCCACGGACAGATGAAGACAGTGCCACTCCAGACACAGCCAAGCTTTCGCCATACGGTCTTATGTGCCCTCAAGAGAGAATCCAAAGTTGTAGTCTTTCCCACTGTCAACAGGACTTTCCCTGTGGTCAGTGGGTCTTTCCTCACCGTCACTGGACCTTTCTCCAGGGTCAGCCTAGTTAAGGCAAAGAAGAAAAAGAAACACCCGAAGGTGCTGGGGAGGACCCAGAGAAGCACTGTCTTCACCTGCCTTTAGAGCAGTCCTGTACCACCCTTGGAGGCCTGCGCTGTGTTGACGATGGGTACAGGCACGCGCAGGACACTCCATTAAGACATCAAGGGACATAACTGCTCCTGAACAGAGGTAAATCAGACTACAGGATGCAGCTCATAACAGCCTTAAAGTAGCATCCCCATGGGTGTACCAGCCCGTATTTCATGACTGCAGAGCCCACCGGCGAAAAACACCACCCTCCAGCTGCCGAGCACACCCCACAGACCCAACCACCCCTGCCCACGGACAGATGAAGACAGTGCCACTCCAGACACAGCCAAGCTTTCGCCATACGGTCTTATGTGCCCTCAAGAGAGAATCCAAAGTTGTAGTCTTTCCCACTGTCAACAGGACTTTCCCTGTGGTCAGTGGGTCTTTCCTCACCGTCACTGGACCTTTCTCCAGGGTCAGCCTAGTTAAGGCAAAGAAGAAAAAGAAACACCCGAAGGTGCTGGGAGGACCCAGAGAAGCACTGTCTTCACCTGCCTTTAGAGCAGTCCTGTACCACCCTTGGAGGCCTGCGCTGTGTTGACGATGGGTACAGGGATATGAAGGGCATCCAGGCAAAACGCACAACTTTGCCAGTTATATGAAGCAAAAAGCTGTGGCATCATGCATATCAAACTTCAGGGCCTACCTCTGATCACTTGTCTTATCCAACAAAAATCTAGGAGTGACAATTCAGGAAAAAACCCTGAACTAGAAATAAACATGTGTCCAACACCTGCTCTAAAGTAAACCAAATTCTGGGATTCCCAGGCAGAATTAAAAGATCTGTTCTCCATTTGTCAGAGAGAACTTCCAAAGCTGGTTGTTCTGACAGGACATTTCAGAAAGAGCAAGTGTAGCCTTGTGTGTGTGTGTGTGTGTGTGTGTGTGTGGTGTGTTGTGTGCGTGCGTGCGTGCGTGCGCAATCACATGCATTTGCGTGCGTGTGTGCGTGTGTGTGTATGCGTTTTCTGTTACCTCTCTCCTTCCCCCATCTCCCTCTCTCTTCTATCCCTTGCCATGCAAAATTGTTAGTGTCAGTAGTTTGCTTGTTTATAGATGCGATTTGAAATATGAAACTGAACCCTTGAATGCTCTTTGGAGACTGAAAAATAAAGTATCCCCATTGATTTAGTGTGATAGACATTCACATGAGAGAGAGAGAGAGAGAGAGAGAGAGAGAGAGAGAGAGAGAGAGAGAGAGAACAGTTCTTGCCAACATATTTATTCTGGTTTTACAATTTCCACTAAAAAAACTGTTAAATACACAATTTGTATATAGTTTAAGTTTAAGTATGTGTGTGTGTGTGTGTGTGTGTGTGTGTGTGTGTGTGTGTGTGTGTGAATATATACTTACTAACTTAGGCGCTTGGTCATAATTCTTAAGTAATAACTTAAGTTCTTTAACTGGAAACAGAAAAGATGGCATAAGATTTACAAAACTTTTTGTTCTAACACAGGTTAAAATCCTCACAGATACCGCTACGGTTCTGCACCAATGAGACGACTACCACTTGTGCCAAGCTAGTGTCACGACTTCAGGCCATAGGATTTGACATAAAGGAAGAGGAAGTGTACCCCCCTGCCCCTGCCGTCTGCCGTATCCTGCAACAGAGGGGGCTGCGGCCGCACTTGCTTATTCATCCTGGTAATTCATCTGTGTGTATGTGTTTATGTGTGTGTGTGCGCGCGCGCATGTGTATGTGCTGTGTGTGTGTATGTGTGTGTGTTTGTGTGTGCGCGCATGTGTGTGTGTGTGTGTGTGTGTGTGTGTGTGTGTGTGGTCGCGCGCGCGCGCACACGTGCATGCGTGTGTGTGTGTGCGCATGTGCACTCGGTTGCACTTTTGTAGCAAGACAGGGCCAATAGACCAAGGGATATAACTCCTGTTACTTACTAAGGCAGACTTTCCGTAGCATTCCCTCTTGTAGTTACCCAGAACTTGGTAAGTTTGCAAAGGACGTGGTAAGTTTGCAAAGGACGTGGAAAGTTTGCAAAGGACGTGGTAAGTTTGCCAAGGGGTATCTTTGGGACATGAAGGAGGGAGGGGGATGAGGAGGAGAGGAAGGGGAAAGAAATGAGGGGAGGAGGAGGAAGATGGGTGAGAGAAGGGTGGATGGGTAGGGAGGAAGGGAGAGAGGATAGAAAGGAGAGGGGATGGGGGAGAGGAGTGGGAGTAGGATGAAAGGAGAAGGAAGTAGAGTAGATGAGAAGGCGGACAGGGTTAGGGGACAGGGAAGGGAGAGAAGAGGAGGAGGAAGAGAGCGAGAGAGAGAGAGAGAGAGAGAGAGAGAGAGAGAACCAGTGGGACATTTCTCGCCAGTTTTGACTCCACCTCAAATCTTCAAGAGATACATAGACCCAGCAAACAGATCAGTCCAGGAAGAGATTTGACCTTGCTTGTGACTTTACTACGTAACTAAAAATGAGACTCCCAATGAACTAAAGGCCCACCTCCTTGTACCTCCATTCCCTCTAAGGACTTGTTTTTCCTCAGAATGAATTGAACTTTGTCTCCAGCTGTGATCTCTCAGGCTCCCGTCTAAGAATTGGAGCAATCAGTATTGTGGCGTTGAGAGGCGAATCTCCAGAAGAGACACTGCACCGCTGTGGAATGATTTTGATGCTGCTCACAGGTCAGTGTAGGCTGTTCTGGTCCAGCATATGAAGGACGCCCATCTGCTGAGTCTTCTACTTACGACAGTAATTGTTTCATCAGAGAGCCATTGTGATTGAACATTTGTGTACAGAGGGTGCCACCATGTCCATCCAACAACAGTCCTTGTAAAGTTGCCAATACCAGAAACATTGACTCAAACTCATCGCAGACTTGGAGAGGAAATTGAGAGTGTGGTCCCCTTGAGAGGAGGACATGATGGGCCACATAATTTGATGTGTTTTTTTTTTGGATGAGGATGGTTAATGTGATGCTGTGGAGTTTAATTTTGGTCACAGACTACATGATAGGGCTGTATTCTTTGCATGCTGTAAAAGATGTCCTGGCATTGACCAGGCCAAAGAGATACAGACATCTGCTGTATTGGCCAGGAAATTTGAGCAACATTCTGAGAGATATGGCATTTAAGTGCATGAAACTCAGTGTTTGAATTTCTTCTCCCCATTCTAGCTCTTAACTAGATATTTGCCTCTAATGAGTCTTGAACCCATGACCTCTATGTCTGAGACACATGAAGTTAAATGCTGCACCATGTGAACTAGTGGTCTCAGTCATCTCATGTCCACGAATAGCAGACAGTAGAAAAAGTACAGTGTAGGAGCTACCACTCCTCACACCCTCTTCTCTTAAAAAACTAAAACAAAAACAGCGGTACAGTATAACCCGTCTATAGAGACCCTTTGATGAAAATTTCCTCGCTTTGAAAACATTTTTTTTCTGAGTCATCGTTCTTTTTTCTTAACTCTTTACATTCTGTCCCGCCACAGTTTTTTTTTGTAATAAACATTTTATTGCATTTTTTAAAAACAATAACACACACACACATAAATGAAGAAAGAAACGGGAAAGGGGCACATGGAGTGGGTAGTGGGGGAAAAGGGGAAGGGGGCATATATACGAAAGGGGATATCTGAGATTATCATACTCCTGAAAGTAACATCATCATCAATAGTAATAGTAACAGCAATAACATCTCAATGATAACAACAATACCTACAACAATGACAAGAACAGCATGACTATCAAGTTGTGGCGTGGGGGAGGGGAGGAGGAGGGGAGGGGGAGGGGGGATGGCGAAAACATGTGCAAATGGGCATGGAGTATGCAAGAACATTTTGACATATATATATATACATATATATATATATATACACACACATACACATATATATACATATATATATATATACATATACATATATATATATATATATATATACATACATATACATACACATATATATACACATGCATACATGCACACACATACATACATACATACACACATATATATATATACACACACATATATGCACACACACACATATATATACTCACACATACACATATCAATTATACAGTGACAAGTAAAGGTGTATAAAAGTTCCATTCTGTAGTAAACCTAGACACATTATCATTAATTTTCGCATTGTATTGTTCTATCTTGTATCTTTTATTCAGCTGCTTCTGAAAGATAGTTAAGTTAGGTGGGATTTTTCTAATATACATTTGTATATATATTGTTTAGCAAACATTATTATAAAGTCAAAATACTATCTGTATTAGAATGGTTATCCACATTAAAAAGTACCAGTTCACGTGAAATCTTTAAATCATAAACATTTTCACATTTTTCATTGAACATTTTTTCCAAAGAGGTCCAAAAACATCTAATATATTTACAACTCCAGAAGAATGTTCAATAGAGTTCTTGCTTCATTAATAACGAACATTTGCTGTGGCAGATACCCCATTGCCACCTAAAACAACATTTGTTGCAATAATTCTGTGAAAAATTCTAGTCTGTAGCCACTTTAATCTAACATCTTTAGTTTTATGTATTTTAATGGAACACCTCTTTCAAGGAATATCCACATTTAATTTTTGTGTCCATTTCAAACAACATTAGGTCTGACATTGTCTTCTGTTAAAATTTCATACAGTAATTTGATCCTTTTGATACCTTTTATAAATATGTCTTAATGCATTTGGTATATCCAAAATCTGTTATTGTCTGTATTTCGTTTATTCCACTTATTCTGATATATTCTTTAATTGCTGTCCCGCCACAGTTGGCTGACCGGAATTCACTGGCATTTATGCAGACCCACCACAGCCTACTGCCATTTACTCAGGCTTGTTTGTGATTTCCCATCATGTATGAACCTACAGCTTGTACACACCCACTATCAATGAAACCTTCTGTTTAGGCCAAGGTGAATCCCATGACAGAATGGTGCTAATATTTGAAAAGCATGGAAATTTTCGAACTTTAGAAACAGTTTGTATGTAATATTTTTTAATGCAAGAGGGTTAAATGCTAGGAAAGATGCCCTTTTCACTAAAACGCCAGTTTTTAAAAGTTTTGGGAGGTCATGAATGAGAGGTTTTCCTGTGTTTCATGTTCTGGCACAATGGTTGTGTCATGGCAGCTGGTGCCTGTCTGAAAGTCCACGTTTTAACATTTCTGTGGAACAGAGTTGCTGCCAGATTTCCAACAAATCGACCCGAAGGACCCCAACTGTGTGGTGATCGGTGACGCCACAGACACTTTCTCTTATGCCAATCTGAACACTGCGTTCCAGACCCTGATAGCCATGGACAAACCAGTCCTCATCTCCATGGGCCAAGGGTGAGTATAGTTGTTTCTCTTTAATTTCATTGCTGTTCACTCATTTGATTTTATATTGCATAACACTGCACTGCGTTGGGCCAGTTGAGACTGATATCCTTTCATTGTGCGTTGTAAGAGGGTTAAAAAAAAAAAAGGATTGATGTGTTTCTGAGAACACCTATCAGCTTGTAAGTTTGTTCAGTTTCTTGAGGTAACTTTCTTTCACCTTGAGGCACTTCTTCATCTTTTCAAAGCAAATGTGTGTGTGTATGTGTGTGTGTATGTGTGTGTGTGTGTGCGTGTGCATGTGCGTGCGCGCGTATGTGTGTGTGTGTGTGTGGAGAGAGAGAGAGAGAGAGAGAGAGAGAGTGAGTGTGTACAATAATGAGAGAGAGAGAGAAGAGAGAGAGAGAGAGAGAGAGGGGATGAATCTTCAGTCTTGTAATGTTGACTGTTCACCGTCATGTACATATGATTTTCAATGCGTCAAGTTGAAAAGTTGTTTAGAGGTACTTCTGGAATTCTTAACAGCTTTGGCGGCTCTATGAATATTTTTTCTATGTCTACAGATAAGCTTATGGGTTAACTTGTAGCACTTGAGGATGTGTAGATGTGCCCTGAGTGTGAAGACTGGTAGTCCAACCATGACCTGTTGTGAAGACTGGTGTTATGTGCAGCAAATATTACAAAGAAAACAACTCACTGGTGCTGGATGTTGGGTCATACAAGGCAGCACTGGAGGTAGATGAAGTGTGTGTTTATGCATGTGTCTGCTCGAAGTGTGTGTGTGTATGTGTATGTGCGAGTGTGTGTGTGTGTGTGTGTGATGTGTGTGTGTGTGTGTGTGTGTGTGTGTGTGTGTGTGTGTGCAGTGTGTGTGTGTGTGGTGTGTGTGTTGTGTGTGTGTGTGTGTGTGTGTGTGTGTGTGTGTGTGTGTGTGTTAATAAACGATTGTCATGAAACAACCCACTAGAGAAGACACTGCACCTCTGCTAAGTACCTTCGATGATGTTCAGTGGAGCCTGCACTGATCCAATATACACAGGAGACCACACAGTTTGCCCATCCTGACAACAATGGTTGCTTCTTCCAGAGGGTGTCCTTTCAGCAACAGTTCCCACGAACTTTCTGGTGCAAGCTACTGAGATTCAAACTCACCGGGGACATGGGCATAGAGAAGTCATTGAAAGTAAGACCTCAGCAAGAGGGGACATATTTTGAGACTTTCTCATATCACGATCAGTGAGGATGACAATGATCTAGATGATATTATGGAATTGCTTTCTGTTCTGAGACTGACGACTGATGACCAAGCTGTACTCAATGCTTCTTTTCATAGTGTTTCCGAGCATCAAGGAGGCTGAGAGATACGGACACCTGTGGTGCTGGCTTAGGAGATTTGAGCAGATCTGACAGAGATGCATGCATTGAGATTTGAGCAGATCTGACAGAGATGCACGCATTGAGATTTGAGCAGATTTGACAGAGATGCACACATTAAATTGATGGAGACTCGGCTGTGTGATTCCCATCTTCCCGACTGAGCCTGTGGCATGAATAACTGCTTGAAGGAGCCGGCCAAGACTGAAGAATTCCACACATAAATGTCTCTGACGAGAATCGAACCCACAACTTCCTGGCCCACACAGTCACAACACTTACCACTGCACCACAGTAATTGGTACCCATAGAATTATCATGTGGAGATAGTAAATAAATATATCACTCAATTTTTTTTTCTTCTGCAGATGAACTGTAATGATACCTGCAGTGAAAAAAAAAACCCAAACAAAAACCTCTAACTGCTTCATGTTTTGACATGGTGTTTTGTGATTTGCAGTATGCCTGTGGGGTGACGGCTGAGGTGGTGGGCAAACCTTCCAAGGCTTTCTTTCAGCCTGTGTTGGACAGTATGGGGGCAGCTCCTCAGGATGTGGGTATTCCTCTGGCTTTGTGCCATGTTGTCAGTGCTTTTTGTGCATTACGTATCCTTGAGTCAGGCTCTGTGTGTGTGTGTGTGTGTGTGTGTGTGTGTGTGTGTGTGTGTGTGAGAGTGCGTGCGTGCGTGCGTGTGTGTGTATTGTGTTGTGCATGCAAGTGTGTGTGTGTGTGTGTGTGTGTATGAGTGTGGGTGTGCTCATGTGTGTACGTGCACATGCACATGCAAATGTGTTGTGCATTTGTGTGTGTGTGTGTGTGTGTGTGTGTGTGTGTGTGTGCGTGCGCGTGTATGCGTGTGTGTGTGTCTGTGTGTGAGTATGCATGTGTGTGTGTGTGTGTGTGTGTGTGTGTGTGTGTGTGTGTGTTTGAGTGTGTGCGAGTGTATGTTTGTGCATGCATATGTGTGTGTCTGTGTGTATGTGTGTGTGTTTGTGTCAGTGTGTGTTAGTCTCTGTGCGTGTGTGTGTGTGTGTGTGTGTGTGTGTGTGTGTGTGTGTGTACTATGTGCATGTGTATGTAGGTATCTGCATGCATGCAGGTGATAGCTGACAAGTAAAAAAAATTTCTTTGTTTACATTCTAATCTGTTCTTTTACAACACACTGTCAGAATCAGAAGCAAACAGGTAAGTGACATCGCGACTGTTTGCATTGGCAGTGTTTTGATCATATGCATTTGTGTTTGAATCTTTTGAATTGGCCTCATTGGCAACCACGTGTGATGCAGTGGTGTCTGCTGCAGTTGATGTTGAATCATTATTTTTGGCTACATCTTCAAATAATTCACTTTCCTCTTCTCTATCGTAATTATCGATATCTCTATCGCTGCCCTCCTTGTCAGATCAACTTTGTAATATAATTTCAAGCACTTCACTGAGTGAGAAATCGGTACCACCCCTTCGCCTGACCGACATATTTCTGGCACAGGAAATTCCAGCCGCGCTTAGCGGAGTGCTGGTTCCTTTGTTTCAAAGCTGCTGGGGTCAGCCAAGTTCACGATAGAGCACTAAAAGTAGGGTCTACAACTCACTAGGACTTCCCCAAGACTAAATACAGAGCTTATTTCCCCTAGACCATTTCAAGAAAAGTAGGAACTTTTCATGTTCCCGTCCGCCAATAGTGGCGGACACGGCAGAATGTATTGTCTGCCCATCCGCCAGCCTTGGCTGACGCGGCTGCAAGGGAAAGAAATCCCATCCGCCACTATTGGCGGACACGGCTGGTGAAGGTTAAAACAAGAACTTATGGATTATAAACCCCATCCTCCCTGCCTCCCTCCCCCTTTGACAGCCCTTTCAAGATGGTGATTCTAGCGGGCCTGTTTCTTCAGAAGAGGGTGTCAAGTCTGACAAACTTTCTTCTGCGTTTCCCAGTGTGAACAATGGAGGATAGGTGATTGAAGGAATCAAGGGATCTGAACATTTTCTGTCTCTTCCTTCCTGTCTGTATCGTGGCCACGGTACAACGTGAAAAAAGAAACTCCAGAGGTTGCAGGTCTGGGGGTCAGGGGAGAGGGTAGAAGATCCAATTTGCTGCAGCCCCATGGTCTGTCAATATCAGGTCATCACCAGCTGCTGTAGTGAAGTAGTTAGTGTCATGAACTCCCAGCTGGGAGGTCTAGGGTTTGGTTCCCATCAGAGCCATGCGGGACTTTTCTGCCCTGACCGACTTTTACTCAAAGTTGAGTTTGCTACGGGCTCAGTTGGGAGGACTGGGACCACACAGTCGAGTTTCATCCACTAAATGGATGTGGTCCCTGAGAGTGTTGCTCAAATTTCCTGACCAACACTGAAGGTGTCTGTATCTTTTGGTTGGCACCGGGGTATATTATGAAAGTAAGTGTAGAGTAAAGGCCTACCATGCAGTCTCAGACTGGAATGGAAAACCGCAGCATCATCTTCATCATCCTCATTTTCATTGATCAGCATTAAAAAAAGTTTCAAATTCTGTATCCCTTCATGCCCTGCATTCATGGTGACCTTAGTTTTTAAATCCTCTCCTCGTCTATGGCCTTGGTTTGAATCCGTCCGGTCACCAATACCGGCAAGTTCATGGGGGCTGTTGTTGGACAGACATGGTGGTGCTCCCCAGAGGGAGAGCTCGCTCATGCCGGCTCCACAACTAAATAATTATTGTCATCAGCAGGGGGGCTTAGTAGATGGTGTCCTGCATATGTTAGATCAGAACAGGCGCCACTGAACACCACCAAAGTGACTCGGCAGCAGTGCAGTGTCTCCGCCTGTGTGTTGCCTTGTGACGACTTGACATTGACTGCTTCCTGTAGATTGCCGGTGCCAGGGCTGTGGCGGGCCAGGCCGGGCTGTGGCTGTGGACAGGGGGCTCAGAATGAGTGGCATGGATGCAGTGCCACTGAGGTGGCACAGAAGATGGGACAGCGAAATAAAAAAAAATCCAAAACAGGAAATCAGGTCGTCAACGAGCCACCCATCAGAGGAGACACATTTCCACAGCTGAATTGCTTCAGCAGAGCCTTTTTTAATGTAACACATGCAGGATAGCACCCCTACTCAGACATTTACCCACAATAATCATTTTGTCACAGAGCCAGATTGAGCGCATGTAACTCAGTGGATAGGGACCATGGACAGTGAAAGACTTAGTTGGAGGGGGAAGTGTGTCCAGGAGTAAATTCTCTCTTGTTTTTCATCTGTTTTTGGTTCTCCTTTTCGCTCATTATCTTTCTCCATCTGTGATTTATGGTTTGTTGTCTCCCTTTCCCTCTGTTTCAGCCGCTTCCTTCCCTGTCCCTTTCCCTCTGTCTCAGCCGCTTCCTTCCTTCCCTGTCCCTTTCCCTCTGTCTCAGCCGCTTCCTTCCCTGTCCCTTTCCCTCTGTCTCAGCCGCTTCCTTCCCTGTCCCTTTCCCTCTGTCTCAGCCCCTTCCTTCCTTCCCTGTCCCTTTCCCTCTGTCTCAGCTGCTTCCTTCCTTCCCTGTCCCTTTCCCTCTGTCTCAGCCCCTTCCTTCCTTCCCTGTCCCTTTCCCTCTGTCTCTGCCGCTTCCTTCCTTCCCTGTCCCTTTCCCTCTGTCTCAGCCGCTTCCTTCCTTCCCTGTCCCTTTCCCTCTGTCTCAGCCGCTTCCTTCCTTCCCTGTCCCTTTCCCTCTGTCTCAGCCACTTCCTTCCTTCCCTGTCCCTTTCTCTCTGTCTCAGCCGCTTCCTTCCTTCCCTGTCCCTTTCCCCCTGTCTCAGCCGCTTCCTTCCTTCCCTGTCCCTTTCCCTCTGTCTCAGCCGCTTCCTTCCTTCCCTGTCCCTTTCCCTCTGTCTCAGCCACTTCCTTCCTTCCCTGTCCCTTTCCCTCTGTCTCGGCCACTTCCTTCCTTCCCTGTCCCTTTCCCTCTGTCTCAGCCGCTTCCTTCCTTCCCTGTCCCTTTCCATCTGTCTCAGCCGCTTCCTTCCTTCCCTGTCCCTTTATGGTTTGCTCTCTCCCGTTCCCTCTGTCTCAGCCGCTTCCTTCCTTCCCTGTCCCTTTCCATCTGTCTCAGCCGCTTCCTTCCTTCCCTGTCCCTTTATGGTTTGCTCTCTCCCGTTCCCTCTGTCTCAGCCGCTTCCTTCCTTCCCTGTCCCTTTATGGTTTGCTCTCTCCCGTTCCCTCTGTCTCAGCCGCTTCCTTCCTTCCCTGTCCCTTTCCATCTGTCTCAGCCGCTTCCTTCCTTCCCTGTCCCTTTATGGTTTGCTCTCTCCCGTTCCCTCTGTCTCAGCCGCTTCCTTCCTTCCCTGTCCCTTTATGGTTTGTTGTCTCCCTTTCCCTCTGTCTCAGCTGCTTCCTTCCTTCCCTGTCCCTTTCCCTCTGTCTCGGCCACTTCCTTCCTTCCCTGTCCCTTTCCCTCTGTCTCAGCCGCTTCCTTCCTTCCCTGTCCCTTTCCCTCTGTCTCAGCCCCTTCCTTCCTTCCCTGTCCCTTTCCCTCTGTCTCAGCTGCTTCCTTCCTTCCCTGTCCCTTTCCCTCTGTCTCAGCCCCTTCCTTCCTTCCCTGTCCCTTTCCCTCTGTCTCAGCCGCTTCCTTCCTTCCCTGTCCCTTTCCCTCTGTCTCAGCCACTTCCTTCCTTCCCTGTCCCTTTCCCTCTGTCTCAGCCCCTTCCTTCCTTCCCTGTCCCTTTCCCTCTGTCTCAGCCCCTTCCTTCCTTCCCTGTCCCTTTCCCTGAAGCTGACTCACTGTCCCACGTTTTCTTTCAGACGGTGATGGTGGGGGATGATATAGAGAACGATGTGGGAGGTGCACAGCAGTGCGGCATGCGTGGTGTGCTGGTCAGGACAGGGAAATACAGGCAAGTGATTACCGATTTCTATCGGTTTTATTGGCAAGTGCATGCACTGATCATTGGTGTAGAATAATGAGATGCATTATTATGATATTATTGACCAATCATTATTTAGAATGATTGTAGTGCCGGATGTCGACTGCCGGAAATACGGGGGACCTGGTCGGAGGAATGGAGAATAAACAACGTTCACAAGAATCGTCTGTCGAGTACTATGAAGCTGGTGTGATCTACTGAGGTTAGATAACATGACATGGTGTCAGAAGTGGGATGGAGCATCTCAGAGAAGGTGAACGTTTTGCAAGCAGCCAGAATGCTCTGATTTACTGGCTGTGAATAGATCTAGAATCGAGTAGATCGTTCGATCGTTAGTTTACACAGTAACTGACATCATGGCTGAACGGCCAACATCGTCAACAAGCCAAATGTAAACATTTCTTGAGTCAAGCAGTGAACAATTTTATGTTAAACTGCGTAACAGCAAGCATATTTGAGTGCTTGTTGGACTTACTGATTTAATTCTAAGTGTTGAAATTAGTTTACAGTCCGTGAGTTTCAAGAAGACTCTGTTATCCTGAAAAGCAGGGGGGGGGGGGGGGGGTAGAATAATGAGATACATTATTATGATATTATTGACCAATCATTGTTTAGAATGATTGTAGTGCCAGATGTCGACTGCCGGAAATACGGAGGACTTGGTCGGAGGAATGGAGAATAAACAACGTTCACAAGAATCATCTCTTGAGTACGATTAAGCTGGTGTGATCTACTGAGGTTAGATAACACGACAATTGGCATTATTCTCAGGGGGAGTATTTGGACACAGGGGATGCGCACATGATACTGATCTGATGGTATGGGAGGGCATGGTGGACACAATAACAAGATGAAATGCGGTTGATTAAATACAGATCTACCACTTTTTAAGATAAAACTGATTGATTAAATATGGATCTGTCCATGTATATGATTGGTTAAATACGGATCTGTCCATGGAGATGATTGGTTAAATAAAGATCTGTCCATGTAGATAATTGGTTAAATACGGATCTGTCCATGGAGATGATTTGTTAAATAAAGATCTGTCCATGTAGATGATTGGTTGAATATAGATCTGTCCATGTAGATGATTGGTTAAATAAAGATCTGTCCATGTAGATCATTGGTTAAATAAAGATCTGTCCATGTAGATCATTGGTTAAATAAAGATCTGTCCATGTAGAAGTGAAGTTTCTTGAAAAGTATTTGATAATCAGATATGGACTAGGGATTTAGTTGTTTTCTTTTCATTGGAAAAATAATTGCTATAATTAAACTTTATCATGGACTATTTTGTATTGATGATTATTGCAGACCATCTGATGAGGAGCATCCTAATGTGACCCCTGACCTGATAGCGAATAACCTAGCCGCCGCTGTGGATGAACTGCTCAAGGCTGTACCACAAAGTCTGCTGGGTTGACATGTAGACACCAAGAGTTTACCACAAGACCAGAAGGGTTGACATGTACACACCAAGAGTTTTATCACAAGACCTGCAGGGTTGACATGTACACACCAAGAGTTTTATACCGCAAGACCTGCAGGGTTGACATGTAGACACCTAGAGTTGCAAGGTTGGCATGAGTTTTATCACGTGATGTGAAGGTTGACATATAGACACCAAGAGTTGCAAGGTTGGCATGAGTTTTATCACGTGATGTGAAGGTTGACATGTAGACACCAAGAGTTTTATTACAAGACCTGCAAGGTTGACATGTAGACACCAAGAGTTTTATTACAAGACTTGCAAGGTTGACATGTAGACACCAAGAGTTTTATTACAAGACCTGCAAGGTTGACATGTAGACACCAAGAGTTTTATTACAAGTCCTGCAAGGTTGACACGTAGACACCAAGAGTTACCACATGACCTGCAGGGTTGACATGTAGACACCAAGAGTTTTATTACAAGTCCTGCAAGGTTGACACGTAGACACCAAGAGTTACCACATGACCTGCAGGGTTGACATGTAGACACCAAGAGTTACCACATGACCTGCAGGGTTGACACGTAGACACCAAGAGTTACCACATGACCTGCAGGGTTGACATGTAGACACCAAGAGTTACCACATGACCTGCAGGGTTGACATGTAGACACCAAGAGTTACCACATGACCTGCAGGGTTGACATGTAGACACCAAGAGTTACCACATGACCTGCAAGGTTGACTGTAGACACCAAGAGTTACCACATGACCTGCAGGGTTGACATGTAGACACCAAGAGTTCTAACTCAAGACCAACAAGGTTGACATGTAGACACCATGTGTTATCACATGTCATGCAGAGTTGATATGCAGACACCAACAGTCGCCATAACATCTGCAGTTACTACAAGAACAAAAACAGTCGCCATAACATCTGCAGTTACTACAAGAACAATCTCATTCTTCAGATGAACACTGGGTACAATTGCTGTAAACCCCTATGTGCATATGGCGTGTGAACCTGTTTCTTGGAGTAATGCAGAAGAATAAAGGTAAACTGGAACCCCTGGATGTACATTTTTTTCACAATAAAGTCAAGAATGACAATCAAGAAATTCTAAATTGGCAAAAGTTAGATGTCAATTAGAAAATAAACCATAACTGCAATGTACATAACGGGCAAAGCAGTAGTTATCATGCAGTGCAAGTTAAATGTGATATTTGATGTTGTCTTTCTAATTTAGAATGTAGTTTGATGAAAATGGAACATGCACACAAAATTGTTTAAAATCTTGTGAGGACGGAAGAATAGAATTATCCAGCTTGTGCTTCCATGTTAATGCATATAAACCAGGACTGTATATCCAGCACTGTATGCGAATATTTTGTCTTCAACACTCTGAAAGAGGAATGTCTTGAAGCTACCATTCTTTCCAAAATGATTTCTCATTGAAGCTGCAAATCTGGATTGAGTTGTGAATGATTTCTCCCTCAGTGTATGTGAATTTGGCAAACTGCAAGTTGTACTGAGAGAATGCAGATTTTTTTTTTTTGTTATTTTTTTCATGGACTGTTTATTAACCTTGTTGTGTACACATGAATTTTCGATTTTCAATTCTGTTCATAAGAGCGCGTTTGGTCAGGAAATGAGCTTTCTGGAAGACATGAGGAAAGAAGCCTATCAGAGAGGAAATGAGAAAGTTTAGGCAGTTTTTCTTTTACAGATAATTTACCCCTTGCCCACTAAAAAAAAGAAAAAAAAAAAAAAGGCACTAGCATTTACCGGCTGAAAATTGCTGTTCTTTAAAGTGACTATCTCATGCTGCATCTGTCACTGGCATAACAGATCTTTTCTCACGTTGTCACAGTGTCTTATACAGCTTTGGCTTGGTTACCATGGCCAGGTTAAATGAGCATGTATGCAAGCTGAAATGTATGTTCTCAGTCTTCGAGAGCTGTGATAGGGTGGATGGGGGAACCATGCTCCTATCTGGTCTGCGTATTGTTAACGGTTCCGCTGTCTTACGTTGATGCAGACAAGTTCTTTGTGGTGCTGGCAGTGCATGATCATGAGAAACACTGCTTCTGTGTTGAAATTGTTTGTGTGGTTGATAGAGTGTTTTCCCCCCCTACAAATCAGCGTCCAAATCAGCTGCAGACGTCTTGTGGTTTATCCACATGTGGAGTAAGATATATCTTATTTTAGGGTTCTGTGGAAAAAAAATCCATTTGTGCAGCAGATTTATCCCCATGGACCTGTTTCTCCCCATATGTTCAATGAATTGACTGTGTATCATGTTGAGTGATTAGTGCTGTTTGTATGATGTGTATCATAGGTTACTGAGGGTGATGTGTTATTGGTGCTTTCAGGAGCATACTCAAGAATTGCATATATTCTGAACAAAAGTGATCTTCCTCTCTGAGTTTGTCGTCTGCAGTGTTGTGTGTGTGCCTGGCCTTGTACAGAAAACAGACTGAACTGTGTGCGTGTGTGTGTGTGTGTGTGTGTGTGTGTGTGTGTGTGTGTGTGTGTGTGTGTGTGCGTGCACGCTGTCACATGAGCACGAGAATATGTTTTTGTGTGTGCATATGTGTGTGTGCTTAATTGTGCGTGTGTGCATGTGTGTGCGTGTGTGCGTGTGTGTGTGTGTGTGTTTTCTACAGAGTGAAATATATAAAAAATCGTTGATGATAGCATCTACAGTTCAGCCATGAGCGTTTCTTGATACACTTGAGGTTCAGTACATTCCTTCATGAGGAAAGTGTGCCTTCCATGGTAATGACCACCCACCCATGATGGCGGTGGTCCACATTATGTCATGACACCACCCATATGCTGCACATTTGTCATACACCCATGATGGCGGTGGTCCACATTATGTCATGACCACCCACCATGATGGCGGTGGTCCCATTATGTCATGACCACCCCCATGTGCGGTGGTCCATTGTATGCACTGTGGCGGTGGTCCACATTATGTCATGACCACCCACCCATGATGGCGGTGGTCCACATTATGTCATGACCACCACCATGGCGGTGTCCACATTATGTCATGCCACCCACCATGATGGCGGTGGTCCACATTATGTCATGACCACCCACCCATGATGGCGGTGGTCACATTATGTCATGACCACCCACCCATGATGGCGGTGGTCCACATTATGTCATGACCACCCACCCATGATGGCGGTGGTCACATTATGTCATGACCACCCACCCATGATGGCGGTGGTGCACATTATGTCATGACCACCACCCATGATGGCGGTGGTGCACTTATGTCATGACCACCCACCCATGATGGCGGTGGTGCACATTATGTCATGACCACCCACCCATGATGGCGGTGGTGCACATTATGTCATGACCACCCACCCATGATGGCGGTGGTGCACATTATGTCATGACCACCCACCCATGATGGCGGTGGTGCACATATGTCATGACCACCCACCCATGATGGCGGTGGTGCACATATGTCATGACCACCCACCCATGATGGCGGTGGTGCACATATGTCATGACCACCCACCCATGATGGCGGTGGTGCACATATGTCATGACCACCCACCCATGATGGCGGTGGTGCACATATGTCATGATCACCCACCCATGATGGCGGTGGTGCACATATGTCATGATCACCCACCCATGATGGCGTGGTGCCATTGTATGCACCACATATGCGTGCATTGTCATGACCACCCACCCATGATGGCGGTGGTCCACATATGTCATGACACCCACCCATGATGGCGTGGTCACATATGTCATGACACCACCCATATGGCGGTGGTCCACATATGTCATGACCACCCACCCATGATGGCGGTGGTCCACTTTATGTCATGACCACCCACCCATGATGGCGGTGGTCCACATATGTCATGACCACCCACCCATGATGGCGGTGGTCCACATATGTCATGACCACCCACCCATGATGGCGGTGGTCCACATATGTCATGACCACCCACCCATATGCGTGGTCCACATTATGTCATGACCACCCACCCATGATGGCGGTGGTCCACATATGTCATGACCACCCCACCCATGATGGCGGTGGTCCACATTATGTCATGACCACCCACCCATGATGGCGGTGGTCCACATATGTCATGACCACCCACCCATGATGGCGGTGGTCCACATATGTCATGACCACCCACCCATGATGGCGGTGTCCACATATGTCATGACCACCCACCCATGATGGCGATGGTCCACATATGTCATGACCACCCACCCATGATGCGTGGTCCACATATGTCATGACCACCCACCATGATGGCGATGGTCCACATATGTCATGACCACCCACCATGATGGCGATGGTCCACTATGTCATGACCACCCACCCATGATGGCGATGGTCCACATATGTCATGGACACACCACCCATGATGGCGATGGTCCACATATGTCATGATCACCCACCCGTGTAGGGATGTCCAGTATGTAATGACAACCCACCCATGATGGCGATGGTCCACATATGTCATGATCACCCACCCGTGGTATGACTGTCCAGTCATGGTATGACAACCCACCCATGATGGCGATGGTCCACATATGTCATGATCACCCACCCGTGGGTCATGATGTCCAGTCATGGTAATGCAACACCACCCATGATGGCGATGGTCCACATATGTCATGATCACCCACCCGTGGTATGACTGTCCAGTCATGGTATGACCACCCACCCATGATGGCGATGTCCACATATGTCATGATCACCCACCCGTGGTATGACTGTCCAGTCATGGTAATGACCACCCACCCATGATGGCGATGGTCCACATATGTCATGATCACCCACCCGTGTATGATGTCCAGTCATGGTAATGACAACCACCCATGATGGCGATGGTCCACATATGTCATGACCACCCACCCGTGGTATGACTGTCCAGTCATGGTAATGACCACCCACCCATGATGGCGATAGTCCACATATGTCATGACACCCACCCGTGTATGACTGTCCAGTCATGGTAATGACAACCCACCCATGATGGCGATGGTCCACATATGTCATGACCACCCAACCCGTGGTATGACTGTCCAGTCATGGTAATGACAACCCACCCATGATGGCGATGGTCCACATATGTCATGATCACCCACCCGTGGTATGACTGTCCAGTCATGGTAATGACACCCACCCTGATGGCGATGGTCCACATATGTCATGACCACCCACCCTGGTATGACTGTCCAGTCATGGTAGACACCCACCCATGATGGCGATGGTCCACATATGTCATGACACCCACCCTGGTATGACTGTCCAGTCATGGTAATGACCACCCACCCATGATGGCGATGGTCCACATATTCATGATCACCCACCGTGGTATGACTGTCCAGTCATGGTAAATGACCACCCACCCATGATGGCGATGGTCCACATATGTCATGATCACCCACCCGTGGTATGACTGTCCAGTCATGGTAATGACCACCCACCCATGATGGCGATGGTCCACATATGTCATGATCACCCACCCGTGGTATGACTGTCCAGTCATGGTAATGACCACCCACCCATGATGGCGATGGTCCACTATGTCATGATCACCCACCCGTGGTATGACTGTCCAGTCATGGTAATGACCACCCACCCATGATGGCGATGGTCCACATATGTCATGATCACCCACCCGTGGTATGACTGTCCAGTCATGGTAATGACCACCCACCATGATGGCGATGGTCCCATATGTCATGATCACCCACCCGTGGTATGACTGTCCAGTCATGGTAATGACCACCCACCCATGATGGCGATGGTCCACATATGTCATGATCACCCACCCGTGGTATGACTGTCCAGTCATGGTAATGACCACCCACCCATGATGGCGATGGTCCACATATGTCATGATCACCCACCCGTGGTATGACTGTCCAGTCATGGTAATGACCACCCACCCATGATGGCGATGGTCCCACTATGTCATGATCACCCACCCGTGTATGACTGTCCAGTCATGGTAATGACCACCCACCCATGATGGCGATGGTCCCTATGTCATGATCACCCACCCGTGGTATGACTGTCCAGTCATGGTAATGACCACCCACCCATGATGGCGATGGTCCACCATATGTCATGATCACCCACCCGTGGTATGACTGTCCAGTCATGGTAATGACCACCCACCCATGATGGCGATGGTCACCTATGTCATGACACCCACCCGTGGTATGACTGTCCAGTCATGGTAATGACCACCCACCCATGATGGCGATGGTCCACAATGTCATGATCACCCACCCGTGGTATGACTGTCCAGTCATGGTAATGACCACCCACCCATGATGGCGATGGTCCACCTATGTCATGATCACCCACCCGTGGTATGACTGTCCAGTCATGGTAATGACCACCCACCCATGATGGCGATGGTCCACCTATGTCATGATCACCCACCCGTGGTATGACTGTCCAGTCATGGTAATGACCACCCACCCATGATGGCGATGGTCCACTATGTCATGATCACCCACCCGTGGTATGACTGTCCAGTCATGGTAATGACCACCCCCATGATGCGATGGTCCCACTATGTCATATACACCCCCGTGGTATGAATGTCCAGTCATGGTAATGACAACCCACCCATCATAGCGATAGTCCACATATGTCATGATCACCCACCCGTGGTATGAATGTCCAGTCATGGTAATGACAACCCACCCATCATAGCGATAGTCCACATATGTCATGATCACCCACCCGTGGTATGAATGTCCAGTCATGGTAATGACAACCCACCCATCATAGCGATAGTCCACATATGTCATGATCACCCACCCGTGGATGAAGTCCATCATGGTAATGACAACCCACCATCATAGCGATAGTCCACATTATCCCACCCGTGGTATGAATGTCCAGTCATGGTAATGACAACCCACCCATCATAGCGATAGTCCACATATGTCATGATCACCCACCCGGTATGAATGTCCAGTCATGGTAATGACAACCCACCCATCATAGCGATAGTCCACATATGTCATGATCACCCACCCATATAGCGATAGTCCACATATGTCATGATCACCCACCCATCATAGCGATAGTCCACATATGTCATGATCACCCACCCATCATAGCGATAGTCCACATATGTCATGATCACCCACCCATCTAGCGATAGTCCAATATGTCATGATCACCCACCCATCATGCGATAGTCCACATATGTCATGATCACCCAACCATCATAGCGATAGTCCACATATGTCATGATCACCCACCATCATGCGATAGTCCACATATGTATGATCACCCACCCATCATAGCGATAGTCCACATATGTCATGATCACCCACCCTCTAGCGATATGTCCACTTTGTAATGATCACCCACCCATCATAGCGATAGTCCACATATGTCATGATCACCCACCCGTGGTATGAATGTCCAGTCATGGTAATGACAACCCACCCATCATAGTGATAGTCCACATATGTCATGACAACCCACCCATCATAGCGATAGTCCACATATGTCATGATCACCCACCCGTGGTATGAATGTCCAGTCATGGTAATGACAACCCACCCATCATAGCGATAGTCCACATATGTCATGATCACCCACCCGTGGTATGAATGTCCAGTTTTGGTAATGACAACCCACCCATCATAGCGATAGTCCACATATGTCATGATCACCCACCCGTGGTATGAATGTCCAGTCATGGTAATGACAACCCACCCATCATAGCGATAGTCCACATATGTCATGATCACCCACCCGTGGTATGAATGTCCAGTCATGGTAATGACAACCCACCCATCATAGCGATAGTCCA
>CM065718.1:44586709-44599209 GCA_033310375.1 Conus canariensis | reverse complement strand
TTTTCCGTCTTGGATTCAGGTAAAAGCACGCCACTTTATGACAGAAGCTGAACCAAAGTCACAACACTATATACTGTTGCCTGCTCTGACGTGCTACCTCAGTGTCATCAACACATGCACAGTAAGACCAGTGTCTGTTCCTTCCGACAATGATACTATTTTCATACACAACATTTTGGGTGGGCTGCCACAGAAACTGATAAATCTGGACTGTCGTGCAAGCAGATGGTTGAACACCATTGTGGTTTCTTTCCCCTCACTCTTTCCGTTCTTCAGAGAGGAGGTGGGGGTGGGATGGAGTGGGGGATGAGGGGTGGGGGGGGGGGGTGTCAGCCTTCTTCTGATCTCTCTCAACTGAGCAGAAAAGTTCTCGTCAACAAAACTGCAAGTTCTCAGCCATCAGAAGTTCAGCCCCCCTCCCCCCCTCCCGATTGTAGAACAGGAAGCTGGTAACGATCGGGGCAGTCAGGTTTGGGTTCTGGAGTGAGTGCAGATAGCATAGTTTCCTGCCAACAGTTACCGACCACATCTGGAGATGTAAGTCGTCACTCTGTGGTCATTGTAACTAAATGTTAACTGCAGGAGCAAAAATGGAGTAGCCTTAAATGAAGAGAGAGAGAGAGAGAGAGAGAGAGAGAGAGAGAGAGAGAGAGAGAGGAGAGAGAGAGAGAGAGAGAGAGAGAGAGAGAGAGAGAGAGAGACAGACAGACAGACAGACAGAGACAGAGGCAGAGACAGACAGACATATGTGTTTGTCATGGTCCATATAATCGGTTTTCAGAGAGAGAGAGAGAGAGAGGGAGAGAGAGAGAGAGAGAGAGAGAGACAGACAGACAGACAGACAGACAGACAGAGACAGACAGATGGACAGATAGGCAGACAGATGTACAGAGAGAGAGAGAGAGAGGAGAGAGAGAGAGAGAGAGAGAGAGAGAGAGAGAGAGAGATGCGTTTTTCTTGGTCCTCACACTATGTCTTCACTGGCTAAACAGTCTTGTCACACGTAAAGGGGGACCATCTCACACCAACCCCACTAATGGCCTCTCACGAAACACAGGGAGGTCTCAGGCTGGCCAGACAGACCAGCCACCGTTTTCTCCTCAGTGTTGATGACGGTGTCTGGTGTTACCGCCTGCCACAGGGGGGGGGGGGGGGGGGGGGGGGGGGGGGGGGAGGGGGGGGGGGGGGGGGCACGGCGGGGTGTGTGGGGAGGATCGGATCCGACATTTCATCCGCTGCTTCTGCTTGTCTCCTGTCTGGAAACGGTGGAGGAAGAATGGAGGCACCTTTATTGGCTGTGTGGTTTCTTTGCCTGTTGGTTTACACGTTTGTTGGTGTGTGTCTTCCTGTTTCTATTCTTTTGTTTCTCTGTGTCTATGCGTTAATGTCTGTGCATGTGTTCAAACACAGTATCTGTCTGTCTGTCTGCCTGTCTGTCTGTCTGTCTGTCTGTCTGTCCGTCTGTGTGTGTGTG
This sequence comes from Conus canariensis, assembly GCA_033310375.1. Lineage (NCBI taxonomy): Eukaryota > Metazoa > Mollusca > Gastropoda > Neogastropoda > Conidae > Conus > Conus canariensis. Next base: position 44,597,735 of record CM065718.1, on the reverse strand, counting down.
TGTGTGTGTGTGTGTGTGTGTGTGTGTGTGTGTGTGTGTGTGTGTGTGTGTGTCTCTCTCTCTCTCCTCTCTCTCTCTCTCTAGTACATCAGCCCTTGGGTCAAGATAATGGTAAAAAAGAATGACCATGAAAACAAAAACACGCCCAATACATCAGAAAAAAAGCTTAAAACAAATCACAGGAAAGACAGCATAACTCGTGTTATAGTCATAGAACAAAATGTATGTCTTGGCATTATCTCTACCTTGCTTAAACCTTTCATTGCGGCTTGACCCCTGAGGTCTCCATTTTTTTTTTTCCAATGTAGAGTCACTTCGGGATTGCTTTCAACCGTGATAAATCACAGGTAAAAAATCCTCATTCTTCTGATATGTTGTTAACATCCTCTGAAGTCGGAATGTTGCTACCTACATGTGAGATGATCACATAATTATGGCCATGTACATAGTCCTCTGACTCTGTGAAATGCAGTCAGTGACCTGACAATGACATGAAAGGTGTACATCCCGGGTGACCTCCCACCCCACTCGCCTCTTTCCACCCAACTGCTCAGCCAGGGAATTGCAAACAAGGATCTTCGTGATATCATCAAACAGCTTTCCAAGGCAGAGAGCACACTGATGCAAAGGTTGTTTTGTGTGTACAACAAGAAACTATTAGTGGTTTGGTGGTCAGTTTACTTTTGAAACTTTTTTTTTGTGACTCAGAAAACAAAGAAACAAACCAAACCAAACACTGAAAACAAATGGCATTTTACAGCAGAAAAATGACCTTTGTTTTTCTATTGCCGGTTTTGTGACCAAAAGTCCAGTGCTTGGTCATGAAATTGATGTCTCTTTGTTGACGCTGTGTTTTCTTTGGCAGAATTTTTGTCGAACTGATAACAATGGAGTAGAGAGACAGTAGATGGGGTAGCAGCGGGAGAACATGGAATGGAAAGGGCAAGCCACAGAAACGCCCAGCTGACATAAACATGAAGAGGTTGCATTTTTTTTGGGGCATTGCGTGGCGTTAAATTTTACTATCCTATGAAGCATTGCAAATTTTACTGTATTATATATTACTACATGGAACTACACGATATCATACATATTAATTATTGTATCATTCTTTTGCCAGATGATTCTGTTGTGTTAAAAGTGTGACTGCATACCTTAAAAAAAATGGACGCAGTTAAAATAAGAGACCGTTACATACGTTGTAATGATTGTCGCCACATGGGCGCCACCCAAGTCTAGTCCTTCCTTACACGTGACTAGCTTTACTGATGGTTACTGGGAGGCGGGGAGTTCAATTAGGATCGATTAATGTGTCTGGCCAGGAGGTTAGGGGAGTGAGGACAGAAAGGAAGCGAGGGAAGGGATTGCACTATCGGAATCACAAACATGGGAACGTTGGGAGGGGATCGCGGAAGAAACTGAGGAAGGAGGAGAGTAGGGGAGAGGAGCTAAGACTGCAGATGGGGGATGGTGCAGCCTCTGTACAATCTACAATGTCACCTTTACACGGATGCTGTGCTGTTCGTTATGATATACTGAGACAGAGTCATTAACTGCACCCCCAACTCCCTCTCAGCCTTCTTTCTCTTTTCTCTCTCCCCCACATTGGGGAAATCGAAACTAAAGTCTCTGCGAAAGCAAGGCATGAAAGGCCACAGAATGCGATACCTTTCTTTGTTTTAATGAGGACTGTGGACGAGGATAAACTAAGAACATGCTATGGAGTTTTATCCTGATTTTAAACTACGTGACAAGGCCGTACGCTACATCCCCCTTCGTAATACATCCCGGGATTCACCAGACCTGATAGTGCAGGACATTCGATCCAGACTCTGACAGACACATTCATAATGTGAATGACACTCGAAGTGTGGTTCTTCCAGTCTTCCCTTTCAAGTCCACAGCACTCTCCACGATTTTGACATGGAACCTGATGGCACCTGGCACCTATCCCTTGACATCGTCTGTTGTCGTTGGGACACCCCTAATGATCCGGTCACCACTCTCCTCCATCTGTCCCTGTCTTCCACCGCTCGCTGAGATTCCGCCAGGCTCATTCCAGTCCACTCTCGGATATTGTCCTCCCACCTCTTCCTTTGTCTTCCTTTATTGCGGCTTCCTCTGACTGTTCCTTGCAGAATTGTCTTTGCAAGGCCTGCTGAACGGGACACATGTCCGTACCACTTCATTTTCCGCTTTTTGACGACTGTGAGTAGGTTTTCATGGGGTCCAATTGCCTGTTGAATTATTCTGCGGACTTCTTCATTTGTCACGTGGTCTGTGTAATTGATGCCCAAGATCTCATTTCAGTTGCCAGAATTCTTCTTTGTAGCTCTGCTGTGAGTGTGAAATCTGATGGCGTTAGAATATTCAAGAGATGCATATATGCCCGTATCGGGATTCGAACTAGCGATCTCCCAGTCTGCAGCTGAAGATGCTAGTGACTGCACCGTGATGGTGGGTAATTTGCAACGCTTTACCCTTGAAACCTGATTCGATCGAACTGCTTGCTATGCAGCCCCTCACCATTCTGCGAGCACTGGTGTCATCTAGACCAAGTGCTTCTTCATACGTGATTGGCTTCACCGGCGGTTGGTGGGAGGCTGGAACTTGAAGGCAGATCGATGACTGAGCTGGAGGCAGGAAATAGAAGGAAGATCGAGGGGTGACCTGGAAGCAGGAAAATAACGGGAATTGGGGGGGAGCGGTGTGTGGTTATGTGGTGGTGGTGGCAGTGACGAGAATGACTCGCCGGAATCATTAACGTTAGAAAGTGAAATTCACAGGTGAAGAGTCTGCAGGAGATGATCTTGTCATTTTAGGATCAAAGCCAGATTTGTGTGAGGGTGTATTAGAACTGGAGCAGTCGGTAACTGTGGTTTCTGCCTTTGTCTCTCTCTCTGTGCCTGTTTGTTTGTCTGTCTGTCTCTGTGTCTCCCTGTCTGTCTTTCTTTTTGTCTCTGTCTGTCTCTCTGTCTGTGTTTTTTTTGTCTCTTTTTCTCTGTGCACGCACTTATGTGTGTGCATGTTCGTGCGCTCGTGTGTGTATAAGCATGTCCTGTGTGTATGCACGACTGTATATGATGCACACAGACACAGAGAGTGAGATGCGGAGAAAGGAGTTGCATAGTATGCGCAGAATAATGAAGAAACACACACCACACACACACACACACACACACACACACACACACACACACACACACACACACACACACACACACACACACACACACACAGCATTAAATTTTAAAACTCTGTGTTATTTGCACAATCTTAACAAAACGACAAACAAATAAATTCAAAACAAACAAAAAATCGTTTGTTTACTGTTCATTCTTTTGTTCTCTGTCTCTGTCTCTGTCTCTGTCTCTGTCTCTGTCTCTGTCTCTCTCTCTCTCTCTCTCTCTCTCTCTCTCTCTCTCTCTCTCTCTCTCGCAGCCCGATTCTCTTTTCGTTGTTCGTCAACGAACTTGCACTAGAAATTATAGAAAATGGCAAACATGGTGTGTCCTTTGATTTGATAGAATTGTTCATATTACTTTTTGCGGATGATATTATCTTGTTAATATCAGTTGTTGGCCTACAAAGACAGTTGAATAGTTTGTATGCAGCTGCAATGAGACTGGAGCTAAAAGTGAATATGGAGAAAACAAATATCATTGTTTTTCGCAAGGGTGGATATCTGGCTAGACATGAACATTGGATGCATGGAAATGAGCCAGTAAAAGTAGTAAACGTATATAAGTATCTGGGTATATTCTTTTCAACCAGGCTGAGTTTTACCTATGCATGTAGAGATATAGTTAACAGAGCAAAAAGAGCTGTTCTAATTATACTTAAGGTAATGTATAAGCTTGACTGTAGTTCGTTTAATATATTTAAAAGATTATTTGATTCACAAGTTCAATCAATTTTACAATACGGGGCTGAAATATGGGCGTTCGAAAGCAGCAATGTTATCGAAAAGCTGCATTTGTTTGCCATGAAACGCTTTTTGAACGTCGACAGTCGTACTCCTAATGATTTGGTATGTGGAGAAATAGGAAGATATCCTATCTATTTAAACTCATACGTTAAATGCATCAGTTACTGGCTAAAATTGACAAGGAAGGAAAATTACAAGTTACCATTTAAAGCGTATAAAGTGTTATATGATCTTGATATTAACGGAAAGAAGACCTGGGCCACAAATGTTCGTAAGTGCCTATATTCTTATGGTTTTGCTTTTGTATGGGATAACCAAGGTGTCAAAAATATTGCAGCCTTTATTAAATGCTTTAAACAAAGGATCATTGACTGTAGGTGGCAAGACTGGCATAGTCACATGCACACCAGCGACCGATTTGCTGAATATAGGGCATTTAAGACAACAAATCTTATGGAACCGTATGTTAAAATTGTTATGAATAGATATGTTAAAAGTGCTCTAACAAAACTAAGATTTGGTGTGTCAGATATAGCCAGTCACCGATTTAGATACAGTGGAAAAGCAGATGAAGTTATGTGTCGCTTGTGTCATGTTTCTAAGGAAGATGCCATTCATATTGTTCTGTGTTGCCCTGTTCTTCATGATTTGAGGGTAAGATATATTCAGCCCAAGTATTATAATGACCCATGTCAGTTCAGGTTTAATCTACTTATGGCATGTAGAAATGAGTGTGTACTATCTAATGTAGCACTATTCACTTATAACGCTTTAAAACGTTTGTGTACTGCTTCAACATAAAAAGTACTATTGATGGACCACATAACAATGACATTTTTTTTCTCTTTGTTTTGCTTTGTTATGCTTTACTTTATTTTTGTTTAGTGCATGACAAATGCTTTATGACCGGTGTCTAAATTCTATGGCATGTATGTATATATATATATATTGTGTGTGTGTGTGTACGTGTGAGATTATATGAGTCGGTGAACGACCATCCCCTTCAGGTAGGGGCCTAGGCCTAAAATCTGAATAAACATTCGCATTCGCATTCTCTCTCTCTGTCTGTCTGTCTGTCTCTCTCTTAGTTTGCTCGTGTACACCGACCTTGCAAGACGTGTCTCCAACGGTCTCACTAGTGGCAGGCTGAACTGTTTTCAGCGTGCTAAACACCCAAACTGACTTCTTTTTTCACTGCCAGCGTACCGAATATCAATCGGCTGTTTTTTTCAGCATTTTACAGAGCATGTTCTCCCAAAAAAAGCAACGATAGCTGCATGTAGAATCAAAGGATTGAAAATGAAATACCACGCTGCAATATTGCCCTGTTCACCCTCCCTGCTGTCCTGATGATCAGCGGCATTGAACCAGATCTCTACAGACAGCAGCCTGCAAGCGGTGCTCATGAAGCTGAACCAAACGACCAAGGTAAAGATTCTCACCCTTCTCTGACTTACGTTCTTAGCATCATAAATGGATTGTTACGCGCCGTAGATCGTATAGAGGCAAACCAAGCAAAACTAAACACCAAGTTGGAAGATCGCCTCAAAAGACTAGAAGAGCATAAGGAGATATTGAAGGCTAATAATGTACATGCTCTCAATGGAAAACTGGAACAGCTGGAAGACGAAAACGTTTTGCTCCTTCACAGAGTTAGGTGGATGGAAGATTGCATCGATTGCTGAGAAAGTCATTCCAAGAGAAATAACGTACCTGTCTATGGAATCCCAGAGAGAACAGGGGAGACGTGGAAAGACTGTGAGGAAAATGTTTTACCGTTATTCAAAGAAGACATGAAACTTGGGACAGGGTATGCGGCTATCTGTGCCCAAAGAGCTGGAAAATTAACCATCCTCACTATGATGTACAAGGAAAGGGAAAAAGTCCCGATAGCAGCAAGAAATCTTTGTGGAAGGAAAGGGAACTTTTCTGTTAGAGAGGACTTAAAAAAAAAACAAAAAAAAAACAGGCAAAACGCAGCAAAGTTCTCCCTCTGATGAGGAGCGCGCGAGCCGTAGGCAGGAAGGCAATGGTCCCCTGTGATAAGCTGGTGATGGACATTGACACTTTCATCTGCGATTTGACCACAGATCGGATTGAGAAACTGCTTGGGCGAGGTCAGCACCAGGGGGGTACAAATGGAAATCCGGCCGATCCAGCCTCACGGACAGCAGCCAGCAGTGACACAGCAGCACATCCAGTGACACAGTGGCACATCCAGTGACACAGCAGCACATCCAGTGACACAGTGGCGATGACGGCAAGTCTAAGACCTCCGTCAGTGTGCTCAGACTCGCAAACAGCGTAACAAACAAACAAACATGCAACTTGAAGCAAAGATACAATCTAAACACGCAAGCACTGGTTAACATGGCAGTATTCAGTCTTTCGTATTTAAGTCTTCTCTGTCTTTAGTCTCCTAGAAGATCTTGCCGATAAGTCAGCATATCCGGATTTTGTGAACTACATTACCCAATATGATGTTCTATGGTTAGTAGAAACATTCACTTTTCCAAAATTTGACTTTAAAGTTTACTCTAGAGGTATGTAGTGCTACGTTTCCTTGCTGAAAAACTGTCCCGAATAGGAAGTAGATCTGGCGACACTGTTGTAAGGATGAAAAAAAAATCCTAGAGGAATTTGATGAAATCATTGTAACAAAAATTGACAATGTCTACAAGGTTGACAATGTCTACATTGTAACAAAGATTGACAATGTCTACACTGTAACAAATATTGACAATGTCTACTGCGTAAAATCTGAATTTGGAGATAAAGTTGCGATTTTTTTAATGGTAATGTAAAATCACCTGATAACAAGTAAGTACTGTTAAACAACGAATTTTCATGTACTCTAGAACACCTTGAACGATTATTGTTTTCTCTCTCTTTGATTTCGTTCATTTAATTTTGTCGTAATTTGAATGCACGGATTGGTGACTGAAAGTTATAGGATAGTGGTATTCATAAAGACATTGTTTCTGTAAGCGGTGATATGTGTATGAAGAAATTGAAAGGTTAAGATCGTTTACTGCTTTGGCAAGGCTCTGATAGAATTATGTTCAACATTTCAATTGACACCACCGATTGGCTTATGTCCTTGGGAGGAGTTTGGCATTTTTAAGGGTTTTTTTTATTTCTGATCATGGAAACAGATGTGGAATGTTTTCTTTGTTCAGTTTAGCTTTTGTCTATAGCCAGCAGTATGAAGGGAGATAGTCACGTGGAGTCAAATCATATGCCAATAACATAGACATCTAATGTTCTGTGAATAAGGACAGCAGTCACTAATCTGGAAACAGTTAATGTAGAAGCTTATATGGGATCTGACAAAACTGACTTTTTTCTAGAATGTTTGTATTCTCTCGAATTTGAAACCGTAATAAAAGACGCTGTGGATGCAGTCGGAGAAATCATAGATCTTGCAATGGAAGAGTGAACAGATCTGTTACTGGAGGCAGCACTGTGCACAGGAAACAGAAGATTACACCCCTGCCACCCGCACAGAAAAGAAATAAATGGTTTGATGAAGGCTGTTTCAAAGAAAGTGGGACACGAGCTGAGCTTTACACAAGTTGAATCATTCTGGTAACGTTACCGACAAAATAACATAAAGGCAGCGAAGGTCAGAATACAAATCACTTCTAGACAAAAAAGGGAAAAAAAGATTACCGAGAACAAGAGCTGGAGAGTTTGCTGGGAAACAAAAATGACAGTATTAAGTTCTGGTAAACAATGAGGAAAGAGAAAAGAAAACTACTTGATTTACCTATCATTGATATTGTTAAGTGGCAAAGTCATTTAAAAAACGTATTGGGCTCTCATGATATTAACCTGACACAGGAAAATGAAAACGTTGAATTTGATTGGGGGGAAGAAATTTATATCCCAGAACTGGATGATACGATGACAGAACAGGAAGTTCGTCAGGCCATAAGAAGACTCAGACCTGGGAAAGCAGCTGGCCTAGATGAAATCTTGGGAGAGTTTCCCAAAACAGCCGAACGTCTAATCGTTCCTTTCCGAACAAAACTTTTCAACCGTATATATTTTAATGGCCAGTATCCAGAAGCATGGTCTGGATCAGTTATTCTTCCCATACTTAAGAAAGGTGAGGCCTCAGACCCAGAAAATTACAGGGGGGTTCGTTGTTAAACATATCCAGCAAGGTATTTACTTCCATTCTAAACTAGAGTTTACATGAATGGGCTGACGATGAAGAGAAAATTAGCACAGAACTAGCAGGATTACGAAAAAAACACCCCACCACTCCACCACTTACCATATTTTCACGCTCATGTCAGAGATAAAAAATAATGCTTTTTTGGGCTTAACAAGAGCAAATTTTATGTTGCTTTTATAGACCATCAAAGGACTATTGACACGGTTGATGGAGGTCAGCTTTGGAACATTCTCAAGAGATTACACACATAAAAAAAATGATCCAAATGCTTAAAGGCACGCACAGTTCAGTTAGAAATGTGTCTTCTGGGGTTCTGAACTATGAGAATTTTTTAACTGCCCATCCGGTGTGAAACAAGGCAACTTGATGTCACCACTGTTTCTCCTTTACTGATCACTGAGGTCGTTGATGCTGTGAACAGTGGTGGAAAACATGTGTTCCAGTTTCTCCTCTGTCTTGGGAAACTCCTTCTTTTTGCAGACAGTGGACTTCAGAATCACTTAGGCAACTTAGCATGAGCTTCAGGTAGACTAGTTTTGACAGTAAACTTGCAAAAAAAAATTCAGTGTATTTCGAAAGGGTCGCCATCTATCGAGAAAGTAAAGATCGAAGTTTAGAGGTTTAGACGCCGGGAAATTTCTATTGTCAATAGCTATAAATACCTTGGTTTCATTTTAGCTCTGAAGTGTCCTTTGACGACCAGTATAGAAGAATGCTGCTGACGTGCTAACGGGAAAATCGTGGAGATTATGAAGACAATGTGGGCTCTGAGTAATATGGGCAAGTCTTTTTTTTTTAACATAAATTATCTAATGTTCAAGTGAAACCCATGCTGTTGTATGAGTCAGAATTATGGGGTCGTATGGGCTGAAATAGTGGACCCCACACTTCTGTTTGCTTGTAAACGTTTCTTAAACATTAGTCTGAATATCCTCCAAATGCTATGACCCATGGGGCAAAAGGCAGGTACCCTCTGTATGTAGACAGCATTGTTAGCTTTAAAACGATACTGGTTTCATCTGCAAAACATGACAATTTTAAAACTTCTTAAACACATGAAATAGTCCCTAGTAAAACGCACCCAGGTGACAGTGAGCAAAACTAATTGCACAGTTGGGCTTTGTCCACGAAAAGCTGTCTGGATTTGTTTGGGTTCTTGTGGGTGTGGGAGACAGGTGGGATTGGAAACGAGAATGAATAAAACCGCCAGTTAACATGGACAAACAAATTACGAAACAACACATGATGTGTTTTGACCTCTCAGGTTTTTGTTCAGGCAAGATAAACAACACTCAGGAATATGGAAACGTGGAACGAGCGATCGCGTACCTTCTCAAAATCAGCGCAAGTTTCTTCGTTGCTATCGCGTAATTCAGAAAAATGTGGACCAGAGTCAGGCTTGGTTTGCGTCAGGTGAATGTGAAAAACAGGTATTCACAGAAATCAAAAGATTATCCATTTTGTAATCGTCTAGAGACTGAGCATCATTTCTTTGTTTTTTGATGTTACCACTCCTTAAGGGAAAAATACGTTCTGAAACACTGCAGAAACCCAGTCGCACCAACAATGTCATATTTATTTCAGCGTAAAGATGTTAAATGCCTGAGAGACACTGTAGTCTATAGCTTTCATGCTTTAAAATTACATGACAAATTGCTAGCTGAGCGACCTCTGATGGGGAGTGAAGTCATGCAGTTTGCTTCAGTGCAAAAGATTGACAATTAAAATCATATTTTTAGCTCTGGACCAAACTCTTATTTGTGTACAGATCGCTGACCTCAATTGAAGTTTTGAGTTCTGCGTTCTCTCTCTCTCTCTCTCTCTCTCTCTCTCTCCTCTCTCTCTCTCTCTCTCTCTCTCTCTCTCTCTCTCTCCACGAACGACTATTCCACCACTAGTATTACAGCAGCATGACTAGGATTACCAGCGGACAGAAAACGTCCCAGGCCTCACAGAAAGCCTATGGCAAAGTACATCATCTCAGACAGTTTTAAATGCACAGAGAGAAGAGGTAAAGTGAGTTGCTAAACACACACACACACACACACACAACACACACACCACACACACACACACAGAGAGAGAGAGAGAGAGAGAGAGAGAGAGAGAGAGAGAGAGAGACGGATAGACAGACAGACAGACAGACAGACAGAAAGACAGACAGAGAGACAGATCGTGATGTATGAGAATAAATTAACTAATTTCACGCTGCCATTTCCGAGGCCTGAAGGCTCGATCTTTCCACCCAGACTAAATCACACAAACTCGTGATGAGTGTTAATGGCACGAAGTTAACAAGTTTGTCTCGTTCGATATTGACAGGCCTAGTGACTTTCCACGGGCTATGATAAATGTCAAGGTCTGACGACTCCGTGCCTGCGGGAGAGTGTGTGCGAGTGTGTGTGGGGATATGATTGGATGAAAGCTTGTCCATCCCATTGGGTTAATGCCAAGGTCAGGCATCTGTCAACCGTTGAGTATTAGCCACTCTAACCAGCTCTTTTCCTCTCTCTCTCTGTCTCTCTCTGTCTCTGTCTCTGTCTGTCCACCCACCTGTCTCTCAGTCTGTCTGTCTCAACATCCATGCTACTTCTGTGGCATTAAACCCAACGCAGTTTCTTTCAGTTAGCCATCCACAACCATCCCCGGTCTTGTCCTGCCAGAATTTGGCACCAGCTGCCCACAGGGAACAATTAATGTCAAGTCATCATGAGGCAACCCACCAGAGGAGACACTGCATGGCTGCCAAGTCAATTCAGTGGCGTTCAGTGGTACCTGTTATGACCAAACAAAGCAGGACTCTACCTACTAAGCCCTAACTAACAACAACATTTGGTTATTTCAAGAGAGCCTGCGTGAGTGAGCAGCCACCTCCAGTGAGTGCCATCAATTCTAATAAAAAAACTGTGCCCATG